>CM057381.1:146967500-147692500 GCA_030015415.1 Cynopterus sphinx
AATGATGGTGAACATCTACTGAGTACTTGCCATATGTCAAGCACAGCTGGACACTTCACAATAACCCTATGAGGGAAATTGCGCTATTATGTCCATTTTATGGATAAAGAAACAGAGGCTCAGACAGGTTAGGTGACCTACCCAGGAGCACAGAGTTGAGCGATAATGAGGACAGGAACCCAGGTGGCATGGCTGAGGAATACCAGTTCTCAACCACAATCCAACTGTCTCTCAGACTTTAGCGTACTCTTTTAAACCTCCCATTTCACCTAACGTCTTAACTAAGCATTTTTCATGTCACTAAAGTCATTTGCAATTGTTTTTTTTTTTTTTTTGGTCTTCCCATCTTAAGAAATATTTTAAAATAAATTGAGCCACATTATCATGCAAAATGATTTAAAAACAATTCTGGTTCAGCTTCTTTGCATTTAATGTTGCTATCCTGTCCCCGGAAGTATATTTATGCAAGTATTTAAAAGGAATACCACAGAAACATCAGGAAAAATGGGACCACAACGAACCTTTTAGTTCAGAGGGTCCGTTAGAAGAGAAATGATGATTCAGTGACCTGAGGACATGAAATATTTCCAGCGGTTCATTTTCTTTGCAGAGTATTTGTAATGCAAAATCATAGACTATTAGAATGGGGGACACTAGGTATTCCAAGTCTTTTCTTAAATTATGTATAATTTTTATTTTGTGAATTTATTTTGTGATGGAAAATTTCAGCATACACAAAAATAGAGAAAAGAGTAGGAAAAACCATCATGTACCTCATTATCTGGCTTCATCAATTATCAATTCATGGGCCGTTCTCTTTTATCTATTACCCCGCCACCACCCACCCTTCCCCACACATAGTGGATCATTTTAATGCAAATTCCATCCATAACTATTTCAGATTATCTCTAAAAGATAAAGGTTCTTTCTGTAAAAATGACTACAATCTCATCATCACATATTCCAGGTCTTTAAATCAAAGGTCAATGTATTCTGTGGAGGTCCACAAAAGGTTTTTTGAAGGTCTGTGAACACCCAAGATTTGGAAAATTGTGTACATACATGCATTATATGCATCATCCGGGGAAAGGGTCATTAGTTTTTATCAGATCGATAAAGTGTCTATAGCCTTTAAAGTTAATTTAAATATCCCACCTCTTCTTTTCTTTCTCTCTTGAGTCAATTCAGGCCCAGAGAGAGGCAGTGACTTGCCTAAGATCTCACAGATAGTTACTGGCAATAGAACTTTGGATACCTTAGTATAATTTCCTCGGAGCAAATTTCTGTAAGCGAAGGGGTTTGCGTAGTTTTCTTCTTCATAAAATTCGTTGAGTTGAAAGAGTTCGAAAGCCACTGATGAACCTCCCCACTCTATCTTTCCACTAACTATTCCAGAAAGACCACAAACTAATTCATTTTCTAAGTGCCTGACAGATATCACTGAATGCTAACAAAAAATTCACATTTCAGCATCCCTTATTTTAGTGAATGGCTTTTCTTCTACTGACTTGCTGAGAACATAGAAATCTTATTAGGGTCTAATAGAAAGATTTGGTTTAGATGCCCTTTGCCATCACTTATACGACTCAAGGTCACATTTTGACAATGTGAAGGGATTATGGTTTTAAGGTCAAATAGACAAGAGTTCACATCTCTTCTCATCATCGGTTGCCACCCTTGTGACCATAGGCAAGTTGCCTAACCTCTCTGAGCCTCGGCTTCCCAATCTCTAGATTGGGGATGCTAATACCCAATAGGTGATTTTTTGTAAGACCTGAGAATATGTAAAACATTCATTATGTTGTAAGCCTTTTTGAGCATAAAACATTACTTTCTCTTCCTCCTTCAAATTGGATGACTTCTGTCACTAGCCAACCCCAAATATCATCACTGGAAAAATTTCAGTAATCAAAACTGACATTCCAATAGTTTAACTAAGTTTTTTTTTTTCCCTGTGGATTTTTAGTTATGCTATTGATTGCAGTGAGATTTTATCTTAGTCATTTTGCATCCCTAAGAAAGGTAAGCCATAGACTCACCAATATATTACTTCCATTTTGAAAGGTAATATAAGTTACTCAATGCCCTGTTGGAACCATGGACCAATGTGCCCCCTCAATCTTGGATGGTCCTCTCTGAACCTGGACCATCCAAGCCAGGGAGAAAAAATCCCTAGCCATAAGGACATGCCCTGCAACTCCCAGAAGTGTTTCTGTGACATCAGTCAGTAGCTATGTGTTGAGGGCCTATTTTGTGCCCATTTCATACACATATATGAAGCTATTACTATCGATAAGGAATTTAACTTCTATTCAAGGGAGGAAATGGAAGAAAATGTAACCTTGGCTTTTCACTCACATCACCTGGGAAGTCCAAGCCATAGGCTCGATCTGCTAAATTGAAATCGCTGAGTGAAGTTCTCAGGCATCAATATTTTTTTCAATGATTTTTTAATGATTTTATTGAACAGCCAAGTATGGGAAACACTGGTCTAGACTATAAAGATTGTAGGATGTCAAAGAAAGCAAGATCCTTTCCCTTCCAACCTAGTATGAAGGCATCATTTGTATTTATTCTTTTTTTTCCTTCATTTCCCATTTATACTTCAATCCAAAAAAAAAAAAAATGGCTCTGACAAAGGTGACCTGCTGTTATCTTCCACGTTGCCAAGGAATTTTAAGCATTACTCAGATGCGGCTGAATTTACAAGGCTGACTATGTCTTATTAAGTTATTTTCATGATTATAAAAGTAATAGGTACTCAATGTAGAAAGCCAGAAAGCACATTAAAATATAAAAGAAAAAATCATTTATCACACTAACACCAGACATAAGGATGATTAAATTTTGCTGCATTTCTTCTATATACATTTCCACTTTTACAGACATGCACATTGGTAATAGAATTGGAATAGTGTATAAAAAAATGCCCAGAGTGCTTTTTTCCCCACCTAATTTAATTTAAATTAAAATTAAAAATGGTACAATATTCTATTTTGTTATTTTACCACATCTATTTCATCAATCACTCCTGATTGCATATTTAGGTTCTTTCAGCTTTCACTAAATGATAATATTAAAATGTACATTCTGACACACAAATATTTTTATATATTTCTGCTTACTTTCATACGAAGAAGAATCACTAGGTCTGGAAATCAAAACCTCCTAAGGCCTTTTATTCTCATTGACACAGTGCCCTCGAGAAAGGTTATATTATAGCTTTTTTTTCTTAGTAAACCTTTTATTGAAGTATGATATCATGCCAAAAATACACACATTATAGATTAAAACTTTCAAAAAATAAACACTTGATCTGTGGATAACCGCCACATAGATCAAGAAATAAAATGTTATACCAATACCTCAGAATCTCCCTCATACTCCTTTCTGTCATACTCTTACTTTCCAAAAGCAATGATTTCCTGAATTCTAACAACATAGATCAATTTTGGTTACTTTTGAACTTTGTATAAATGGAACCATACAGTGTGTACCGTTTTGTGCCTGGCTTCTTTCACTTAGCATTATGTTGTGAGATTCACCTATGCCACTGCATTTTTCATTTTTTATTGCTGTATAGCAATCCAGTATATGAATAGACCACAATTTAGTTACTTACTCTACTGGTGATAGATATTTGGATTGTTTCTTGGTTTTGGCTACTGTAAGCAGTAATGCTCTGAACATTCTTGCACATGTCCTTTGTGGCACATATGAAGCACTTATATGGGGTTTATACCTTGAGACAACATTGCTGGGTTACAGGATATACATATATTCGGCTTTAGTAGATACTGTCTACTTTCTGAAGTAGCTCTACCAATTCATACTCCCACCAGCAATGTATAAGTGTTTGATCTGCTCCTCATCCTCCCAACACTTCTAATTGTCTGTCTAATTTTTGGCATTCTCATAGGTGATTAATGGTATCACGCTGTGGTTATATTTCCTCAATGACTCATGAGGTCTTTAAGAGACAAGTGTATTTCAAATATCTTCTTCTACTCTGTGGTTTACCTTTTCTTTTCTTAACAGAAATTCTTAATAATGTTTCACCTTGTGATTGTTAGTGCTTTTGTATTCTGCTTCTGAAATCTTTGCTTATGCCCCAAGGCATGAAGTTATTATTTCTTAGAAATATTGTTTTACCTTCCATGCATAGGTCTATAATCCATTTGGAATTGGGTTTTTGGTATAGTGTTAGGTAGGGGTCAAGATTCATTATTGCATTGCACCACCAACTTTGCCATAAATCAGGTGACTATATATCCGATTTATATGATTTTATGTTACTTTTGCATTAGGGGGCTACACAGACCAAAATTTGAGCCTCAAATCTGTAAGAAGTCAGGTCTGTGATTATAAATTCCTAAGGAAATATTTATTTGTTTGTTTGTTTGTTTGTTTATCTATTTTCTTTCTTTCTTTCTTTCTTTCTTTCTTTCTTTCTTTCTTTCTTTCTTTCTTTCTTTCTTTCTTTCTTTCTTTCTTTCTTTCTACTTAATTTCTCTATTTCTCTATCTACCTGTATCTATGTCAAGATTTCTTTATCATCAACCTGAGTTGGTGAGAAATTTGTTTCTAGTTCATTTTTTCTTTCTTTTTCAGATCTCCACTCCATGTAAGCATCAAAATCCAATCTTCCTATATTTATTTTCATTTGTGGTAAAATATACACAATATAAAATGTGCCATTTTAACCATTTTTTTATTGTCACTCTGTTCTGTAATTCAAATTCATGGAATTGCTAGAAAAAAAGTAGATATTTCTATCTAAAACATTTTAACCATTCTTAGATGTACAGTCCTGTGGCATTAAATACATTCAACACCACTAGCTGTCTCCAGAACTTCTTTCCAGGTTGAAACTCTGTATCCATTAAATATTAACTTTTCATCCTGCTCCATAATCACCATCCTATTTTCTGTCTCTATGGATTTGACTACTCCAGATACTTCATCTAAGAGAACTCATACAATATTTGTCCTTTTACAACTGGCTTATTTCACTTAACATAAATCTTCAAGGTCCATCCATGTTGTATGTGTCAAAAGTTCCTTCCTTTTAAAGCGGAATAATATTTCATTGTATGCATATACCACCTTTTGTTTATCTGTTCATCCTTCAATGGACACTTGGGTTGCTTTCACCTTTTCGCTATGAACTTGGGCATACAAATATCTGTTCAAGTCTCTGCTTCCATTTTGGCAGGCTATATAGCCAGAAGTCGAATTGCTAGATTATATGGTAATTCTATGTTTAATTTTTTTGAGGAATCATCATACTGTTATCCACAATGTCTGTACTATTTTAGATTCCCACCAGCAATGTACAAATGTTCCAATGCCTCCACATCCTCACCAACACTTATTATTTTTTGATTTTTAGAGATTGTTGGGTGTGAAATGGTATCTCTTGATTTTATTTGCATTTCTCTGATGATTAGTAATGTTGAGCATTCTTTCATCTGCTTTTTGGCCATTTGTATATCTTCTCAGGAGAAATGTCCATTCAAGGCCTTTGCCTATTTTTTCTAATTGTGTTGTTTTTTTTATTGTTCAGTTGTATTATCATAGCTTTTTAAACCAGAATATTTAAACAAGAAATATGTGTTAAATTTTCTTATTGTTTTCATTACATTTATTCACTAGGGGATTATTTTTTACATTTTAAAAATTGTCTTTTTCTTTTGTGAATTATCTATTCATGTCCTTGTACATTTTAACAGAGCACTCATTCATTTCCTATTGATTTTCAGAATTCTTTATAAATATGAAAACATTGATTTTTCCTATATATATTGCTAACATTTTCCATATTAAAGTTTGTTTTTGATTTTATTATTTTCAACATAGATTTTTTTTATGTTGTTAAATATCACAAATCTATTCAACTATGGTATATTTTTTCCATTTATATTTAGAAAGGTTTTCACCATACTAGGAACATATTAAATATTAATCTTTATGTTTTTCTAAATCCTTAATATATATTTTTTACTTTTAGCACTTTAATCCAGATAGAATTTATGTTGATATGTGATACGAAAGAAATCTAACTTTTTCCAAATGATTAATAAGTATTTCTAAAACTGTTTATTGAATAATTCATTCTATTTTTCAGTAATTTGAAATATTACACTTATTATGTAATAAATGGTAATATGTACTAGGTTCTCTTTTAGAGTCATCTGTTGTATTCTAATGAATTTTGCTATGTTTTATTATTATACTTTACTTTGACATTACTATCACAATCTTTTATATTATTATAGTTTTATAATAGACCAATAATTAATAATACAAGTACCCTCCTAGGAGTTTCATTATTTATTTGTTTGTTTGTTTGTTTATTTATTTAGCTATACTCATCTTTATTTTTGTTTTCCTACCAAGTTATAAAAACGTCATTTTGAAAGCAAGTGCATGAAACTTTTAAGATCATTTCAGTGAAATCTTTACAAATAATGAGATTTCTCACCCAGGAACATAGTACATATTTTTAGTTAGTAAATAAAATGTCTTTCATGCCACTCATAAATGCTTGGCAATTTTTTTCAGATATCTCCTGCCCAATTCTCTGTTAGCTCTTTCGTAGGTATTACATATTCTGGGTTACTATAAAAATTATATATTTTATATTTTCTAACTGGTGATAGCTGACTTATAAGAAATTTATTTTATATTAATTTTGTAATCTGAGATTATTTAGATTTCATTTATTATTTATTCCTAAAGAAATACAGTGTTGTTTACTGGTTCAGAGCTCAGGTTCTGGAATCAGATACAGCTGTGTTCAAATCTCACTGTGCCACTTTGGGATGCCACTTAACAAGCTTCCCTGTCCTTTCCAGAGTGTCACTGTTCTTTCTTGAAGTGAGCAGCATCATTAGAGTTAAATTAATCAGTGTATGTTAAGTGCTTAACACAGTCTCTGGAACATAGTAAGTAAATGTTAGCTATTACTATTATATTATCATAATATCTACAATAATAATTTGCCTCTAATTTTCTCTTTTTCTTTTGGAGGGGGGAGTAAGATAGGTAGAGACAGGGGTTTAATGTTTTAGAACTCCTAAAATATGGTAAATATTAGTGGAGTTACTGAGCTGGTACCTGACTCACTTTAAATGTCACTGATATTTTGTTACGTGTTCACTAAGTATAAGTGTATATTGTACAGTGTTGGTGCTGGGGGATGCCCTCAGCTCTCTTGTATCTCAAGCCACTTAAATCCACTGCAAATTTACACATTCAGCCTGAGAAACATAAGGTGGTGCTTTGCAAATTTAACTTCAAGACAAATCCATTTCCGTCTAAACCATTCCTTAAGATCCCCTTCTACACAAAATCCAGACTTCCCACTCATATTGCAATTAAACTGAGACAGAGTTTTTCTTGTGTGAAAGACGGGTAATATTCTTAGCTTACTAAGAATTTCCATCAGGAATGGATGTGGAACTGTTTCAAATGATTTTTTGGCAAGTATCAAGGTAATCATGTGATTTTTTTTTTTTTTTGTCTTTGGCCTCTTTATGTGATGATTTATATTAATAGATAGCCTAATATTAAACTCTCCTTACATTCCTGGAAAAAATCCTACTTGGCCATGGGGGTTTTCTTTTAATAAACTGCTGGGTTTTGATTGCCAATACTTTATTATTTTTACATCTATACACATAAGGCAGATTGTTCTATAACTATAACTTTGTGTCCTTAGTTAGATTTTAATTTTAAGGATATGCCAAGTTTTAAAAAATGATTTGGGAAGATTCCATAGATTTTTTTTTGTTTTGCTTTTGTTTTGTTTTGTTTTGTTTTCCTGTGGGACAGTTTATGAACCCAGATATCCTCTCTGAATGTTTGGAAAAAAAAAAAAAAAAAACAACTGCCAATAATATCTAAAACCAGCTCCCATTTTAAAATAAATTGTGAAAACATTTCCTCCACTTTTTATTCCACTTTTCTTCTAAATTGGTTCAGTCATGTTTGTTAACTTGTGTTTTGCCAGAAAATTATCCATTTCCTTTAAATCTCTGTCACATCTCTGGATGAGTTATTGTAGGCCAGCCCTGGGATCTTCCTTTGGTCTCATCTCATTCTCACTCTAGCAGGATTCCTTATGTGCTCCTCTTGTGTGAACATCCTTTTTTGGTAGTTCTCTATGTTTACATTAGATTAGTTCCTTAAGTCTAGTTTTGGAATCAAGAGAATTAAATAGCAGTGCTCACATTTGCACCTTACCAAGTGAAAGAACCCCTTGCTCCATCCTTAAATCTCTCCAATCTTTTGATTCCCTTCCTACTGCTATAACAAGTCCTCTCTGGTCCTACTGGATGTCACATTTTCTTCCACCCATCATTCAAATGTTGATTTTCCCCAGCATTGCATCCTTAACCGTCAGCCTTCCTCATTCTCTATAATTTCTCTGCATTTCTTCTGGGAAATCTTACCTTTTCTTTTTCTTTCTTCTTTTTTTTCTTCCTCTTGCTGATAACTCTCATATCTGAAACCATCACAGACATCACTCTTCTGAGTTCCAGACCAATATATCTAGGTGCCTTTTAGACAACCTGTCTTGATGCCCTCAATACATTCTAAATTCAGCTTACCTTCAACTAAACTCATCATTTTCAACTCAATTTTTTTTTTCTTTTTATGAGAGATTGAGGGAGGCTGAATCCAAAGTCTTGGCAAGACAACATGAGGCTGCCTTCTCAGTTTTCCAGCCCAAATCCACTGCCCTGCCCCAACCCTATCCCACCATTAGAGGCTGCCGTGGTCTTTTCAAGGGCCCCACAGGACACAATGCTGGTTGCTCAACTTGTTCAGTGTTTTATTGAAACAAAACCCTAACAGATGACTCATCAGGACCTTCAAGAACACAAGAACACCAGAAATCATTCTCAGTAACCCCCAGGGCAACTGAGAAGAGAGATTGTTTAGGAGCAGGTAGACAAGAGACAAAATGTCTGTCAGCTCCCAGAAGTGCTTCATTTATTTAAAAATGAAACCTTTACCTGTTGCCTGTTCTTAATAGCCCATATAGCTAAAGTTTCAGCATGTTTTCCTCAGGTCTGTTCTTGGATGTGGTCCTGGGTGGTGCTCCAGCTCAGACTGAAGCTGGCCCTTGGGTATGCAGGCCGGGGTTCCCTTGGAGAGACCCTACCATGGGCCAAGTTCAGCAACAACTTGTGCCCTGCTCAGGGCCACCTGTCATGAGCCAATAAGCAATTTGCAGGTGGCCGCCACCCAGGCTAGGCTTCAAAGTGCTTCAAGAGGCCAACCCAAAACTTAGGTCAGCTGCCATTAGTGCTGGGCTTGAGGCTGCTCAGCAAGAGGTACAGGTCATGCCAAGGCCAAATATTGCTTTTTGGGGATTTGTGAACCTTTGAGAGATTTGGGGAAAGTGCCCAGCAGGCCTAGATAGGCTGTTTGTATGAAAAATCCACTGGAAGCAGCTTGGGTGGGCAAGTTGGGAGGGGCAAGGTCTCTGGGAATCTCCTGTGTTAACCTAGTTGATGGAGCTCAGAAATGGCGGCCCCTTGAATCTGCATGCGATGCAGGGGAGGGCTCAGCAAAGAAGCAATGCCGTCAGCCAGTACTTCTGTCTGAGAGAAAGCTGCCCCTCCAGCCCTTGCCCTGAAGCCAGACAAATTGGTTCTTCCCCACATGTCCCAGGTGCCTTTCAAGCGTCTGCTCCAGAGTTCAGGGTGGGTGAGTCTCTCAGTGGGTAAGTGCATGCACAGAGGCCCCTTAAGAGGAATGTCTGCGACTCCAGCAGCCCCCCGAGTCACTCAGCCATAATCTCTGATGGTTTTCACAGCTAGAAATTGTGGTGTCTCCTCTTTCCACACCAGTACCATGGGCCAGGGAGCCCAGTGTGGTGCCTGGAATCCTCACTCCTCCAGAGGTATCTCCACAGCTGAGTTATCCCTCCTGAATCTCAACTGCTGCCCATAGCGGTGAGACCAGCTCGTTCTGTGACCCTACCCCACCTACCAGTCTCAAGGTGGCCTCTTCTGTATGTCCCTCGTTAGAGGATTTCTGGTCAACTAGACTTTAGGTGACTCCCAATTGTCTGTTCTGTATTTGGGTTGTAATTTCAGTGTGGTTGTGAGAAGAGGCAAGCATAGCATTTACCTACTCTGCCATCTTGACCGAAAGACAATATTTCTTAATTCTTACTTAAAAAGCAAGTTGATTAAGTTAAGTTGCGGGTTCCATTTGTTTCATTAATGCATTTTTACTGGTTGCTTAATGTGTTAATCAGTTTGCTGGTGATCATTTGCAAAGAACCTCACCTTCCAAATAACATTTAAAAATATAAGTTACTAAATGTAAGCTTTCATTACTGTCAAGTTCTATGGAGTAGATTTTTTTTATAATTGCTATTTGATTCTATCTTTTCTACTCAGGTATGTAACTTGTAAGTGAAATGATCAAAATAAATATTTCATGAATAAGTTGCACAAGGCAAAAAAAGGGAGAGGCAAAGGGGAAAAAATCCAGCTTACAAAATTAAAATATGCAGTTTATGATTCTTTTGTTGAATATAAGAAAGAACATGATATAAAGCTTGGAGGCTTTATGTCAAACCACAACTTAACCACTGAAGCCTCTCAAATCTGCAGATTCTTAATCACTATGAATGGTCTTTCTCCCAGAAGGAATAACTTCAATCTGGTTCTGATAACCCAAGTGCTCCAGAATTTCATGGATTTTATGAACTTGTTTGAGAAAGCAGCATACATTATTTCATATGTGATGTGTTTATTTATTCTTGTAGTTAGAATTATTTTGGCAAACTTCTTTTCATAGACTGACTATAGGGTGACTTTTAAAGATAGCAGAAAGTAAAAAAACAAACAAACAACAACAAAAAAACCTGATACTCTAATTTGATCAGCCTGGATTATGCCTCTAGGCTTTATGGGCTTTGACCAGCCACTGACAATTCTATGCCTTACACAACTCCACACAAAATTGGGGCACTCATACTCAAGTGCTTTAAGAGATACTGGGGAAATTGATAAGAGAAAGGAAGGGGTTAGTGTGCTTTAAAGGGGGTGGAGATAATGCTCAGATCTAAGAAAGAAAAGCAACAAAGTAATAGTGAGTACCTTTTGGAAGCTTTTATGTTCCAGAGCCAGTAGTGAATACTTTATTTTATTGCCTCATCTGCTTAGGCCCTTTCCTGAGTTGACAGATGATGAGTAGCTGATAAGTGTAAAATTCATGTCATCTGGCTCCAAAACCTGGGCTACCATGTTCCACGTTCAAATAGATGATAGGTAGATAAATAGACATAGAAACAAAAACATATAAGTAGATACATTGTAATAGCTGCTCATAATGTCCAATGAACATTTGTCCATGTATTATACAACTATTTGAGAGTACATATGTATTTTTGAATCCTAGTGCATAGAAAATATAATGTGGAAGGAACATTGGCGATCATTGCAGATAATCCCATGATTTTAAATTCGAGGAAACTGAGGTCCAGAGAGTTTGAGTTATTCTCTCAATTACACAATAAACGCTATAACTCAAAGCCACAGGTCAGACCATTTAGGCAGTTATGTTGGGTTGGGAAGCTTTATGATGACTTCAAAGATGGCCATAGAGAAGTTGGTTGCAAATTTGAGTATGCATCATAATCCCCTAGGGGGCTTGCCAAAACACAGATTACCTTGCCCTACCCCCACCCCCAGTTTCTGATCTGGTAGGTCAGGTGTGAAGCCTGAGATTTTGCAGTTCTAAAACGGTTCAGATGTTGCTGACACTATTGGTACAGAGACCACTCTTTAAGAACCACTACCACTGCGGTAACTGCCTATTCTGTATGCTTGTGCTGCCCATCCTCTTAATTTATGGCTTTAGCTATCATTGCATACAGGTGTTCTTTGACTCAAAATGGTCTGCATCTTGTATTTATGTAAGGGCTCTGACTATAGCCTCTATCAATGCACAGCTGGCCAGAATTAATTAAGCTGGCAAGGAGGGAAGCTCCATGACCAAGCTGGATTGGCCCAGCCTCTCTCCGTCTCCCATATCCTCTGTCTCCTTTCTCAGCTGTGAACTTGAAGAAAGAAGGTGAAGCAGGTAGCTTCATATGGCTGAGATTTACTTGCTCAAACCTCCAGACAACTTTTGTGTTCATTTTAAAAGAACTAGAAATTAAGCTTCTAAAAAAATGCTTTTAGGCTTGTGAAAACCAATCTCTGTACCCTCTGGAAATAAAGGAGCAGATGGCCAACTGAGGTGCATGAAGGAGGCAGGGGAAGCTCCTAGCTATGCGTTTCCTTGTAATTTCATATGCAAGGACACATATTAGTCCATGCAATGCACAACATGAGCCTGCCTTTTCCAGCATATTCCTAGAGATTTTCTTATGCTTGAAAAAGGCTCATTCCTTTAAAAATCATTAACAAAAAGGCTGTAAGTTCTATCCCTTCCAAAACCTAGCAGAGAGCTACCTTAAAGACCTGGAGAAAAAATAGTAAGTGTGTCACACTGAAGCTAAAGTTAGAAGGGCTGCAGGGAATTCAAGGAAGCCTCCACTGGCTTCTTTAGGAACCTGGATAGAAATGATGCTGGGAGACCTGCAGCCACAGACAGCTGGAGGATTCCAGAGCTGCTGCTTTCAGCACCTAGGAAACTGCTTCCTCTTTGTCTACTGGGAGAATAGAAATATGAATTCTTCTATGCATCGTGTCACAGTAAGCAAGGCCAACTACTTAACTTTTGGAGTCTAGTGCAAAATGAAAGTAGGAGCTCCTTGTGCAAACGTTATTAAGAATTTCAAGATAGCAATAGCAGTGAATTAAACCAAATGAAGAGCCCTTCCAAGTGCAAGGTCCTGTGCGACCACACTCAGGTCCTGCACCCATGAACCAGCCCTGTGCTGGGATCCCCACTGCAGAGTTTGGTAGAGCAAGAGAACAGGGAAGGGAGAGGTGACAGACATTTCCCTCGGACTTGCTATGCCAAGCGATCCATGCACGTTATCTCATTTAACCTTCGTTTGACAGATGAGAAAACTGTAGAGACCAAGTTCAGGAAAGTGAAGTGGTTTGCCAGGGGGCGTGTGGCTGATATAGGTCTACAATGAAATTCCGATTTATTTCTGGTTCTAAGACCCTATTGGTTGGTTGGTTGGTTTTACCTTTTCTACATTTACATTCCTAAAGCAGTAACAGCTCCTAAAGCACATACATCTGTTTTTAAATTTTATTCCCTAGAAACTCAAAGAAAAAATAAACATTTAATAAAAAATTTTTTAATGAATGAAAAGTATTAATAAATGGTCCAGATCCTGGCACGATAACAAAAACAAGAATTGTGAAAACACAGAAGAGGAAGGAAAGAGATAAATAGAGGGAGAGTAAGAGTGAATAAGAAAAGGGGAGATAGATGGGGAGAAGAAGGAAAGCTAGAATGTAATTGCCAGTCACTACATACCAGTTTCCATGCCTTATTATATTTAATCCAAAACAACCTTCTCAAACATATCTTGTTTTTATGCCCGCTGTACAGATGAGGAGTCCAAAACTTATAGAGGTTGCTTAACTTGCCCCCACCCCCACCCCTAGTCCAAGTGTAGCTGAGGCGGGGTGCTGAAAACTGCTTGTTCCTGCTTCTCTGTAAGAAAATGATACAGGCTTTGTGTACTGTGTCAAGCTGACTCTCATAGTCCATCTCATGGCATGGGTAGTATTTCCCTCCAGTGAAATCACTTTGGTGCAAATAACTAATAGCAAGTGCCATTTACTGAGTCTCTGTTTACTGGTTGTCTGCTATTCACCTAGGCGCTTTAAACCCACTTCTAATCCTTGCAACAGTGCCTCTGTGGTAGGTTAATATTTGATCCAAACAACAGGTGGGTAAACTGAGACTGAGAAAGTAACTTGTCCAGATGAGCTGTCAGCCCTGGTTTAAAAATCAGGGTTTTAAATCAGGGTTAAAGAGACATCATTCAGAATCCAGACTCAGTATAGGTATTTAATTGCCTTTTCTCACAAAACCCACTGATATATCAGAAAATATAATAAAAAATTACATCAGTAACAGAATGGGGAAGCAAGATACCACTGACAAAATTTATAAAGAAATTGTGGGGTATTTTAAGCAGAGAGCATTGAAGTAATGGATAAAACAGTTGGAAGAAAACTGTTGTCAAAGATTCTGGAGATATTGGTTACAAACATGAGAGCAGATATTCCCAGAGGAGCTCCAGAGACCTCACAAGCTAAGTGTCAGCAGATGCAGAGCAAGGGTGGTCTGGGCAGTTACTTACATGAGCAATTAAGAGCTGTCCCCCAGTCAGAGGTCCTGTCATTTCTCCTCATTCCCCAAAGATGTGAAGAGCTCGAAGCACAGGCTCTTGACTGAGGTTTATGCCTCAGGATTTCTCTCCAAAATATCTAAAGCACTAGCTTAGGAGATCGCCCAGAATGGATTCAGGGGACAGAGAAAGAAGCAGACAAAGCCCAAGGTAATTCCAGACTCTAAAAATCATAACCTAAAAAAAATGATAAACAGAAGGCAGTTCTGCCTAGGAATTAAATACATGAGCATTCAAATCTCAAAGTAAAACCCTCCACACATTGGCATTTGTGGGGTCTCCACCCTGCCTGCTTGATCCCTACCCATATTATGTCATGTAGTAATGGTTGCCTGTCACCTTTTTCAATTCAGATAGAAGCAGGGAGTGGTCTACTCAGCCTTATTTGTAGAGGAAACTCACCCCAGCACCGATATGACTAAGCTAGTTTTTCATTCATAAATATGAACAGACAGACAAAACATGAACAAGGAGGACCAGAGTGCACAAACCAAATAAATGAAACCAGAGAAATAAGAGAGAACACAAGGATTATGACTTAAGTTTCAAATTTTCTAATGGGTATCTTCAGAGAAACTCAAGAAGTATTGTGATTATATTAAAAGAACTGGTTCCTGTTTCTTTTTAAGAACAATCAATGCACAGAAATGAATTTTTGGATAAATAATATTTCAAAAAAATCAACATGAGGCCCGAAAAATAGGGTGAACAAATCTGAAGACTGAATCAGTAAAATGGAAGATCAAGTAGGGTAATATCCCAAAAAAGATGGCAAAGAAAAGGTAATTTATAAGAGAAAGGTCTGGAGATATTGGAAGAAGAATTAAAGACTACTTATCTCCACTAGGAGAAAACAACTAAAATAAAAGTGAGGCAATAATTAAAGAAAAAATAAAATAAAATAAAACAAATTTAAGTATTAAAAAGAAAACAAAGAAAATTAATAAAAATTAAATAAAAGAAATTTTGGTTTATATGTTCAAACTGAAACTCAATAAGTGCTCAGCAATAAAAGTCAAATATAAGTGTCCAACAGTAAAAGTGAAAAAATAAATTGATATGAAAAATGAAAATTAAATTGAAACATATGTACACTATTAGTAGAATTAGTAGAATAGAGAGGAAGCCTGAAATAATCCCAGGAATTAAAATAAAGAAAAAAAAACATAATGAGAACCAGAGGGGCATTAGACTGAGTGAAAGTCAAGGGTGCTATGGCTTCAGATTCTGAAGGAAAAACATACTCAATTGGCATCCAAAATAAAGTCTTTAGAATAACTCTGAAAAAGAAAGTCATAAACATCTCCAGAAAGAGGAGAGATACAAATAAAATCCTGGAAAAAGCATTTGCAAAGCTATTAGTATGTCAAAAAATTAATTTCTCATAACTAAAGAGACTGTACCATAAAATAGCAGCAAAACATGGAAAAAAAAAACTGTAATCTACTTTTATAGAAACCAGGAGAAAATTGCTTTGACTCCAGTGATGAAAAATCAATTGGAATTCCTGATTATCAAACAGATTCCTGATAAGCTAGGATTTATTTATTTGTTGAAGAGTGTCTTCCAGAAAACTGTAGTAGCCACCCGATATAGTCGTGAATCCTGAGTCCCCATAAAGTAAGGAGCAAGCCAAAGACGCACACTTTTGTCTGTGTTACTCATCATCACTGTGGAAGTTCCAGGATGGAAAATATAATCAAGAAGAATAAATATTAGAGACAAATTTGCTATTATTAGCAGTTTACGTGAAAGTCCATCTGTTTAATCAATTGAAACTCTAATGACTAACAAAACAATTTTGTATGTTACAAGCTCAAAATACAAGACACAAAATCTATTCATCATCTCTACACCAGCAACAACATACCTAGGAATATCTTTAACAAGAAATGTGTACATCCAATGTAAAGAAACATACAGAAATTGGGAAAGACAGATAAGGAGAGCTAAATAAATGAAAAGACATGACATTTTTAGACAAGAAGACTCAATATTTTAAAGATGTCAATCACTCTAAATAAGTATGTACACTCAAGTTAATCCCAATCATATAACATCAGAAAATTAAAAAAAAATGAAAATTAGCAAGTCCATTTCACCATTCTTCTCTGGGAACTATCAGCAGGTCACCTAAACTCTTTTACTCATCGTTTCTTAAAATGCACTGGGGTCATTAAAATCCTACTTCAAAAGGTAATTGTGAAAATTATATGAGTAACACATGGGAAACACTTAACAGAACACCAGGTTCATAGTAGCACCAGGACACATTAGTTTTTATTACTCTTATTAAGGATGCTTATGCATACAAATATATGAAAGATAATGGTCACTGTAGCAGCACTCAGAAAAGCAAAAATTAGGACAGCCTCAGATTTTCATCAATCTTAGGATGTTTAAGTACAACATACTATATTCATAGCATGGAAAAATATCAGTAAGATTTGTAATGTATATATCTATAATCTGATATGGACAAAACAAGTCACAGAACAATATCTATAAGATAATTCATTTATGTGAAAAGTATTGGAATGGCAGGTAAATAGGTAGGTAGGTGAGTAGGTGGGTGGGTGGGTGGATGGATGGATGGATGGATGATGGAAGGAAGGAAGGAAGGATGGATGGATGGATGGATGGATGGATGGATGGATGGATGGATAGATAGATAGATAGATAGATAGATAGAAAGAAATAGAAACTTTTAAGTAAAAAAGTATATGTTAGTAAATTCACAGAAATTATTCTGGAATTATGAGCACCAAATTGCTACCTACTGTTGTTTGTACCCAGAGTACTAAGAGTGGTGATAGAAATTGTATAATTTTCTTTATTACAAGTACATCTATATCATTTGAAATTTTTAAACCGTCATATATTACTTGCCTATTTTGTAATTATGAAATTGTAAAGCCTGGACAGCATTTTAAGGACCCAGTTGGGCTTCAGGAGATGCTGTTGCCAGGATTGCAGCTCATGAGGGTCCTTTGCTTCCTTGCATGTTCCCGTCCACACCTTCCAATCTCCACTCCCCTCCCACATGGCTCTTAAAGCCCCTGTGTATTTAACTGTGACGGCCCTGGTGAAGCCACAATGCCCACACATCTGGCCGCCAACAGAGAGAATTACAAGCTCCCCAACTCTGATCGAGGCCCTGTCTGGGCCCTTACTGGATAAACAACCTCACTGTAATCTTTAGGCCTTACCTAATTCTTGTTTAATCCCTTTCAGACACCCATCTCCCTTCTAGTTTCTCTCCATCCCAATCTAGTCTTGTTATCCCTCACTGACTGTGCCAGACTCTGCAAGGCCCCAGCATTCCACTGTGTCCTCTGAAACTTGGAGGCAGGGTAACTGTATTCTTATATTTTAAAGGTCTTCACAGTTCCTGCATCTGGGGACTCCCCAAAGCCAGACTTTCCCCAAGACACACAACTCCTTAAAGCCCTCCCCAGAAGAGGCTGTTCCAGGCATGGTACCTCCTACCTCATGCTCAGAAAGTGGAGAAGGGTCCCACTGCCACCCAGAGCAGCCTCTGGTTGTTGCTCCATCCTCAGATGTAGAACAGCTTTCCCTTTTGAGGCCTGGTATGATCTAGCCCTTGCCTCCCTCTCGGCTCATATTTAGCTCATTCCTCACCCACACATCTCACTCCAGCAACTATGAACCATACATACATGGTTCCCTGAATCCATCGTGTGTTTTTTGCTTCCACAGCTTTGCTCTTGCTCTTTCTTCTGACCAGAAGACTCTTCCACTTCTCCTACTTCTTGTCCCTCCCACTGGCATAGTCCCAGTACTTCTTTAAAACACAATTTTGTTCCAGAAATCATCCTTCTCAACCCTCAGCTCTCCCCCACCCCAGGCAGGCTGGGTTCAGTGACTTGCTTTCCTCTACTTTGCTATACAGACTCAGAGATGGAGAATCACATGCATGGGGTTTAGTGAGAAGCGCCCTTGAGAACAAACCTTGCAAGAGCCTGAGAAAAGTAGGAGTGAGCAGAGGGAGATGTTAAATTTCAGTGCAGTCACAGCAAAGGCCCCAGCCAATTCCATAGAAAGCTCTGGAGCTAAGGTGGCCCATACGAGTTGTTCTGAACTGTGGAAAGACGATGTGGCCTATACCCTCACATCCATCAGGCATGCCTCTCATCCATCACCTTTAGAGAAGCAGATCCCTTCACTAAGAGCCTGTAGCCAACAACGTTCTAGCAGCTGGAGGAATGAGGCAGGTCATCTGTGCTGTGCACCATGGCCTCTGCTATGGGGCATTTCTCCCTGTTCCTATGTCCATGTTTCTCTGCACTCACCAGGTTGTGTTATGTGTCAGTCTTCACCACAAAACAGGGGTCTGCAAATTACAGCCTGGAAGCCAAATACAACCCACACATATTTTCTAAATTAAAGTTTTATTGGAACACAGCCATACTTATTTATTTATTTATATATTGTCTATGGCCATTTTCACACTATAATGCAGAGTTGAGGAGATGTGACAGAGACTATATAGACCTTGGAACCTAAAATATTTACTATCTGTCTTTTTACAGGAAATTTACCAATCCCTACACTGTTAATTTATATATTATTCTGTAACTGGGTTCTAGAAATGGAATTTTGGATGAATGACAAATGAATTCATGTACGAATAAATGAGTCACATGGACTTGGCTTTGATTTGTGGCTCTGCCATTCAAATGCTGTGATCTTAAGTACATGATTTAACTTCTCTAAGCCTCAAGTTTCTCATCAATAAAGTAGGACTAAAATTACTTTTTCAACATAAGAATGTCTAAAGCTGTAGATAATTTTTATGAGTTTGTTTAATCCAAACTGATGACATGCTGGGAAGTAAGATCTCAAATGTTCTGGGGAATGACAGTTGTGCCGTTCTTTTTATACATTTGGAATTAAGGAGAGAAGTAAGGAAGATTGCAAGGAGGTTGGATCAAGAAAGGAAGGGAAATCTCTATGATCAAATTACAGAATAATTAACAAGATTATTTGCTCCCTGGAGGGTGGTCATACCTCTTAGGAGTCTGAAAAAGAGAATTAGTTCTGGCATTTCAAAGGTGTGTCACCTAGATGTACAGGAACAATGGACAGGGCTGGCTTAAGGGAAAGATAAATCTTTTACAGGCCTGGTCTGTGAGGACCCACCATGACCTGCTCAGTTAGGACTTTATGGTCAGATCACCCAGTGAGGTTACTTTTCATCATTGAACTTGTACTTAGCCCCTTTTTTGTTCACACTTTCTTTTCGGGGCATCGAAAATATTAAATAAGAATGCCTATATGGATTACTATTGCATACCTGGTATTTACTATATGTTCATTTCCATGAGAGCCAGTGGGTCTATTCACAAAGTTAAATGACATTGTAGGCTTAAAATAATCCAGACTCCTATTTTTCTGAGTACACTAGATGTTAGTGTGCTTGTTTTGTTTAAAAAAAAAAAAAATTAGCACCTGGCAGAAATGCAAGGCCTTTCCTACTGCATAAATGTGACAGACAGACTTGATGGTCCTTAGAGGTATCATCATGCTTTATGTATCTGGCCCAGATTCTAATGAATTGGAGCAAGTCAGATCCCATAAATGAAAAGTGCTATAATTTGGAGGTGACAAATAATATGTCATTGCTGTTCAAATTCCATTTCATTAGCAGGTACAGCCATGATGTGGGCCAGCCCCAGGAGACCATTTCTAGGACTAGATTTCCAGAGGAGACAGTCCCTGCATATTTTCTGGGATGTTTACTGCCATTATAGGAGCAACCTTGTTAATGCCATAGTATTTAGTTAAGATACCATTAGCTGCTATGAGCTGCCGAAGTTTAAAATCTTAACATAAAGAATGAGTTTATTTCTCAGTCATCCGATAGTTCTCAGTGCATTTAGTAGTTTCTATTGCTACATAGAACAACACATAATTTATTATCTCACAGTGTCTGTGGATCAGGAATCTAAGCACAGGCCGGTGGCTCCTTTGCTTACCATGTCACCAGGATGAAATTGAGGTGTTGTCCAGCACTGCATTCTCATCTGAAGCATGGGGTCCTTTTCCAAACTCACTGTGTGTTGGAAGAAGTCAGTTCTTTGCAGGTGTAAGGCCCCATTATCTTGGTAACTGTAGGCCAGGGATGTTCTCAGTAGCTAGAGGCCACCTCAGGTCTTTGCCACATGGCTCCCTCCTCAGACAACATGGAAACTTATTTCTTCAAGGCCAACAGAACAGTCTCACTTCAGTCAGCTAGGATGGAGTTTTATATAACATGATAATTACCGGAGTGATTTCCCCATACCTTTCTCATATAATATAATGTAACCAAGAGAGTGACTGTCCCATCATATTCACAGGCTGTGCCCAACCCTAGGAGAGGAAATTATGTGCTCTTCCTCCTTAAGTCCTTTTGGTCTTATCCTTGCAATTCTTAGACTTTTTCTCCCCTTCTCCTTCCTCTAATTCCTCCTCTTTTGCCTGCAACTAATCTAGTCATGCTCCACTGGGTCCACTGTATGTTTAAGAAACACTGTTCATTGCCTACACCAGAGCCATTTACTCTTCTCTTATAAAATGCTAATGCTTCTCTGTATAGCCACGTTCTTTAGTAGACATTGTTCTCAGCTTATGCACCAAATAGTAAATCCTGATTGGTCTGAGGTAATCATGGTGGTTTCATTTTTCTTGTCAGTGATTGGTTTAGGAAGGACATGTGTTACAGTTTTGGCCAATGAGAGGAGGGAAACCTGATGGCCAGCTTCGTGGAAAGGTTTTCCAGACTGATAAGAAGAGACATAAAAAAAAAAAATGCCATCACTTTTCTGCTACTGAATATTTTAGACCATGCGGGAAGCCATATGTAAGGTTGGGATGAGGAAGGAAAAGTAAAATGATGGAAAGAATTGAGTCCTTCGTGATGTCATACTGCTGCTGAGTTAGCCCTCTCTGATGTCTTTCTTACATTATATCTTGTTATATGAGTCAACATCCATATTTCTTAAGCTAGGTTGAATTTGGATTTACTAACACTTGCAACTGTAGGTACATAAGTGATTGTGTGTGTGTGTGTGTATGTGTGTGTGTGTGTGCATGCACACACACAAAATATTGTGGTTTCCTTACTTCACATACTATAGTTGGAGATATTAATAATAATGATGATGACCATACAGATAATAACAGCAGTAATGTGCAGAGAAGCTACCTCTGTCCAGGGAATGACATCAAAGTCACCAGCATGAAATTTGCAAAATCCATTGCCCCTGATTTTACTGAATGGCATCCAGGATATAAATATAGATTTGACATATTTCCTGTAGTTTTCCAGATTCAGTGTTCTCCAGTGTCAAGATCCAGAGTAACTGTGCCAAGATGGAGTTTAGAGAAGTTCTTAATGATTTGGTATTAAGATATTGATTGACTGCCTCTTTCCAAATCAGGGGAGCAGAATGATCCAACTCAGAATTTAGTTAGTTTGTGCATATTAAGGTTAAAAGGAGATAAATAAAATTCATTGCCAGGCTCCATTAGTTTTTGGTCAGCAGTGTTGATTTTTTCAATATAAAATGCATTTTAAGTTTGTACTTTTATTTTATATTTTATTTTATTTAGTCTTATTATATTGTTCTTCTTATTATTGTTATTTGCCATAAACATGCATTCCAGCAGTATTGATGATGTAAAAAGAATGGTCCTTGACCCAGAAAGCCAAGTGAACTCTTGGGGAATCATGTCCTTCAAAAGTTCAGTTGGGTTATAGTGCTGAGAACAATTCACCTCCTTCTACACAGTAACTATGACTTGAAAAGTATTTCGTACCCACTCAATTCATTGACGTGCATCTAGAGGAAGAAATAGGGAAGGCAAATCACGCATTAAATTATCAGCGTGAAATATTCCAGGTAAAAGGCTCCATAAAGCCAAACAGAATGAACATTCAACTGGCAGAATCAGGAGAAATCTGTCAGCCTTACATTTCTATTTTATATAAATCCAACAAACAGATGAGGCAAAACTAGGGCATTTTGTAAAACCAGAGAAGAGATTTGTTCATTTTCATCAAATCGCATTGCTTGGGATAGATTAGCAGTAAGTCCCTAAAAAGAATAAAATTTTTCTTTTCTCTCCAAGGTGTATGAAAATGAGAATTGAAGTTAAAGATCATCTGGGGTGGTCTATTTTTAGAGAATGTGATTTACTGAGGGCATTTGTCATTCATTCAGGAGGACAGCCAGCCGTGAGCCATGGCAGGCATTGGTAGTAACAGCCAGCTCTTGGAAGCAAAAGAAAATAATCTTTCCATTCTTGAAAAGTGTTAAGAGGGAATGTTATCAAGTCAAAGGCAGGCAAGACAGGCAATGGGAAATTGAGAAAATTAAGGCATTTTATATATAGCATATGCATGTATGGACCATACAAGTAGATTTACTACTGTGTTTATGAGTGCATGGGTGGGAAGGTATGTGGTCAGTGGGTTATGTGTGTCTATATTGCATGCTTCTGTGAATTTAATAAATACCAGCCAATATTTATGAGTTGAAACTATATCCCAGACACTGCACTAAGAGCTTTATGGGGATTTCCTCTTTGAATTATCTCAACAACCTATATTTTTCCTTCATGAAGAGGTTAATAGAGCTATTAGGAATCAAAACCAGGATTCAGACCCAGGCAGCTTAACCATTTTAAGCAATCAGCTCCCCAGAGTTCTTTGCTACTGATTACATTACCATGCCACAAAGCAACCATGTTTATATGGATATTTGTATTTCTTCATTTGTTTGTTTTGGAAAAAATCTTTAAAGAGAGCAGTTCTCTCTATTGTCTGCATTAAAATAGAATCAGTACATATTTCAGGCTATGGTAATTAACCAAATAAATAAATGAACCCATCTTCTTGGATACATATTAATGGGTTCAGTAGCAAATTGAGATTGAACAGCAAAAAAATCAGGGCATTTCATTTGTAATTCCTGATTAATCTTTGTCTTCATCTTCAAACATATCTCATAATTCATATGATTTATTCTGGTGTCTTGCCATCTGGCCTCTGGCTTATAAAAACAGTATGGTGTGGTATTTGGGACCATACATTTAGATTTCAATGTTATTTACATCACATCTTCACATGGATGTTGAAGAATCATCTCTAAATTAACCATCAAAAATGATTACTCAATATTCATTCCCTCCCTACATCACACGTGATTCTTACCACTGTTCATTATCTCAGTAAATTGCTGCTTCTACAATGGCAACTGCTCAGGTCAACACCCTAGACTCATCTTTGGTTACTCTCTTTTTCTCAAACCTCACACATAACTCACTAAGAAATCTTGTTGAGTCTACTTTGAAATATGTCCAAAACGTACCACTTCTTTCCATTTCCACTGCCATGGCTATGGCTCGAGCCATCATCTGTCTATAGAATGCTAGTCCACACATAAGCCAGTGCAATCCTTTATCAATATACAGATCACTCAAAGTCAGACAATGACTTACATCATACTAAAAAAGAACCCGAAGTCATTACCAAGGCCCCTGAGGTCCTAAAGGATCTAGCCTCTGCATGTATAACATCGGGTCCTTTAATTCCTCTTCCTCTCTCTCTCTCAATCTGCTTCCATCATTGAACAGCCATACTCCATGGAGTTCCTTAGACTTACAGAACAAATTTCCATCTTAGGTTGGGAGAATAATCAGGACCAAAGTGTGCTGGTAGGGGTCATTCTGAAGTGGCTTTTAAGAAGTATCCAAGAAAGACAGGAGATATTTTGCCTATCAAGTTGTACCCCATTCCAGGAGGTGAGACCATGACAGCTAAGCTCAGAGAAGAGCAGTCCACTAGAATGAGGTTTCTGAAGGGCAGCAATCAGAGGCTCCATATCTCCATTAGGCCAAGGGATGAGATAGGAGGCAGCACACACACCCTGTGATGAGGCATGGATTTTGGAATCCTGACGGACCTGGATTTGACCACCAACTTCACCACTTACTATCAGCATGACTGTGGGCAAACACTTAGCCTCTCTGAGTCTCAGTCTCCTCCTATTTCAAATTTCTGCAGTAACATTTTGGCTTTGTAAAAAATCTGCATATATGTATGGGAGCATAGCATATATATGCTCTACCAATTAAAGATATCAGCTGTAAGGGTTAAAAATAATTTTGGCTAACGGTGACAAAAAGTCCAACTAACAGTAACAAACAAGGACAGGTTTGGTGTTCTCACATGGCAAGAGGTCTAGAGGTAGGCAGTTGCTGGCCTTGGCTTAGCTACTCAGCAAAGCCATCCGGTTCTTCTTTCTCTGCCACCTTAACCTGTTGGCTTATGTCCTCTTGTTTATTGTCTTGAGATGGCAAGAGGCTGCTGTAGCTTTGGACATCATGTCTATGTTCAAGATAAGAAGGAAAAAGGGAAAGAGAAGGCCAGCTAGGTTTCTCTCTTTTATCAGGAAATCAGCTCTCTGGGGATAGCTACTTTGGATACACATTTCATTAGCCAAAACTGTGTCATATAGTCATTTTCAGCTTTTAGGAAAGCTGGACACAGTGCTATTCCAAATGAAATTGAGATTTTGTATCTATGCTATGTAATAGCTCATAAGGCACAGAATTTATGTGTTACTTAAATTTAGGAGAGAATTTGCCCATGAAACTTTGGGTCTAGCCACCTTTTTGCAGGTAATTATTTAGAAATAATTTCTCATTTCCTATAGTAATTGAGCTAATCAGCTCTTTGACCATTTCTAAATTAATCCTAGCAATTTATATTTTCTTAGAAAGTTATTCTTTGAAACCAAATTTTCAAGTATGTTAGTAAAGGGTCTCAAGTCACTTATATTTGTGATTATACCTCCTTTCTCATTCTAAGTTTTGTGTATCTAGTAGAGAGATTTTCTTTTCCTCTTATAAAAGTTTTTCTATTTAATATTTTCTTCAGTAAACTAGTTCTTGAATTTATCTATCCTATAATTTTCTTTAATAACTCTTTTTATCTATTAATCACTGTCTCCTGGTTTTCTTGTAGTTGTTTTGTTGTTCTTTTTATAATTAATTTTTTAAGTTACATTTTTAGTTCACCAATTTCCATTCTTTTATTTTGTAACAATGAAAGACTTTATAGCTTTGGAATCACTCCTAAATGCAACTGTGATCATATCTCTTAAATTTTTATGATTGTTATTCTCATTGTTTTCTGAGTACTCTGAAACAGAAGCTGGTGTGTGTGTGCACGTGCAAGCTAATGAGAAGGTGAAGGTTCACTTCCAGTTGACTTGATATTTTTATGTTGCTTACCTTTTGGTTATAAAATTGTTGTTCAGTAGCTCTGTGATCATCATATATAGCCTTTCTAATCATCTGTTTTCAGGAACTCATTGAAGATTTCCTGCTGGTTGCTTATGAGGTAATACTGAGTGGGTGTTTCATAGGCCCTTGAAAAGAAAACGTATTTACTGAAGTGTAAAGAGCTTAATACTCTTGGTTAAATATTCATTATAAATTCAATTGTTCAGATATTTTATACTTTTTTTTACAATGTTAGATTTATCATGGATCAAAGAATATCAGTTAAAGTATGTTATTACTGATTCATTTATTTCTATTTCACTTTTCAGTTTAAAAGTTTTATCTTATATATTCTTAATGTCCTGTTATTTGGTGCATAACTGCTCACAATTGTTTAAACTTCATTATGGATTGTATCGTAATGTCTAACTTCCTACTCTGCCCCACTAACTTCTTTCAAGTTAAATTCTACTCTTGACAATCTTAATATGGCCAAGACTTCTTCTTTGCCAGCATTTGTCATCCTCTTTGCTCATACTCTTATTTAATCTTTGGGAATTACTTTGGGTTAATGGTGATCTCCTAAACTACATTTTAAATTTATATAATGAGGAACATAATCGTTAACATTTGCTGTCATATATTTGATTTTATCTCTGTCATTTTATTTTCTGTTTTTGGAGGTTTTCATGCTCCTTGCTCTTTCTTTTTTAAACTATTCTTTGCTATCTGAACTTATTTCTAAGTTGAAAATTTTCTAAACATATAATAGCTACTTTAAAACTTTTTCTAACACTTGTGCAACTAGGTGCTTCTAAATATTAGTACTGAGAATGGAATAGTACATCAGTCTCCTCCTGTATCTTAAATGAGGATAATAAAAATAGGACCGATCTAATAGGGTGGATTAGAGGATTAAAAGAGACATTATATCTAAAGTTCTCGAAACAGTATAAGACACATAGCAAAGGACTCAAATGTCAGCTATAACTAACACCATTATTTTTGCTGTCCTTGTTACTGTACCTCAATATAAAATGAGGAAATTAGCACAACCTGATTTGTTCTCCATTTCCCCCACCCACTCACCCACTGCTGCTAGGGTTTTGTTAACTACAAGTCATGGTATTTTTATTACTGTTAAAACACTTCTAAATTATGTGTCATCTGTTTCATTAGGTATTTATAACAGGTGAATTTTCTTTCTGAACTGTTTATACCATACCAGTCATTCTAACTTAACCATGTTTAAATTATTTCAAGCACGAGTCTTTGTATGCTTCATATTTTCCATATTTTCCAGTCTTCTGTTTTCTCTGTGTGTGAATGGTAATTTGTCGAGGTTAAGGATACTTGAGTCTATATTTTACATGGTTTCACATTATAGAAGAGAAAATTTGAAGTAAATCTAAGGTTTGTTTCTTTGTGGATGACCCATTCTCCTACCTGTAAGGTTGGATGTCCTTCTTCACTTTTGACACCTTACGGTTCTGACAAGATACTTTAATATGCTGGCAGGAAAAGAGATGTCTTTTTTCACTAAGCTGACCTGACACATGGTGATTCCTCCATGGATAGATTGGGTCTTCTTTCCTTAATTAGCCCAGGAACTCTCTCATATTTGAATAATGTTCCTGCTATAGTCATTCTGAAGTCTTTTTCAGGACCTAATTTTTAAATATATTTTCTCTAATACTGTCTTCTATGATGATTTTCAAATTATGTTTTTGCTTGAGATTCCATGAGTGTTATACTCTTTACTCATTTTATGTCTTAGAATATTTTTGGTTTGTGTTTTGGTTTCTTCATTTCTAAATGAAAAGAGTTTTTCAAGATCTGGAATTTGTGCCTAAACATAGTGAGAAAAGACTCCTGTGATCACTTTTGTCCTCGTTTTATGTCTTAAGTTAGATGAGAGGTCAGTGTGAGCTTATAACATTAGTTGAATGATGCAACAGCCTCAGTGGTCACGTAGAATAAGTGAATAGTAAATCTTCAATAAATGTTGGCTATTAGCCACAGCAACAGCACTATTGATAAATCTGACTCTGTAAAAAAAAATTAAATTCATCCACTGTAAATATAGTCAGTGAATTAAGTCAAAGATGAATGACAAACTGAGAAGACTATTGTTTTGAGCATTTAGTTTCTGCCCATATAAACCACATAAATTGGCATATAAACATATAAAAATACATTTGGCCCTACTGATATTTAAGAAATTGAAAGTTTTTAAAGTTCATATAATATTTTTTTTTACTTATTACCTAAAATCAATTATAACTAATATTGTTCAATGTATGGAGAAAGACATTCTCTTACACAAATAAATGGGACTTTGAATTTAAAGATACGTATTTGGCCAACCAAATTCACATCCAGCCCCATAGCTCTTCGATATCTTTGCATGTGTATGCAAAGATGTATGTACAAAGTATTTATTCCAGTACTGCTTGTAATAGAGACTATATTAGTAAGGGTTAGGTTACGCTTCTGTAAAATAAAAAGACCAACAAATATTCAGTGCCTCAAAAAATATAGACATATATTTTTCACATAGGTTTCAAGGTAAATTGCTTAGGTTAGTACAGCTGTACTCCTTGTGGTCATTCAAAGACCCATTTCCCTCTAAGATATTGCTCTGCCATCCCCTAGGGCATTTTCATAATACCCATGGTTAAAGCAGGATCAACACCACACCCATTGCAGCAGGGATGAAGGGGAAGGGAGGATAGAGCAAATCATGCACACAGTCTTAGGCCTAGTTTCAGAAGTGATAGATTTCATTGCATTATATTCCATTAGCAAGAATGCAGTCTCATTTCTACATTTATGCACCAAAAGCTTTGAGAAATGTAATCTAACCATATACCCAGCATGAAAGTGAAAATGGATTTCGGTGAACAACTATGGGTCTCTGCCTCAAGAAAATGCTAGAAACAGTCAGATGTCTATCAAAAGAGGAACAATTAGTTAATCTGGTACCTCTAGTCAATGGAATATTAGACTGCAATTAAAAAATGTATTAAATCTTTCCTTCTGTTAGATATGTATAATAGAAAGTTCCCAATATACACTGTGAAATGAAAAAGCAAGATACAGAAAAATGTGCATAATGTATTCACCTTTGTGTTTTTAAAAAGGGAATCTATACACTTATATGCATCTGCCCAGAGCATTTCTGGAAGAAGCAATTTCTACTGGAGGTTTAACTCTGAGTTAAACTAGGGGTCTGATGTGAGAAGAAAGCTTACTTTTCAGTAAGTTTTTTGTATTGTATAATTTTTTTACCATATGTATGAATCCTTATTAATATTGTAAAATGTAAATACATAAATATAAATAAGTTCTTTCTTGCTTAATACTTTTCAGCAATTATTTGTTGCTCTAGGTAGTGTCCAGGCTTACTGATGCATTTTTCAAGCTCCTTTCCTTTTGAATCTTGTCTACCCTCTTATGCCTTGAACTTGAAGCTCCCTTCCTGCTCTGTTCCTCATGTTCCTTCCTTTGCTCATCTACCTACCTCAAATCCTTCCTACAACAGCCCTGCTACCCAGTATTTTGCTTTGTTTGTTTTCTTTTTTTTTTTTTTCCCCTTCGGCTCACCAGACTGTTTAATGCCATTAAATTCTATGGTCTGTCCATGTTTCTCCCAAGTGAAATGAAAACCTGAGTACAAGGGGCATGTTGTCACCCTCCTTATTTCTAGCAGAATGGATGACAAATAGCAGGTAGTCATATATTTGTTGGCGTGAAAAGGTTATCCTACTCACTTAATTTAAACAACATTTATTAAGTGCCTGCATAATATCTCTCTTAAGTAGCTTCTCTGCTCCTCAAATTACTTCCAATTTCTCTATTTTTGTCCTTTTTATTTATTCCCAACTAATTTCTGTCCCCTTCTCCTCTGGTGTAGTTTAAAGGACCCTACCTTCACATTCAACCAACCAGGGGACAATGAAACATGTTTCAATAAATAAGGGAGTACGTTGGTATAAACTCATGGTTTTTAATAGTTATACATATACAGGTACAAAAATAAATATAGACATGTGTATAAGCACTTATTCATATATCTTCCAGTTCTGCCAGTGAGAGAGCCTGATATCAATGACAACCCAGTAGAAATGAGTACATCTAGCACTCAGATATCAGTTTGTAAGTACCATTCTCCAAAAAAAAAAATAAACTAACCAGGGCTGCTTAGAGAGATGGCTGGCTGCAAGATTGTTCCAGGGAAAATATAAGGTAAGCCTGAAGAATCCTGTAGTGTTAGAAACTAAGAAAGTGTTAAAAAATAATTGGGGGGTGTCAAAAGAGACAGATGCCAATCTAAACGAGCTTGTGATAATATAAGCAACAGAATAAATAATTAAAGTAGTAAATTGTAACTCATGGAATAAAGCAAATATCTATCAGTCCATACTTATAGAAATGAATACCTGAATGAATGAATGAATGAATGAATGAATAATTGGAGAATTCTACAGGAGAATGCTAACTAATAAATATAAAAAAATACCTCTGTCTTTGTTCTTTTTTCTCAGGATTGCTTTGGCTATATAGTTTCATATAAGTTTTAGGATTTTTTTTGTCCCATATCTGTAAAAAAATGCCTTTGGGATTTTGATAGGGATTGCACTGAATCTGTAGATTGCTTTAGTTGATATGGACCTTTTAACAATGTTAGTTTTTTTATCCATGAACCCAGAATATCTTTACATTTCTTTGTGCCTTCTTCAATTTCTTTCAACAATGTCTTGTACTTTCCAGTGTACATGTCTTTCACTTTCTTTGTTAAATTTATTCATACGTATTTTTTGTTTGTTTGTTTGTTTCCAGAGGTATTACACTCCCCAGTTACAAACTATACTATGAAGCTAGAGTAAACAAAAGCTAGAGTAAACGAAACATTCTGGTACTGGCAAAAAAGAAAAAAACAAAACAAAACAGGCACATAGACCAGTGGAACAGAATTGAGAGCCCACACATACATGAACAACTAATTCAGACAAAGTTGCCAAAAACATACAATGAAGAAATGAAAGTTTCTTCAATAAATGGTGTTAGGAAAACTAAACAGCCACCCACAAAAAGAATAAAACTTACAGCATACACAAAAACTAACTCAAAGTTGGTTACTGTAAAGCCTGAAGCTATCAAATACATAGAAGAAATTATAGGTTCCAAACTTCTGAATATTGTTCTTAGAGATGTGTGTTTTGTGTGTGTGTGTGTGTGGATTTGACTCCAACAGCAAGAGAAACAAAAGCAAAATAAACAAATTAAAATAGGAGGACTAATGGGAATAGAACATCACCATTAGGCAAACACAAGGTAATACGTTTAGCAGGCAAGAATCATTAATGGATGTTGAAATTAGTGGGCAAACGTTGAACAAAATACAGGATGTTTGCATAGTCTCAAAGTATTTCCCCTGCATGAAACTCATTGATTACAAAGAGCAAACTAATAATTTTACAGTGGCTCAACCTGGCAAATATCACCTTAACCCATTGACCAAAGTTAATAACATCATTAATGAGACATGTTGACATCAGATACTTCTTAATAACTGTACTGAGAAGAGTGCATCGCTTTGTTCAATTCTTACCAGAAATATGTAACCTTAATTTAGTAATGCAAAAAAAGCAGACAAACCCAAATTAAAGGACATTCTACAAAATACTGGCTAGCAGTCTTCAAAAGTGTCAAGGTTATAAAAGACAAAGAAAGACTGTGGACCTGCTCTAGATTGCATAGACTAAGAAAACAGAACTAAATGCCATATGAAATCCTGGATTGGATCCTGGACTAGAAAAGAAGACATTATGAGACAATGAGCAATTCTAACAATGTCTATAGATTAGTTAATAGTTTTATATCAGTGTTGCAAACAATTGATTATGGTTATGTAAAATGTTAACATTAGAGAAAAACAGGTGAAAGGTATGTGGGGACTCTACTATTTTATATAATTTTTTCTGTATGACTTAAATTATTCTAAAAAAAGTGGAAAAAATAGAAGTAGGTCACACAGTTTATCACTAGGTTACTCTTTCATAGATAAGCAATTCAGAGCTAACTGACTTGAAAAGATCAGAATAATTCTCCAAAACCTAATAACTAACATTTCAACTCGGTAGTTTTTTTTTCTCCTAAATTTGTGTAATCTACCTCTTTTTTTTGTTTTAAATTAATTATCCAGGTGAAGCAAAGTCTTTGTTGTTCATTCGACAAAGAAAACTTCCCTTATCTCATCTTTAGCTAGATGGATTGTTAAAACCAGAGAAATGCCAGATGAGACTCCAGAGTTAAGATTCTGTTTGTCGCTCTGATTCTCCAAGCTGCCTTAGAGCTGCAAGCTGTTTAATCAAAAGCGATTTACTAGGTTCCTGTAAATCTAGGCTTTAGAGATGTTCTGCAGTGGTTTAAAAATGAAAAGTCAAGATTCATACACAGGGTAGGAGATACACAAAGGACTCAGCAAATAAATTGATTTTATTAGCCACTCTTTTCAAGACTTAAATATTATATCGAGTTAGTATAATACGGAATATTAGAACCAGGCTATGGGAAAGGTCTCCAGATGTGGACTCAGAAACTTATGTTCAAGTTGTGCTCCTGCCAGTAGTTATCTAGTGCACATGAAAACAATTCATAGAGAAAAGAAAACCAGTCTATTAAGGGCCTGAACACATTGTGGTGCCCTCAGCTATCAGCCTTATTTTTCTCCTCTCATACTCTTCTAACATGGTTGGTTGGAATTTTGTTCATTGCCTCATAGCTTTCATTGTTGGTTATAAGAGTCTCATTTTCAGGTAATCAAAATTAAGTCCATCTAAAGTAAAATGTTAGTCTAATTAACATACTATTACTCCCCTCATCCCCACCACCAACCTCCTTTTTGCCTCCATCCACAAACACCCCAGCTCAGGCCTCCCCCATAGGTTGAGAACCTACATTGGGAAAATGAGCTGTGGGCCCGTTCTTTCAGTCAGTCTCCACCTTGCTTTTCCTCTCCACCTTTCACACTCACTCTCCCACTTCTGAGTCAATAAAAAATTTTACAAAAAAGAGCTTCGGGGGCCTCTGTCATGTCCCACTCTGGACAGGTGATGAGCAGAGCAGAACTTCGCAATGTTCCAAGGGCTAACGTGACTGTGTTGAGAAGTCTCTGAGCCTGTGAAACACCTCAGCCTTCCTCCACATCCCAGTGAGCATCATCTGGCATGACTTCTTACCTGTACACTTCACAGACCCTCCTCCAACCAGTGATGTCACAGGTCCCTGGTCTACACAGCCTTAAGTTGCCTCTTGGCCAGCCTTGAAAATATGCACCTGAGAGCCCCCAACGAGGCATTACAAAACTCATCCTCTCTGCTCAAGGCATCTTCAAGATGCCTGGCATGCTGTAAATGCTCAAGAATATGTAGGATAGGAAAGTTTTCTGGAATTCTCTGGAGGATGCTAGAGTGAACATTTTTTCTGGTGGTTAAGTATGCCTGACTTTTAGAACTAGCCACACCCAAATTCATTCTTTTAATATTTATTGAGCACTTATCATATGCCAGGCTTTGTTTGAGTTCTGGAAGACAGAAGTTAATAGAACAGTAAAATTTCTCTGCCCTCACAGAGGCTATATTCTAGTGTGGGAGGCAGATAATCAACAACCAAGAAAATTAATATAAAATACAAAGTCAGAAATAAATATCATATACCCCCTGAAATCAAAGCATCACTTTTGTGATATTTCAGTGTGAAAAAAAAAATGTATAACCTGAATCTAATTGTGAAGAAACATCAGACAAGCCAAGATTAAGGGATATAGTAAAAGACAATTGTATAAAGAGTACAAGACTCTTTAAAATAAAAATGTCACAAAAGACAAAGGTAGCTGTTCCAGTTAGTACTCACTAATTGTTGCTTTGGTCCTATTTTCATTAACCATTGGTTTTTGCAGCTGGTTGTGACAGAGCCAGGTAGACACAAGGAGACAATTTCTGACTCAAAGTTGACACCCAGATTAAATCAAATCAGGACCTGGAATATATTATGCTTGCCTTAAAGGACGTCAAGCTGTGGATGGGTAAAGATGTTGATGAGAAAGTCAGTCCTTGTCATACGCATTACATTTCTCAAGGCCCCAATATTCACTCTCTGAGTGTGGAGCCATAGGTAAAATATCAGGGGCGAGGGTGGGGAGAGCTCAGACAGACCACAGCATCAGCCAAACTTAGAATAAATGAAGTGAATCCGCATGGCTGATGGAGTGTGAAGGGAGCTGGGTTTTACAGGCAATTTGTGGGGACTGTTATATTACATTATGACAAATAATCTATTTCCTTGTCACCAATTGATTTAATAACTTTTTGGTGGCGGGGAGAGAAAAGAAGGAGCATTTCAGTTGGAGGCGTCCCCCTATTTTAGAAAATCCGAAATGTGAAAAGAGGAAAACAATGCTCATTTTAAAATCGAAGATATAGATCACACATGAGCATCAAGGGGAAGACGTTTGCTTGCTGAATGTTCTCTGATGACCTCATTTTAATTCCAAAGCAAAAGCCAGTGCCTTATTGGTTTGGTCTTAAACAGCAAAGGAAATGTCCACAGAGGCGACTTTGTGGGGAACTGTCAACAGGCAGGAAACTAAACTGACATGGTGCCCGTGCCACCTGATTTACGCCTGTGTGGCCTGAGACTCATTTGCTCCAACTCCCCCCTCCCCTTTCCCATATAGTACGGCCTTTAGATCCTGGCTGAAATGATCAAGCGCAGGCTGCTTAATTAACTTTATGTGCCACTGCAGGACAGACTGGTAAATCGATAGGCATGCCACTACAGTCACCTTCAGGCTCTAATTCTCTGTATCCCATTGCTCTAATGACGCCTGATTTCTGCTCTCCCCCAATTAACTACCGTAGAAGTGCTGTTCAACATGGCAACCACATGGATTATTGCTAAAATTCCAGCTGGCTCCGGGAAGATAAAGCACACCATGCAGAGGAATTTTACTAAGGAGAAGTCAGGGTAAAAACCTTCTCATGAAAGTCTATCTGGCTTAAGGGGCTTTAGAGTTAGAGACCTGCATGTGGGTCTTCATTCTGCAACTTACTAGCCATTTAACTCTGGGTTTCGGTTGCCTCAACTGTAAAATGAGGTAATCTCCTGAAATGAACCCTCTGGGCCACTCTCCCATCCTTCTAGTGTGCATTGATCTGCTCCATTTACTCTCTAGTCTCTGAAACAGCTATTCCGTATCTTCTCTCTCTTCCAATTTACATCCATCCCCTCCCTCTACTTCCCCTTTCCACTCACTCAGGAGATAGAATTGTCTCTGTTAACTACCTCATTGATCTGAATCAGCCCTTCCCCTAGTGCACTGCGTCCCACCCCCTCTCATCTACTCATGGACATCACTCCCTCCCTTCTCTTCTCTGTCACCAGATTAAAAACGTGCTGAAATAATCTTCCATATTGAAATAATACAAAACAGAAAGCCTCTCCTGATGCTACACCCCCAACAGTGACTGACTCTTTTTACTAATCCCCTTTATAGCAAAACTACCCATGCACTACCTCTTTTCATGTCCCCTGCAGTCATTCTTTCTCAGAACCTTATGAGTAAGGTTTTCACCTCACCACCTCACTGAGTCTGTGAAGGTCCTGTTAAGTCTACTGTCAAGGTCTCCCAAAGACATTCCCTTTGCTGAATGTAATGGCCAACCCCTCCCTATCCTATCATTTGACATTCAAGCTTCATTCGATGCTGCTGGTTATTCTCTCTTTCTTGAATAATTTCTTCCCTTGGATTCTAAAACATCCCTCTCTTTAAACTTTCTTTCTCCTTGCTGGCCCCTCCTTCTCAGATTTCTTTGTCCTTAATCTTCTTGAGCTCTAAATACTGGCAGGCTCCAGGGCTCTGTCCTCAGATCACTTCTTATCAGTGTCTCTACTCAATATGTAGTGATCTCATCTAGTCTCTTGGCTTCAAATATTATCTATATGATCATGACTCCCAAGTGCATTACTGCAGCTTGGACCTGTTCCCTGACTTCCAGAATCACAGATCCAACTGCCTACTTAGCAGCAACGCTAGAATTCAAACTAAGCATTTTAAACTTACCCAAAACTCAACTCTGATCCCCACCCCACTCCCTACACCAACTTGTTCTTCCTTTCAGTAAACAGTCCCTTCATTCACCTACTTGCTCAAGCCAAAAGGCTTGAAATCATTCTCAACTACCCTCTCCCTCATACTCTACATTCAATTCCTCAACAAGCCAAATCAGTTCTACCTTCAAAACATGCCCCATGTCTTACTATATTAGGCCAAGCCAAAATTCCTTCTTGCTAGGATAATTGCAAGTCGCCCAACTGGTTTCCCTGCTTTCATCTTGCTCTCCTATTGTCTTATTTTCCACACAGCAGCCAGAATAGCTTTTTAAAATAAGAGTCTGTCCCTGTCACATCCCTGCTCAAAGCCATTACCCTAAGGATAAATTCCAAAACCCTTGCCATGACCTGCAAGTTCTATTTGAAGCTGGCCCTAGACCTCTCTACTCTCTCTCCCTCATTGCCCTGCTCCAGACACACTGACCTCTTGGCACTCCTCACAAACATCCACCTTGTTCTCTTGCAGGGGCCTTTGCCCTTGGTTTCCTCACTCCCAAGAATGCTCTTCTCTAAAGTAGCCAAACCCTCACTTCCTTCATATCTCTGCTCCAGTGTTACCAGTCAGAGAAGCCTTCAATTTCCATCATAGCCCTTATCCCTACCCAAATTTATATTACTCTACACCTTTTGTATATTATTTATTTTCTGTTTCTACCCACTAGATGTTAAACCTTAAGGGGAAGGATTTTACTTTTTTCACTGCTGTTTCGCTACAGCCAAGGGCTATGTCTGCCTCATAGCAGTAGCCCAATCAGTGTTTATTAGAGAATTATTTTAAGGAGTGAATGAATGAATGATCCCTTACTCATAAAGTTGCTGGGATGATTACATGAAGTATTTAGAGTAGTTTCTAGCACATAGTCAAGTCCTCAAAACTTTCTGTTTCTTTTACCATTGTTATTGTAAGTAGACTGGAGCTAGGTTGTGGCAGTGATGTGTAGAAGCTAACCATTTTGTGACATCTGCTATTATCAGAGTTTGCTTCTATTTCTGCATTTCATATGTTCTCATTTGGCCTCTGCTCTTTTAGGGATAATTGGAGAAAGCATGTTCCTTTGAGCTCACTGCTCAGACTTGTTTAACTTGTAGGCATTTCTTTTAAACTGTCCACTTGAGTAATAAATGTCACATTGGCTTCTGAGGCAAATTCTCTAGCTATAGAGGTAGGCAGGTGCCAAAGGTCTCTGACACAATTTCCAGCCACATCCTTCAGGGCAAAAAAAAAATGGTACAGGTTTCCTGGCATTGAACTAAACTTTTGGGGAACATAGTACACCATGGAAGAGTTTGAAGGAAGCACATGAGCACAGGAGGGGGACCAGACTGCACATACGTAGGCATTGCCCCATCACTTTCCCTGCATTGGCAGCAGAAGGCCATACAGTGATGTCCGATATCAATCACTCCCCTTTGATACAGAAAGCGTGCAACTTTCTAATTTTTAAGAAATTGGAGATATATAAAATAAAAGCAATAGCTCCCACAAGCAGATTTGCTTTCCTATTCCACATCCTTTTCCTCCCCCACTGACCACTAGAAATAGTTCCATCACCTGGGTGTGATGGTAGCTCTCCTCTAGTCCCCAATTTATCCTCTGTCAACAAACAAGTATGAGGTTTAGAGGAGGGCGATTTAATTTCGAACCTTGATCTTTAGTCACATAAGTTGTGTGTGATGTTGGGCAAGTTTCTTAACCTATCTCAGCCTCCGTTTCTCCAGGGGAAAAATAACAAAGTCTTTATTGAAGGATTGGGAAGACGAAGAAGGATCACCTGGTGAAACACTCAGGCCAACTCCACAGTGCCAGATCCTTCCTCCCCTCTTCCTCCCTATCATCCTCCTTCTGTTTGTTATCACATAGAATTCTCAGCTCTCTCATACATTATCCTCTTCACAAAATGCCCTGATGTAATCAGGGTAGGTGTTATTGTTCTATTTTTGAGATAAGGGTAGCCAACTTATTGAACCATCTAAACTCCATGGGAGAAAAACAGAAAATGAGTTTATTTTTCTCTACGATGATATTTGTTTTGATAAACCTCCTCCCCTGGGTTTGCATAGCCCATGACAAAATATTGGCAGATCCCTTAACTTTCTGGACACTTGATTTAAATCTGTCTAAAATAAAACTTCAATCTTACCTCCTATTTAAATCTCCCTTCCTCCAGCACCAGGCCAGGGTATAGCGGGAAGGACTTGAGGTGTAAAAGATGTGTTCTGTCTCTTTGCTGCTTTCATGTCCTTGCCTCAGTCTCAAAAAAGTAACTTTTTCATATTTGCCTCTAACTTAGCTTTGCTGGAAACAGAAGGTCCTCTTCAAAATAAATACTGTTTCCAAGGGCTCATGACTCTATTCTCCTATGTCAGTCAGGATGCACTGGGTTCTTGTCACCGACATAATTCAGAAGCACCTCCTTCCTCTCATTCTTCAACAGCTCCAGCTCCTCTGGTGGGTTTGGGCTATAAAGCAGATGGGAAGAGACAAGAGAGGAGTCTTGGCTGGCCCCCTGTTTCTGACCAGTCTATAGAGACTGTTGCTTCTCTCACTAGCCCTTTCTGGACCTTGATGACTGGAGGTGACTGGACCATGCATCTTTCATCATCCTTTAGGCTAAGTCGGGTTTATTCATATGGCAGTTTGGCACATTTCCAAGAGAGATGACAGAAGTATGCAAGGCAACTTGAGATCTGCGCTCAGAACTGGCCTAAAGTTGCTTCTACCACTTTATATTATTGGTCAGATTGCCAAAATCATCAAGATTCAAGGAGTGGGGAAACATGCTCCACCTTTGATGGAAGGAGCTGCAAAGTCACATTGCAAAGGGGAATGGGGATGAGGAAGGGTAGAGAATTTGGCATTTTTGCAATCTACCCCCAGCAGTAAAGGCTACCATATATTCCTGATCTTAGGTAGAAGTTGGTGGTTGTGGGTGCGGGGGTGGGGGGGGTGAAGAGGAGTGGGGGGTTGTGGGTGTGGGAGGTGATGCAGAGGTGACTAAGCTTGGCAACTCCAGATCAACTCACCTTATATGTCCTGTAGGGGCGTTGGACCACACTTGAGTCAGGCCTTTATTAGAATAGTGTGCTTAGCACCTTTTTTGCCTACAGTTTCAGGCCATAAACATTTATTCCAGGCAACAGGCCAAGTCCCCATGGATATTCAATTACAAAAGGAACCATCTTAAAGGCAAAGTGACCTATTGCAGGTCAAGCAGCTACTAAGTGGTTTATTTCTTTTTTCTAGGCCGAAGGAAAACTATGTACTAAGGGCTGGTAATAAAAATGAATAATAAACACTAGAGTCTTTTAAAATGCCACTGTGTTGGGGTGGACAGAGCAAGGTGGACAGTGGTACACGCTCTCATCAGGTTCCAGAATTTGCCAGTCCTTGGAGCCCATGGCAATAAACTTTTCTTTAAATTTAAGAACAAAAGAAGTTTCATAAAGGAATTTAAACAACAGCCTCAAAATCTCACATCTGTGTTTCAAAAAGATCCCTCTAGCTCCAATGCAAGGACTGGATTAGGGGTACAAATTGGCCCAAACTCAGACTTTTGCAAGTCATTAAATCCATTTTGGTGCCTTCGTGTGAGTCCCAAAGGCTAACGAGAAATAGTCTAGTTTGCCAAATGGCCAAAAACAAAGAACAGGGCAGGGAGAAGAGCAGAGAAAGTCAGACAGATAATTCCACACTGTGTCCTCCCCAAACACACGCACACACACACACACACACACACACACACAGGCACACACACATATGCAGGTTCCTTATCCATTTGCTTCAGACCCAAGCAGGCTTGAGAGTTTCTGGTTTGTGTTCTATGGATAGTTTAGCTGGATTGATTCAGAGTTTGACTGTGGCTTCTACCATTTTGCTGTGTATAGAGACAAATGGCTATTAAGTGACCATAAAAGAGAAAGGCCAGTAGAAGCCCCAGCATTATAGACATTGGTGTCAAAAATTCAATGTTGTGGGATATTTTCACAGCACGTTGGTGGGACCTCAAGGAGGCAGGAAGGAGGAGCAAGGGCAGAAGCTAAGCCAACACAGAACCTCTTTCTGTCGTCTGGCTTGTTGGGGGTAGAGTGAGCAGCTGCCGAATACCCTCAAGTCACTGACATCACCTCACCCACACAGGGACACATATGAGCCTCCTGAGGGCTAAGGGTGTCAGTGGGAAGCGAGGGGTGCATGGAGTGGACCTCACCCACACAGCATGAGTCTGCACGACTGATCGTAAGAGAGTCTGTTCTGTCATTGCATTGCAGCTCCAGAAACTAAAACGATCACTTTCTTTCAAGACCAAGAGTCTGCGGAGCAAAAGTGCTGACAACTTCTTCCAGAGAACCAACAGCGATGTGAAGCTGCCAGAGGACCTGCTGGCTGAGGTCAGCCCCAACTCCAGCCCACTCCCTGCCCCCGGAAGCCTGACGTCCACACCCACCAGGGCTGGTCTGCACCCAGGCAGTGGCAAGGCCCACGCCTTTCAGGAACACATCTTCAAGAAGCCCACTTTCTGTGATGTCTGCAACCACATGATCGTGGGTAAGCCTGTCCCCCACCCTCTCCTCCAGGTCCCAGCACCCTGTGAAAAGCCAAGGGGGAGTAGTGTAGCACGGTTCAGGTACCTGCAGGCAGACTTTGTGCCTCAGAGATGTACACACAGGAGGATTGCTGGTGTGTGTTTTGAAGAAACAGTATTTGTGAAAAGGTAAAAGAAGACTGGACAGAGGGAGAAGCTAGGTTGTGCTATAGTTGTAACAAAGCCCTCAGTGGATCCCCCAGGGAGTTCTAGCCCTTGATAGTGCAACTTACATTGAGACTAGAGATCTGGGACGTTATACCCCCACGTCACCTCTTGCTGAGTATGGGCAGCCCCTGGGGTAGAGGAAATGATTTTGAATAAAGCAGTTCTTTTTAGCTGAGGGCAATTAGCAGAGAGGGAATCAGGGGGAGGCAAAGACACTGAGCACTTGGGGATCGAATGCTTCAGCTCTGCAGGGGGATTGGAGTGCCATGTGGCAGCATCCACTACGTGTGTGTGGCAACGTCTGTCTGGGACAGCCTGGGGAAGGGCCTATCGCTTGGTGAATTATAGGTGAACGACCCGAATAGGCAGGTGTGGGAAGGATGATTCTCATACGAGGGGACCTCAGGGAGGTACTGAACTAGGCAAGAAAGGTGATTCAGCCAATATTTCAGCTCTGAACCTGGAAAGAACTCACTTGTGGTACCTCAGACAAATGGTGGCAGCCTGAGAATCCTAGGGTTGTACCCAGATGAAAAGAATGACCTATATGATACCTCAGATAAAAGGAAAACATAGGCCATTCAGAGCCACATGCACAGAGATCCCAGTGTATTCTGGTAATTGACCAGTTACCACAGAACATGATGAGAAAAGAGGAAAAGCCAATATCTGCTCTCAAGGAATGTGATGATGTACCCCACCCCCAGCCCCCTGCCAACCTCAGTAGAAGTTGAAGAGCAGAAGCTGGAATCAGGAAAGGAAAATAAGGCTGAAAATCAGCAGATGTAAGGTCGATCCAGTTGTGGATTATCTTCCTAAAATGGTGCTAATACCCCAGATATGTAGCTATTTGAATGCTTAGAGTGCCAGGGAGAACAGAGAGGAAAGGGGTGTGAGAGACAGGCCTTCTCCACCCCATGGTTTCCGTGCCGGGCCTATGCTGTGGCTCCTAGTCACTTATAGCCTGGACACTCCAGCTTCAGGTTTGACAATGAATGCTTCAGGGAAGGGCACTTTTAAGGTCAAGAGCCTCAGATAGTCAAGCTGGGGGCCAGAGCCGGTATGGCCCTAGGCAAAAAGCTAGTATGTGTTCTGCTCACCTTCCAGCTTGTCTCACCTGATAGATGTCCCTCCTTCTCAACCGCGCATCTCCACCCAGAACCATTTCCCTGTGGCCTGGCGTCTCTTCTGAGTATGACAGTTATATCTCATTTATTGAGGAGGCCAGGGAGATGGTGCTATCAGGAAAAAGGAGAGGGAGGGAAGTGAATGGAGCAGGAAAAGAGCTAAATGAGAACATGATCTCACCTGGACTCTCTGTCAGCCTGACCTGCAGGAGCTTTGGCACATGAATTGCACTAGTCAGTCCTACCTTGAAGCCACCCTTTTATATCCTGGTACCCCCTCTTCCCATGACAGATGCCATTTCATCACCCACTGGACAAGGAGGCTCATGATCTGTTGAAGAAAATTTTCTAGAGAAAGGGGTAGCTTGAGTCATTAACAACCAGCACATACATTTCCTGCCGGTGTATTAGTGGTTTTTTGCTAGTGTAACAAATGATGACAAACAGTGGCTTCAGACAACACAGATTTATTATCTTAAAGTTATGGAGGCCAGAACTTTTCCATAGGTGTCACTGGGCTAAAATCAAGGTGACAATAGGGCTGCGTTCCTTTCTGGAGGCTCTAGGGGAGAATCTATATTCTTGCCTTTTTCATCTTCTAGAGGCTGCTGCACGTTGGCTTGTGGCCCCTTTCCATGTCCAAAGTCAGCAGTGGCAGCTTGCATCTTCCTCAAACTGTGGTCCTGACTCTCCCTCTTTCCTAGGACCCTTGTGATTACACTGGACCCACCTGGATAACCCAGGATAGTCTTCCCATCTCAAGGTCACCTGGTCTGCAACCTTATTTCCATCTGAAATTTTGATTTCCTCTTGCCATGAAGCATAACATATTCACCAGCTCTGGGGATTAGGACATGGACGTCACTAGGAGGCCATTCTTCTAGGCAGGCTGTCTGGGCAAGGTACAATCAGAAGAGAAAACCTTGGCTAATTACAAGACTGGCTTCTGTTGATTCCTTTCCATCTGGCTCTGATGTCAATCATGAAATGGTTGTATTTCAGCTGGTGGCTTTGTAATGTCACAGGATAGAGGCCTTTTCATTCAGACTGGGCAAAGAGGTACCTTTCTGTTTGGTGCTCAGAATGAGAGAGCAGTGACACATGCTTTGCTCCTGACTATTCTTATGTCATAGTTAGTCATTTCCCTTCCCAGATAAAATGAGATGAGGAAGTGAGGATGGTAGAAAGACAATGATCATGGAATCAGATGGCCTGAATTTGAGCCCCGTGAGGCTATATGACCTAGTGGCAGCAGCACTCCTACTCTGAACCAGTGTCCTCATTTTACATGGAGATGATAAGACCACTCTTGGCTTTGTATGGATTAATGACTAGCAGAGGAGAAATACCAGGCATCTATTAGACTCTCAGTAGAGGGAACCCATTGGAGTTGACATTGTCTCCTTGAGACAAAGAAAGATATTTGGAGGGTAAACCAAATTAGTTTACAGGAAAAAAATTTTTTAACTTAATAGGCATAAATAATGAAAAAATGTCCCGATAACCACAAGCAATCAGTCCCTCATCAACTACATAGCAATGTTCTGCATATACCGTAAGCATCATCTCTAACTCTGCATTTAGGTTTTTGTGAGATATGGACAAGCAAGTGGGTGTTTAAAAAAGAGTGTTCAGAGTGCTCAATATAGTATGTCCAAAGAAAATTGTGAGAAACCTTGGGAGTTTGGTATGGAAAGCCTTAGGATGTGCAGCTGTGTTTTGAAGCATCATATTGGAAGAGTCAAAAGACTAATTCCACGTGGCTTTAGAAGGAAGGTTTGGGAACAAAAGGTAAAGTCAAAAGGCAAATTTCCATGAAAATCTAATAATTTTACTGAAACACCTGACCCGTAATTGAATGGCTTGCCTTGTGAGCAGCACCTGGTTTAACTTCTGTTGGGCGTAAATTGTCTCGAAGGTCTTTTCTTATTTAATTATTTTATATTCTTTGAAATGAGACTTGACGTGTTTGTTGCATTTCAGAGAGGCCAGTGTTTCTCATCATTGAAATTGGACAGATCAGTGGTTTCCAACATGTCCAGGAAGGCAGTGTTCTGCAATTCTCTTTACCCTTGATCAAGACCCATATAAGAAGAGGAATATTCAAAATAGGGGCAATGTCAGCCCCTCTTACAGCCATACATACAAGGCCTGTCCCCATCTTCAGAAAACCATTATCTACTCATATTCTCACTTTCTATTTGTTACTATTCGTGTTCTTTTTTCAAAGAGGCCACATTTAGGAACAGTGCTTTTGTGAATCAAGGATTTCAATAACAATGCTGCCTAACAAATACTCTAAAACTCCAGGTTAAAGTAGCCTCCTTTTACTCTCTTATTCAGGCACATTGGATCAGCTAGGGTTTGGCTGATCCATACTCTGATCAGTTACTCCATCTTCTCTCTATTTCATATTTCTTACTCTTTCCTTGGACCAGTGGGCTAGGACAAGTAGAAACCTACAAAGCCTGTTAAGTCCTTAAATTGGAAGTGACTCTGTCATTCTTACTGGTATTCCAGCAGAACATAGGCCAATGCCATGTTGAGGGATGGAGAAGTATATCCTGCCTCTAGTAGCAAGGACTACAAAGCCACTTGGCAAAGGGCACAGGTACAGAAAGGAATGAAGAATGGGGTAAATAATTCAATCGACCCCAGTACCGAGGATGGCATCTGGATTGCTAATCCTTTTTGTTCGGTAGATTCTGCTGTCTTGGAGCCATATTCTTCGACTTCACTTCTCCATCTGGACGTGATGCCTGACATCTGACTGCAAGCAGGGTGGGGAGGGAATCTTACTGTGTTCCATGTTCAGAATACTTAGGCCATTTGGCCTCCAATTTTGTTTTTGTGTCTGCCTTGCTAGCTTCTGAGTCTGACGCATCACTTTCAATTTCTACACAAATTTCCACTGGGCCTTTTCAAGGCAGTGCTATTCATAACCCTTAAGTAGGTGATGACAAGTCTATTTTAAATCCCATTGTGACCAGTGTGAAAAGACAAACAGAATGTGTGTTTTGAAAATGAGTAACGAAATGAGTTCGCCTCTGAGGAATGTCACAATCATTACCCTAAAGAGGATTCTAGGTATACCTCAAGTACAGCAATAATTTTAAAAGACTCTTTTGAAAATTACAAAAGAAAACATGCCCTGTGCTAAAGAGAAATGCACTATACTGTTCTTTTATCACAATTAAATTTATATTGTAGCTGCCCTTTTATCTTAAAAAAGAAAGAGGGGGAAAAAAGTAATCAACAAGACTTGCTGCTGTGTTCAAAGATATAAACAAAGTAAACCAAATAGTAGATTTCCTCTTAAAAAGGGGTGGGGGGAATTAGAGAGGCAGTGTGAACAGAAGGGAAGGGGAGAGAAAAAGGCAAGAGGAAGGAAGTGAGGGGAGGAAGAAGAGGGAGGTGAAGTAGAGCTGATGAATGTTTTAACTTCCTGAAACAATGCATAGGCCTTTCAAGTCAGTGATAGTAGAGCACAGTTGATCTGTTCCTTTTCTCTTTCCTCTTCAACCTAGCCTCTTGTCTCACATACATCACTTGAAGATTTGTTTCATTGACCACCTGCTATTATCTTCTTAAAATGACATTTTGGAAAATATATTAAAGCAAATTTTTTTTTTTTACTTTTAACTGAAAACTAAAGGCTATATAATAATGGCCAAGAAAAATCAAATCTCATTTATGCCGTTTCTAGCTGATAGATATTTCTTTAAATATAAAAGGAATCTGGCAATCTCAATGTCTAGGATTTCTGAGTAAGAATGGACACCGGGAGTTAGGTTCACAAGGTCTCACTCTGGGCCTTGCCTGACTGCCTGTGCCTTGAAACTGGAACAGCTACACATTTGCCACAAGAAAGTGACCAATAAAAGTAGACCAGGACCTCAGCCTCATCCCCTGACCATCTTCTCATAATTTCTTTAGCTGCTTAACTCTGTAATTCATTCCCTATTGCCAGCTCTGCCCTTGCCCTTGCCCCTGCCCTTACCCCTGATGACTAAGACTGCTCCTTCCCTTCAGACCTGGTTCCCAGGCCTCTCAGGTTAAGCAGGCTTGTGATTGTCTTACTGCTTATCTAATCTTGCCTCCAAGACATTTTTTTGACCTTTCACAATTCCTTTCCAGAAAAATGTGGTCACCTATGAGCCAAAGGTAATCATTGAGACCCATGAAAAATAGGCAGTCAAGTGTGCCTGTCAACTCTCATTCTGGATGTCCCACTCTTTGAGTCAACAGGACTCAAGACCAAGTCTTAGACTAGGAGAATCCTCTTGTTCTTGATTGGATGAACAGTCTTCCTCCACCAAGCACATCTGCTCTTGCAATGCTTAGGCCTTGGCAATGGGAGCGAGGGGTAGGGAACTCATCTTCACTGTGCATCTTCACTGTGCACCAACTAAACATATTCCATCTATGGCACTTGGTCTTTACATTGAATTAACTATCTACAGTAACTTATTTCAAGAGAGCATTGGATTTCCTTCTGGTAATCTGCATCTCATTGAAATTTCAAAGAATTGAACAAGTCAACATGCACTAACTAACTCAATGCATTAGTCTACTCCATCAATGAAGGTTTTTCTAAGGAATTCCAGTTTTCTATTTGCTACCAGACACCTTGTTCCTAAAACTATTTTTAAATCAACCAGATGTTTTTAGTTGGTGTCCACTTAGACGACACAATACATTAAATGGCCTCATATTTTCTATACAAATATTTAGCAAAACAGATTTCAAATCTCAAATTTTCTTATACAGTCAAAGTAGAGTCAAAGAATCATTAATTCTCAAACTTTCCAAGTATAAACCACTGGGGAAATAATAATGGCTTTGCTTTAGGCAAAAATACCTAAATTAGGAACTGAAATAGAGATTCTTGTGAACATGGTTTGTTGTGGGGAGTGCCTTCAGGAGAAGGGGAATCAGAGAAGCAGGAGGGCCAGGAGAAAGAGTTAAGCAAGGATATGGTCTAAGCTGGAACTGGCTTTAGACTGGTCCTACCCATAGGGAGCTCTGGAACACAGGATTATATCACCTAGTAGTCTCACCTTGAGACAGAGAAGCTGGCCTTTGTATACTCCTAATACTTAGCCATTGGCTATGGCTGTCTCCAAGAGGCAGTGGGGTGTGACACCCCAGGCAAGGAGGACCTGATTTGGCTGAGAAAAGTTCTCTGAATAAAGGGTACCCATGGACTCTTACAGCATCTAACACTTACAGCATCAGCATGATAAATAGATCTGGACAAGGCACTAACAGCATCGCTACATCTGCAAACATTACTGCTACAAGATGCAATACAAAAACATCCTCCACTAGGAATGAATTTAAAATACAGATGGATCCTTGGTAATGTTGTACAAATAACATTGTGTTGCTATTGTAATGAATAATATAACATGAGGAAATATTACATTACACTGAGTCCAGAACCTTTCTGCTCTCCTCTTGTTAGACCATTAGTTTAATTGTCTCCTGACTTAGTCTGACCTCATCTGATTGCTCAAAAAGACCAATAAACCAAACCTTGATTGGAAAAATTCTCTCTCTCTCTCTCTCTCTCTCTCTCTCTCTCTCTCTCTCTCTCTCTCTCTCTCTCTCTCATACACACACATATATATAAAACTAAAAAGACAAAGCTGTATTCACTAAACAATGAAGCTGTAAATTCACTAATGACTTATTAAGACTTTGATTCAGGTTCAATGTCCTTAGAAAACACTGTACATAGCACCTTTCATTTAAAGGGGTACAAAATACTTTTAAGCAACCATCTTCTGTTGGTTTTCTGAAATTTTATGCCTGCCGTCAACTACTATTCATTTTAAGAAAACTCTCACTGAAAATTACCTAAATAAAAAAGTAAACCAAACTCCTTCCAGCAAAGATGGAGCAGAAATGGGTATTGGTGGGCTCCAAGGAAGGAAAGATCTTAGAGTCTCACAAAAAAAATGGAAATAATACCTGTTAGGAACTTGTCATGTTCTGAGGAAGCACGTGGGACCTGCATGTCATTGCTTTTAAAATGTAAAACTCCTTGACTGCTGTCACAAGAGAATACAGGACCAGAGGAGGTAGAGAGGACTGCTGTCACAAGAGAATACAGGACCAGAGGAGGTATTTCTCACCACTTTCCCTCAGACACCCTGTTCCCTGTGGAAGGTTCTAATATTGTTTTCTGAGCCCATTTCTCTGCGCCCTAGTGTTCTGCTGTCCCTTCTGGAACATCCAGAGCACCCTTTCTTCCTGCTCCATCTCTCCATCGAACCCAGTCCCAAATCTATCAAAACCTAATTAAAATGCTTTCTCCAGTTCTTGGGTGACCACTTGTTTTCTCTGATGGCATGTCATTTCCCAAACAGAGACTAGACTTTGGTAAGTTCCTTGAAGACATTTTGGGTCTGACTTATGTACCTACCTATTCCCACAGCAGCTAACACAGCACACACCTGACACTTAGTGAACATTGAAAAAGTAGTAGTGAGTAGAAAAAAAAAAATAGTCCGCATTGAAATACTAACCACTAGAAATAGAAGCAAGTTCAAAACAAAACACAGAAAAATCTTTAATATTTCTAAAATCACTCCCAGGTAGATCTAGGTTTCAACCTTCCCAAAAGGAAGCTCGACACAGAAACCCAATTTTCTCGCCTGTCATTTTTCTCTTCATTTCTATTTGTGTTGCATATTTTAATGCAAAATTGCTTGGCTCACAAAGGGTCATCACAGTGTATAATATTCCTGTTCATAATATTCCCATTCGAATAACATCCTATCCTGCTTAACACTTTTGTCATAAAACCCTCTCTTACAATAATACCTCCAACTTGTTTTTTTTTTTATATTCACCTGATATGCCTTTATCTACCCTTTAAACCTTTTATGTCATGTTAGCTACGTGCTCTTTTTGAAAATATATTTAATTGGATTTTAGATTCCTTTTTTCCCCCAACCTGAATTTTTATGCTTAAATAGAAAAGGTTTATGAATTTTTATTTATTGCTATGAGTGAAATATTTGGCCTTCCTTCTATTACTAAATAATTTCTATTTTGTGTTTCCTGTTTCCTTCCATTTTGTGTGTGTGTATTAGCAGTGTGTGGTTTATGTGTTCTTTCCTCTGTGAACTTACCATGTTTTGGAAAATGAATAATGTATTCTTCTCCTAATGAGATTTAAAAAAAAAACATTATTCTCCATTTATCAAATTATTAAAAAGTAAAAATAAATATGATATTTTGATTCCTCTATTATTCCAGATAAGCTCACCACACTTTTAATCCCAACTTTCATCCCACCAGCAATTGTATTTCCACTTCTTATTTTTCAAATTCAGTATAGCACTCTTATCAGTTCAGATTTTTATTGTTATTCCAATGTTTTACAATTTGGACCTTGAGACTAAATGTTAAGATATGTATACATTTTATAGCAAATTTACATATCCTTTTAGACATTTCTATTCTAACAGATTTCAGTATTTACGAGTTCTATTGTTGCATAACATCTTCATTTTTAAGCTCTTATTTTTTGTTCTGTTTTTTAGTTGTGCAGTGGATATTTTCAGTAATATTTTTCAAGAAGAGAACATGAGCACCAAAGGTATATGGGAGTAAATTGCCATGGGCCCCACTTGCTTGGGTAATGAATCTCTGGCAGATTGGGGTTGATTGGTGAGCAGAGACCAATTCAGGGCTCTTGTTGTTTCCACTTAATGTCCCTCAGCCATATTCTGTGGCTTCTTGTCCCTGCCTGCTCTGCTTTTACTGAAGCCAGTAGCACAGTCTCCCCTTCTGTATTTGTCTAGGAACTGCTGCTTTATGATAGTAATTAAATCTTCTATAGTATCATTCCTATTCTTCACTACCTCAAATAAGAATTTGCAAAATTTTATTTTTTGCTTCCCTATATTCCCCATGCACTCTTCTGGGTTTTTTTAAAAAAATTTCTTCTTTTGACTCCTTTATTATATTTTTTATTATTGTCAACCAAATGCAGGTACTGTCTATAATCCTCTTTGTTTAACATAGCATAATCCTTCAAAATATGTCTTCTCTTACATCATTGTTGAAAGGAATAAAGGAGATAGGTTATGTAGATGAGGCAAAGGGTGAATGTGACAGCTTAAGGCCCACAGGGTAGAAGCTGTGCTATGTCATGTTCACTGTGGCATCCTTAGTACTAAGCTGGCACCCATTCTGTAATAATTGTTCAATATGAATTTGTTAAGTGAATGAATTAATTAATGGATGAGTGCTCAACCAATGAGAAATATTAGACCAGAATTATTTATTTATTATTATTATTATGCACAAAGCAAAATAATCAGAATTAAGATGGTAGAACTCTGGTAATCTCAGTAACCAATTATCCATCAAACACTGAGTGCCAACTGTGTGCCAGGCCCTGTGCTGTTAGCTAACATCTTCGTAAATTCAAGTAGGGAGACTGAGAGGTAGCAAAGGAAAAGGGAATAGAACTTACCTACAAACCAGATGAAGTGAGTAGGTGCCCCTGCCACTTTAAGCTGAGACCTGCTGGGCCTCCCTTCATGACATGCTGCAGCATTCAGAGGGCAAAGCTGGTTAACAGGCCTCGTGACATTCTCACTGGCCTGCCAAGGCCGTCTCATCTCCTACCCTCATCCAGGTGATCAGACTGGGATGTCCTGAAGCCAGATCACAGATGAGATATCTGAACCCTAGTTAGGGGACTAGTTTGGGGAAGTCAGGAAACCAAAGGAATGGTTAGAGACTAGTTAGTCTCAATGATATTAATCATACTTCTACACATGTTCCTAACCATTTTCCTTAATGTGTACATATGCAGATATTAGGAAGACATGGACACTGCCTCCCTTCTCCACCCCGTCATTAAACAATTCATGACTATCAAGAATAAGGACGGGGCCAAGTAGTGAAAAAAGAATCTTCATGTTATTTAGCTTTCCACTCAATAAAAATTTCCCAAGTTACCAGACACTCCCACTATCTTATCAGCATAAGAAAGAAAATGCAAAACTTCATACCTGTGAACTATTTGTTTTATTAGTAATTGACCAAAGTCAATTTGGGGGTGGGGAGACCTTAAAAAAATAGTCAAAGGGAAGAGATAGTCCTTCTTAAATTATAGATTATGATGTTTGCAAGTGCACTGGTGATTTCCTGAATCACAACAGAGAGGGGATCTTTCAGAAAAATAATGTTTTTTTGTGCCCAAAGAAGAGATTTGTATTTTAAGATCATACTTTAACTGAAAGAAATGATGATACAGAAAAGTATTTTCATTGCATGTATAACCACTCAGAGAGGAAGTAATGATAATTTAAGGTGATCTTTTGTTAAAATTTACTTATTCCTTATAGGCCTTCAGCTAGATGCTATTTAGTAATATCATAGCAAGTATATTCTGAATACAAAATTTCCATGTTTTTCCAAGACCTACTGTGCTTTATATATTTTCTCCTTGTCCCATCAACCAAGAAATGACAGTGGTGCCCAGAGCAGAAATCATTAAAGGAAGAGATTGATGAACAGAAAGCAGACACGACTGTGATACACTTTGAGAGTTTTCTAACCTTGAAGGTACAAAACCTTTTCCTGACTGTGCTATTGCTGATTCACATCTTCCTCCTTGAAGTTCAGACCAAGCCATGAGAGACAAATGTAGAGAGGCCGCCTGCCTTTGTCCTATAATTAATTTCACGTGTGGAGGCTAAAGGTCTACAGGAACAGGCCATCTCCAGGTATAACTACAGGGAGATGAAGATCTGTTGGAAAAATGTGTATCCTGCTCTTTCATTCAGCTTCCATAATAGGGATGCTCCACGGACCTACTTTGGAATGGTCACCTTGGTTGTGCAGCCACAGTGGATACCACATCATAAAATGACAGAACTGGGCCAGTAGTAAAAAATGGGACAGTCCTCTGTGTGTGCCTGAGACTCAAAACGTCATGCAAATGTCTGTCTGTGTATCTATGGGAGACATTTTTACATCATAACCCAGCCATTAAGGACAAAGGATAGGGGCAAGAGAAATACATGGCTAAATCCTACTAAAGCATTTTCTTTGTAGCTTATCAAACATTTTCTGGTTGCCTGGTTGTGCAACCAGAAAAACAAAGCATAGATTATTTTTTCACATGCTAACCTTACCTGGAAAGAAAATCTAGAAGCCTGTATCTACCCTGCACTTTTTTCCCCAACAACATGACAACAAAGTTCATGAGTGCACACCCTTTACCTGTGTGTACATGTACACACCAGAGACACACATTCCCACCTCCCACCACACAGGAAATGTGTGTTTCCATTGACCCAGCAGGATTATGCTTTAAAAAATTCACGTCCACTTCAGCCTATGCCTGACCCTTTACAATCTAAGATCCTAGCACCATCTTTCCCCTGTTTATAATGCCATAAAGAGAAGTAACAAGAATCACTTACCATTAGAACTGAGGGGGGACAAGAACCGCCGTGACAGTGTTTGACCCAGGAGGACTATATCACTTTGCATGAGATCATCCTGATATCCTTGTTTGAGAAGAAATGTCAAGGAACATTCTCTGAGCATTCATAAAGAGGAAAGTAAAAAATACCTAGCTGATAGGGTTGGTGTAAAGATTAAATGAGACAGTGCCCCAAAGCAGCAGTGTTCAGTTAGTAGTAACTTTCAAGGTTATTTGCTTCTCCCTGTTTTCCTGTCCTGCTGCCACAGGGACGTGTGTTGGTGTTGGCCTGTCCTCTCTCCCAGATCTAAGCTCTCACTTCAATTGCCAGAACTTGGCTGTCCACGTGCTTTGTCATTGCTGAAATACTTAAATATGTCCACAGTAGAACAAAGTACCTCTTCCCCCTCAAAACCTGCCACTTCACTGATGTGCTCTCCTGCAGGGGCAGATGGCGCCTGCATGCTCTCATCTACCTGGCCAGAACCTCAAGACCATCTTTGACTCTTCTCTGCCTGCTCTCTCCAAAAGGCCCATCCACGAGCAAATTGTCAATTCTACTTTTGTGATTTCTTTGCGGTCTTCCTTTCTCCATTGCTCCCGCCCCAATCCAGGCTTTAGCACACTTCACATGACCTGCTTCAAGAACTTCCTAAATTATATTCTATCTGTTCCTCTCTACTTCCTCATCTACTTTACACATACTGCCAAACCTCTTCTGAAAGCAAACATTGAATTATTGCTTTTCTCGAGAGTGCTTGCACTAGCTCACTGCCTGAAGTGAATCACACTCAAACTCCTTAGCTTAATGCTTATTCTAAAACTTTCAGTAACTGACAAAAGGAAAGAAGTAAGGGCTTTATCCCACAGATTTGTAGAAGGTGAAACTTCATTCATTACCCTTGACAGTCATCATCAATCACACTGGTGAACATCTATAAGTGGATGGTCACAAACAAACTCAAAATACAGACCTGCAAGAGAGAACCAAGAGAGAGGGCAGAAAGGCGCAGAGGAGTCAGGAGTGGGTGCTTGCATTCTGGCTCAGCACTTAGTAGGTTGACTGACCTTGGACAATTGAATTTACCTTCTCTCAATCCTGGTGTCTTTCAGATGAGATTGAAAATAATAGTACCTACTTCATCGAATTTACTGACAAAGTGATACACACACACACTCTCTCTCTCTCTTCATGAACTCTAAACTTAAAAACTATTCATTATTATTAAAGCTCTCCTTATGTATGAAAGGTTGATTTTAGTAGTGGTCAAATTACTAAGAAAGTACTTTGTGGGAGGGAGAGAAAGGGTAATGTGCAGACTGGTCAATCCTTTCTTGGGCAATCCAAAGAGAAATACAAATTCTCAAACCTTAAGCTGGAAGAACAGCTCTGAAGAAAACAGATGAGATTGTGAAAACTGCAGACCTCAGAGGAGAGGCACAGGCAGTGCAGCAGGGCTTATTAATACCAGAGTCAGAGGTGTCAGGTCCAGATAGTTTCCAGATGGTCAAGAGAAAGTGATCATCCAGGAGGACATCTCCTCTCAGCACTTTAAGCCAAACACATGAAACAGAAGGAAAGCTGGGTGGCCATGGTATTACAATGTGAACTGATGACCCAGAGGGCAAGGGCTGTGGACTCCAAACCCAAAGCCCTGAGTCAATCCAACTCCTGTTGCTATTTTTAAAGCTCAGTGCAGGCGAGGGGCGGGGGAAGTAAGGAGAGTTTTTCCACTAGTAGTCAGGAACCGAAATAGGAAAGATCAACAGAGGCATTTATAAACAATGAATGCCATTAATTTTTTTTTAAGCTAAGAAGGGGCTGGAAACATTGTAGTATAGCAAGGAGTAGGGAATATAGACAGGGAAAGATGGCCCAGGGGTCGTCACAATCAGGAGTGGTCTTTCTGCTTGTTTGATGGCCTTTTAAGTCTCTGGTGAATAACTGTCTTAGTGATGTTCCCAAAAAACTTGAAAACCATCTTGTTCAATTAAAATCACAGTAGGGGAGAGATAGGATGGGTTACTTTTAATCAGGGATCCATGTTCCCCCTTTTTCCCTTTAGCAAAAAAAAAAAAAATCTTTCTAACTCTTGAGTGATATGTAAAGTATTGGGAACAGTTCAAACTGTATTACTCTAATTCCAAAGCTCAGGTTCTTTTTACTACACCCCACTATGAGGACAGTGACAGGTAACCTAGGGCTCCTTTTGAGATGATGTGAAAAAGAAGTTATTGCAAACCCTGATTTGATGTATGTCTGCTTAACTTCTAAGAATAGTGAAATGAGAAGACCATTAGACCAAGGCTGAATGCTAGTGTTTTAGTACCAGCTCTGCCATGAAGGAATAGTGTAATGTTTGTCAAATCATTTGGCTTCTCTGAGCCTGGGTTTCTTTATCTGTAAAATGAGAGGGTTGGCTAGATCTGAGAAGGCAAGTAGGTTTCCATGATAATTGATTGGCAGTGATTGCCCAGAGAAGTTTCTAAAGCTACTCCATAGCTCAATGAGATAATTATTGTGATTGTGATGTCTGCCATGAATACAAAATGAAGGGCTTCTTCAACACATATACTATGTATTTGCTATCCCTAGGCGGCTGGTATCTATGATAGGACTTCTCAAGAATTAAATATGCTTTCAGATCACTTGGGAATCTTGGGGAAATGCTCATTCTGATTTAATGGGTTTGGGTTGAGTCATGGGACTCTGTATTCCTTACAGGGTCTTAGAGGATGCCAGTGATGCAAGTCACTAAGAGTTATGTGGATGGCTGTAGGTACCTAGGAAAGAGAAAATGAAGTACAGAAATAATAGAGAAAAGAGCTAATTTTAAATTCTTGTAAGATTTATAACGTCATATCTTACATAGTTATTTATTTCATTCTTTCCACAGGAACTAAATAAATATGGAGAGCTTATAAATAATTAGATATGCACATATAAATATCGGCCCCAAGGAATATACAAAGTTCTAGGGAAACTCAAGTGAGGGAATAGTTCTGCCTGAGGAGGAAGAGGTTGATGAAAATTCCATAAAGAATATGGCATTTAAGTTGGGCACTGAAGGATGAATAGGAGTTCACCACTCCCTACCAAGTTCAGTATAGTTCCCTACCAAGCACCTTCCTATCAAGTACAAAGAAAACAAAATATGCCATATATTTTTTAAAATTTAACCATCAACTCTTAATTTCTCTGAAGCTAATGATAGACCCCTACAGATTTATCCAGATTAACCACTGCTTCTCTATTCTTTTCGCAGACTCCTCACATAGGAGTCACCATATCCAAAAGGGAAATCAGAAGGTTACAGTACTTGGCTTTGATCTGAAATGATATTTAAAAAGAGTTCTGGACCATTTCATCTTTTTATCCCTGATTTCTGAATATGATGAATCAAAGATCTGGTACTTTGATGCAACCAGAAAATATAGCTAAAAGGTTTCATTAAAACTTAGTTGATTGAGGGAAGTAGTAAATAAGCAAAGGACACCAGCCAGAGATTCAATGTCAAGTGTGGACTAAGTCAGACCTGATTTATGATGCCAGCTTTTCCACTTACTAGCTGTGTAATCCTGGTAAGCTGTTTAAACTCTCTGATCTTCAATTTTCCATCTGTTAAGTGTAGAATAATAATTAACTTCAAAGAATTGCTGTGTTAGAGAGAAGATGTGAAAAGTTTCTAACTTTGATAATCCTAAGCACAGTACCCATACTGAGTGGCCCTGATCCCAAAGGTCTCTCAGTTTTCAACACTTTAACACTAAAAACAGGCAGTTCTTCTGTGTATAGAAAGAAAGAGTGAGTTTATAATCAAGGTACCTGGGTTGAAACCTCATCTCTGCACACTTTTCTCCATTGGCCTTAGACCAAGCCTCAGCTTCCTCAGCTCTAAAAAAGGGCTGAAAGTAATTGTTGCTCTACATCTGTAGTTCTCAACTGGGGACAATTTTTGCCTCTTAGGTAGGAGTTCAAGATTTAGCAAATAAAAAGACACAATACCCAGTTAAGTTTGAATTTCAGAAAAACTACTAGTAATTTTTTAGTATTAGTATGTCACAGGTGATATTTGGGACAATCGTCCCATACAATATTTGAAATACTCTTATGCTAAAAAATAGTTTGTTATCTTAAATTAAAATCTAACCAGACTTACTATGATTTATTAAGCAATCCTGCTCCCAGAGTTATTTGACAATATCTAGAGACATTTTGGGTTGTCACAGTTCAGGAAGAGGGGTGCTGCTGCATTAAGTGGGTAGAGGCCAGAAAAGCTGCTAACCACCAACAATGCACAGAACAGCACACACACACACACACACACACACACACACACACACACACACACAGAGCAAAGAATTATCAGGCCCCAAATGTCCATAATGCAGAGACTCATAAACTCTGCATAGAAAACTTGGATCTAAAATATGGTGCTTTGAAATCTACAATGCTTTGAAAGCTGTCTGTTAAATTTTGAAGAAAAGGATACAGAGAAATGGGCACAAGTCTCTTGCCAATCATAGGCAAATTGAGATGGAATAGTCTATAAAGTCTGCAGCATAACATTCTACTACTGAAAGAGCTCTGCAGAACCCAAAGGAAGGCCAGTCTTAATGGATGTTGTTCCAGGAAAGGAAAATAAAGCCCACTGCACGTGTCAACACACGCAGGGTGTGCAGCATGTGGCAGGTGGGGAGCCAGGGATATGTTGAATCATGGCAGGAAGTGGATTCCAGGACAATGTTCTCCATGTTACCTAAGGCCTGGGTGGTGGAGAGTGGAGACCTGGGGAGTCGCTGCCACTTTTTTTTCTAAGCTGTTGGACTCCTGACCCCAACCACACATTCCCAATAATGGAAACTCCAAAAACAAAACCATTAGTGTGTGTCCTCTCACCTCAACATGACTTTTTTTTCAATTCTTCAAAAACAGTAGCACTTCCTTTCAAAAATATGCAGTATCTTATTACAAAAGCAAAATATGCTCTTTATAAAAAATGCAAATAAACAAAAACAGAGACTAAAATCATTTATAATTCTAGGACCCTAATAAAAATATTATTAATGTTTGGCATATGCCCTGCCTGACCTTTTTCCATGTATGTTATAAGCTTATTTTAAATGAGAGTTTTCTAAACATTTTATATTTTACTCTGATTTTGACACTTTAAGATTATATTGTGAACATCATGTGCTGTCAATCATTATTAGATAAAAAATCTCAGTAGCTTAAAAGTATTTTGTTTATGGATATACCAAACTTTCATTAACTAATACCTTTTTCTGGGATATTTTAGTCATTTTTCATTTTTCAATATTATTTACAAAGCTGCAATAAGCATCTTTGTAGTTAAATCTCTGCAAATATTTCATTATTTTAAGATCCAATTCCGATATTGAAATTGCTGCATCAAAGAATTATGTGCCTGTTTAAAGCTTTGATGTATGTTCTCAGATTAACCTGACAACAGTGATACCATTTCCTTTCCCAGAGACAGTCTCTAAGAGACCCCATTATCTCACATCCAATCACTGATGATTATCTTTTTTTAATCTTTGCACATTTTGTAGGGAAAAATAATGAATATCTTGCTATTTTTCCCTGTTTTTTTAATTACTAATTAAATCCGCCATTAATTAAATACTTAACTTTCAATTTTTTAATAAGCTGTTGGTTTATGTTTTGAATATATTTTGGCTTGTCTTTCCTTTTAATTTATAAGAAATATTCATTAATCCCATATAATATAGTATAACACTCATAATTTTATAAGGCAAATATTTTCCCCAATTTATTTGCCTTTCAATTTTGTATTAGTATGTTTTTATGTAATCAAATTTATCAATCTTTTGATATATTATTTTTTCTCATAAAACATATTTAGAAAGAGCTTCTCTACCCAAGAGTAAATAAGATAGTAAAATATTTTCTTCAATTATTTTAATAGTTTCAATGTTTATGTATATTTCTTAATCCATCTCAACTTTTCTTCAGAATGTGCTGTGGATTAAGTATCTGGTGTTTTTCACAAATAATTTACAAGGTGACTCACCAATATTTATTGAATAATTGCTTTTTTTCACTGCTGATTTGAAAGTCATTATCAAACATTGCCTTCTGGAGTGATGAGCCATTTTAGAACAAGATAAGGGTGGTAATAGCACAACATTGTAAATGTACTAAATGCTGAATGGTTCACCTTAAAATGGTTAATTCTGTTATGTGAATTACACCTCAATAATTGTTTTTTTAAATTACTGGGCGGGGGGAAGCTATGGCCCATAGGCAAAATTTGGCTTACTGTCTATTTTTATATAGCCATGAGCTAAAGAATGATTCTTACATTTTAATTGTTGAAAGAAAATCCAAAGAAGAATAATATTTCGTGACACATGAAAATTATAGGAATTCAAATTTCAGTGTCTGCAAATAAAATTTAATGGAGACATGCCCTTGCTTATTTGTTTACTTATTACAGGTTTCCCTCATTATTTGAAAGTAGAACATGCCTGTGAAACCTTTCATAAACCAAAATTGCACGAAGCAAACAGTATCCCATGCTTTCCAAAAGTTCGCTCTGTGCCACTTCACTCTTGAGAAAGACCTATATTAGTAGGGTCATGACTTTATAGTTGATACATAAGGGTGAATTTTACTTACAGAAGAACAATGGAGTGAATTATTCTATTAATGACACATTTAATATTTTATACATATTTTGAACATATACATGTTCAAAAGGTATTTGAGATAAACTTTTACACAGCAAAGATCAACTTACTTGTTTGTAAATTGTGTTAGCAGGAGAGATTTGAGTGTACACACAGGAGAATAGAATATAGACTGTTCTCTGTCTGGGTCCTGCCTGATCCAGTCCTAAGTTTTCAATGTCTAGTGCAGCCTTAAGGAATTTGGAAACCAGGCCCTCAGGGAAAGTCAGTATTTAAAGTTACAGATGATACACCTAACCACATGACTGCTTACTTTTTTCATGGTGATTTATGCTTACCAAAGATAGGTCTTCTTGGTTTTCCCATTTTGTGCTCCCAACATTCTTTCTCAGATGGGGAGACTGAAGCTCAGAGATCAAGTGCTTTATTCAAGGTCTCAGAGCTAAGAACTAATATCTAAACCTTTCGATTCCTTAAGCCTGACTTCTTCCACCCCACCGTTATGTCTTTATATATTATACATGCATGTACACACATATCTAAATATAATAGGATTGATGCATGGAAGTTTTCATAAGCTGTAAGACAGCTGCCCTGCTTTTATACTTTTATATTCTTCTACTTGTACTTCTCCACTCTGGCTCCACAATTCCTTTGAAAAGAATCAACCAAGATGAGAACTCTGTTTTTCTTAAAGGCATTTATGACATCAATGTCATTTTCGAATAAAAAATTAAGTCCCTGAATAAGTGCATATCAAAACTAGAAATAGTAGTGTGCATTTCTATCAGCTAATGCATTTGTGGCACTGTCTCCTAATGCATTATTGATTGTGTAAGTAATCATCAGCTTAGAGGGCTTGACAATAAAGTCTACAGTAGGAAGGGCTCTCTATTTCCTGCACTTCCTTCTGCATGTTTTCAAGGACCTGCACTGAGCACTAGAGCAGATCCCCTACATATGTCTGTTACATGGACCTGCACCTCTCCAGTGGCCAGTTAGCTCATCCCGCAAATTCCTGTTCTCAGCTGTCAACTGTGAGAGCCTATTTGTAACCCACCCCAAATATGACCCAAATTCCTCTTCCAAAGGGGTGTTGGTATAAGAACAGCTTCTGATCCAGAAACTTCTAAGGATAACTTTTGGTTTCTAGAACTCCCTGCTCCTTCTTCATCCCTGCAACTCCATCCTCACTGACCACGGTTACACATTTATATTTTGACTTTATCATCATCAGAGCTAGTCAGAGTTGAGAGGGTAATGAATGACCTTCTAATTTTACCATTTCAATTTCAGCAGAAGAAATCCATATCCATATCCTTATTTGACATCAAAGAGCAATGGTGTGTAAGACTAATGGGAATACATCCCATGTTCTGTACGTGTCCTTTTTAATTCCACTGGGGAACACTGACTCCTTCAAATCTTTCTGTGATAGTATAGATTTTGAAGCCTCAAGTTTTTAATAATGGCACTAAAGATATAGAATTTATGCATTCCTGTCCCAGAAATCAAAACTCTGCATGAGGAAAGATCCACAGGGAGACTAGAACTCAGTAGACTAGAACAAGTCTCACAGAGTCAGGGGCCCACAAGAAGAAATCTAGCTCTTTCCATAATATGAGTGGGGTGGAGCCCCAACCTCTTAGCTTGGGCACTTCTCTGGCCCAGGGCTGGGTAGGCTGATCACTCCTGATGAACAGTAATGTATTTTGTGCCAAGCACTTTCCTGGCCACAGGGGTTCTAGAGGTGATGAAACCACCATTCCACTCCAAGGGCCTGTTGTTGTGAAAGGTACTGCGGGAACAATGAGGCACCAAAGAGAGGTGAGTCCTATAGTTGTGGAAGGAAGAAGGGTATGTGTACAAGGAGGCTTTGGAAAATACTCACATGAGTTTCAGATGAGAAGGTGTTTAGCAGTTGAACAAGAAAGGTAGAGGACACAGCGTGGGCAATGCACAGTCCCTGATGCAGCCACCCTTGCCAGGAACACAAGTGATCTGGTGAAACAAAGGATGAGGCCAGGGTGGAACCTGTTGAAAATGAAGCCAGGAAAGTAGGCAGAGACCCCATCATAGAAGGTGTCTTAACTGATTCCCACATAATTCTGTTTTATTCCTTGTGTTGGTATATATTCAGGGTAAGCCACCATGAATGATGTTAGCTGCATTATAATGCCTGCTTTTATTATCTAGTAGAGATTTTATTGTAGCTTTAGTTTAAAAATACCAACTCCATTATTCTTACTACTGTTTGCATAATGCCTAGCTCTTAGATGCCCCTGGTCTTCCCAGGAAGTGAAAACTCATTTCTTTTGCTATCATCTCTCTGGCTTTGAGACCTTTCTGTGACCTGGGCTTCTGGCCCTCTCTTGGCTCTGCAAACTTGATTTGAGCTTCCCATGCAGTCTCCTCTCTCAGCCATGTCTGGTACTCCTGGGGGTTATAGGGAGTTCAGTAGCTAAACCTAAAAGAACAAGGGCCTGGAACATCTTTGAACTATTTTCTCTGTATTTACCTTTGAATAGTTTATAAATATTTTATGTATCCCAAGACATGTTTATGGATCTATTTATAGATATTTATATTTTTATATGCATAGTTCTAGATTTGTTAAAAAGTATTTTTTCCAAATCACAATGAAGATTTTATTGTATTGTCTAATTTACATTAATTTTAATCAAATAAATTATAGGAGTAATTTTATATTTGTACAGTTTAGAAGCAAACTAACTGTTAATAACAGTTATAACCATTGTTCACTGCCTATTTAAGTACTATACTTTGATTCCATTTTTTTCTTATTCAAGTTTATGTTTACTCATTATTTTCTTTCTCTAGATAAGTGATCTCAGTTGTAAACCATTGTTTAACCTTTAATTCTGATATTGTATGAAATTTGACTAAAAGTTAAGCAATGTCTCGATGGCAAAATCTTATCAAAATGAGTATGGCCAATTTTTTTAAAGATATATGTAATCAATTTTATTTTTTTAAAAAAGGAGTCGGTCATCCAATGTAGTTGATTTAGCCACTTGCATGGAGAATACCCTCTCAATATTTTCTCCCAACATCTATGTATAGACTTCTACACTCACTAGAGCATCAATATTTGGTTTTCTATGGACAGCTCACTTATCCATAGTGGTGTTTGATACCATGCTCATAAAATAGCACTGTCCCTGATAGTTAATCAGTATTGTATCGACTCACATTGATTCGTTCCAAACTCCATTTGAATATCATAACTTTCTTAACAATTTTCAACTGTAATTTATAGAACTATCTTAGATTCATCCCAGAAGTTTAAATCCCAAGGAAGAAATAAAGGTTTATGTGATGAGCTGGCCTCATGTTTTTCTTACATCTCCATATACTAAGGACCACATCACTCCAAGGAGCTGACATGACCTAGTTTCCAGTAACTTTATTTGTTATTTGCTTTTTGTTATAATAGTACATGAGACTAGTTTAAAGATGGTACTGATGGTATTGAAAATTCTATAATGGAAAATGTCTCATCCTATGACCCAGACTCACTTCTGAAAGACAGCCTCTTTCAACCTATTTAATTATTTCTGGCATTATTTTAATATTTCCAAATTCTGTGCTTCTACTACTATTTATTGATTAATCAAACATTAACTAGCTTTCTGCTACAGAAGATGCGCATTCGGCTCTCACTCTTCCAGTATTCCCCACTTTTTCTTTTTCCTTTTATCCTTGCTCTCACCTTTCTAAAAAATTATATCACAGTCTATGTTCCCTTGCTCTCATCTTTCCAAGTAATTTTATCACAGTTTTGTGTTGACTAGGTAGTCAATTTATACACTACTGTGACCATTGCTAACTTCTGATTCAAACATTGTATTATGATTACATTTGCTTTCTTATGTAGGTTTTATATTTCATCAAATTAAAAATTGTCTTTTTCATTTTTTTTTATTTTCATGCACTACATTTGTTTTTTTTAATGCTCCCATATATCTGCCAAATACCATATGTATTATAATATCCAAATCTCAAAAGCATCAATAAACTTTTAAGTTCCAGTTTTCCCCCCAAGTCTACTGCCTTATTTCATCTTGCAGCATCTGTTTAGGGCAATTGCAAAGTTTTTATATGGGCATATTATTTACCTCTCCTTTGTATCAATTATTCTGTTGTACACTAGATCCAACATCTTCCTTCTCCTTGATTTATTCCTTCATATTTCTAAGATACATCCTTCAGTAATTTTCTAAGAAAGGGTATGAGGAAAATAAATATTTTGAATCCCTGAAGATCCTGATTATGTGTGTATTCTGCCTTCATACTTATTGGTAATTTGGCTGGGTATAAAATTCTAGTTTAAAAATTATTTCTCCCAGAATTTTGAAATTCCACACTTGTTAAAGGTCCATGGCCTTCTAGTTTCCAAGTTGCTATTGTTAAATTAAATCTTCCTCTCTTCTGCTAAATTTCTTACCATTTCTCTTCCAAATATCTGTTGACATCTCTTCTACTTTTGCTGCTCCTCCCAGTAAGCTTGTTGAGATTTATAACAATTTTTCATTTTAATGAGGTAATTTTAATGGGGTTTTATGAATAAGTGTGAAACCCATGTGACCAGTCTACAATGTTTGCTCAAAGTCCATTGACATCTTTTTTTTCCAGTATTTAAATTAATGTGATCCCCCTTTGCATATAATTTGATGCTATTACTATTAACAACCCTGAAAGTAGTTAATACTATTTCCATTTGATAAAGAGACAGCTTTCTTAAATTCAAAGAGCCAACATGAAACAAATTTGAATTTAAAATCATGTTTTCATGTTTTTTTTTTACTTTACTGAGGCATAAGGGTCACATTCAGTGATGTCTTTGTGAGGGCAGTCACTGGTAATACCACAAGTCAGGCAATAGCTTCCCCATATCTTGCTGCAGTAAACTAACACCACAGCTGTGATGTAAATTATTCCTTTGAACTATTTTCTGAGCCATAGTATACAAGCTTTTGTCTTCAATCACTCTTGTTATTCCACAGTAGAAATTGGAACACCTAAAACCAAATAATTACTGGTGGTCTTACTGGTACATATAGTGTATTGTATTAGAACAGATAAGAAAAATTGAAATTATGATGTTCAGTTCTGAAGGAAAATATCCTTTAATATACAATGGTGCAATTTTAGGGTAAAGCACACGGTGAAATAACATTCTTCTTTGAAGATTTTACTTACATTTCAACCTAGCGCACAAATAGCTTTCTCTAATTCTAAAACAAAAAGAAAAATAAGTGATTGCTTTCAAAGTCTAGTCTTTTGAAGGCATTGCAATCTTTCAACTAAGTTGCTATTCTCAAAAAGGAAAAGAGACTTTCCAACTAGGATTTATGAGCAAGGACACATATCCAGTTATTTGGTGTGTTTGTATGTCACTTGGACTTTCTGTGATTATAAGAGCAGATATGCCTTGTGTTAAATGAATTCTTTCTGAAAGGAGTGTTCAGGTAATGCTTCCTAAAGGGTTTGTACATACTTGCCCAGTCAAGAGTTTGCCCATTGCTTCTTCCAGTTGAATTTCAAGTTCTCGTACTTCCTTATTTTATCATCTAATTATTCTCAACTGCATCTTAATGTAGGTTTAAAAATACAAATAAAACGTTTGAGTCATGCAGTGAAAGAGTGAAAGTAGGCAAGACCTTCTCTGACCCGGAGCAAATCATTCTACTGTTGAACCCTCAGGCTCTTGTCTGTACAATAAAATCATACATATAGATGATCTCCAAGTTTCTTTCAGCTCTGGAAGCCATTTCTATCACATCTATGAATCTACTTCAATTAATTATCTAAATTAGCCACCACTGTTTCTATACATGTGTGACGATGAAAGAATTCATTATTTTCTTTAATACATATTTACTTGCACTCAAGCTCAGAGCTGGGTATAAAGTGGCAAATGAACAGGCTCAGTCCTTAAAGCCTCATTGCATTCATAGTCCAGAGTAAAAGGCAGACAAAAACAAACTCTCAAAAAAAATAATTGTGATAAAAATACTGTGACAGAGTGCTATGAGAAAAAAATAATAGGAAAAAAAGATTAATTAATCAGTGCAAAAGGAATGTTTCCAAGAAAGCTTCATTGGAGAAATGACAAGCGACATGAAGTATGAAGAGTAGTGAGACCAAGGAAGACTAAAAGAAACAGCATTTCAGGCAAATAGGGCAGCGTGCGTAATGGCCCTGGGGCCTTAAAAAGCCTATACATTCAAGGAACTTGAAGAAGATCATGTGGCTAAAGCAGAGTGAACAAGAGAGGATTTGGCCTGGAATAAAGTTAGAAATGGGTTTCCACCAAATCAAATGAAGCTTGCTACTATGATGAGCATTTTGTATAATATCATAAAGGCATGTAGAACCTACTGAAAGACAATTAAGCAAGAGAAGTTAATGATTCAAGTACACTTTTAAAAGATTGCTCTGGTCACTTTACACAGATTAGAGGAAGGCAAACACAGATAAAACTAGTTCAGTTAGGTGTTAGTCATGGCTAAGAATGATGGTGGTTTTGGATAAGGAGTCAATGGTAGAAAAGAGAGTAAATTTTATATATCTTCGGATATCTTCATTTTGCATCTGTAATGTGTAACTGTGTAGCTGTGGTACACATTGGGATATCTGTTTCCCTTTTATTAGTCATTTTTCTGAGAGTTTATCCAGCAGGTTCAACTCATTGATAAGAATTTAGGTAAAAATGGGCAGAATATCAGGACTTGCACTTCTCAGCAATACATATAGAAGAGCAGAAATGAGTAACCTATATAAAGAGCAAAGAAAGTAGAATTTGCTAGCTTGACGAGAGAACAATAAAGTGGAGGCAGCTATAATTTTCTTGAGTAACAAATAGAAAAAGAGTGGGGAAAAACCAGATCTGATACCTTAGGTAGAAAGTGTGAAAAAAGGTTAAAGAATCAACCATAATATTTTGCCCATTTTGAAAGGTTCATGCAAAAGTCGCAGAAGATAAGAATTACCTGGGTTAAGGAACTAATCATTTTCCAGTGATTGCATACTAGTTGCCAAAAAAGTTTAAGTTGTACCTAACCAAAGTTCATTGTATGTGTGACAGGAACAAACGCTAAGCATGGACTACGCTGCAAAGCCTGTAAGATGAGCATCCACCACAAGTGCATGGATGGCCTAGCACCCCAGCGGTGTATGGGCAAACTGGTAAGGGCCTGTGCCCTAAGTGAGCACCAGGACCCTCTGCACAGCCACTTGCATGCCCCAATGAAATCATTCTATTCACACTCCTTTGCTGAAACACCCTTGAGAACTGAAGCCCCAGAATCCCTGGCTTGACAGCTTAGCTTCATAGTTGGCAAAGTGAAAGAAGAGAGGAGGAGCTTTGTCAGCCTAAGAGATGAATGTTTCACATGGAAGAAGGACTCTGTCCTCAACGGGGTCGCCAACCTGTCCCAGATTGGGGCTTTCTCAGTTTTAGCATGGGAAGTCCCATATCTCAGGACTGTCCAGGTTTTCAAACTGAAAGTTAAGCACCCAAGGACCCCCACCCCCAACTCCAGAAAAACTAGGGTGGTCGGTCACCCTCACACTTAAATTAACTGGCTGAGAGCTCAGTGAGTGTCATGGATAGGATAGAGATTAACCCCAAAGTTGGTAGAGTAATAAAAATCTGCAATACTTTAATATAACTGTGATGGTCACACCAAAGAGGCTAGGAAACCCTGGCCCATTCTGGGTTGACCATACCATCTTAGGAGTGTGGGCTTCATTACTGGTGTTAAAAAGCAACTCAGAGCACATTTGAGGATATTTGAAACTAAGATGGCCAAAGATTTGTAGAAGGGACCGAGAATGTCTACCCTAGAGAAACTTAGCCTAGACAGCTATCTTCAAAAAAATCTAAGACTTGTCACAAAAATAGGATCCTGTTGTCATTCTGTGGCTCCAGGAAAGACATAAGATTAGTAGGTACCAAGTGGTAACAATCAGCGATAAATTCACCAAAGACATGCCTCCATCAGTGGCAGTGTTGAAACAAAGGAGGAGAGGATTCTGGAATTCCAGTAGAGGCAGGGCCATTAAGTTTTCTCTCAATAATAGGATATAATAAGTTGAGGTTCTTGAAGAATTCATCAATTTAATCTGATTGGCAAAGTTCTGTTCTCTAAAACCCTGCCTCGCTTGTTCCCCTCCTCCTCCAATGGTAATTCTCCCAAGCTAAGGGCAAAGATCATGGGTGAGAGGTCAGAAAAACAGAATGGAATCTAGAATCCAAAGCAAATGATTCTGGGTAGAGCTCATCAGACGTACAAGGGCCTTTAAGCTGACCCCTGAGGTCTGCTTTCTCATGTCCAGCCCTTTTATGTTTTTAACAAACCACAGTAATAAGCTGTTGTGAAATGAGGCATAATGGTCCATTTGTATCCTGGGAGATAATGAGTAGACTGGACACAAGGGAGGCTGCTGTGGGCTGCAGAGGGAGGAAAAACCTGACAAGGACAAGCAGAGCTGGGGCTTGCTCTCTGGATGGAATGTAGCTTGCTTATATTGCCACCTGTACGTCTCTACTCTCCAAGGATAAATTATAGGACAAGTCAGCATCTCATAGGGAGGCAGGGAGGTGACCCTAGAGAAATCAACTGGTTTGTTTTTACAGTTTCTAAGTGGTTTTCTCCATTTCATCAGTGACATTAAGCCCTTCTCTTTCTCATTCTCTCTCCAGCCAAAGGGGTTTCGGCGTTACTACAGCTCCCCCTTGCTCATTCATGAACAATTTGGATGCATTAAAGAAGTTATGCCCATTGGTGAGTTGGGACAATAACGGGTTTAGCTGGGTTTTGAGCAGCAATGTCAGCATTAATGGCTTCTGTTCTCGGGCTGCAAAACCAGTGGGGAGTGTTTATGCATTCATTTGGTGGCTGGTGGAGTTCTGATTGTGTATTTTGCTGGGAGGGAAATGTAAGGAGGACCATATTCTGTAGGAACATTCATCCTTTCCCTTTTGAAGCTCAAAAAAAGACCAAATCCCAAAGGCTACGTATATGCTATACCGCCCAGCAGAAGCGTTTGGAGTGAAAAGAGCACAGAGTGTGGCATCCCATAGACCTGATGCAAAGCCCAGTGACCCATTGTGTTTCTGAACAAGCTACAGACCTTATAAAACGAGAACAGTAATGGCCTCTTTTGATAATTGTTGTAAAAAATAAATACAAATTATAGACCAACGCTGAGAAGGAACTCAGTGAACAGTTATCCTTTAATGAGAACAAAGAAATGCCTTATGTTTATAAATATTTCTGGCTTGAGTTTATTTCTCAACAATATTGTTCAGTATTCTCCTTTTTTTCTCTCTCCCTCTGAAAACATCTACATTGATGTTTGCCTTTTGGCAGCAGGTAGGGGCAAGTTTTAAACCAGAAATTTGTAAACCAGAGAGCTTTTCATTAGAAATTCATGAAGCCTGGTAATATCAAATTCTTTCAAAAACACTTGCTCTCTACTGCAAACTTTATGTCTCAAGGCTTTATACCTGGGTGAACAGAGTCCCCCACCAGAGGAAATAAAGCCAGTCTCTGGGAAGAACCTTGAAATTGGAGTCCTGGGGTTGTAAAACAAAAGAGGAAAATCAATCCATCAAGAAGCATTTGGGAGCAGAGAGTGCTGGGTACAGTGGAGGGACCTGGAACATGGGCACATGTCTTGGGGGAGCAATTCTGTGAGGAAAGCTGGACCACAAAAGCCCCAATTTCCCAGGGGTTAGTGGGCCTACTGCCCTGGACCTGCTTCTCAGGAGCATGTGATAGGTGATGCATGATGCAATTTAGGAGATGTGATAGGCTGTATTCCTGACAGTGAGTTGAAGAAACCTTTCAAATGCTCTTTCTCTTCCCTTGCAGCCTGTGGCAATAAGGTGGACCCTGTCTATGAGACCCTTCGTTTTGGCACCTCCCTGGCTCAGAGAACAAAGAAGAGCAGCTCAGGCAGTGGCTCTGATTCACCTCACAGGACCTCTGTAATTGTCCTCTCTCCCCCTGGGTCAACCAAGTGCTCCAGGAGGGGAGGCCTCAGGCACTGCAGTGTGAGGGCTTCCACCTAAATGCGTCATGAGGGCAGGTCTATTAAGAGTCAGCAGCCTCCAAAGGGAAACCCAAGCTTTGGGCCACTAAAAGTTGACTTTCTGTTGCCAACACCCAGGAATCATTTTACTTTCCTCCTCAAAGACCGTGCTCTTGGCTTCGTGCCTCTTGACCTTCTCTTCCTGTACTCCCTCTCCCTCACCCTCCCATCAACACTAGATACCATGTCAGTCAACACAGATAGATGTGACAAAAGCAATGAGCAGAAGCAGGGAGTCCCAGCTGGGTTCAGTTCTCCTTCCAGATGCATCCCAGTTCAAGAATACAGCCATTTCTCACATTTTCTCAATCCTTTCTCTCTAAGGCAAGGTACACTCTTGCTTTTCACACAAAAACTGCCCTCCCCAGAGGTGCTTAATCTGTGACAGTGGAGCTTCTCTCCATGGGACCCTCACCATTGTCCCAAGCACCTCTCCCATGTTTTACCTGATGTAAAATGAGTGTTCCATGCATATCTGTGACCTGCTATCATTATCCTGCCTCTGGCTGACCCAACCAGAATTTCTATAAATGCCACACAACTCTACAGCTCATGCAGCATCTTTCCTGCAAAAAGACAAGGACCTCCCAATTCACATTCCCAATTAGAATAGTTTGCACACAGTTATCATTCAGTTGCTGCAGCTTCTACTGGACTGCAGACTTCCAGGCAAGACATAGATGAGCCTCCAAATCGTCTGCCCCACAAGGTCCTCTCAACATGTAGTGATTGGGGTGGGTCATGGGAAAAGTGCAGGCAGACCCATGGGAGGGATTCTTAGATGCTGAGATGATTTAGCTTCTTCACTGGGTATGGGCCAATTCAAAAGATAACAGCTGGTAATCTGTGGTAGGTAAGTAGGTCAGGTGAGTGAGTGAGTAGGTAGGTTCATAGGTCACCTGACTTATGCCACATGATCATCTTAGAAACCAGCTTTAAACTCACTGAAAGCCCTGTTTCTCATATGTCCCACTAACTTCTAAGAGGGAAGAACCAAAAATAGTTCTTACTCTTTTTCCTTGTTGAACATAAAATTGATGTCGATTTTGTTCTTTGTTTTACCACTCAGTTAGCAAGCATGAATTAAGTGCTTACAATTTACTAGCACTGGAGGGGGCACAAATGAAATGGAGAACATGCCTCTTTACCTTTAGAATTCACAACTCATTTCTGAAGACCAAACTGAGAGAGAAGAAAGTTGGTGGTGATGGCTTATTTCGCATTTTTTTAAGTACAGTTTTATGTGTCTTATCTTATTTTTATTAGGAATAAGAACAAAACATACATGTGTTAAGGGTATTATAATATCTATGTCATGTAAGTGTTGAAGGATTTAATAGCAAAGATGGAAAATATTTAGCTTCAGTAGACATGGCCTCAAAACAGTAAGGGTATAATTTGTGACATTTTAAGATACCCAATCCCAACGATCTCCCTAAGGAGGCTATAAATCAAATTGGCAGTCCCAATGATAATGTTAATTCATTTCCTGAAAGAAGGATAGAAACAGTGCTAAACGTAATGAAAACATACAAAGTGTGTACGGATAAGATTTATATTATATACAACTATGTTATGGCTACCGGAGTCAGATAATCATAATAGTATCAGCAAAGGTCCTAGCACAGGGCCTGACACAATTAGTGCTCAGTAAGTGGAAGTCGTTTCTGTTTTATTTCATTAAGTATCTGGGCTTTAACGGGGTTTTTATCGAACTAGGGCTATTCTGAAATGAAACAAGGTTGTAATATATTCAAAAGGTAAATACGTTCTCTGAGAAGAGCCTTCCCAGAGCCACCCTTTAACAGGGTCCATTCTCAGCTCTGTAGGAAACCCTGGATCACTCGAGAGTTCTCTTCTGTCCTTCTGCCTGTCTCCTTTGTCATGTCCTCCAGTCACTCCTTTGTTGGGGTGTCCCCAGGGGTCTGCTTTAGCTTGGTCTTCATGTTCTACCTGCCCTTCCTGGTCACCTTCTTTACAATTCGTCTTGTCCAACCAGCATCTCTAAGCTGATGCCTTCCTTAGGTACTTCCCATCCTAATCTCTTTCCCAGACCATTTCTACAGATCTCTCAAAATCTGCATGTCCAAACTAATTTCCTGTTTCATTGGTAATTAGGTCCAATCACACAGAACTCAGAAATGTGTATCAAAAGCACCCTTCTTCTCCGTCACCAGTGCCGGAGGTTTGAAGCCATCATCTCTCAGCCAGATTCTCATAAAGCAATAACTGTGCTACCCTCTTCCTTTTGAGTCTAGTCTTAGCAATACCTCCTGATTTATCACCTTTTAAAGAAAGATTTCATGTAATTTTTCTAATTAAAACACTCTGTTGACTTGCTTATGCCTGAAGGGCAATGCTCAAACTCTTTAGCATGGCAAATGAGGCCTGCCTCAAGACCCTTCTTCCCCCCCGTACTCACCAAGTTCTTTAATATCTGCATACCTTAGAATATGTTCTTCCCTCCGGTTGGAATTCTTTAAGACCCAGTCTGGTTTTTATAAAAACTGTGAAGAGTTCTCAGATTCCCCAAGCGTAATGAGTTGCTTCTCCCATAAATCTTCAAAAATTTCTTTCTTGTAGGATACAAATTACTGCATTATAATTATTTGCTTTTTTATCTCTTTCCTAAACTAGCTACTGAGCCACTATAAATCAGAACCCCATTCCTTATTCATTTAATTATACCATGGCCTGGCATAGAATGGGTGCTTGAGAAATGCTTGAAGACTGAGGAAGAATTAACAAGGGATTCTTGAAGACAGACTTCAGAACACTAAAGGATCCACATAATACCTCGGTTTTATACCCTCAGCTCCAGGCACAGTTTGCTGCTTTCTGGATAGCCATGTTCTCTCCGGGCACTGCGACTTGCCCACACCTTGTCTCTGTCTCTGTGCAAATGACATTTCTCTTTATGGTCTGGGTTGGGCTCCCCTTCCCTGGGCTCTCATTGAGACCAACTCATTGATCATAGTGATTTGTACATTGCTTGTTAATTTTCTTTTTCTCTTTCTTTCTTTCTTTCTTTCCTTTTTTTTTTTTTTGGTTTTTATTTCTCTCTCTCTTCTCTAGTCCCCTCCTCAACTAAACTAAGTTACTTAAATGCAAGAACTCTTCTTCACGTGTTTCCCTTACTTTATGCCAGTGATTATCAAACTCTGGTGGGGAGCAGAAGTCACTGAAGAGCTCGGCAAAAATATGAAGGCCAAGGTCATGTCCTACTTTGACAAGCCTGGACCTCTGTGTGTTTTATTAGTTCTCCAGGTGATTCTGAAACCTGCCAAAGTTTGAGAACCACTGATCTATACAGTGCCAGTCCATTATAGATTCTCACTAAATATGAAATAAATGAGTGACTGAATGAATGAACACACTTTTCAGTGAAACTCTCTAAATTTCTAAGGAAGACCTACAGCCTGCAATGAATTAAATTGGTGGTTCTCAATGTGTGGTCTCTGGACCCCGTATTACCTGGGAATTAATTAGAAAGGCAAATATATATTTTCCTCTTAGACCCACAGAATCAGAAAAACCAAGGGCGGAGCCCAACAATCTGTTTTAACAAACCCTCCAGGTGATTCTGATCACATTAAAGTTTGAGAATCACTAAATTAAATAAAGGACTTAAGTTTATTTCTAAAAATCTAGCCCCTGCCAGCCTCTCTTTCTTTTTCATATTCTCTCTTGCTTGCTCATACTTGTTTTGCTCCCTCTCTGTGTGAGCCACTCGTGAGTCACACATTCACAGTGCCCATCAGGCCGAATCTGGTCAGGAACAGAGATTCATTCAAGAACATTAACCACATCCCTAAACCCATGTCCCATTTTGTATCTCCTTCCTCAGGAGAGTAAAGAAGGCCATTGCTGACAACAAGTCACTTATCCAAAACCACACAGAGCTGGCAGAGCCTGCAGCCACCCCCTCTTTGCAAGTCCAGACTTTTCATAGGTACCACCCAGCAACCCAACAGAAAATTACAAATAATGCTGGCCAGAGCAGGGGGACCCCTGTCCATTTTGACCTGAATGCTGAACAGGCCTCTATGGTGTCTCTGGTGACAGCCAATATATCCTCATTCTACTCTCAGCTCATGCGTCTCCTGTGCTTGTCTGAGGCTGGCAGTGGTAAGAGGTAAATGGAAAGTCAGCCAACGGATGCAAGAATAGAAAGGAGGCTTCCCCAGAGATGGCCCTGACCTGTTTGCATCAGCCTGTTTGCATGGCCTATCCCGCGTTCTGAGCTCTGCTGGACTCATGACGATGAGACAGCCTCAGAAACACTCACAGCAGGCAATGGACATTTTAGCCTCCACATTTTGGGCTCATGCTAAGAAACAGCAAGACCATCAGAGAGACAATTTGTCCAGTTTGCCTTCATGTCTAAAATAGTTTTGTTTCTAGCAATGTCTGGATGCTACAGACTGGTTTTAGGGGCAAAAATTATAGTTTTCTGAATGTAAATAAGGTGTTTATTCATCACAGCTTACTTGTGCTTCCTGGTACTGGCTCCATCAGTAAATATTTCTTGGAATATTGCTGGGTGAAGACATTGTTCTGAGACCTGCAGGGAGACAAAGACAAATCAAATTGTGCTTAAGTATCTGTCACTTCATCTCCCCAGAGCCCAACTTGCCTCCAAGCAATTGATTCGTACTTTAAGATGATTTTGCTTCCTTCCTGCAGGTCAAATGGTAATGAACTTCAGCCTCTTGCCGTGCTAGTAGTATTATGTCCTAAAGCTAATATATTCCCACATAGCGAAGCTCGTTCCCACAGGTTGATTTTCTTCCAGGACTATAGAGGCATTTGCTTTACAGTGTCTGGAAGTCACTGCCTGGCTGTTGCTAAATTGTTATGTTCCCTTTAATGGTCTTCCAAATGTTCTAGAATATAAAAGGCTTGATGGCTTTGGGAAGGCCTGCAGAAACCAAATTTAAAAAGACTGTCTGGGAGCTGGTTGGATAGTTTAGGAATAATCTTGTTTCATAAGATTAAATTAATATAATAGCAACTTTTCAGAAATAGTGAGCATCAAAGGAACAGGCTGAAGGTGACTTAGAGACACAGTGACATTCTTTTTCTTCATATTTCTGATGTGTCACAAAAGTAAGAATGGCTAAAAAAATCTTAAAGCTAAATTTTTATAATAAAAATTAGTCTCTGGAGAGAGGTACCAAAGTGCTCTAGAGCTGACAAGAAGAGCTAGGAAGGTAAACTTGTTCCTCTTTGAAAAGATATAAAATGTTTTGAAACTGCAACTCTCCTTTGAGGCCTCCTAAATTCCTCTTTTAAAGAGGCTGGAGCCAGGCAGATAGAAGTGAGCATCTGGCCTTTTGAAAGAAGCCATCTGAAATCAGTGATGTTCTAGTAAATGTTTAACCACCAGCTGAGGCTGGACCCTACTTTGTAACATTTACAAATTTCCTTGGTGTAAATATTCCCACCTTGAGCAGTTTCAAGCTACCAACAGTGGTGACGCCGAAGTCTCTCCCAGCCCATGTGTGTCACACTAGCACAACACTGGATGGATAAAGTACAGTGTCTGAGAGTGTGAGTTCTGGAGACAGTGCCTGGGGTTCAAACTCCAGATCTGCCACTTCTTTGCTGTGGGACTTCAAGTAGAGTTACTGATTCTGGGTTTCAGATTCCTATCTGAAAAGTAGGCTGATTGTACAAATATTGTAAAGAATAAACAAGGTGATGTATATAAAGTATTTATATGATAAATGATCAGGAACTATTACTATTTAGAGCATTATTATTGTTGTTTTATATTCTGTAACTTAAGTGGAAGAAGGACCACGACTTCTCTTATTTTTTTTTAAAAAAAGGACAGAATAAGTGTTACAAAAAACAATTGATTTTTGCAAGAATGGAAACAGCATTTAACTGATACCTAAGTAACACATTCCTCAATAGTGCATCTTATTCTCTATATGTAAACTAATATTTAAATCTTACCTATAGAAAGAGCTATAGTTTTATTGAAAATTTTAAGTGACAGTCTATGGGCAGGAATTCTGATTTCTCTCTGCTGTCTCTTGCTGGGAAGAAACCTAACCATAACCTGTGCATCCAATTCAAAACTCATTGAGTACCTATCATATGTCAAGCCCTGAGCCTTCCACAGACACCTGAAAAAAAGGGACAGTGCCCACAATGGAAAACACAGCCTCTCTGAAGTTAGCCAAAGAGACAAGACAGCAGTGATTGGATTCTTAAGAGAGTGTCATGCAAATTCTGCCTTAGTTTTTTTTTTTGCTGACATAGAATTCTCTGTTCGGGTGGCCCATCAATATGACATTGCTCTCTCTGTGCTGTTCCCTCTTTTCTCCAAGACTTCAGATCTTGTGGAGGTTCCTGAAGAAGGTGATGGACCAGGAGAAGGGTATGACCTACGGAAACGCAGCAACAGCGGTGAGTGAGGGAACAGGAAATTAGGCTTGCCTAACACAAGTGCAACTCACGTCAGTCACCTGAGTCAGTGGGAAGGGAAAGGAGACTTCTGGTCCCTTTGCTTTCCCTGCCAGCTCTGGAATTCAACCTGGGCAAGTTCTCAACATTTTGGAAAGAAAAGCATAATTACTGGAGGATTTCAGCGACTTGACTATAATGTTCCCTGAGTTCTGCCTCCTGAGTTCTCAGGCCATATGGACTTAGCCATACTGGGATTCAAGGATCATTTCTAGACCTTTTTATTAATGCATCATTTTTCTCACTGACCTACGTAAGATTAACAAACCATGCTACAGAGAAGCTACTCCATGCAACACTCGAAGTACCTTGGGCCAGGTGGGTGGTGGTACCAGGGAGGGAAGTGAGGGCCACACATTTGACGGTTTCCCAGCAGAGATAACTAAGGCTCTGATACTTACAATCTAGCCAAACATTCGTCCTTAACATTATTTAATTTCTAATACCTTAAACCCTTATTACAGTAACTTCTAAAATGTTTATTAAATGCTAACTACATACTTTTGCTTGCTAATATTAAGAGAGAACGGCCTCTGAAACCAGAGCTTAAGGAAACATAATCAGCTCCTTATGAATGCATCTTGCCAAGCCTCTCTGATGTGAACAGCTACTTAATCTCCACTTGTTTGTCCAAAAAAAAAAAAATATTTATGAAGCATTTACAATCACCAGCAAAGATGCATAGGTCACAAAAGCTGTCCTCAGGTTGCTCATAATCTTGCACATCCTGACTTAGGCCGTTTACTCAGACTGAGTGCATCTTCAGCAGTTATCTCTCCTAACTCTCAACCCTACAGGTGAAGCATGGGGATGTGCCTGCTTGGATATATTTCCCACTTGACTAGTTGCCCTACCTTCTCTAGACTGGAAGCAGGAGTTCTGCATTCAATATCCCATAGATGCTCTGTCAGCAGCTATCCTATGAGGTATCACTTCATACCTCACTTACTTGAGTCCCACAAGGCAGCACGTGTTTGGCTTCCCTCATGACTCTCTTTGTTAAATAAGCAACAGCATTCACCATGGCCCCCCTTGCCCCACAACATCTGCTAAAGCACACTGTTAAGGGTAAGGATTCTTTGATATCACATAGGGAAAACTGTGAACATTCACTAAGCATTTAGCAGTGCCACTAGAAAGGCAAATTAAGGAGTGCCAACTGCCAGGGGACCCTCCCAGTGGGCAGTAGTCCTGCAGGACCATCCCAGACCAAATTGGTTCAGCACTGCAGGTCCAACCCCTGAATTTGGTCAACAACCCCAGAGCTCTTCAGCATCTGAGGAACAAACTCACCAGAGACTGGTATACAAATGCTTCGGGTCTAATCATTTTAATGCTTCAGGTCTAGTCTGCTGTTCTGTCCCTTGATCCTGATTTCTATGTGCACCCTTACCTGATACTCCTCATCACTAACCTTGCTGAACATATTTAGTCCCATGGTCCTGCCTGGTCTGGAGGCAGAGTACTGGACTTCACTTGGAGATCGTGTGCCCTTGAAGCAATAACTTCGACTTTCTCTACATCAATTGCTTCATCTTTAAAATGAAGATGATAATAACACCAAATCCATACGGTGTTATGATTTTTAAATGAAAGAATAAACATAAATACCATCTATGTACTGATGACTCTGAAACTCCACTTCCAGCTCTAGGCCTCTTTGCTGCCTTCCGATACCTGTAGCTTACTGGATATAGCATCCAATGCTGCCTCTTAAAGTTATAACTGGGCTCTTGATTCCTCCACCCACCCTCCCACCCACCCAAACTGGCTCTTCTCCAATTGCCCCTGCTCAGTAACTAAGAAACACCATTCTACTAGCTGATCAGGCCAAACTTTGGGCGTGAGTCTGACTCTCCCTTCTTCTCACACCTCATATCTGATCTGTCAGCAGATCTTATCTTCTGCTCTTCAAAGTCACGCCCAGTGTGTGCCCTCCACTTACCCCTCTGCCTCAGCCATCCTGGCCCAGCCTTATTGATGCTATTGCTCACCCATTCCGTTAGTAGTTGAGGTGTCTATCTGCCCTGAGAATTTCATTACTGAAAAAATGGTCTTTATAGGTTTTTATAATGTGAAGAGCTATATTTAAGATTCGTCGATATGAAGTATGGTTGCTATTAATAAAGCCATCTTAAAATCATAAAATGTCATAAAGAGATGCAACTTAGAGTCAGTCTCACTACTCCCAGTGTGGTCCAGCAACCAGCAGCCTGGGAACCACCTGAGAACCTGTTAGAAATGCAGAATCTCAGGCCTTCCCAGAACAACTGCACAATGAGAATTTGCATATGAATCTTGTTCAAGGTTGAGAAGCAGAATCAGAAGTCATAAAATTTACTGTGTCCCTCCAACACACACACACACACACACACACACACACACACACACACACACAGACACACACACCATAGATAAGGAAACTAAGGCTTGGAGTAATACAGTCAGACACAAAGCTGATTATTTGCCATCTCTTTTATGTTAAGGGATATTTTCACAGAAATCTGTTAAAAGAACTTAGCAAGCAATAAAGCTCTAAAAAGCTTTGGAGATCTATTAGCTATTCCTTTGATCAGTGGTAGCTTTCTTTATAACGCACTCTTGGAAGCTAGAGGGATTAATTATGCAGCAGTTTGCTTCAAAACAGTTTCCTTTGATTAGATTTAATCCCCTGTCCATGCAGTTTGAGAAACAACATAGAGAAAACAGCCTGCTTATGGAGTCCAAGTTCCCACTGGTCTTCCCACTGTCACAGCAAAGGGGGTGCTGGCTTTTTAGAAGCAGCACTTGGGCTTTTAGTCACAAGCAGTTCTGCATTATGTGTTTCATTTATGTTCTAAAAAATACACAATGCATGTAGCTATTATTTCTGCCAGCCAGGTGTTACGTCAAAAATTTGAAGAATATTTCCAAAGCCACCTTAGAGGAAGGTACAATTTATGCTCATTTCATTACTGCTAAAAGTGCAGTCTCTTCTTTACTTTTATAGAAGATCTTGGGCAGCTCTGTCTCCAGTTGTTTTCAACACTGTTCCTGGATGCATCAAAAGTATAGATGAGGAGAGTTGTTGGTCTTCACCTTTGGTTTAACTGCCAGAAACTCCACTGGGAGCAAGATCATGAGCAAAGGAGGAAGTAAAATCAAGGTTGCCTATTTCAGCTCAAAAGGCAGAATAATGATATTACTGGCTACCTTCAATAACTGCATTTCAGTCTGACTGAAATGTGATCATAACTTTCCTGGAAGAGAAGTAGAGGGAATGAAACATAAGCAAGACAGATTCCTGGAAGTATTGTTCCAAAAGACCAAGTTAATCACATCCACGTGAGGGTATCACAGAGGCTAATATACCTTAAGTTGCACTAAAGCAAAGAAATGTTATCCAGAAGGAAAAAACAGCAAGTGCAAATTTATGAAATTTATCTTTGCCTTTAGCATGCACTGCACTGGTTCTACATCTCAAATTTTGTCACACAGAAAAAAAGAAAAAAAGAAAGAAAGAGAGAGAGAGAGAGAGAGAGGGAGAAAGAGAGAGAGAAAGGAGGGAAGGAGGCAGGGGGAGAGAGAGAGAGAGAGAGAAAGGAGGGAGGAAGGCAGGGAGAGAGAGAGAGAGAGAGAGAGAGAGAGAGAGAGAGAGAGAGAGAGAGAGAGAAAGAAAGAAAGAAAGAAAGAAAGAAAGAAAGAAAGAAAGAAAGAAAGAAAGAAAGAAAGAAAAGATAAAGAATGTAAATGTTTTAATGGTTCTTTTGGCAGATGTCCCTGGTTCTGGCCCCCCTCCAGAAGACAATTCCCAAATTACAGATGCAAATATTTATGGTGTTTTTCTGCTATATGCACTTAGTATCTAACTAGGTAAAGATCTCTTTAAAAGCATAGAAAATTCTCTTTCCAGCTATGTGGCAGGCTGGATGTTCAGAGAAATTTTTCCCAGTTTAGCACTCCTTAAACTACTAGGAGGAAAAAAATTAATTTTAGTTAATGCATGGCTGAGCTTTCAGCAAAATAAGATAATTTCTTAGAGTCTACAAATGGCAATAATGCATTAATCCATAGATATAAGCAGACAAAGGCCAATGTTTACTCTGCACATCCCTGGGGCTTTGAGTTGGGTAATATAATGGATCCTAGGCATGAACAATAGAGGATCAAACCTGAGGAGTGAGCAGAGTAATAGGTGAGATGAGAGGACTTTTGGAAAAATGCTGATATCCCAAAAGACACCTTTAGCAGCACTAGGAAAAAAGAATGACCTGCAGAGGAATTTGGTAAAGGAAAATATGATATTAGCCTTAACTTAGTTGGAGAAGAAAAGTAAGAAAAGGAGGCAGGGAAGGAGGAAGGAGGGAAAGAAATGAGGGAGGAAGAAAAGTCTCCTTACTTAGATTTAGGGTCTGAATTCATACTACTTCTATGAACAAAGTAAAATAATATAAAATTTTAATTCAGTTTAGATAAAATCATCAGATATTTGGCAGAAGCAAATATAAACCTTCTTTGGAGGAAGAGAATTTAAACTGAGACCTCAAAATTTTCACAAACGAGTTAAGAATTGAAATTAACCACACATATGAGAAAATAAGCTACTGTGAGTTAGAGCCAGCAGAAACAACCAATTTTATGATCAAATTCTTGGAGACTGTATATGTTGGAATTATCAAAAAGAAAGAAATATTTAACTATGTAGTTATATATGTTTAAAAATATAAAAATGGACTAGAACATATAACAAAGAAAGGGAAGACTATCAAAATTAAAAGGCAAATTTTAAGACAAACCAAATAGAACTTCTAGAAATTTTTCAAAAGATATTTGATTTATGGATTTAATAGCATCATAGATAAAGCTGAAGAGAGAATTAGTACCCTGGAATATAGAGCCAAAGAAATTGCTAAGAATATATCTAGGGAGACAAAGCAGTAGAATTTATGAAAATGAAAGAGACATGGAAGATGAGTGAGCAGATTTGACATGCATTCTCGGAGACTATATATGTTGACATTTTAGAGGTACATAAAGACAAAATGGGGAAAAGACAGTATTTAAGAAGTTACTGGCTAAGAATTTTTCAGAATTACTTAAAGACACAAGCCCTCAAATTTAGAAAGCTTTACCTAGACACATCTTAGTGAAATGGCAGTATTTCCAAGACAAAATAAACTATTAAATATAGGCTAAAAGACAGATTACCTACAAAGGAATGAAAATTAAACTGATAGCTACTTCTTTTATAAGTTATAATAGAAGACAAATAATAGTATTATATCTTCAATATGCTAAAACAACAATGTTAACATAAAGTACTATATATTTAAATGGGGAATGAGCATTCAAAGATTCTTCTATTGTTTGAGAGATGATTAAAAATATTATTTCACCTTAGATTTTGATAAGTTAAAATATACCTCATAAAATTTCCAGGATAATCACTAAAAATAGCTTTAACCTTTCAAAATATAACAGAAACAAAATTAAATGAGGAGAAAAACACCAATTAATTCAAAAGATAGCAAGGAGAGAAGAGGGTGAGGGCCACATGGTGAGGGTTACAGAAATGGAAGGAAAGGCATAGAAATTTAGAGACAGATAGAAAATATAAAATAAAATGTCAGACAGTAATCCAAAGTAATCAGTAATCAAAATCAATGTAAATCAACTAAATGGTAGATAAAAGAATTTTATAGACTGGATTTTTAAAATGACCTATATATTATTTATACACATCTGAAACATAAGAATATAGAAAGTATAAAATTAAAAAAAATATTTTAAAAAGTTACCACAGGCATGTATTAAGCAAAAGAAAGATTATATAGTTATATTAATGTGTGAGAAAAAAATGGACTTTAAGAACAAAAGCATTACTAGAGAAAAAAAGGCAACATTACATGGTCATGTTCACTTTGCCAGAAGATATTAGTTCTAAACTTGCATCTCCCTAATTAATATATAGCCTCAAAATGACAAACTCAAGGAAGAATTGACAGAACTATTGGAAAATTGACATTTCCTTCTATAGTGAGAATTTTAATAGATCTCTCAGTCATTGGTAAATCAGAGAAACATAAAGATTCGGTACAGACACAGAGGACATATTTAACAATCTTAATTCCCTTTAAAAAGACACTTCATCTAACAAATGAAGAATTCAGATTCTTTTTAAGAACACGTGAAACAATTATAGAAATTGATCCCCTGGTTGGCCACAAAGCAAACTTCATAAATTTCATAGAATTAATATTGTATAGGACACATCTTTCTGACCAAAACAGAAATCAATCATGAAGATAAATAGAGAAATTTATAATTTGGGAAATTAAAACTACTTTTAAAATTTTCACTTGTCTGAAAAGAATTTATACTGAAACTTGGAACATGTTTAAGACTAAGTATAAAAACGCTCCATACCAAAACTTGTGGGATATAGGTAATGCTATGACTGGAGTATATAGCTTTAAAACTATTCTATTAGAATTATTAGAAAATAAGAAATGCTAAAAATTGATAATCTAAGCAACATACGTAAGCAGTCAGACAAAAAGTAAAAAGAATCCAAAAAAAAAAGCAGTAGGAAGGCAGTAATAAAGAGCAGAAAAGATTAAATGACAAAGATAGATCATAAATCCAAAGAGTGGTTCTTTAAAAAATTAAATTTACAATAATTTTTAAGAATAAAACAGAAAGATCAAACAAAAAGCAATAATAAGAAAGAATGAATATAACAGAGATTAAAAGGAAAATAAAAAATCTCATGACCAACTTCATGCCAATAAATTTCAAAACTTTTTTAAATGTGAAGTTACCAAGGAAAATATCAATGACCAAAGTCTGACTCGAGAATAGAAATAGAGAACTTAAATTTGCTTCTAATCATAATAGAAACTGAATCGATATTTTAAATTTTTCACAATGACAATACCAAGCCAAGACAACTTTATCCACAAACATTTAAGGAATAGAATATTTCCACATTACGTAAGTATTTTCGGCGAAGAAGGGCAATGGCAGGCTGATGTAATACTGACTTCAAAACCAAACAATGACAACATAAAAAAGAAAAATCACTGGCTAATCTCCCTCTTAAATATGAATGCAGAAATCTGAAACAAAATCTTAGTTAACTACATCTGATCATGTATTTTTAAAAGGTAATGCATAATTACCAAGTTGGACTTACTCCGGGGTTGCAAATTTGGGTCAATGTCAGATAAACTAGTCATGTATACACTATCAGCTTAAAGAAAAAAAAATCATTATCTCATTAGAAAACACAATGGCAGACATGAGCCTCACAGGACTACAAAGCAGAAAAGAAGGACAGAATATAAAAAATCTAACAGAAAAACAGTTTTTTGGAGATGTGGCAAATATTAAAGATTCATTTTGCATCTGCAAGACTAGAAAAGATGTTTACAGAGAGGACATATTCTTTGATGACTTGTAATGGATGAAATAAACAACCAAATTATTTTTAATAAAACGAATTTAAAACACCAAACATAAAAGATATATAATACACATTGATAAAACAGTTACCTTTCTTTATTCATTTGCCATCAAATTAAAGTATTAGAATTAATTCTGGAAGCATTGGGTTTTAAAAATCATTTTACACTGTGACCCCACATTTGGGGTCACTTCAAATAATTTTTAGGAGAGTTCACAAAAATGACACACAGTTTGAACCAGATGCCTAATGAATATTCAAAAAAAGTAAAATAATGTGAAATTACAAAATTGTAGCACCAGTCCAAATTGATCATTGTTTATGTAATCCCCCCATTTTAGCTCTAATCAATCACAAATTTTCTAGGAAGATTCTCTTTGCATGTTTTCACTCAAATATTCAATATTCCTTTAGAAGTTTTATACTTATGGATTCCAATTTTATACTTATGGAATCAAGTATTTATTCCAGGATTTCAGTTAATCACATAATATTGGAGAAAATTATTGCTGGCCTTGCTCATTCTAAACTGTTGAGTGGTCAAATATTGAGGCAGACAAGGTGTCTAGGATGGGGCCTTCATTTTCCACACCTGCAAACCACAGCTCCTTCAATGACTGTAAAATGGCTTCCTAGGGATAATGGAATTGCATCCACAGGCTCTGGAACTACATATTGGGGATTATAGATATTTACTAAGCATTCATACATTTACAGGGGCTCTGGTTTCAAAATGTGTTTTTTTACTTCACCATTATTGAGTTCGTTTCAGGACGGTGGAGATTGTCAATGTATTAACTGAAATAGGTTATACAGCATTTGTGATTTGTTTCTCTTCCTATGCTTATATTTCCTTGATCATCTAAAGGGAAACCAAAGGGAAGAATAAAGCAGCAATGTGTTCGTTTTAAATGTCATGTCACCTAAATGGTGGGTTCATTTAGACATCATAACTGTATCGTATAAACTTGGAAACATTTGCCATGTTTGTGTTTAAGTGAGAATTAGGCCACAGTGTTGGTAACTCAGGTAGACTTGGTTGATGGAAGTAGCTAAGGCAGGCAGGGACCTCTCACAGTTGTGTATGTGAACAGGGACAACGCCTGACCATTTTGAGAAGTCTTGTTATCAAAGGCCACAGAATGGCTGTTTAAATGCAAAAAAAAAAAAAAAAAAAAAAAGGAACTATACATCCCAAAAACAAACTAAATGAGAAACCACGATTTTATTTTTTATTCCAAATAACAGTCTCAATGCATTAACAGTACAAGATCAACTACAACTTTAATCTGCAAAATAGAATATAGATCATTAAGAAGCTAGAATCAAGATATTGAAAAGAGATAAAAAGAATCTGGTGTTAGAAAAGGTAATTGGAATGCAATTAAATTAGGCCATACCTCACCCTCCAACCCATTCACAGATGATTCAAAAACATTTAACGAAGACGAATGACATGGTGTCTGCTCTTTAGAAGAGCGCTACCAAAAGAGACTAAATTGCGAACACACAACTGCCAAGCAGTCAGGAGGATGTGTGCCAGATGGATGTGCCCATGTGCAGGGTGTGTGCACACAGAGAAGGTGGTGCAGAAGGCTGCAGGGGGAGGCAGGGGAGCATCCTGTGGAAGACAACATGCAAGCCGAGTCACCAAGAACAAGAAAAAGGCGGTGAGAAGTGAAGTAGAAGCTAGGGTACAGGGAATAAATAAGGTGCATCTTTCAAACATGTTTCCAAAACCTGATGACCAGATTTATAAAACTCCCGTTTTCTCGTGTCTCCTTCAGTGTTTACGTATCCAGAAAATGGCACTGACGATTTCAGAGATGAAGCAAAGAACATAAACCACCAGGTATTTATGGATGTCACAGAAGGCAGACGAGACAGGATGCTTAGATCATACTGCAGGTCACCACCCACGTGGTCATGATGCCAAATTAGTGCATCCCAGAGCAGTGTTTTTAGAGCATACATTAGAGGAATGTGGTATAACTTGCCATATAATAGACAGCATGGAGTAAAACAGGAATATCACTATGCATCAAAGCTAAAAAGGATAAGTGTCGTGTTGTAGACTTTTTGTGTCCATTATATATGTTGCATACAAGTTGGCATATACTCTATCGTGTGTAAATTATATCATTACATAATATATTATGACTATTTATAGCATATAAGTATATAGGTACTATATTATGTTCATATATATAATTAGAATTGAATAGAATAGAATTGAAATATATAGCATAACGTACTTGAGCTTTGGATAGCAGAATGAATCATAGATAAAAAAGATATAGTCACATGCAACTTTTTTCTGTTTTATATATAGCATATATGCATTATAATATTATGCATTAAAATATATAATTATTAAAATATAATTATAGATTACATATTACATATATAATTGTATATTATATGTACATACATATTACATAATTAACATGTGTGTATTATGTATTAAATATGTGACATATAATATATAATGTTATATAATATGTAATATTATGCAATTTTGTTGTATATTATATAATTTATAATTTATTGCATGTATTATAAAGTATGGACATTTATATAGCATGAACATTTATTTGGCTATAATAATAATAACTAATATTTATATGCACTTGTAAGACTTTTGTATAGTCTACAAATCGGGGACAACAATATACTCGACCTCACAAGACTGTCGTGAGATTTGAGTATGCCAATGCATGTTACAGGCTGCCTGGCACACAGAAAACTATCAAAAATGATAGCTTTATTATTATTATTGCAAGATTTAATAGTTAGCAGATGGTGATTCCATGATATAAATTAAATTGGTCTGATGCCAAAATCTATGTTTTCTCCACTACGTGAATGAACTAATTGCCAGATGTATATACCTGGTTTTCTGTGACGTACTAGCTACCAAATTTTAGGCTAACTGATAAAAAGTCAGTTTTAAGAAGTGGAAATTGTTTACTCCTGTTCACATACAGCTCTTGTAGATTTTAAAGAGAATATTCTCATTCCTGGGGCCAACCTTATGAACTTTCATGAACAAATATATCCAAAAAAAAAGTTATTTGAAGAAAACTGTAGTATTTCTGACAAAGACTTGCACATAATTGTTTCCAAATGGTTTGCAATGCAATCAAAATCAGCTAATAGTGTAAAAATAAACCTATGGTTGAAACAGTTTTCAATAATAGATATTTTAATACGCAAGAGCCACATACTGAATTAACTTTACATTGCCTTACATTGCACTAATTTCTCCATCTCCTTTTCTTCTTCGCTTCTCTCCACTTCCTCCTCCTCCCTTCTCTCATTTCTTTTTCACTTTTTCTTTCAGGCACCTCCTTCCAAAGACCCATTGCAGATGAACACCTACGTTGCCTTGTACAAATTTGTACCACAGGAGAATGAAGATTTGGAAATGAGGTAAGCACATTTTTTAAAGAAAAAGAAAAGAATGAATAAAAGAGAGAAAATAATTTAAGTCAGTATCTTTCCACGTAAAAAAAATAATAATTCCATTTGTGCTATCTCCTCGTACTTCTCAGGCATTAGATGAGCAGTGATTCTCAGGCTTTAGTTTGCATCCGATGACCTGCAGGCCTAGTTGGCACCCGCATTGCTGGGCCCTGTCTCTGGAGTTTTTGATTCAGCAGTTCTGGGGTGGGGCTTGAGAATTGGCATTTCTAGCTGATCTGCAGGTGGTTCTGATGCTGCTGATTCAGGACCACACTTTAAGAAGCATGATGTTAGCACATTGTCAACAGAACTGCTAATGAAAGTTTTCATGAAAGTTGAGCATCAAATGCATCCTGTGGGGGTTCACAGGGAATCCAAAGATGTATTGAATGCCCAAACTAACATCAATCAAAGGATCAAACAAACTATTTGTTTCTCCTGCGGGAGACTGGTGCCTTTCCCTGGCTCCGACTCTGAGGTAGGACCCATCCCACTTACGATCAGTGACATACAGGGTGGGTTTGGGGATCCTCATGAAATCTGAACCTTTCTCTTGACCACAAATTAGGGTCCTCATGTTTCAGGAGTCATTATGCTGGAGTCAATCCTGTATTCACATCCTACTTATCATGTGACCGTAAGCAATTTAGAAACATCTCATTACTTTGATTTCCTTATTTATAAAGGAATAATAACAACCTCTCCCCTCTTAGGTATTTGTAAGGATAAAATGAACAATGTTCTTCAAGCATCTGGCACAGTGCCTAGTCGCCGTGAACACTCAGTAACTGGTACTTACAATTTTTATAATGTGTTCACCGGCCTTTCTCAAAGAAAAGGCTTTATTTCTTACTTCCATTCATGACCCCCAAACATAAGTAATCTGGGGAGAAGGCTTTGGTGTTTTCCAGTCCTAGCAGGATAGAAGGGGCTGCTTTTCCAGTCTAATGGACCTTGGAGATTGGTTCTTTCCAATTATGACAAGAATGGAAAGATAAATTAGCTCTGAAAACTACTGAAATGTCAGAGCATTAGTGAAATAGCCTCCATTTTGGGGTGTACTCCACTTGTCTGAGCACCATGCAGGCCAAGTTACCAGTCACCAACCATTCCCTTCAGACGGCTTATGGAAGGACTTATCTCTCCACCCTAAGGCTATGTGGGCTTCTCCACATCCTCGGGCTTGTGCTATTTTCCAGGTGTGTTCTCTCTCACATTTGGCTGAATATGGTTTCCCACTTCAGTGAAATCTGCCTCCCCTCTTCCACTTTCCTCAAATCACCTTAAAGAGAGAGAGCTTCCAAAAAAGGGCCCCAGATAGACCCTGTTTCCTTGGTTTCATATGCCGTTGGGTCACCTTCAGCAGCTTGATGCCCCTCATGGTGTGGCATCCAGCAAGACTCCACAGCAATTGTGTGTACCCTGCCAGATCTGGGAGCACCTCCTGGCTCACACCCAAGGTCAGCTTCATTTCAGTAATCATTCATGGTTGACTTCTAAGTGATTCTTGGGCATTTTCATAGCAGAGTTCAGAGCCTGGCTGCTGGCTCCTTAGATTTGTTCAGACGATTAGGCTTTTGTGCATCTGAGTTTTCTTTCTCCACCTTTGAGTAAGAAATGCCACACTGAGGTCACTGGCTGAAGTCGTAAGTACTACCTGAACAGATTGGCAGCAGTGCAGGAGAAGATGGCATTTATCAAGTGAAGCCCTATTCTATCAGAGGTAAAACAAGCCCTGGAGGTTAAAGCCTGCCTATGATTCAACACTGGGGTGGCGACTTGCCTTCATCTGTTGGTCCATAATTAACTATCTACTGATGAAGATAAGGATGACATATATTACTTTGCAATAATACAGTATATTTTCTCCTTCTTGAGATTATCATTTGGGTATCTCACTTAAAATTTAACAATGCCCTATTGTGTGTGGCCCACCACTTTATATTAAGTTTTTTTTCTGAAGCCATCAAATGAAAAACAATTTCAGATAAATTTAGAATGTTATCAGGGTACTGAAGAATGATGTCTAGCTGCCTGGTGGCAGTCGTAACTTTTTGTGCTTATTTTAGTCAGTTGTTGCAGGCCATTAAAAGACAAGTTGTCTGGTCACGAACCAAGCGTTTACAGTCTGCTTCGAGGCACACAGGACTGTTCATTCCTAGGAGTGAAAAGTCTGCATTATACAGACTGCAAGATTGGAGCGATAAATCATGCTTACATTTTTTCTGTCGCCAAGATCCTGTAGGCTCCCATTTTTAAAACCAGGCACTTGATTTAGAATGTGTAAGGCAATGCTTTGGGGATTTGGTAAAATTCCTTGAATGAACTGCAGCTTTGTGAATTACCGCTTTCTCCTTAAACCATAAGGTAGGGAAAAAAATTTCTTATAACAAAATCCCATTCTTATTCACCTGCATTCTGATCCAGGGGAGCACAATGGGCTTTGTCCTCAGGAAAGAGAACAAAGGAGGTGAGAGGACAGGGAATATTAGGAGTGTGAGCTTGAGGGCAAAGAAGGTCCAACTGGCGAAGCCAGCTGTCACAGATCATAGCAGATGAATCCTCATGTCAGCAAACATTTGATATACATCTGCTCAGAAATCAGGAAAGCTTGTTCTGCCAACAGCCAGCAGTCCAAACCTCACTGCTGACTTCCAGATACACATTCCTACCTGCCTATCCTTAACGTGAAATTGTCTAAACTTTGGAGTAGGCTAAAAGGGATTCAAATCCCAGCTACTCTACTTCTAACAAGAGAGCATATTGCCTAACTTTCTGAACCTCTTTTTTCTCATTTTGAAAATAGAGACATAAGGAGTGCCGTTATAAGAATGGCTTTGATTAAATAAGATAACATAGTAGGAGCTTAAAAATGTTAGTTTGGATCAGTTCTAGTCATACTCCAGAAATAGGTGCTTCCTTTTCAAACTTAAATGAGAGAAGGAGAATGAACATATCAACATGGATTCACTGAATATTTAAGAATACAAAGTGTGGGCAGCATCTGACATGGGTTGAAGTCCCAGTTAAGCCACTTGCCAGCCGTGTGACCCCCATGAAGCTCATCCAAGCCTTTCCTTCTTCACTTGTAAAAGGAGATAATCATCATGCCTGCCTTAGGTCTGCTCACGACAAATATATCTTTGCTTAAAACTGTACATAAATGTCTTCCCATATCCCTTGTGTTAACACTATCTCCAGGACCTGTACGGTCTCATTTCTGGTGACATTTATGCTTTGTGTTCATTCCCCTTGCCTCTCTGTTCCACCTATGGTATCCTTCTCTCCTTCCCCCAAATGACCACACGACCATCTGCCAAGATTTTCCTTCCTGAAGTCTGCTCCTCCCCTTTCCTGTCTTCTCATCTACCCAATAGCACTACTATCACACCACACACACACACACACACACACACACACACACACACACACACTTCTAGTTGATTATCATGCACCCACGAAATCTCAGCTCAGATTTAATTTTTTTGATGCAGTCTTTCCTGATACCAGCACTTGGAGCTTCCTGTGTTACATACTTGCATGACACCAGATTTCTTTTTTTCTTTTTTTAAAGCAGTTATCTCAACTTAAATTTTTTAATTGATTTCTGAAATTCCCTGGTCAACTTCTGTCTCCCTTGTAAACTCCATGGGAACAAATCTGTAACTGCTAACCTTTATATCTCTGTACCCTAGTACAGTTCTTGAAATATACATGATCAATAAATATTTGATTCATGAGTATTATGGAGACTAGATGAAGTAATGCTGTGCCTGGCATCTAAAATTAGTAGGTACATCAAGTACATGATAATATACCAGAAATTACAAAAAAAAAAAAAAAGAAGCAAACCAAGTTTAGAGGAGTTAACCAGAATCTGTTCCAGGAAAAGGTGGGCTGTAAGCCCAAGATGTATATTATTTGTCACAAAGAAATTATAGAAAAAGAGACAATAATAGCCTATGGTTGTAGTCACAAAGAACAAAGGGTTTAAGACAATTTGGAAGAAGCCTAGCTGAGCCTTTACTGACCACTCACAGTTGAGGGTGGAGAAGCGAGCCTTTTTGAAGTGCTGTGGTCCCTCCATTAGTCTCCAAATGCTGTCTACAGACAGAGGCTTGACACAGTCTGCTTTGCTACATTTTCAGTGCAAAATAAACCTCCTTCCTAAATTTATCCACCATTACCTTCTCAAATTTCTTCAGCTCACATACCATGATAAGGCTCTGTCTTTGCATCATCATGAGCGGAAATGGGGGAACAGGTGGCAGAATAGCAAAGGGCAATATCTGGGAGACACATACCTGGTCTACCTTTGAGCTCTGACCCTTACTAGCTAGCTGCATTAATTTGAGCACACTGTTTAATCTCTTGGAGCCTAAGTTTTCTCCTGCCTAGGGAGACTGAATGTTTAACAAAATAATGTAAATAAAAGGTAGAATTTCATACCCAGTACAAAGCGAGGTACACCATATATTTTATATAATATTATATATTCTTTTCATAATTTACATCTTTTCACAATGTTTTATTTTCTAGTCTTCTGAACAACCTCATTAACACTATCCTAAGGAATGCTGTATGAAGGTTGTCTCTGACCTATGAACACAACTAATGGTACTTTTTCCAGAAATAAGGAGGCTGTGATACCCTGTCCCTCATCTTCTGAGTGGGTTTTGCAGTTGCTGACATGACATGCCATGGGTATGAAATTTTACCACCATCATGAAAGGTGTGATGCCATCATGCGTGGAATCTGGTGACTTGTGCTCTGATAACATTAAAAGGCCATCCAGGTCCAGGGTCATCCAGGTCCTCTGAGTATAATGAGCTTACATAGTCAATAAATAATCTTCTGTAATTAAGGGTCTTAGACAATTTCCACCAATAACTCTTATTATCAAGTTTTGTAAAGAGCTCAGAAAATTATGCTTTATGGACTGCCAGCTTAATTCATGTGCACAGCTCTTTAAAATGCTACTTGAAATACGAACTGGAAAAACCTCATTATAATCAACACTGACATCATTACCATCACATATCGCCTCATGTATTTACATCAGCCACATGTCAAATCATCCTCTTGGCCAAATGGGCGAGTGTGTGTGTGTGGTGTATTTACACATGCACATACACTCTTGCACACCCACAGATCTGCACAAACCCACAGTCACACACTTGCATTTATATGCACCCATTCACACACTCATGCACACTCAAATACACATTCATTCACATACACATACTCGTATGCACATACATCATTAGCAAGAACTTAGTAACACATGTGTAGCTTTTTCAAGAAAGTAAACTCTGTCCTCCATATTTATAATGTAACCTGTCCCATTATCCTCACTGTTTCAGGGTTAGTACCTGCACACAGAGTCTTGACCCCATCACATTATTCACACTAGCGCAGCTTTTAAAAATCAGTCACAATAATTTCTATGGTTTTGCTGAGTTGATATAGCATGTAAATAATCAGCTGGTGTAAATAATTCCAAGTAAACACAAACCCCTAAAACATCTTAGGAGTCTCTGAAATAAAGAATCAAGAGTAAATAAAAGACCTAAAGGTTTGAATGCATATTTTAGTGACCGTATAATGCCTATTCCAAAGAATCTGTTTTGGCTTCCCACACCAAAGTCATTTTCATTTTTATTAGTTCTCTCCAAACAGATTTATATGATAATGGCCATGTTTCACAAAGCAAAAAAATAAGAGAGAAGAAAATAGCTTATGAGGCAAGAGAGGGAAATAGAGAACTGCTTTTTCAATGTTATAAATTAAGAGAGACACAAATTAATTGCCACTTCAATGTACATCAGAACTCTTAAATTTGGGAGACTTCAAAGAAAAACCTATCTTCTTTTGTAACCCCAAGTAATGTTTTATATTCTGAAATCACCAGACTCTCTCTTGGAAATAGTGAATCTCACATTTTTCCATGGGTGAGTTTGAATGAAACCAGGCAACCATTTATTTCATTAGCTAATATTCACAAGAACCTCTGGAGATGGGAGAGCCTGAATCATCTCTTCCTGATTTTTCCAAAATGCCATTTGAAATAGAAATAAAACTGAATTTAACCCTTGTCTGGCTGCTTCCAGAATTTGTCTCATCTATTCACCACTTATCACATAGTGCATGAGCACCTACTCTCTGCTGGGTGACCAATTGACAGGCCCTGTCCTCAGAAAGCTTAACTGGGCATAGAGCTGGAGGGTCAAACGGGGGTGGCTAAGAGTAAATGAGAAGATACACTTTAGTGTGAGGTCTTGTAGGTAGAAAGGTAGTCTAGTATGCTGCTACAGCACCTCAGGGAGGCATCCAAGCAGCTTGAGGAGGCAGGGGAGACTTTGCAAGGAGCTGGCATCACAGCCAAGCCAGGGCCTCAGGAAAAGGGACATGGGTGCTTGTGCAGCTTGGTTACTGAGCAGTCATTTTCTTCCTCCAGTGAGCAAAGGATAAGGGAAGAACAGTAAAACAAGTAACACAGGAGAATTACTTTAAGAGGTACCAGATGAGAGATAAATTCAAATTCCATTAGAAAAAGAAGTGGTGCAAATTCACCGCAGGAGCAGAGCATATTTAGATAGCCACATCCATCCACGTTTTCATTCTGGAAAGACTATCTTAAAATTCAGTAGAGCTTGATGAATGGACATTAAGCTTTACTGTTTAGTTCATATTCTAGATGTTTAGCTCATATTCAAATGTGACAATTTATGGTTCTTTACCCTTTGTGGGACATGGTGGAAGAACCAGAACCAGAACCAGAACCGAGACCTCAGGTAGAAAGTAGAGACTGGGGCAGCAACCCAGGGAGGCTGACTCCAAGTCCACTTATCTTTCTCTTACCCCAAACTTTTCATGCTACGTTGATTGTGGTAGGTCTCCTATCTGATAAGTTTGACAATTATATTTTAATCAGCAGATTCAGATGATGTATTAATTTCTTCCATGTTGGCCACTCACACCACTTCTCACAAATCTATTAGGATTGTTAAGCTTATTAGTTAGACCAGAGAGCTTGTGACCTATAGAATGCGTTCATGAAAAGTCACCCCTGTTCAGGGATAATTTTTAAAAATTAAGATAAAATCATGACTCTTAAACAAATATAAAATAAACACATGTCGAAATTTTTATTAGGCCCATTAATTAATGAAAGAACCAGAAGTATATATCATAATTGGTTCAGGGAAAATTCAAACATCACACTTATGCAAGCCATCAGGGGTGCGGATGTGAATTTACAAATACATGTAAAACTGGCCAGTATTCACAGGGTAATTGATTACATTCCACCAGACACAATTCACTTGCATTTTTATGGATAATAGTCATTTGCATTATTATTAGTTTTCTACAACTTGAGGAAATGTAAAATAATAGCTCAGAGACATTGAAAGGAGTAGGTGACCTGGAAGGATGAGCTAAAGGCCCAGATTAGCAATCTTTTTTGCCCATTTCAAAATCTTTCACAATTTTTTCTGACGTCCCCTTAAGTTCATTTAGCAAATCTGTTTTGGTTACCCAAGCAAGTTAGATTTTACAGAGGAGAAAACTAGTTAGGATTGTTAACACTTGTTATAAGCCATGAGCATCTCCTGGAGAACGCTATGAAAATAGAGATTCAAGCCTAGAGAGTCAAATCTCATTTGGAAATCTGGATCTTAAATGTTCCCCCTAAATTCTGATTATCTGTCAAACTCGAGAACAACTGTGACTCATCCAACGATACACAGTGGGCCAGTGGCCTAGCCCAAACCAGATGCAGGTGTCCTGATTCTCAGGCCTGATGCTCCGTATACTGATCCACACCATATTTTTATCCTATGATTTATGTGATGATGCTCTTCACTCTGTAAGGTTTTATAAAACCCCCCCCCCATAAAATAAGAAGAGGAGAGCCCTTGAGACAGAATAAGACAGAACAAGGCTCCCTCAGTGTCTCATTTCCATTCTCTAAGTACATTACTGCTTGGCAAATGCATCAACTTAATTAAAACTAAATGTAATTCTAATGCACCAATTTGATTTAAAAATAATCTTCACAGTCACCAGGACATCAAAATGCAATTAAGGCTATTTGAGGGAAGTCTCTGATGCATATTATGTTCTGATGCTGTGCTATGTCAAGAAACCCAGATCTTCCCAAATGTCACTAATGTATTTAGCAGCCTCCCTCTCATTCAACTGCCTCTTCCAATTACGTTCCGGAGAGCGTGATCCATGACAGTGAACGATCAGGAACATTCGCCTAATCCCATCCAAATGGCCCTTTAGCTGAATGCTTTTTCTCTGAGCCAGTCTCTCAATATGGGAAATGAAGGCAGTCTTATGGATACCACGCTTAAGACAAAATCAAATTGCATAGTCCAGGAGTTCCCTGTTACCTCCCCATGTTCTCAGACTGTAAAAGGTTTCTGAAACAAGATTATGGAAATTGAGAAATGGGTCTAGTGAAAAATAAAGCAGAAGATCTAAAATTAATGGGGCACTTTGGTTAGCTCCTTTTTCTGTACTACTTGGCCTGGTTTTTCAGGACATCTGTTTGGGGTGACTATGGTGCTATAAGCTTCATACAAAGTTCTTTTAGCCTGATGAATGAGAAAGGGTTAGAAACAGTAAAGATATCTAGAAGCACATGCAGAGTAAAATGGGCAGTCCTGATGAGCCCTCACAAGGCTTGGGTAGTACAAGAAGCAGCTTGATTTAGTAGTGTTAGTAGTGGGTTCAGACCCTGCCTATTAATGGTAAAGTCCTCTCAACTTTCTTCTGTGAAAATGCAACATGTCATGTTCACTTCACTCGGTGAACATCGCTGTCCACTCCAGGCTATCTGGCTGTCCTCCTCAGCCCTTCCAACCTCACCATTGCAGTCAGCCCCAGGGAGTGGTGGAACGTGGCTAGTTCCAACACCCAGGATTTGCCATACCTTTGTGCTCACTACCTGGAGTGAAGGGACAGGAGGGGTGGGCATGTAGAGAGAGGGAAAAGCTTTTCTGAAGCTCTGAATCACACCAAAGGTCATTAATTGTCTGAAGCCACTGAAGAGTTCAAAAGCTGTTTCATTAACCAACTGCCCCTACTGAAAATATAAGAGAAAACTCAATTAAAAGGTAATTATCACTAGATCTAATTTCCAAGTGAAAAATTACATTTTTAGGAGAAATTAGAATTTGAAAGCCTTTTTATATATCAATCACAGTGCTAAAAACTTCTTCATATGGATTCTCATTTAATCCACACAGCAACTTTGCCAAGTAAATATAGTTTATTATATATTTGTTGTGCATGGCATGTAATTATACAAACATAATTGAGATAGCTGAGTCTTAAAAAGGCACATATGTCTGGGGTTTTGGTTTGGGGTCAATTCCACACTTGTTTGTGACCCTTGGCATAGTTCTTTTCATTCAACAATGATACTTACTATAGATTTCCAGTTTACATGGCTTTTCCTTTAAGATTAACAACATCTCAAGGCCTGTAGGCATGTCTCAACAGTGATGATAGCCACCATCTATTGTGGGCTTATCTAAATGTGCTTTACAAGTATCACCTCACTTAGGCCTCAAAGATATTGATGAGGTAGGTACTATTATTATCTTCACTCCACAGATAAGAAAACTGATGCTTTGAAAAACCTTTTCATCTCTGTACACTCAGTACGTACCCAACACCTAACATGTCATAAACATTCAAGAAATACTTTGTGTAAAAAAATAAATACTTGAATGTCATATTTTTCTTCTGTTCAATAGTCAGAGATGGAGGAATAAAGACAGACAAATGTTCTTTATATTCTGAAATATGAAGTATATCCAAACTATTACAAAAGCACAGAAGGCTCAGAGCATCTTGCCTTCCATGTGCTCAGCTCACACTCCACCTTTAGGAGATCCCACCCACAGAAAACCAAAGCATCTTCCTAAAACCTTACAGAAGAGATCTCTCTAGCTGGCTGGGCTCAGCTTGCATCATTCATGTAATCAGTACACACTGTGCCCTCTGAGTCCCCTGAAACCAGTTTACCTGGTGGTAGAAGAAATGGGTTCCTATGTCCAAGTGGAAAATTGGGAAGTGAGGGAGTACGAGGACTACTGAAAATGAGTCCAGATAGCAACCATGGAGCTCATATGCAAATACACATAAACATACAAATTCACTCACAAACTCTGTCCTCCTTACCATTAAACCATAGTTCCACAGTTAGCTTTTGTTATCTTATTCCTACTCTTATCGGTAGCTCACGGTTCTCTCATAATTTCAAGAGTTTCCATAAATCATGATATAACCAACCTGAAAATCTTCCTCTGGGCCTGAGACAAACTTTACTGAGCAAACAAAAAAGAAGAGGCCATCTGTGGTGCTCTGAGCTATCTGCACCAGATAGGAATCTGATTCCTTCACTGTTTATGAGGTACATTATACTTTGTATCATGCTGTATTATTCTGGAATACGGTTCAAGGAGAATTAGTACCTGAACTTAGGATACTCTGATTGAATTAAGCAAAGGGAACCTTTTAAAAGTATTTGGGGGCCTGACAAGTTCATCCCCAAGACCGTAGAAATAGTCAAATTATAAAATTTATGCATAATGGATCAGGAACATCAAGTCACCTGATAAAAAGAGAATAGCTCTTAGACCAGAGCAGGACTTTCTTTAACCATGTTTGGAGTATGATAATCTGAAATAAGAAAGAGTTGTTCCATGAAACGGTCCTGGTCAGCCACTGCAGCAGGAAACATTTGGAAGCAGAGAGTCATGCACCAGCAGAGTCCATTCTAGGACCAACCAGGGGAAGGAGAATTTTAGGCATTAGGACTTCATTTTTCTGGTAACAATGGTAATATGACTTTCCCTGTATAGAGCAGGCAGAGGCAGAATGTTTGGATTTAGTTCTTTGGTGGCAGGACATAGTACCCCAGCACCACGGGTAGGAGAAGAGAATTAAGTTAAGAACTGGTTTGAGAGGACAACTCACAATTGAGAGTGAAGGGCTGCCACACAGGGCCATGTGGGCCACTAGGATCCAGGTAACAGCAAACTGGAGCTGCAGAGGCAGCTTTAAGTACTTTCAGCAGCTGGGTTAGCTATGTTTCCCAGGCTCCTGGTGAATAAGCTAATTTGAATAATTTCCTAAGACCATAAGGGCTGTCTCTAGTTGTCTGGTACCTGGCCCCTGAGGGCAATTAGGGAGGGGGTTGGTGCTTAGTAGCCTGGAGTTTTAGAGCCTGAAGGGAAGTGATTGGGGTATTGATTTAATCAGATGCTTCAGGGGGAACTGACTAGCCTCTAGCTAGAATTTTAAAAGTAGGTCAAGACACATTTTAAGAAATAAATAAAAAACATATTACACAGAGTGGTTTTATCTTGCATGCCTACTCAGATCCACCCCCTGGAGCCCAATGTTGAAAAGGACTCTTAAGCCTCAGTGCAGGCTCAGTGGGAAAGGATGCTATGATTGATGGCTGATGCCAAGCAGGGGCATGGAGGCAGCACAATTTCCATAAGCTGACCCAGAAGTTAAAGAGCTGCTGTCTTAGATTCAAGGGCTGCCCTAGAGCAAGATCCACACTCCTGTGAAAAAGAGGCACTTAGCTGTCTTCATCAGATGAGTAGAGCATTGACTAATATCAAGAGCCCACTCTTGTTCTTTATGACTGCATCCTGTTTATGTCCTTCATTGCCCTTAAGACAATTCACAATTCTATAGACACATTACATATTTATTATTTATATATTTTTGTTTTATTATATATTTGCTAATTTATTGTCCATCTTTCTCACTAGAATATTAATAACCTCAATGAGGACTTTATTCACCAGAATATACCTAATGCCTGGAAAAATGGCTCTTTCAGAGTCAGTATTCTAGAATATTTTTTAAATGAGTAAATTAAAAAAGAAAAAAAAAGAATAAATAAATGAATGTAACTCTTCTCACTCACCAGGCAATTTTTTGATTCTGGTAGAATTATTTTTTTTTAGGAAGAGACAGAATCCCCATCATACTGTCAGGAGTATGTCTGGTAGTTCTCATAAAATTATAGTTCATATTCCAAGGAGTGCCTTATTTTAATGTGTGGTTTAGTTAACATGGGCCATAGACTCAGGGATCATCTACCTCTGGGCACAGTAAAGAATGAGTCTCTGTCTAGACTAGAAAAGTAGAGGTTGGAGTCAGGCAGCACCCTTTTCACCCTTAGGAAAAGGTGCTTTCCCTAATCTCCAGCTTTATTGCCTATTTATAATTTGTACCAAACCACCAGCAAAGTCTTTGTAGTTGATACTAACACACGGTTTCTTAGGGTATTAGGTTAAATAAAATCTGCTGGAGCTAGAAAGATTTTCTACATCGACTTTCATCCTTGCTGCTTAATTAAATCCCTCACCTGGGAAAAGAGTGATTTTCAGCCATCTCGCTTTCTGTGGCATCAGCATGAAACTGTGACTGTTGAAATACCAAAATGCCAGTTGTGTTTAATGTTTCAGGTGCAACGAGCCTGTTGTATTTGGAATCCCCCTACGAAGATAGGTATTAACTGAGAATTGAAAATGACGGCAGAGGAGATTGAATCAGAAGAGCAAAATCAGCACAGAAATCTACTTTCTCTCTTGCTAAAATCACTTAAAATGTCAGAAAATATATATATTTTTTAAGAATACATTTATAATGGTATCAGAAAACAAGAGAAAAACACTATCAGAGACCCAAAAATCCTGGGAGTTTCCTGGCAGGAGTTGAGAACAATGAATATGACCAGAGACCAAAGAATGCTCAAGAGAAAAATATCTTTAGATGTATGAAAAAATTCAGAGATGCCAAATTAACAGCAAGTTCATTGAAGAGTGTGAGGTGTCTCTGGTGGCTTGATTGCACCAATGACCCAAATTCTTTGCCCCTCCCTATATTCATGCCCTTTGCCATGAGACTATGGAGTTCCTCTTGCTACAGGGGTGGTGCCTATTACTCTGTCCCTTGAGTCTGGACTGGCCCAATAAAGTGAGGCAAAAGTGACAATGTATCAGTTCTAAACCTAGGTCTTAGGGGCTTTCTGTGTTTTACATATTTCCATTTGCTGTTCTTGAAACTCTGGCATAGCCATGAATGTCCAAACATAGCCTTCTGGGGTATGAAAACCATGGAAAAGGGCAAAGTCACCCCAGTCATCCCAGCCAACAGCCAGTCAGCACCAAAGCATGTGAGTAGCCATTGAGATTTTTGTGGCTGTTTGTTACACAGCATTATCACGGCAACATATAACTGATACAGAGTTCCACCTGTGTTCACATACCACACTACTGCTTATAATAATCAATAGGCAGTAATGGTGTTTGACCAGAATTAAATTAATACTTGTATTTGATAGGAAGGGAACCCATGCCTAAAGGGCCTCCTGGGTGAACACAAAAGTCTGAGCACAAATAAGAATTGTATTTAGATAACTCTGGACCTCCAAACCTTCTAGAGAGCACTGGGGCAAGGAAACAGCAGCTCTTCTTAGGAGAAAAATAAGCTGACCTTCTTGCTCACCAAGATTAAGAAAGCCATTAGGGTAGACTGTTTGCCTGCTATATGTCCAGGCATCCAAAAATGAGATGCATTGATTGACACACCATGCTCTCTTAAACAGAGCCTGAAATTAGCCCTCACACTTGGGAGAGAGACCCATTGCAGACACAGAGGTATGTAATCACAAAGAAACTAACTCATCTATTCATATCTACCTCTATTTTCAGTCCTTACTATGAAGAGACAATCAAGAATCACTGATGTTGGAGAAAATCTTTTGATGAGATAGAGAAGTAATAAGATATAGAATAGGTCAATTAATCTTGGAGAAAACAAAGAATTCAATAAAGGGAAGAAATAGTGTTTTAAAAATATAATAATATCCTCAGAAACATCCATTATAATATTATATTCATAATAGAAAGCAGCCAATTTGAAAAAGAAACTTTAAAAAATAATAAAGAATCCTTGGAAACTAATTTTTTTAAATTTCTTAAAAAGGAAGGTAAGAATTTTCATTGGGAGTAAGGAACAGGGGCATTTATTAAATATAATAAATGAGAGAAAAGACAAACCTAAACACAAAATAAGTGATCAGAAAGACAAAATTGAGGGGGATAAAGAGTGGGTGATGTGTAAGAATGACTAAAGGTGTAGGTGGTTGATCCAGAAAATTCAGCATGTGTTGACTGAAAGCCCCAGAAAGGTAAAAGGGAGAAAATGAGTGGGGGGAAAACAGTGAGAAACACAATAGACAAAATTTTCCCAAGTTGAAAATAGTAGGGTCTTCAGATTAAAAAGCTCCAGGAAGTACTAAGTAGAAGGAATTAACAATCATCCACATACTCAAACACACATGTGAAAATCAGATAGGAAGTAGCAAATAACCACCACATCAACAAAAACACATACGTCTTCAGTTAAACCCAGGTAATTTGTGATGAAAGATGTAAAGCATACACACACTCATGCATGCACATACGCACACACACTTACACCCAAGTCTAAAACAAAATTTCAAATTATACCAACAGAGAAGATGACAGGCTGGGAAAAGAGAGCTAAGTAAAATTATACAGTTTTCAAGAAGGTACTGAGAAAGTATAGATAATGATAAACATAATGATTAATTCTAGATGTCAGTAGTAAAAAAAAAAAAAAAACAAGAAAAATACATGTACATATCTAAATATAAATGTAAGTGCTTGGAATTGATCCAGAAGGGATACGGGAAACTATTAACAGTGGTCAACTTCTGGGCATTAGAGGGAGGATTGTAGGGCAGAATATGAAAGATGACCTGCACCTTGAAACTTATCAACTTCCAAATTCTGGAGTTTTTAACAGTGCAAATATGATTATCTATGTATAAAAATAAAGCTAAGGAATTTTTTTAATTCAGTACAGAAATTACACATGCTTTCAATTTGAAACAAAGGTGTTTTCATGGGTGATAAGAACTGGTAGAAGTCGTGTGTATATTTTCCTATTTATTTTGGGTTATTTGTATAAATGAAAAGCTATTGCTTCCAACTTTTAAAGACCACCTTCCCCCCCTCCTCTGCTTCCTCACTCATCTCATTCACTATTCATTTTAGACCAGGAGACATGATTACTCTTCTGGAAGACTCCAATGAAGACTGGTGGAAAGTAAGTATTTCTCTTTCTTTAAAAAAAAAAAAAAGTCACTTAGTTACTACAATTACAACAAATGCTACAATTTGTGGATACATGCCTCCTTTTTTCTTTCAGGGAAAAATTCAAGACAGGATTGGCTTCTTTCCAGCCAACTTTGTCCAGAGAGTACAACAAAATGAGAAGATTTTTAGATGTGTTAGAACCTTCATTGGGTGTAAGGAACAGGGGCAGATAACACTGAAAGAGAATCAGGTGAGTAAAGCACACAAACATATATCAAGTATGACTGAAATAGAGAAACAGTCATTTTAACAAAATAGCAATACATATCAATCTGAACGAGGAGGATCACATTCAAAGTATTTGTTTTGAGAAAAGATGTGCTTACTCCAATAGTAGTAGTGTAGTAGGATCTAAACATGCAAAACCAAAATGGTAGAAAGCTCACTTGGTGGTGGCTGTTGACAAGAGGAAATGTTATCATCATGGCAGAAGCATGAGGACCTCTGGTCCCCATGCTGTTCTCTGAGAACCACTGGTTTCTGAAGTGAGCAGCTACTACAGTTTGGGCTCTGTGCTGGTCTCCACTAATGTGTGGTTAATTCTTCATGATCTCTTGGGAACACTTCATTGCTCCTGGCTGCTTTGTTCCACAGTTCATCGCCTTTGCTGCCAGTCACAAAAACCCCTCTTAGGTCTCCTTGTCCAGACTCCGAGCTTCTGTTTGTTCACTGGAAACCATGAGGTTTTCAAATCACTCCATAACCAGGGATTGTCTCAGGCTTATTTCTTGAATGTATCCCTACATCTAATCTAGAGGTGTCTGGTGCCATCTTGCACCAGTGCCATGTCGAATATGGAGTTCACTATGATGATGTTGATTTTCCGAGAAAGGAGGCAGGAACCCCCTGTACCTACAAGTCTTCAACCTCCTTGCTTGCTGCTCTCCAGTCTCATTCCTAGAATGTTGACAGAGACAAAGAGAGAAGAAACACACCTCTCAGCTCTTTGTCCTAATTCTTCCTCTCTGTCTTCTTCCAGCAGAGAGATTTTCCTCCTCCCCCTTCTTCTCTGACTGCATGTTATTTCATATTCTTACTATAGACTAAAATAATATGCTCAGATCTCCAAGTTTGCTCTTGATATTTTTGGGAGTGCTTTTGAAAATTAGACATTAGAAATTTATCTTCTCTCCTAATAAAGTTTCATGACTAACTCTAATTTCGAGTGTTGGAAGTCAAAAGTTTAACACTCTCTCTCTGCATTGTTGGTATAACACTTTTAATATTTTTCTGAGACAATCAATACCTCTGAATTAGACTCACCCTAAAAGTAATACAAAATGAAAAATGTATTAATAATTTTAATACTCTTCTTCCAATAAAGTTGCCCAAAGCACATCTTGAATGTCTTTGGGGAATTGCCTTCAAATGTAGTTTCTAAGTTCCACACAAAAATCAGTTATTACTTTATAATTACACCTGATTTGTAATTTTAAAAATTGTTTTACCCAAGTGGATCAACAATTTTATATGACACACATTGGCTCCAAATGACTCAATCATTTTCAAACTAACAAACACACCTTCAATAATAATGATTTGTCATTGCAATGGCTATTCAAAAGACTCTCTAAAAAAATCTTTTTAAAAATAATAATGTAGAGAAACAGCTTTAAAAACTCTTAAATTTCTCCTTTATATTTAAGTAAACAAAAGTTACTGAAAATGAGAGATCAATAATTTTGAATATCATTTTTCATATATATTTTAACAAAGGCCAGGGATAAAATCAGTGAAATTGGCATGTTTATAGATGCTAGAATATATTAGTTCGCTCATTTTTAATAGTGATTTAGTGCCATGGATTAAGAGCTCTGAAAGTATTTCACTTCATACATGAATTCATTCCACTATCTATAATGTAGTCAAGAAAATAACCTAAAATACAGGGAGTAGGGGAGATTTATGCAAAAAAAAAAAAATAATTAAAACAGTGATGTCCATATGTTAAAAATTAGGAAAAATTGCGCAACAATGGGATGACTAAGTAAACAATAATACTTTCTGTAGTGGCTAGTGTTAGGAACCAAGTCAGTTTTGATGGTGTTATGATAACATTATGAACAGAATACTGGAATCCAGACCCAGATCCCACTCACCACTCTCTCGAGGTAAACACAAAGGGAGAGATGAAAATAGGGCCTGGTGCCAATTTTATTATTAGAAACATGGTGAACCAGATGAAACCTAGGGCTTGAAAGTCTCTCCCTCACCAGGGCCCCACCACTGCCACCATACCACAGGCCTATCTGAATCTCAGGATTCTACAGCACCAGATGGTCCATGGGAGGATGAAGGATCCAAAAGGAGTGCTAAAACCTGACATAGGAGACAAAAGGGCCTGATGACCTTTCAGGAGGGGCCAGATAGAAGTAGCTTTAACAGGTGATGACAGACCCCTGGGACATGTCCAGTCAGACCTCCTCCCTTTGGAGAAATGAAGACAGACTTAAGAAAGAGAATAGAGACCTTCAAATATTGTGTTGCCATCTTAAATGATAGTTTTATAAGCAGTGAAGGAATGTTAAATATTAATGATAAAATGATAGTGAAAAATTAATACAATGTGAAGGACAGAGGGAAAAAATGAAAGGTTTGATTAAGGGCTACTTTTCTTTCCATTTAAATTACTTTCAGAGTGTAAATTTTTTAAAAACTAAATTTTAAACAAAGCAAAGTTAAAATACTCAGTATTATCTTTTGAATCTAATAGTGTAAAAGTACATGGGGTTGATATGATTTTTCTGGGCCTCACTCTTTCACATGGCCACACACACACGCACACACGCACACACACATACACCACCACCACCACCACCACCAACATCACTACCACATCCCACCATTTCTACATCTGATTGCAATAGCTATTGCTTATAGAAATGCAAGTACCCCCAGGAGTGTGTGTCAGCTAAATTTTTGGTCATTAAAATCTCTAATATCCTTAAGAAAGTGGGTCACTGGGCTCTATGGTTTCACCCTGGTTTTACAGTTTTACTTGACATCGGCATTCTTCCCACTTATAAAAATTGATTCAAGGTATGCCCTTGAAGGACAGACTGCATTTTGAAAATTATACCACCTCTCTTTTACCTGGTCCCTTGTGGCCAGAATATATGTTTAAAGAGATCAAAAGCCATCAATGTGCCAGCATGAAATATACCTCACTTAAGATCTCCTGCCCCTTCATTTTCTGCCCAAAGTTGCTCATTCTCGTTGGAGCTAAAGTTTGCCTAGCACATCACTCACCCATGTGCTCCCCAGAGAAAGGAGAAGTCATTGTCTGCCTATAAAGAGCAGTGGCATCCGAGAGACTCACCCAACAATAGCACCTCTGGGGAACCCCACCATTCCCCTGACCCTGGCAGATTGCATAAACCACTCTGCCTTCCATAAAAATATATGTGAAAGTGTTATGGCTATTCCTTTTTGGATTATGATGACCTGTTTTGGGGTCTGCTTCATAAAAGAGGACATTTTATCTGAAGCCTCTGGTTCACAGAGAAGGAAGGAACAGATTAACACTCTTTTAGACATTGTCAGAATAACAATTTTTATAAGTATCATCACTATTATTAGTCATTATTTTTAAATGTCATACATATATATTTTATAATATTTATAAAGCTTTTATATACCTATGACATATTATTTGAGGTTTCATACATGCCTTATGAATTTTATAGATCAGTTATTCACTATTTATATTTTATAAATAAAGAAACAAAGACTTATAGAGGTCACATGCCTTGCTCTAGGGGGCAAAAACCTGGTAAGTGGCCAGGTTGGAACTTAAACATAGATTTGCAAGCTCCAAATCAATACCTTCACTGAGCCGTGGGCCCTAGATAATGTAGAATGAACTGAACAGAAAGGCACCATTTACTTAGTTTGGCTCCCAGGGAAGGCAAGTGTCATAAAGGCATGTGTCCTAGGACCAGAAGGACCCTTAAAATCAAATTGTTGCTCATATGGACACCCTACTGAGTCCTTCTTGAATCCAGGCAATTGAATCATCCTCATGAGACAGACTGAAATTTTGTCTCTGATGCCACACACAACCCACAAAGCAAATGAGCACATTTCCCAGCTGAATTCCATGCCAATGCTTCAAACTTCTCCAAGTTTACCCAGCTGTTTCCTTCCTGTTCCAAAAATTTGGAAAGTCTTTTGAATGAAAGAAATTCAGGAAGGATGTTCATCTTTATTGGCAAAGTGTTACTAAATAATTTTGTGAGCATGTTTGCTTTTTTCCTCAGAATAATCTTGTGCGTCCCCATTTGAGATTAAACATTGTTTTATGCTATTAAAATACAAATCAGTGAAACCAGAAGGCAAATTAAAATTTGCTGAAGTTAATTATTTTCCAGCGCAGAACATCTGCTCAGCAACTTCTACCAATTTCTTGGCCATATTTCTCCCAAAAAAATATTTTCAGGGAGTGAGCTCACCCTTGCATCCTCCACACTCATAGCTGAACTGACAGTCTGTGGGTGGGGGGGGCAAAGTGAACAACCCAGCCTCTTCAATTAGACATGTTCAAGATACAACATAACATTCGAGCCTGAACTTGGAACCACATGGATCTGCCCTGAATTTCTTAGAAAAGTGCCATACATTTTGATATTTGCCCAGCCTGGTATTTCTTAAAGTGTGTTCTTTGGATCACCTAAATCGAAGTCACCTGGGAGCTTACAGAAAATTCAAATTCCTGACTCCACCCCACACCTACTGACACAGAACCCCTCAGGGTAAAGGCAGAGAATCAGTCTCTTTTACAAGCTCCCCAGTTCTGGTCAAAGTGAATGTTTGAGAATGACCATCATTTCATTACCTTACTATAGTAGTTATGTAGTGAGAACCCAAGGCATTTTATTTTCAATTATATAATGTCAACAAAAGCCACTGGAGTCTCTTTACCAGTACACAAATCTCTATTTCCAATCCTTGCCATCAATGCAGCAACCAAATTTTGAAAAATGTCAGCCACTTGAAAAAAAATTTACATTTTTAAAATCTATTATTAAAAAAAATTTCAAAATTTGTCTCTAGTATTCTAAAGTATATTAGGTGTAAAATGTTAAAACGTACTTGTTAATAGTGCAGTAGCAAGAACATGGATCCTTGTGTCACACAGAAATGAATCCATATCCTGTGTGATTTTGGCAAAGTCACCTGTGCATATCAACATTCTCATCTATAAAATCAGTGTAGCAGCTTCTCATGACCTGGAGGTGAGGTTTCAATGCCATCACTTGTGCAAAACCCCACACACAGTACCTGGCTACCATGGGTACTTAGCAAGGTCATTTTCCTTGCTGCCATCATCACTCATAGCAAAGACTAATGGGGACTTCATCTACAGTGGCCAATGCCCCCTAAAATTACCTAATGAGCATCAGAAAATAGCAAGTATGATATTTATAACTCTAAAAATATAAAGAGACAAATGGTTGTTAGCAGGGAAATAGAAGAAATTTGATTCCGAAAATAAATGCAATACATCTCTTTGATTAAATCACATTTCTGCCTTTGGGATTAATTTGTCTCACAGTTATTATATTATTTTTTTTACAGGACCCTTATTTCCAAATAGAATTAAGTTACCCTTTCATTGTGAACACAACTAGAGTCTGCATTGACATGAGTACATTTTCTTCATTTTGAAATTTTAAAAATACTCATATTGAATCAAGTTTAAACACCATAAAAGTATTTTTTAAATTCATTCCATAATTCAGTCATGCTATTGAACTGTTTTTATTGATTCTTTGTGTTCCATCACAAAAGGATAAATTCTTTTTAGATGATAAAATTAAACTGCATTTATTGTGGTGAAATTTTTGAAGATACCCCCAGAAAGTCTAAAGAAGAAATAAAGATTACAGGCAATTCAACCATCAAGCTATTATCAACATAAACACTTTGGTATATTTTCTATCAAACTCTTCTAATTCATACTTTGGTATCATATTCTATTTAGTTTCCCAACTATTTTTTTAACTGAGTCACTAAATGTTTATGAAAACATAGTTTTTAACCATTTTTTAAGAAACATGTTGTCATATAAATCTGAGGTCCACAAACTATGAGTCATGGATTAAATCTGGCTCAGTTTTTAAATAAAGTTTATTAGAATGAAGTTATGAGAACATACACTCATGTATATTTCACACTTCAATGCCCTCGCTGAATCATTGCAACAGAGACAATATGGCCTGAAAAGCCTAAAATATTTATAATTGCTCCTTTACAGAGATTCTCTCCTTAAAACATTAAGACCAAGTCTGCCTTTTACTCACTACATTCAATATATCTGGAAGTTATTTTTTCAGACATATGCACATCTTTTCTGCAATATTTTTAATGTTTTTAATGCCTTGATCCATTTATCTCACGGTAAGCAGAATAACAGCCTCATGACCTAATTCCCCAAACTTTGAATGTTGTCTTATATAGCAAAAGGGACTCTAAAGATGTGGTTAAGGCTATTGAGACAGGAGAGTAGTGTTTATTATCCAAGAGAGCCCAGTGTAATCACAGGAGTCCTTATAAGAGGAAGACAGGAGGGTCAGAGTCAAAGGGTGGAAGCAGAGTTCAGAGAGAGAGAATTGAGGATGTTATGCTGTTGGCCTTGAAGACGGAGGAAGCGGGTAGGAACTCAGGAATGCAGGTAGCCTCTAGGAGCTAAAGATGAGGAAAACGATTCTCTCTTAGAGTCTCCAGGAAAAAATACAGCCCAGCCAACACCTTAATATTAGGACAACTGATCTCCAGAACTACAAGACAATAAACTTGTGTTGTTTAAGCCACTGAAATTGTGGTAATTTGTTACAGCAGCCATAGAAAACAAATCCAGATTTCATGCAAAAAGGACATTGTTGACATGATTAAGGTTATGAACCCCGTGACGGGCTTGGGTTGAGTTAGACTTTGCTTCTATCACCATTGCTTCCCACAACATTCTAAAGTCCTGGAATTCATTTTTTTTAAAAATGACTGTCTCCTTTATGCAAGACCCTCATGGTCTTTCTGTCTCCATCCCCACCCATTGTGCTTTATCTGCTGGAAGCTTGCCTCCCATAAGACACCTGTGCCACTTCTAATTTGCTCTACTTCCTGTCATTCCCTTTTCTTGGAGGACCACAGTCTCCAAATAAATGTAGAAAGAGAGGCATTCATTGACAAGAGAGTAGTGTGGGAAGGAAAAAGCATATTTTGACTAAATCAGAAAGTAGAGCCCATAGTAACAGAAATGGCTGCCCAATTTTCTGCTCTGGGAAGATGCCAAATCTCTGAACTTGGCATAGGTCATGGAGGAGACATTCTCTTTTAGACCGGCAAATTTATCCTTGATCCAGCAGCACTACTTGCTTCAGTCATTAATTGAGTTCAGCTCCATAGGTCTTAGGAAAATTCCAAACTGCTTGTTAAATAGCCATCGGTCTTGGCATTTAGTGATATGACATTTTTCTCCACCTGTAACCCTCTATCTTTTAATAGGTATTTTGAGGAGAAGACTCAATCCGGGAATGCTAAGCAAAAAAAAAATTTAATAAAATGATTTTCTATCTATTATAAGTGGCAGCACATTTGAATGTTAATGGGTTTGAGGTAATGCAGGGGACAACCTTATATGTCAATAGTATATGTATGTTCCTGGAAATCTGTTAGACTATAGGATGGGATGTTAGCCAAGAAGAACCAAAATGGGACTGAGATAGTAGGAGCACTTAACTGTCAGGTAGCAGACTCTGAAGCAGCACAGGAGAAGCAGCAGAGGCCAGAGAGTGGGTCGGCAACCAGATATCAGATAGAAATAAGAGAGTAGAAAATCCAGTCCCCTCCCATAGTCTTTAAGAACTAGAGGGAGTGAAAGCAGAAGGGTAGTAGAGCTACAAATGCAGAAGCCAAAGCAGAAACATAGATGAGTGGTATTAAAGTAATAATGACAACTACTATTTTAATAAAAACTAAAAGAATGATGATTGAATGTTTAGTGTTACACTTACCAAGTTGAACCTGCAACCCAGCAAAGAGTCTAGGCTCTGGGGCATGAGATTGGGCAAGAAATGGGGTAAATCTTTTAAGCTAGAAAACCATCTGTTTCGTGTGAGAAATGCAGAGTCTCTAAGTGATGCTGATAGGATGGCTGTCGCTGGGCTTGATAGCTAGGTAAGCACTGGGCTGGTGGAAATGGTATGCTGAGTGAGTAGGGTGCCTCTGCTCTGTCTAGGCTGCGTCCACCTAGGCATTGAGACATCCAGCTCACCTCTACTTCACACAGAAAGTAGCCAAGTCAAGTCCACTCTGCTGTCAGCAAGCTAGGTGGACAGGGTGGGATTGGTCTGTTGTGTGAAGAAAACTGGTTCAGCCTTTGGAAGTCTTCTGTTTGGAAAGAGAGCAGAAGGGAGTGAGGAAGGAGGGAAGAGAGGGAAAGAGGAAGGGAGAGAAGGAAGAATGACAACAGGTAATAAGAGAAGAGAGGAAGAGGAAAGGATAGGAGAGAAGAGGAAAAAGAACTGATTTAAATAGATCTACCTCCTTCTCCCACTTAAAATCTTTTAATACCCAATAATTGGTCAATACCAACAATCATTTTTGCCCCTTTCCCATACTGCGGAGACCTGATTTTTGTTCTCTTGTTCACCTCTGCCTTCCATGGCTTAGGTAAATCTTAACTGAACTGACTGAATTTTAATCATTGGCGTATGATCCACTTCCAGTTGACGAGAGAGGTCAGAAGGTCGGCTAATGGACTTAGCAGGGCTTAGCATGGCTTTCTGGACATCCTTCCCTGTCAGCCTTTCCAGCTTTATCTCACATTTTTCATCACCTCCATCTCTCTCTTCTAGCTATGCTGTTCAAGCTAGTCACTCCAAAGTGCCACATCGTTTCATACAGGACACTGCTCACCTTCTGTTCTCTTTTCCCTTTCTCCCACAATGTCCCCTTCTGCATAACCTTCACTTCTTCAGGGAGGTTTTTCTTACGCCCTATGCTAGATCAGATTGCCACATAGATTCACATCAGCACCCTTTTCTTTACTCATTAATTCAAAACTTTTAATGTATATTGGCAGTCAGTTTACTAAATGTTGTTCACTGGATAATCAGTGATTAAAACTGACATGGCCCTTGCACTCATCGCACATGAAATCACTCAATGAAATGTCTGTCCTCTTCCCAGGTCTGCTTAATAAGCCCTATGTCAGCAGAGATATGTCTTTTCCACTCGTTTCCCAGTTTCTAGAATGGTATCTAGCACCTAGTGGGAACCCGATAAAAATTTGTTGAGTGAGTGAATGAATGAATGAATGAATGAGTAAACTCAGAAAGCAGGAAAGTTAAGGGTGCTTAGACAATTGCGTTATCTCTGACTTGGCCTGATGAGTAAAATATCTGCTAGGATAATGACCATCCAGTCTGTCTGGACTGGGAGTCTCTCAGGATGTGGAACTTTCAGTGCTAACAGTGAGAAGGCCCCGGGCAAACCGAGACAAGTTAGCCACCCTGTTCATAGCCCTGCAACCCAAGAGGTCCTTAGGTTCTCCTTCACCTCCCACCCTTCTCTACCCATAATTAATCTTCTGAGTTGATCTTTCCATCCCGCCTCTGAATGAAAGGAAGTTTTCCGCTCTACCCCTGCTTCCTAAAATAGTCGATTCTCAAGCTCTTCTTGATCCTCATTCATCAAGCTGGATCTCAGAAAACATTCAAGGCCTGGACCTAGTTCCAAAGCCAAGGTTCTGCCTAATTTTTTATCAACCTTTTTTCTCACGGAGCCACAGTTTCCCACCCTGACACTGCTCTCTCTCCCTTTTCCAGCTTGATGCCCCACTGACCTCAGTCAGCAGTGATTCAAGCTGCACGTTTTAGCTTCCTTCTTATTGACGCTCTGGGTTTTTTCTTTCTTTTTCTTCCTTTCTTTCTTCCTTTCTTCCTTTTTTCCTTCCTTCCTTTCTTCCTCTTCCTTCTTTCCTTCCTTCCTTTCTTCCTCTTCCTTTTTTCGTTCGTTCCTTCCTTCCTCCTTCCCTCCCTCCCTCCCCCTCCTTCCTTCCTTTCTTCCTCTCTCTCTCTCTCTCTTTTCTCCTTGGCATTCAGATCTGCCTGACTTCTGAAGAAGAACAAGATGGCTTTATCAGAGTCCTCAGTGGAAAGAAGAGAGGCCTCGTCCCCCTGGATGTCCTAGAAAATATCTGATTGCTGGCCCCTCCTCCTTTTGCAGTAGGCAAACTCTGTTGTGATGCCTCATCTCACACTGTGTCAACCCAGAGGAGTCGTCACACTGATCTGGCCACCCAGGAAATAGCGAGACAAGACTCAAGGACCTGAAACTGTGGAGTAACAGCCACAAAACAGAGGGTCTATCGCATAGCATACCCAGCTGCCCAAGGTGGGGATGAGGCTGAGAGCGTCACTGGCAGAGTGGAGGATCGTACCTGGTGGCAGCAGCAGGGCAGTAACCACAACTGTCCCCCAGATCTCAACTACCTTCCTGCCCATGTGGTGTAAGTTAGCCTTCTGGAGTGCACTTTGGTTTGTGGTGTGGCCCGAGTGCCAGGTTCAGGTCTATGTAGCCAAATGTGATTCTGGTTCCAGACCTTTGTCCTCAGTACTGGCCAATGAGCATCATCACATTCGAGACCCCAAGCAGTCTCTCTGCAGGACACCAGGACGTCCCACTTCCTAGCCCCCAGTATTCCAGGGCTTCCCTCAGGCCCCCTCACTTTGTCTTTATGCTGTCTCTCCTGTCCTCCAAGTAAGTCCTGGTGGTGCACATTAGATACAAGAGCTAAGTTCACGTGGCACCAACTGCAAAGCCCTGACCTGCCCAAAGATGGCTGACAGGCAGTCCCCTCTGCTGCTCTAGTGACCAACAGAGGTGACAGAGCAGGATATGAAGCATAGATATAAAGGACAGAGTGGGAGTAAGGTGGGACAAAGAGCCATTATTTATTGAAGACTACATAGCCCTTTCAGTAATGAAGTCCTTTCCCCAGGGAGATGGAACTGGGGAAGAAAATGTGTCAAAAAGAAAAAGAAAAAGAAAAAAAGCTCAGTGATGAGCTTCACTTTCACTTTACATTCTCTGTGTTAGGGGCAGCATCTTTCCCTCATGCCATCCTGTAGGACTCCCTCTTGAAGGCCGAGTCCACCTCGCAGAGAACCAGAAACATGGAGGAGAACCAACAGCATCTTAGGAGAAGAGTAGCCAAACAGAATTCATTCTTCTTTAGGGCAGTATATTATACCCTAGCAAATGTAAAATGGAGAAGAATCCTTAATGCTTCAGCCTCTGAAAGCAGAGGAACTTGGGGCCTATTTAGCATCAATTAGAGGAGTCTCTATTACTCTATACTTATACTAATGTTTACAAGAATACAATATACTGTGATGCCTTCCTCCTCATTCAAACTTGCATCCTATTAGGCTTTAATATGGTTAAACTTCAATTCACAATGACCTTGGAATCAATGTCAGTTTTATTTATTTTGTTACAGAGCAATAAAATCATTAGAACAATTGGTTTTTTAAAGACTTAAGTGGATGTATCCTGTGCATGTAAGCATCATTTCCCAAACCAAAGTATCATTAGTCTCCATTTATTCCTTTTTGTTACCGCTCAGCATGAAGTTAGGAGCTGAAACAGGATGGCTGCTAGTTTCAACAGTAGTTTGGATGCCTTACTCTCATTTTAAAGCCAGCATCCAGAATTTTCCCTCTCTGATACAAACACACAAAACTGAATGTACAGAGTCAAATGGATTTCTTGAGAGCCAGCGTGGATAAATGCCAGCCATTCTGTTCAATGGAATGCCGAACTACAAATACACTTTGCCTCTAATTCGATATTCCATTTAGTAAAAACACAGTGGATAGAAGGAGCATAGAAGAACATGTGTCCTGATCTCTCCATTTTGGTGGAAAATCTAGTGAAGCAATTGGATACAACAGTGTCACTTTCTATGCAAATTTAATTTGCATAAAAAATCAGTTTGCTTTTTGCAAAAGGGTCCCCCAATGATCCTTTCCTCTGGATATTCTTGCTTTTGTGTAGCCCACTGCCACATTGAATCAGGGTTCGTCTTATGTGATCAATAGGATATAGCAGAAGTGATACTGCATAACATCTAGGCTAGGTTAAAAAAGTCCTTGCAGCTTCTGCCTTGACCCGTGGAAAGACCACATATTTCCACAGCTGACATCACAGAGAAGCAGTGGATCCTGCTGAACCCTGCCCAGGTTATAGATTTATGAGCAAGATAAATGTAGTTAGGGTTTTTATTTTCTTTAAGTCACTAAATTTTGGAGTGATTTCTTATACAGAAATGGATAACTGGAACAGGAACTTTAATTTGAGCCAATGTTAGAGAAAAAAAAATACCCTTTCTGCAAAATGAGACTCAAAAGTTTTTGTGAATATCAAGTATTGGTAGGCAGTTAGCCCTCCAAATGCAAGATTTCTAGTGTGCCTTAAAGATCTGGAGTCATCCAGATATCAGAGCAAAAGGCAGATGTTCCTCATAGCATAGAATGCCACAGATGCTTACTCACACACGGAGAGGGATTTTAGGAGCCTGTCTGCAGAAATGGCAAGAACAAGAATAGTTAGGACCTACTGAAATCTATCTATAAGATTTCTAAGACTCAAGAAATGGCTGGGAATGGGGATGGGATGAAAGCTTCAGGAGACAGGCTTTGGTGAGGGGACAGGAAGGAAAGTGCTAATATGAAGAACAAAGGTACTTGGGGGGATATTTTTCACAGTGTGAGGGAACACCCTTATACCCACCCCCTCACCTGCCTCTGCCTCCAGTTGAGGGATGCTGCATATATAACTAAACCGGGGACTGTGCCGGACACTTCACCACAAATACTGTAGCATGTGGATTCTATCACGATGAATTTGAAATTAAAAAACAAAACAAAATTGATCGAACCTTCTCCAGGGCTCCAGAAGGTAAAGATTAGAATTTCTTTTACCCCCATTGCTAACAGACATCTGAAGCACCTTTAGTGTGGGCAATGTGGCTGCAAAGAGAGTCCATGTGTAGATGGCCAGCTGGCTACCAACAGGGTGAATTGCACAGGCCACTTTTCCTCCCCAGTTCTATACACGAAACACACACACACACACACACACACACACACACACTTCCATCAAGAGGAAGACCCCAGTGTCTCAGCTACATATTTAAAGCAACCACTGGGGTGGTAATGGTATAAGCTTATTAGAGTTAGTCTTCTCTGCTATTAAAGAGAGAAAAATAAAATTAGTGGGAAGATCACATCAGAGGTAAATAGCCTGGCACCAAGTACTGCTAAAAAGCAAAAGAGCACCACAGAAGTCCAGAAGTTGGTCAGTCACTGGTGGCTTCAAGGAGAACAGAGCCAGGAAGGAAACTTATTAATCAGTCCCAGTCTAGAGCCAGGCCCAGGCAGCTGTGAAAAAGTGTCGTACATTCAAATATAAACTTAGATTTTTAAAAATGAACCATACTTCTTTACTCAGAACTTCTCAAAACCTTTAATTTTCTCCTTTTTATGGCGAATCTAGGAAAGGAGATTTAAAACCATGAAACACCTATTAACATCAGTTAGAACATTCCAAGAACATTTGAAGATGCCGCAATTGAGAACTGCCAAATGATATTGTATCCACCGTGTGTTCCCAATGTTCCCTAACAGCCCCTTCCTTCCTACATCTCACTAAGATATCTGTGAAATATTAAAAAAGATAAAAAGTGTACAATTATAGCAAAAATGAAGGCTGAAAGACAATCTACTTGAAAATTTTAGTCTTTAGGAAATAGGAGGAAGTGGGGCCTGTGTCTCTGAGGGATGAAAAACTCAGGAGAAAGAGCAGCTTTATCTTGCTCTGATAGCTTTAGCAAATACTAACCAGCACCGCACAGGCTGGTATAAATCTGAGAATAAAAGAAAGTTAAACATTGCCCAAAATAGCATCCCATAAAACCTAGTGAGCAGGTGTGTTCCATTGATTTATCACAAAAAAAAAATCCGTTAAAAACAACTCGAACAAAAAACTAAGACTAGTTTAATGACATCCTGTAACGGTCTCTTGGATTCTACTCAGTTGCCATTCTCTTGTGTGTTTGTATGATGGCTTGTGTTGTTGACCCTTAGAACATGTTTTGTTTTATTTCTCACTTCTAATAAGAAGTTTTAAATAGTCCTCAGTCTTCCTGTGGATAGTAGAAACTCTTAATTGTACCTTGAAATTTTAACAAGATAATATTTATTTTATAGTTCTTCTTTAAAAATAAAAAAAAAAATGACAGATCTTTTCATCATCTCATTACCAAGTTTAAACAGCTACTGAACATCTCCCATGTTTTCATGGAAGTCAGGATGTACTGCAGTGCTGAAAAGACACCCTGGGAAAGTAGAATATACATTTACAAGAAAAATGGCAGATCATTTTTAGATTTTTCTCCACTGGCTTCATTTACTCAGGTTCTCAGGTTACTCAACTGACCCCATTTTTTCTATGCATGGCAACATTTTTATTTGTCTATCTTCTGCCAAGACAGCTTTTTCAAAATTATGTGCTTAGTTTATTTACTTTCATTTTTTATGAAGATAAAAAAAAAATCATCCAAGGTTATGACTTTTCCTCTGAGTTCAGCTTTGACCATATTAAAGTGTTCCCTTTTTCATTCATTTCTAAATACTCTGTGTTAACAGTTTTGATTTTTCGCTTAGAGTTTTTAGTGTGCGTGTGTTTGTGTGTGTGTGTGAGTGTAATTAAAACTGTTATGTATTGTGGTCATTAAATATGATCCATATGGTTTTTGCTTTGAGGAATTAATTGCCAATTTATTTGGTTCTCTATTATATGAGTAATCTTTATACATGTTCAATGGATGCTGATAAAAAGTCATGTCTGCAGTGTATAAAGTTCAATGTGTATCTACTAAATAAATGCTTACTATTCAAGCTATCTGTGTTCTCATTTCTTTGTGCTAATGTGCCCTCTTAAAGATAAGGAAGATAGGAGCAAGCAGCAGAGGAACTGAAGCGAGAGGCCCTTTGCAAGGACCTCCAATCTCTTCTTCAGTACCAGCTCTTAGAGGAAGGAAATGGCAGCCAGTCCTATCCACTACAGCTTCCCTTTCCCCTGAGGTCATTTCCTAAATAAACATTCTCTTTAATGCCCTGAAGAAAACTGTAAAAGAACTACTTTTATGCAAAGAGTTTCCAAAAATATTCTTGGAATTCTTCAACATCAGGTCAAGAAGTTTGGACAGAAAAATTACAATGAAATCAGCAATCACTGTGAGATGGGGACCACATTACAGCTCTGGTGTGTGCTACTTACAAAATGGTAAGGAAGAAAAATCACATAATGAAATGTATCCACACCTGAGTCTGAATCTGGACATAGTGTACCACAGGCTGCTGGTTTCAAGTCATAGATTTTCCTTTGGTCATTGTGATTGCTGTTATTTTTGCAGTAAAATCAACAAATACATATTGGAGTTTACTGGGAAGAACTGTAATCAAACAAGGATACTGAAAAAAATGTGTGATTAGTGCTACACTAAAGAAAAAACATGAACTATAAGAATATACTGGAATTATGTGGTTCCATTAGCTACAGGGTCTACAAAAGTTTAAACTTCTCATGTCTAAAATGTCCTCACTTTTCATAAAGGCCATTTTAGGTTGAAAGTGGTTGGGCAGCTTTTCAATTTTCTCTTTTATAATTTCCCCCCAATGCTTGAAGCATTTTAGTTTCACCAGAATTTATTGATTATGAGGGAAGATATTGTGGAGAAGGGAGGTGGAGTTAGATTTTTGTGGAGGTGAAGCAATTCTTTTAAATTTTCTAGTACAAATATTTTCAACAGTGTTCTCCATTCGTATTGTAGTGTTGAATATTTGAGCAACAATAGCAATATTAGTAGGAGACTGGGTGGGGGCTAGAAGAGTTGGTGAGAAGGAGGAGATGGAGTTGGCTGAGGGTGTGGTATGGGGGTAGAAGGAGGAGGTTGCTTACTTATTTGTTCTATGTCTCATTCCAAAGAAGTTTTAGGTTCAAATCTTATCTCCAATGAAATGACCCAAGGACAGCAAGCCATCCAGGTAAGACCTCATCTATCTATCCCATGTCAATCCTGATGTTTAGGGCCCCCAAAAGTATTAACTTATAGGCTAATAAGAGCTAAAATATCATCAAAATAAAAACAAATCTATAGACTTTTTCACAACAGAAGCAACAAGGATTTTATAAATTACAGACATCCTGTGATTTAGGTCAGATTCCTATCATATTCATCACAAGAGCCTTTCTGCTATAAAGAGATGAGAAACAAGAAACTGTTTACCCTAAGCGCTTCAGAAGTTACCTTTCCCTCTTTAAATCCTGGGGGGGGGGGGAGTTAAAATCTTAAATATTCAGAATCCATAACTCTTGCAGACTTGTGATATTAAAACCCTAAAATTTAATACGATGAAGCAGTACAAGGCAAATCTCAAGCCAGTGTAGACTTTGGGGTCCAAGAAATGTTATTCGTACTTAGAGAAAGAAGAGCCATCTGAGGAGGAGCACCGTGTATTCTGTGGGAAGGGGAGTGGGCCAGTGAGGGTGCAAGGACTGGGCAGGAAGGCAGTAGCTGGAAGCAGAGCTGGACTCAGGTGAGATTCCAGGGCAATCTTGGGGTGGGGATGGAGCAGCACCTGACACGGAAGAATCACAACACTCAAGCAAGACTGAGTACCTATACTTTCCAGAATTCTCTAGGAGAGACCTGTGTCTGCCAAAGTACAAAATACTTTAAAAGACCTTGGTTAGGAATATGAGACCCTAAAGGGACCAGCTGAAATAACAACGACTGATGCTAACCTGAATTTTAGGGAAGACAGATCCTGTTACCTGCAAGGTTTTAATTTTGCTGATGGAGTCCACAAGCTGGACACCTGCTGAGTCTCTTTGAACCCTAAAAGGGAACCTGTGGGCCCTAGTTCAACAAGACCCATTTAGGACTTCTGGCATCCCTGACTGTAAGATAATAAATCTGTATTGTTTAAGCACCTGTAGAAAACATATAGCATCACACTGCCACTTGGGAAGGGAGAGAGATGATGGGAGAAATCTAATTGAATCTCATGGATGTGCCATAAGAATATTGCCAAGGAGGAAAAAAAGCCTGGAAACATACATTAAGAACAAAGAAATAGCTCCAAAAAGTTAGAAAAAAGCCAAACAAAGAAAATAGGAAAAATTCGATGGCATGGTCGTAATGCATAACCATGGTAGTAGTGGGTAACCCCTTCCTTGGGAAATAATAGACTGAGGCAGTCTCTGGGGACAAGAAAAGTGAGGAAGGATACATCAGTTTGGTCAACAGGGCTGTTTCCAGGGGGTGCCTGCATGTGCACCCACATTCTCAAATGGACTTCATACTGATGAAGATTTGAGCAGTTATTTGTTCTATTATTTGAAAGCTACTTCTTTCTTATTTTTCACACGAGAAGCAAAGTTTCATTGCCTGGGTCTCTGGAAGGTGTCTCCCATAGCCTCCTCTCTTTAACCCTTTTCTCTACCTCTAACTCTATTACTACTACCACCCAAGACTATGTAACTATTCCTTGCAGAAATAATCCAGCTTCCTTAAGAAAATAACCCTTCTCTACTATCTTATAAATTGCATAGTCTCAGGAAATAAATGTAAATATCTTTCTTTTTTTTCTCCTTCCAATTTCTGTTTTTCCTGGAGGGGAAAGGGTGAATTTTGGTCTCAGTGACCTCTGGCTTTGTGTGACCTCTGGAGCTGAGTGAGCTGTGAGTTCTAATGCAATGATAAGAAGATGGTTAGATGACAAGCGTTTCCATCCCTGGCTGCAATTTGTCTTTCAAATATACCTTATATTTCAAGACAGATTCATCATTGTGTAGCAATAAGTAACTTACAAAGCATTGGGGAAAGAGATGTCTAATCAGAGATGATTGTGGGAAATAAGGAGACTATGTCACACGTAGGGTGATTTGGGGAGACGAGAAAACTCAAGAAGAGGTTCATGGGATGACATAAATTCTGGGTGAAATCGATATTCTGTAGGGGTTGGAGTCAAAACAGAGTTGGTATTGGGAGAGCTGAAACAGAAGGGAAGACACTCTTAGGAACGAGAGAGGAAGCAGACTAGAAACGAAGGAGGCCAGTGCTGAGAAGCAGAGTCTATAGCCATATAGGGCAACGACAGGGGCCCCATCGCTGCGCAGCAAGCCCAGCCAGCCTGCTTGGCAGCATCATCCTGGCACCGTGTGCTCACAGCTCCTTCACCATTGCAAAGCCTTTTTTGGTGGTGGTTCTTTGGAGTACACCTCAAAGCCAGAATCATTTCCCTAAAGCATCACTTCACTCCTGTTGGCTCCCTGCTCAAAATCCTTAATGGCTCCCCAGGTCTACAGAAGCCAACCCAGCCCCTGCAGTGGGGTCTTCTCCGGTGGCTCCAGACCAAGATCGGCACCTCTAAAATTGCATAGCCCCAACCAGAACCACTCAATTAGCATCTATACTTCATGTTTCACTGAGGTAATTTTTACAATTTCTTTCAGTGAATAGCCTTTAAATTCCTTGAGGTCAGAATGCTAGGCTGGATTGCAGTAGAGAAGGTAATCACTATCTCCTGGTAAATTCGGAGTACCATAGAGCATTGGCATTACCAGAAAAACCCCATCTGTCATGACAGAACACTCCCCCACCTCTTAGCACATCAGATTGTGGCACCAGATGACCATGGCTTCTGCTTATAGCAGGTTAAATCAGCCAGCAAAGTCCACCAAGATAGCCATCAAGGTCAAGACGTGGACTAGAGATTTGGTTTTGTCCTGTCCCTTGGCAGGGAATATAGCTCCAGCCCCAGTCACGAGGTGAGGGTATGATGTTGCAGATCCATCACCACCTCCAGGAAAATAACTTAAAGGGCATCTGGTGACAGGGCTGCCTCCACAAGGCCCCTTTGTACATCTATGTCCCTCCATCTCTACTGCTTTTAGAGACAGCTCAGATCAAGTAGGGGTGGAGGAAAAGAATAGCAATTGTGTGCATCTTATGATTTTAAATCTCAAGCAATGAAAGATGTTAAAAGTAAAGTGCGCTGGGTGGGTCTGTGTCTTAGATTAACTCTAAGACTTGCCTTCACATCCAGAAGGAGAAACTGTGAACCTTTTGCCCAGACGTTCCCACAAACTGTCCCAGTCCCCGTGCAGTGTAGTGATGAGTGTCAGTTCTGCATTCACACTAGCTGGGTTCCAATCTGGCTCACTACTCATGCCTGGGGTGAACTTACAACCCAATTCCCCAGATATAAAATAAGCACCAAATAATGCCCATCTCCCGGGGTTGTTTAGAGAACTAAATAGGAAGATCCTAGCATAAGTTATAGTACGTAGTGAGTACTCAATAAAACAATCTATAAATGTGCATCATGCACGTGATGAGACTAGCCTCTCTGAACCTACTTCTCATTATAACTGATTATTCTCCGGCTCTCTATGCCCTGCCAGGACTTGCCACCTCATTCTATAAACTAGGCATGTGCTTGTGTCCCTCACTTACTCAATTATAATCAACTTAAAGGGAAGAACTGATCTTTTTCACAGTTTCAGCAACATGCATGTGTGAAATGTTCAGCTGAAAATATTTCCCTTGCACCCAGGACAATTCTCTACTCATAGTGAATGTGTAATAACTGGTTTGGTTATGAAATTAAATTTGTCTTCAATACAGAGGTGCCATGAGGGGTGTTTTCAGCCCTTAAAATCTACAGAGGGTTGTTTGGGAGTCTCTAGTCCATGGTTGGAAAAAATCTAAAGACTCCAAGTGAATTAGTGAAGCTACTATGGTAAAAGTATGGAGGTTCTTCAATAAATTAAAAATAGAACTACTGTATGATCCCACAATCCCTCTTCTAGATGTATATCCAAAGGAAATAAAAACAAGCTATCTAAGAAATATCTACATTCCTATGTTCACTGAAACATTATTCAAAATAGCCAAGATATGTGTCCTTCAATGGATGAATGGATAAAGAAGTTGTGGTACATACAAACAATGGAATATTACTCAGCCATGAGAAAGAAGAAAATTCTGCCATTTGCAACAATGTGGATAGGCCTTAAGGGCATTATGCTAAGTTAAATAAGCCAGATAGAGAAAGACAAATACTGTGTGGTATCATTTATATGTGGAATATTTTTTTAAAAATCAGAGTAGGAAAATGGTTGCCAGGGGCTGGGAGAAATAGGGAGAGGTTAGAAAGAGTATACACACCTTCAGCTATAAGTTGAATAAGGTCTGAGTATTTCACGTATAACATGGCGACCACAGTTGATAACACTGTATCATATAATTGAAATATGATAGGAGAGTATAACTTAACTGTTCTCACACACACACAAAAAAGACAAATGTGTGAAGGTGATGAATGTGTTAATTAATTAGATAGGCAGAATCCTTTCACAAGGTATGCATATATCAAATCATCACAATGTACGCTTTAAATATCTTAACTTATTGGCCAATTATATCCCAATAAAGTTAAAATAATAAAATTTTAAAACACTAAAATTATTTAGCCAGACCTAGTTATTATGTTTTAATCATTTATAAACTCCAATCTCCAATTAATTAATTAATTAAATAATTAAGCCTCTATCACAATCTCTAGAGATTCCCAAAGACTTAGCTTCTCCTGGACCCCTTTTGCCTCCCTCTTCTTACGCTCTTGCAGCTGTTTCTGTGTCTGCACTATCTCAGGCTGGATGGTGAGAAACTCAGTCTTCTCATCATTGTTTATGAGAGATCCACTCCCATAAATCATGAGCCGAGTTCAGTAGACTTGCCCTGGTGATGTCAGGAAGGAGTCCCGGAGTTCTAGCATTTGACTTTCCACCGAGGCACTGCCCCCGCTTCTTTCCTGCTCCTCTCTAAGCTGTCTCCTACCTTTGCCCAGGAGCTCCAGACTTACCTCATTCTTTTAAGAGAGAAAAGTATTTCTCTCCAGCTTCTGCATTCTCTTTTTACATGCAAATGAACCAAAAGGCTCAACAGGGCAAAAGGTCTTTCTCCAATAAGACCTACTCTCTGTAGAAGGATTTAGATGACAGTTAAAATTATAAGGAATAAAAACACCACCTTTGGTTACCACTGGAAGCCTCTAGGTAGAAATATACAGCAGCTCCAAGGGTTTTTCTGCCTCCAGGTTCCCATTGTGGTACTTTCTATAAAGGACACAACTCCATCTTCAGCATCTCAGAAGGTCTTCAAACACTCTCAATTCTGCAACATGGCCAAGCCAACTAGAATTTCTCTTCACTGTGTTCATATCTTTTTAACACCTGCCTCTAAAAGTTTCATTATTTCAGCTCCTTAGGTGACACTTGATTTAACTGAAATGTATGCTCATTCGCTTATTAATATCTTCTTTTCATGCTGAACACAAAATAATTTTTCTTGGGTTTCTGATTTGGGATTTGGGTAATTATAGTCAATAGACTACTTTTAGAAAGTCACCTTTCCATCATATCACAGACAACAAACAATAAGGGATTCTTGGTGACAGTTTACTCTTAGAGAAAAAGAAATTATACCCTCAACCAAACAGCACAAATGGAATGAACTGGAACACCATGATTTTACTGCACAAGAAGGCTTTATAAAAAATAATCCTTATAGTTTCTCTTTAACATTTGTATCCTTCCGTTCTCTGGAGCTTCCTTCAGAACTGGATATATTTGGCCTTCCCCTCAGAAGAATTCAGCTGTTATTGGTCTCACTTATACAATTCTTCTTCCAAAAAGTATAATTTGACCCACAAATGCACAAGAAAAGTGACAACATTATTTGCTCTTTTATAAGTCTAGGCATACTACTAATCTAATCGTGTCCTCCAAACTAAATCCTTAAAAGATTGTTTTATTTTTACTTATATGACCACTTCATCACAAAAAGAATGTAAACACTAAATGCTTAATAAGATAGCTGTTAACTTAGAAGGCAACCGTGTTTTATAATATAGTAAAAAAAGCATATTGTTCTTATTTTTTAATACAAACAGCCTAGGTCGGAAATCCTGATTTTGTTCCTTACTAGCTTGTGGCCTTTGTCAAATTACCTAACCTTTCTAAGTCTCGGAGATATTAACACATACTGAAAGAACTGTTGAGAGAATTAACAGACACATTTATATGAAAGGGTATATAATGTAGTGACTGGCACATAGAAGGCCATAGAATTTTTACTCTTGTCCCCAAGAGTGGTATTATCATAGTAAAAGGCTGTTACCCTATTGTAACCTGTTAACTAAAAGGAATCTATTCTATTACATGGTAAACATTTTCAGATATCTTCGTTCAGTATGTGAATAGTTAATAAACCAGAGTAGTACATGCTGATCTCCTCTGATTCTCCATTTAAACTTGTCTGGACGCAACTGTAAACAAAACACACCAAGGATTGGCCCACACCGCTATTGACTGACCGCCACCTCCTTTAAGAGCTATGGTCAAAATTCTTTATGCTTATATGGTCCTTATGTCTGAAACAGTCACAGTGTCTTTCTGGAGATTAAATCAGGGCTTTCATATAACCCTGGTTAATAAATGTCAAGTCGCCAATGTGAAACCTCGGAATATCCTTTTGAGGAAGGTGGCTGACAACCTTATCTTCCATACAAATAAACTTGGCCATGGAAGGGATAAATCAGAGGGCCTGTTACAGATTCTTTACTCTTTATGTACTTTTGGGTTATATATAAAGACCAGTGTTTCCTGGGAATGCACAGAGTGTCAGCAGGATACCAAGAGAGCATGTTTGTGGCTTTTTAGAAAAAAACTGCCTACCATTCTCCTAACAGGGCTGGAAGGATTATAGGACAGGGGGGAGAGGGGTTCCTGAGGGAGGGGTTTCTCTGACTGGGTAGAGTCTGAGTCAGTGATATCAGCACAAGCAGGTGAGCCAGAACTCCAAAGGTGAGCAGCCGTGGCACCTGTAATGGAAAACACGAAGTTCCCATTTTGAGTTAAGTCCTATAGTTACAGTAAGCTTCTTCGCAAGAGGAAAAATAATGCCCAAGAGGAGCTAATAAAGGGGGCCTTTGTGCATGAGGGGTAAGTGCTCTGATCAGCAGCTACAAAAGGACAAAGGACCGACCTGCCAACTTGACACCATGTTGACAACAAAGACAAGAAGCAGCAGGAAGATTTCTATCTTGCAGGGTAATTTCCTGTCCCTCAGCATGCATCTCCAGTGGACCCTTAATTCAAGCATACACTTAGTAACATTTATTATCATGTACTCTACATCCAGTCTTTAATGTGGTATGGGGTTTTGTAGGCTTTGCACGGTGACAACATTGCTAAGCTGGAACTACAACTCCCAGATTTCCCTTCTCTGAATGGCTCCATGTCAGTGCAGGTCACAAGAGAAATTTTACATGAGATTTGAAATGAGGAGGTGAAGCAGCCACCACATGTTTTGTGCTTTGAAGGTCAGTACAAGGCACCGGGGTCTTTGGCAGCTGGCTCACATCGTCACTGTCAGTTCCCCCAACTCCTGAACTGTCTTCTCCTGTAGCTGCTCCATGCGTGTATATGGCATCTTGGTGAAGGACACCAGTTTCTCCTGCGTGGCAGCCACAGCGCTGAGATTTCAGATGGGGAGAGACAGATGTGCATGCCAGTTTATCTTCATGGGCGCCTGTTTGTCTTTGCTCTTGACCACAACCAGCTTTCTTAGCTAACTGCTGACCCAGTTAACCTTTTGCTGCTTTAGACTCAACAGTACATAAATTCCTCTGCCAGTTTCTAGATTTGCATCGTCTAATCCTTACAATAAATTTTGTGTCCTATTTTACTAGAGAAGTTCTGGTTCTCTGATAGAATGCTGAGTGATACACACGTATTGTCTCATTCATTCCTCACAAAAAGTCCTAGGAGACAGGTACTATTATTATTCCTATTTCACAGGTAAAGGACTTGGGAAGCAAGGAGATGGTCCTTTGTCATTTAGCTAGTGTATGGTGATGTTTGGATTTGAATAGTCTAATTTCAGAGCCTGTGTTTCAACTGTACTCATTTTGTTCTTAATTCTGGGTAGTTTGACGTCTGTCGTCATTCTTTTTCTTTTTAAATCACTTTTACAACTTCTTCAGAAAACATTCATATATCCTTCTTCTCCTTTTAGACCTCTCTAAAGCCCTTGATATTTTTCTTTATTTCTTTTCTTTAACTATCCAAAGTTTTCTGTTTCCTTTGCAATCTTTGTTATCTACTACACATGCACATGCATACACACAGGTGTGACCATGCCACTCTGATTCCAAATTGTATGTCTGCCCCTTTAGACAGCCCAATAGCGATCCATCAGCATCTTTGCTAACCAAGACCTCTGCCATCTCCCTCTGGGGGCTTCCAGAAACCCTATTTCCGCTGCCTTCTAATAGTAAAACAGAAGAGATCAAGTGTAAAGCACATGGGAGAACAGAAACCAAATGGGAAAGAGTCAGGACAGGGAAGGAAAGAAGGGAAAGAGAAAATCAGCCAAAGTAAAAGGTATCAGGGGAGCAGGAAAAAACTCAGAGAAATCCTTTAAAACTAAAAAAACAAAAAACAAAAAACAAAACCCACAATTTAAAAAACAAGAGTCCAGGATGGTTTGATAAAGAGAGAAAGGGCCAGGCCATAAACCATGGAGATAAGGGAGAGGAAAAAAAAAACAGATTTCTCAGAGATAAAAAACAAGAAGGACCACAGCAGGGATGTTGGTGGGGTCAACTGAGCAATAAGAAGTCGTGATACGAAGCTAATGATAGATATAGGACTGAGAGGAGCAGAAATAAGCATCTAGTGCTGGGCAGAGCCATAAACTCAAGGGATAGATGAAGTGTCTGGACCTGTGACCTCAAGAGAGTAATCGCCCAGGAAGGAATTGCTAAGTCCATGGAAACTTTGCTAAGTCAAGAAGCATGAACTGTATGTACAGATGACCTCAACAACTCCAGAGAACAGACTTGGGAGAGAACTGATCCAGGAATTTGCCTTTTAATAAAAAATCTCTCTCTCCATCCCATATTCCCTTGGGAATGGGAACCTGCAATTTTCCAAGAATGAGACAGGGTCTTATGTCTATTTTCCCACATGCATACCAACATGACAGTCATAACCACCAAGAAATAAACAATGAAATTCAAACCAAAGACAGGAATAAAACTTGACGTTTTTGTCTCAGTACATTTGGTAAACCCTTGTAGAAAGAAATTTAGCTGAACAAAAAACTTGCAAAGGCATCCAAAAGAGAGGCAAGAGTGAAAAAATGCAACTTGAAGGCCTTAAACCCAGTGATCTTAGACCCAGGAACTCTATTTCTGAATCTCATAAATGGAAAAATACTAAATGGAGAAACAGTTTTTTTCCTTAAAGTTGTTTAACTAAGTACTACTTACAATAGTGGAAAATTGAAAACAGTCTATATATGGGGCAAAGGGAAATGGTTCTATAGCAAAACAATACAGTATATTCCTACTATGAAATAGAATGCATGTTTTGTAAGAAATGACAAGAATGTACGTGTATGTGTGTATGTGAAGGGGTGGGAGGAAAAACAGAAACAGAGACAGAGAGCAATGGAAAGAAAAATTGGTTAGTAAACAGATAAAGCCTGATGCTACTTAGGGCATGTACTCATTTGGGTCAGTCTCTTGGTAGGAGTTTATTTACCTATGATTACATATCCCTAGAAAAAGTCTGGAAAGAAATATTGTAAACAATAACAATAGTGACCATTGAGGGTAGAAAAAAAAAATAGAACAACAATACCAGGGCATTCCATTTTTTCTTTTGTACATTTCCAGATTGCTTGAATATTTTTAGATTTCGAGCAGAAACCTGTCCAGTAAAATCCATTCATCTCATCCATCTTCACATCTCAGAAGCTGCTTTCTCCACCAAGACTGTGTTTCCAGGTCTTCCACAGATCTAGATATGGCCACATTTAGCCCAGAATTTTAGCAGGAATGTGAGCCACTTCTAGGTGAAGGCTTTTCAAAGATGGTGGGCCTCCTCCATGCATCCTTTCTCCTCCCACCAGTGTTACCCTAGATATGGTGACTCGGCCTCAATCATTTATAACAAGACTCTTGTGGATGGTAGAGCCACAGAATAGAAGGAACCATGTTCCTAAACTATCCTGTGTGGAGGAAACCACCCAGGACTATTGTTCCATGAGTGAGAATTTAACTTCTATTTTCTTTGAGCCATTATCTTTGAGTCAATGTCCTTTCAACTTAGGTTAGCCTAGCTAAAATTTCCTCTATTTATCAGAGGGTAGGGGGGAGTGGGAGGAGAGAAGTAGAGGAGGGGGGATTTAAGTCATTTCTTCAATTAAAAAATAAAATAAATAAGATTTTCCATATTACTTTTTTGAGGGTTTTTTAATTAAAATTTTTGTTTTGAGATACCTGTACATTTACAAGCAGTTATAAAAATTAATACAGGGAATTCCCATGTACCTTTTACCCAGTTTCCCCCAGTGGTAACACCTTGCAAAGCCATAGTACAATATCACATCCAGAAAGTCAACATTGACAGCAGTCAGAATAGAAAACATTTCTACAGTGACAAGAATCCCTCATATCGCCCTTTACAGCCACACTCACTTCCCTCCAACTGCCCCCATGCCCACCTTAACTCCTAGCGACCACCAGTCTATTGTCCATTTCTGTAATTTGTCACCTACATAATGTTATATGAATAAAATCATAAAGTATGTAACCTTGGGAATCATTTCTTTCAGTCGGCATAATCTTCTGGAGATTATGGTTGATGTGTGTGTGTCAGTTTGTTCCTTTTTATCTTTGGGATGGGTGTACCACTGTTAGTTTATCATTCATTCATTGAAAGACATCCGAATTGTTTCCATTTGTGGGGTACCGTGAGTAATGCTTCTATAAACATCCGCGTACAGGCTTTTGTGCGATCATAAGTTTTTTATTTCTCTGAGATAAATGCCATGGAGTGCAACTGCTGGGTCAAATGGTGGTTGCATTTTTAGTCTCTTAAGAAACTGTCAAATTATTTTTCAGGGTGGCTGTACATTCTTTCTAAAAAAATTTTTATTAAGATATAGCTAACACATAATACTATTTATATGTATACCATATTATTCAGTACTTTTATACCTAAAGAAGTGATCACCACAATAAGTCCAGCAATTATCTGACACTGTACAATGCTTTCACAATATTATTGAATAAAATTTCTCTGAATTTCTGTCAGCATTTGGTGTGGTCAATACTTTTATTTTAGCTATTCCAATAGGTCATTTTTCATTGTGACTTTTATTGGCATTTTCCTAATTTTTAGTGCTATCAAACATTTTCCTGAGTTTGTCATCTGTATATTCATTTTAATGAAATATCTCTCCATATTCTAATTGGAGTGTTGGTTTTTTTACTGTTGAGTTTTTAGAGTTATTTATATATTTTATATACTAGCTTTTTACTGAATATGTGATTTGTAAATATTTTCTCCCAAACTGTATCTTGTCTTTTCATCCTGAACATCATTTTTCACAAGTAAAGCTTTTAATTTTGATGTTCAATTTATCAGTTTTTTCTTTTCTAGATCATGCTTTTGATGTCAAGAACTCTTTGCCCAGCTTTAGATCCCAAAGATTTTCTTTATATTTTTCTAAAAGTTTTATAATTTTACATTTTGTATGTTTCATTTTCAGTTAATGTTTATATAATATATGACTTAAGTTGAGGTTCATTTTTTTGCCTACAGATATACAAATGCTTCAGCATTATTTGCTGGAAAGGCTATCTTTGCTCCATTGAATTACTTTTGTACCTTTGTTAAAAACAGTTGGACACATTTGTGTGCTTTTAGTTCCGAGTCCTCTATTCTGTTTCATTGATCTGTCTATCCCTCAGCCACTACTCCACTGTATTAACTACTATAGCTATCGAGTAAGTCACAGAATTGGGTAGACCAGTTCTTCCCACTTTATTCTGTCTTTTCAAAGTTGTTTTCGACATTCTAGTTCATACCCATATAAATTTTAGAATAGTCATATATATATATATTAAATCTTTTTGTGATTTTGATAAAATTTTATGAAAACGATTTATCACTTTCAAGAGAATTAACATCTTCACTATGTTAAGTTTCCCAATCCATGAACACGATATATCTCTCCATTTATTTAGTTCATCTTTAATTTCTTTCACCAGTGTTGTGTAGTTTTAAACTCTCTGTCTTGGTATCATTTTCATTTTATGGACCTGATATCACTAAGTATTTCATAAAGAATGGCAAATGTTATAATTTCTTTTAGGGCATGCAACAATATCTTAATTTTTCTCTCATGACTAACTGATAGTTTCTGGTGACAGCATTTTGAATTCAAAATGCATTCTTTCATCAGAAATTTTTTTAACTTTTAATTTTGAACTTATAAAAATTTTCAGTGAACTTCTATATATTCTTTATGCATATTCACCAATTAATATTTTGCTGCATTTGTTTATCTCTATTTTAATTCATTAGAGAATAAATAATAGACCAAATTCTTCTTCATCCCTAAATATTTCAGTGTGGGTTTCCTGAAACAAAGACATTTACTTACATAACCACTGTACTATTACCAAGATCAAGAAATTTAACATTGACATAATTCTATTACCTAATTATCAGATCTTATTAAATTTTTACCACTAATCTTAATGACTTGTACTGAAATTTGTCTTTTAGCACTTAGTGTTCCTAGTGACACACCTGATGTTAGTCTAACTTTTTCAATTCCTTTTCAAGTAATCTTTCTATCCCAAAGGTTTTAGGAGTTTTATTTCCTCTTAAAGCAGCAGTCCCCAACTTTTTGGCACTAGGGACTGGTGCTCCTATGAGAATCTAATACCTGATAATCTGAGGGAGAGCTGAGACAGTGATGCTAGTGCTGGGGAGAGGCTGTAAATGCAGGTGAAACTTTGCTCACTCACCAGCTGCTCACCTCCTTCTGTGCAACTCAATTCCTAAAAGCCAGGTAACAGGTACCAGTTCATGGCCCCAGAGTTGGGGACCCCTGCCTTAAAGGTATACAATTTTGCCAGATTCTGACTAGATTAAATTTATCTTCCTTATCACCAGAAAGAAAATTAAAGTCTGAAAATTTGTGCCTTTCTTCAGCCAAATAAATGTTTTACTTTCATTTCTTATGTTATTTTCTCTCCACCTTCTCTGTTCTTCTAAAACTTCTGGTCTCTCATTTTTTCAGTTTGTATTTATTGGGTGCCCTGTTTGTGCCAAATGCTGCTCAGTGAAAAGCAAAGTAATTTAGCCTCAGACTAAGCAACTGGCTGAGCTCATCGCTCACCAGCAAGGGCACAATGCTTGGGAAATTGCAAGGCGGTTCTGCTCTTAGAGCAGAGAGGCAGGGTGACCCGGACAGAGGAGAAGCTATTTAAATTCCCATGCTGCTAAACAGTATGAAATCTGAAGGCTGACAACCCAGAACCTTTGACCAGTGTTCTAACCACTCAGAAGAAACCACTTATATTTATATACAGTAAAGACAGAGAACTTCTTTCAAGAACATGCTTTGCCCTTATCCATGAAAAAAAAAATGTATTCTATTTGTGGTGTAGACTGTTACATCTCTAAAAGTAAATAGTTACATTATGAACTTAGAGCTTTTGTCTTTGAGGACAAATAACATTATTTTTCTTATGAAACTTCCCCCCAAACCACTTGTTACTTGTTTTGGGAGAGCTACAAAGGCTCATCCATGGTGATTCTCTTTCTTGCCTGCCATAGCTTCTCTCTAAAGATATGTAATTAAAGCTTGAGAAAGAAAAAGCAAGGCTGGGATTTTTTTTTTTTTTTTTTTTTTTTGATAAAGATGGAGGCTAGAGCAGGTGAAAAGTTTGGTGGGATCACTTGTCTAGACCTAATGTCTTAGCTTTTTGGATCCAGAAACTCAGCTTTGTCCTGGTTTTGAATTGGCCAGACTCTCATAAACTTACTCAGACTAATCAACCTCACCAGCATCTGAGAAGAAACTAGATTAATTACTTTACAATGACAAATCAAGGTACCAAGTGTACCAGAACTACTCTTCACTCTCTGAAGAGTTCAGACTTTGAAGAATAACAGACCTGATTTCAGTCTTCAGTTCTGCCACTAACAAAAGTGTGATCCTAGGCAGTGGTTTATTTAACTCCTCTGAACCTTGATGTACCCATTTGTGAAATAGGGACAGTAAAAATGCCTACTTCATAAGGTTAAGGGAGATAAATTAGAATAATGTATAGTAAATGCCTCACATAGTACTGGCAAAATGGTAGGCATTCTATAAATAGTGACTGCTAAGAAAATTAATACTCATATTCACAACTAGACACATTTTCCTACACAGGCAAATTCACATGATGATATGAATTATAATCATAAGGTTGTAGAATACACAGAAAATCAGGGGAAAAAAGTTTGTGGCAGACCTTAATGCCTGATACTCCCATTCCCCAAGCCCAACAAAGCTGGAAGACAAGAATACTAGTGTTTAGAACAAAGCTTATGACAAACACTTGTGCTTGTGACCTCCTTTCCAGACCACACAGATACTCTTCTGCTCCCTTGTTGTCTCTTTAGATCTGTTAATAGTGGCAGATAGACCAACCCTTAAGCTGAATTTTGTGGAGGGCTCACTACATGCACTGTGTTGGTTTTACTTGGATCCCTCAGTTCTCCGCATTCTGGGTTTGTAGACTCCTCATTGACTCCTCCCCTACTACTGAGTCACCACAGCTAAGGGGTTATTTCTGTCCACTCCCCGGAGCTCTACTTCTTTATCTGATCAACCCATAATTTCATTAAGAATTCATCAATCATTATGAAAAATAATAAATATTTGAAAAATAGGTGTCTTGTAACTCACTCCCTTGTCTAAAGGAACCCATCAGTATACATCTGTACCATGAAGAATTTTATCATCATGCAAATATGCAGGTGAGCTTGCCCAGTGGTGAAAACGAAATTCAAAAAGTTTAGGTGTTTTTCCTTTATCTTTTCTTACATTTCTGAAATATTCTTAACTCCTCTTGAAAAAAATCAATTATCTGCTCCTTAGGATTTACAATGTATGCCAGATGCTTAGAAAAACAGACTGATTTTTTCTATTTCATGACTAATGTAGCTAATAAAAGAAAATTATGAATTCATAACACAAGAACACTTACAATAATACCTAACCATTTTTTAATTTGAAATCTTCTCAAAAATATTCTAAATATATATATAAGACCTAGTACAAGTTCAATGCATATTACATATTATAATTATTAATCATTTAAAATGAGTTCTATAAGCATTTTATCAGGGATTAATATGCAATATTACATATATTCAGAAAAAGTAAAAAGGATATTTTTAAATAAAGCTTTATGATAATTTTCAGCAATTTGGATAAAATTTGCCCACATTTATAATACAGTCTGATTGTTCCAAAAGGTATAATCATATAAGTAAACACAGAGAAATGTCTTTTCTGCTATTGGCTTTTGGAAGTTTACTTTTCCAAAACAATTCAAAGCTATATGGAAATTAAGATCCAGTAAATGGATCACATTTCTGTTTTCTTTCCTAAAAGTTGTGACATACAATTTGAAAACATTTTCTATGCTGTAATTGATTTCTCTCTTCCTGCCTTTAAAGATGGCTGCATCCATAGGTGTAAAATCATTCTTATGTTCCTATTTATATTTATTTGCCTTCATTGGACTTCCTAAAATAGAAGTTAACTTTTTTCATATTACTTTAAACAAAATATAGCATTTTGTTTAAATTTGCTTCAATTTTGAGCTAAGATTATCAAATATTCAAGCCAGAAGTAAGATCTGGGCTATGGGATAAGAAGAAGTTTACTGAGGAAAAAAGGGCAGAAATTCAAATCATCTTTCTACTTTTACCATTAACATACTGGAGCCTCAATTTCCTATCTATAAATATGGTTTTACTAAGGTTGTGTGTATGTACGTAAGTATGTGTGCATGTACGTATGCATGTATGTGTGTATGTGTGTGTACATGTGCATGTATGTATGTGTGTATGTATGTATATGCTGGCATATGGGTGTGAGATAGATGATAAATGATTGATAGCTGATAGATGATAGATAATACAGAGAGGGAGATGAGAGAAAAAGAGAAAGAGAAAGGGAGATGGGGAGAGAGAGGAAGAAAGAGGGAGAGAGGGAGAGAGGGAGAGAGGGAGAGAGAGGGAGAGAGAGGGAGAGAGAGAGAGAGAGAGAGAGAGAGAGAGAGAGAGAGAGCGCACATCTGTTTTGTTTTTGGAGAAATTAAATATCAAAATGAATATCCATACCACATTGTATAGTCCTTTAGCTTTTCAGTCAATAGCCTCCCAACCAAGACTTATTCAAGCATCTCCTCTTTCTTTCCCAACTATCTTTAGATCTATCTCATCTCATCTCACCTAGTTCATACAACTGCACTGAAGTCAGCATTATTAGATGGCAAAGTGCAGATGAGGCTCAGAAAGGGTCAGGCTCCTACAATTAGTCATTTACAGTGTCAGCTATGAATTCATAACTATGCAAGTGTGAAACACATCCTCTTTCTAATTACTTTGCATCTATTCAACTTTGTAAGGCATGAGGTGTCTGGCACAATGCTTGACAACTACTATACACTTAATATGTGTACTTTTATACTGTATCAAGCTGTAGTGTTAGTTCCTTCACTAGAGATTGCTATTCTAAAACCTTATTTTTATCTTCTCTTAAACTTCTTGAACTGTTGAGTGAGTTTGAAAATTATCCTCAGATAATTTCTATACTTTCCACTAGGTGATCAAATCCTATGGCTATCACACAATTCTCTGATACTTGGTCAATAATGTATGAACCAAGCTTTAATGTCCAAGCATTGGTGAATATGACCTACTCTACCATTCACCCCCAATGAAACAACCACCCATATGCTACATCATAAACTTTAGTAATTAAAAAGTTAAATAAGAAAATTGTTCTTGCATGTATTGACCCTTGTCTTACGTAATTTTGGGTTTTGAATATATTCTCTTTGTCTTTCCTCTGAAGCAACAAAGCAAACTCTCCTGGGATTTACATTTAATAGAGGAAATACGTTCTTCATGTGGTAACTTTTATGTCTGTGGACATGTCTTTAATAAAGATGTAATTCATAATTGGTTTTCCATAAAAGAATCCAGTTTGAGTTTTAAGTTCATTTTAATTAGCGGTTTCCTTTTGCAAATCATTGTTTGCAATGGAAAAAAATTTTTTCACATCTTCACTGGCAAATTAAGAATGTGTCAAACGTTTTCAGGTCAATTAGAGTCTCATCTTCTTTCTTTCAATTTTTTAAAAACATGTTTCATGCTCATAATTCTTAAAATGAGACTCTCTGCCTGGTTATGGGTTAAAGAGTCAATAGAACATCCAAGAGTAGTTCTTATTCATCTGGAGAACAGAAGCCTTAGGGTCTATAGATATTATTTATCTAGTACAGAGCATTAATAGTTCATTATAATTAAAACCTTCTCTGTGCCAGAAAATAAACTCTGTGGCTACAGAAAAATATATAGTCCTCTTCCTAAGCAAGTGTAAAATCTAACTGGAGAAAAGATAATTTTCCTAAAATATAACTAAAAAACAAAGTAGAAAATATAAAATTGTCATATGAATCATATAGAACAAGTATGGCAAATATATGGTCACCCCCATCACTGATATCCATGACTGCCATTGCTAATCATACTTTCTTTGCTCAATGAGCTGAGATTAAGCCTCATTTTAATATTTTCTCAACACACTAGACTTGGGAGCTACTGTCAATCAGCATCTCTTTGCTATTTTTATATAGATAATGCTCTAGGAGTTCAAAAGAAGGTGAAATGATACAAGAATGGAAAAATTAGAAAAGACTTCTTGAGGATAGTGAGATGTGAGCTTGAAATATGGATGAGACATAGCTTAGTGAAAAGAAGAGTTTAAGCGTTCACACAGAGGGCTTGGTGGGAGCAAATGCACATCAGTGAGAATGGCTCAGTGGGGTTTGGGATGGTGAAGAGACCTTACAAATAAGAAAAACTTTACCAACCTATTGACTAGCTCAGTAATTGCTTTCCTATATCAGGGAAGTAGACAGAATAGATATTTCCTAGCCTCATCTCTTCCCCTCCTTCAAAAGTTTTAAGAATTAGAAAGTTATATCCAGAGAGAAAACTGACTTAAAACATAAGAAGACAACATTTTCAGAAACCTACAAATGTCAAAAGTTTATACCAGACTAAATCATTTGCTGTAAGTACATTGGACCCTCTAATTTGCAATGGGAATGGTGTTTAGTGATGTTATACAGGAATTGTCATGGTGCCCTGATTCAACCTCAAAAGGACTGCTTTTCAGCCCAGACTCCAATCGAAATCATTTCAGAAAAAAAGGCCTGTGTAATGCAGAACAAATCGGAAAAGCTACAGCACACGGCTGCAGCCTTCAGACAGATAGCAAAGGCCCCCAAAGCAGAAAAGAAAACTTTTCACCCACAATAAGGATTTAGCACTAAGCAATTTTTCAATCATTTGACATTATTTCAAATAAGTTTTAAGGAGAAGCTGAGACTCAGCATGCTGATATGAAAATCCTGCTTCCCCTGTATCCCTGCAATAGATAAAAAAGGTGTGGGCCAAGAGGAGCAATTTTCACTGAGCAGAATATGGAAAAAGAAGAAAAAGAAGGTCCAGACTGGATGACAAGAGACAAGCTTCTCTTTGGTTCTGCTTTCCTACATTCCACATATAAGTGAAACCACATAGTATTTGTTGTTGGGAAAATCTATCTGGTCAAGGATTCTAATCAAAGTTTAAGTGAAAAGGGATTCAGAAATTAATATGAGTCCTATTTTGGTGTAAATGAACTTTTTTGAAAAGTCTACATGGTTTTTATTCTATAAGTGTGGTTTCGGTTGTTCTCAAATAGTCTTTTTATTGTCTCCTAAAATCCATTAAATAATGCCTTCAGATACTGTTAGGCATGGTTGTTAGAAAAATATAGACCTCACTCGGCTGTTCCAGTCAAGATTCTGTGCTTGAAGTGGACCAAACAGGTGAGCAATCTATTTTAGGTCAATGTTTGTAGAAGCAGAGCCTGAGACAAGGATCTGGGTGTATGTGATTTCCTTGGAAAGCATTCCCAGGAGAAATCTGTGAAGGAAGGAGTGTAGCAGGATAGGGCAAGGGGAAAGGCTGATCAAGGATGTGGTCTCAGCTATAGTCTTGTCCTGATCTACAGAAGTCCCATAGAGTAAGGTCTATACTCAGAGGTATCCCTTCCTAAAGTAAAGGAAATTATGGTCATTTCTATAGCTCTTCGGGTCAGATAGCTTTCCTCAGCCCAAGACAGTTTTCCAGCTGTGAAACAGCAGCAACTAACATTCACAGAAGCTGGGAATATGGGTACACCAACCCAATGTAAGGGATCTGGGAGAGGTGTCACAGTCATTTTGCAGGGTATTGTCTTACTTGACCTCATTTTTGTCTAGAAAATATGTAGACAGCAATTCTGGCAATTCTTATTCCAGGACCTTCAGACTCCTATTAAGGCCTTTTAGAAAGACCTACTCTGGAACCAGCCTCCAAAACCCCTTTTCTGAAATGCATTCAGACGAGAGACAATAGCAGCAATGTAGCAATTAAAATTATTGCTATCAGATCAGTCTTTGAATGTTAGAGGATCACACTAGGACTTCTCACTGAACACTGGGGAACAAGGGGAAAAAACTTTAAAAAGTGGAAATGGGACAGGAAGACAGACCCCGGTAGTGCCCAAATGAGTTAGCCTGTTATTGGGGAAAAAACATTGCATCTTTTGGAGTCAGACATATCTAGTTGCATTCCAAGGTCTTGAAGTTACTCATATTCTCAGACTCATAGTCTCCCCATTTGTTAAAAACAGAAGAATATTAAGTGTGTTGTATATCTGTTGGAGGAGAAAACGTCTCAGAAGGTCCTGAATGCAGTGTTTGGTTCATTGTGTACACATCTCCATAAATGGCATATATCTATGCTCCCCACAGCCACCCACACCGAACTTCTTCATTCCCCAAGTCCAAAGAGCTGGATTGGATTTATCCACTGAAGAACCCAAACAAAAAATACAAACACTTAAATACTAACCAAAAAATGTCATGGGCCAGAACACAGATCAGAAAAGTAGAATTGCATTCTTACAGAGCAACTTTCTCTGTCTGAAAGATAATATTAAAAAATACCGAGCACTGGAGAAAGAAAGAGGAAGACAAACCTGGTGGAATAGAGAGTGAAATGGAGAATTTGAAAACTATAGCCTGAGCTTGAATCAACTCAGCCTTGTTACACCAGCATTGAAGAGGTTTAAGTAAACCAAGATAGTGCTAAGTTGTTGTCCTTCTCATCGTCCTGATGCGGACCATAAATTGTCAGCAGCCAATCCACCTCCTTGTCATCTAGTGTGGAATAACACTTGTCTGATCCATCTAGACAACCACTATCTGATGACCAGGGCCCCTCATACTGGAGATTGTTCACACATATCTCCAGTGTGGATATTGCGGACCATAGAGGCATTAATGGAAAGTATGAAATATGCTTCCCCCACATATTCTTTTGTCTTGCCTATGGTTGGGCCTTTTGAACTTTACATTTACTCAGCAAGACTCCAAGAAACATCAGATGCTGTTTAAGGCTCCCACCACCCAGAGGAGACTTGGCTAAAGTGTCAATATTATTCTTCCCACAGAGCTGTTTGAGAGAAGAGCAGCGGCATATAACAATTTACACTTGGACTTTTATTTGTTCAGAATTTGATGGCCCCTTCCATTTCTCCTCCCTCTCCTTTCACCCCAGCTCCAATTATAAAATCTCATTGTACAAAATTCCACTCCATAGGAATCTATATCAAATTTTAAAAGCCATTGATATATAAAGAACCTTCATTTCAAGAGGGTAGAACAGAGTGTGCCATGTAATCAAAGGCAATTAAAGGCATTCATGCAATTGTGAATATACGTCCTTTGCATACACAATTGTGGAGAATTGTTCAGAAAGCTTACACACTAGGGCACTGGATGGTTTCCAAAAGGCTCTTAAAGCATTAAGAAGCACTTATTTGGGGCTTGCAAGCATGAATTTTGTTTGTGTTCTTTTGCATGTTTGGCAAATAGAATGCAGGCTGTGCTTTCAGAACATTTGGCCCTAAGTAAAAAGAAATGTGTCAACAAATCCACCAAAAAGTACACTAAACCCAGAACTACTTCTGTTGGATCCAGAAGGAGGCTGAGGTAGACTGTTTGTTTTCCAGCTAAAGGCAGCATCTGGATAAAATCATCAAGAGTTCTGGATGCTTTGGCCACATCTAGCCGAGAGGCAGAAAACCTTACCAAAGGCCCAGGGCATTGACTGCAAAGCTGTCCAATGCTTATAGCACACCTGGAGTCACTTAGAAGGGCAAAATGTTCATGGAGCAGGATGATCTCACCCTATGCCTCTCAGCGACCTCAGACATTTGCCACCTACCCAAGGACATTAAAAAAAAAAAAAAAAAACGCCTGCATGCATATTGGATTTATTGGATGCTGGGGTAGTGGAGGGAGGGGACAATATAGTAGAGAAGAACATATTGATATCATCTTCATTTAGTAAATAAGAAAAAAACAAGATTTTATAGTCCATCTACTAGACTGAAGTACCAACTTTGCTTGCTCCGTGACTAGGCAAGTTATATAACATCAGCCTCACTGTCCTAACTGGTAAAACAAAGATAATGATAGTACCTGGCTTGTAAGCTGTTGAAGACTGATAAGATGACAAATGTAAAGAGGCCACACAGAGTAATCTCTCAAAAAATGGATGCTGAAAGTATTATTTTATCACATTTTCTATATACTTTCTCTTTGAATTCTATATAGAAAAGTCTCCTCCATTAAAAATAAAACCCTTGATCTATCACTCACCTTCACAACTTACCATTATTTTCTTAAATGTCAAGTTCCTGGAAAGAGGAGTCTGCCTGTGTGTTGTCCTGCCCTCACTCCCATTCATTCTCACCTCCTCCTCCCTCTCCCACAATGAGCGATGACTGTCACTCATCAACAGCCTTTGCCAAGTGATTGTGTTTTCCAGGCTGCCCCACTGACACACTGGCCACATGGCTAGAGTGGGTCAGTAGAATGTAGACAAACGTATTTATCACTTGTGAGCAGAAACTTAAATGTGTTCACTCCCTTCATTTTGTCCTCTTGCTTTCTTGCTTTCAGGCTGAGTCCTGGAATGAGGAGATGCCTTGAATCCAGGAAAGCCCTCCAGAATCACAGGCAACTCTCAGCTTTCATTGAATGTCAGAAAGAATTAAGTTTTGGGTTTTATTCTGTTGAGAATTAGGTTGTTTGTTACTGCAGCAAAAGCTGACTAATACCCTAGCCAGCATCAGTTTTCTTACCTACCTAAGCATCCTCACTGTAAGGATCAATAAGGGATGAGATAACAAGGACTATCCCCTTTCTTCAACCCCACCCTCCTCTACCCCACCCACCACTCTGTATACACATCAATTCCCCTGGGTATTGCCATGTCTGTAACTCTCTTGGCCACTAATTATTCACTCATAATGAATCTACAGTGGGAGAAAAGGATGATGTGATCATGCACACAGAAGAATATAAGCTTATGCCACTGGTTAAGGTTTTTCCATTTCTATTAGTAAATGTCCATGTAGAGGAAAGAATTTCTGGCTAAGAGAGGTGGGACCAGGATGACCAGACAGAAAGGAGAGAGGTCTTCTGTTCAGACAGGAAAAACTCAGTGTGGCTGGTGGACAACAGCTTGAAGAGTCAGGTCCAGACAGAACAGCTTAAAGTTAAAGTTTAGAGGCAAGTCCAAACCCCTCAATGTGGTTAAGCTAAATCTAAAGGAAGACTCTCAGGGCCTGAGCAAAGCTGACTGAACCTCAGGGTTGCGGGAGAATCTTTTGATCACTAGAGGGGAGGTCAGAGCACCAGGTTCCTGACCAGTTATCTTGGTCAGGAGTGTGAATAAGAGACTTTTCCACCAGCAACAGCATCTTCTCAGAGTCAGCCAGCGCCCAGCCTTCAATTTGTTTCCAGCACAGCAAGTTTAATCACATGCCTAGTGCTGTGACCTCCCAGATGCCATTCTGATAGTCACAGGAAGAGATTCGAGAACAAATGCAGGAATATTCCGGGCTTTAAGGGTAAAGCGGTTTTCCACCCCATGACCCAACTGGGTTTTTAATTGTGATGAGAAAAAGCAGTCTACACCAGCAAAGAAAAGGACTCCACAAGCACACCATCCTTCTTCTTTTACAAAGAGAGAGAGGCTACAGTGGGCAGGGCGCCCACCAATACTGACCTGTCTTGGGGTATCATGTTCAGAAACCTGTGAGGTATTGAGTTGGGGGCTAACTGGGAAGTTCTCCCATTAGCTCAGCCCCTACTGACTTACAGGAGGCTGTGGTGTACCCTGTGACAGTTACAAACTCCACACCTCCCCCTAAGGCTCCTAGACATCTTAGCTTACTTGGACTTCTACAGGGACACGTGAAGTTTGTCATAGATGATGACCTGCTGGGAGAAGGAGAACCCTGACCGCCATCTGAGGCATCAGGTAAAGAAAGACAATGGTGAGTAAGCTGGGTAGGGTTGTAAATTATAATGTATGGCAATAAAATAATAATAGCCAACACCTAGGCAATCATCTAAATATACTCAATATTTATTTTAATCCTCATAACATCCCCCATGAGACAGATTCTATTAAAAGTACCATTTTACAGATGAGAAAACTGAAACATGAGATTTTAATCAACTTCTATAAGATTTATTAAGAAAAATTTGTCAAGAAAGTATGTAAAATTTAGACACAAGAATATTCTTTTAGCACTATTTTCATAGTGACATTGTAGACAAATTTAAATGTCCAACCTTAAGAAATAGTTTAAATAAAGTACAATACATCCATTCTACCTTTAAAATAATCCTGTAGGTATGTGTTTTAGAAATGAAAACCTATTAGTCATGTATTATTCAGTGAAAAATCAAGGCACAAAATAAATTAAGGCATAATCCCATATTTTCATAATTTAAAATATATGTGCATTTTTTAGAAATAATCAAAAATGATGCTTACTTATTGGTTATTCTCATGTTCTTTAAAAATTATTTTTAATAAGATAAAGAATTTTTGAAATGCCATAAGAAGAAAACATAAAATTACAGAACTGGATTGAGACTTATTTCCCAGTTTTCCCCTAACTGAGGCATTAGGTGACCTTATTGGGATTCACTCTATTTTCTATATTTGTCTTATTTGTGGCTTTCCAGCATCTTTTGAATGCCCTTCCTAGACTTTGGTGATTTTCCACACTGTGAGACCCTGCTGTACAAGACAGAACCCAGGACACTTGCTTTCCTGGTCTCCCTTGCCATTAGGGGACAAGGAAGCGAACCAGACACACCCTCACAGATTACAATGAAGAAAACAAGACAAGGAGGCATATGGCACAGAATTCATTCTGTTGAATGGGAGCAGGAGCTTGGAAGAGAAATAGCAATCCTTCAGAATCTGGAATGTCAGACGATTTTATAGGAGCTTCTCACGTCTCTGTCCTCTTGAAAATAGGGGTGAGCTTCCAGCCATCATGGGACTGTACCTGTTATGAGTCCTGGAGACTCCAGAGCCTCGAAGCCTGATTCTCCGAGTATTCATTAACATCCTTTTCTATTTTATCTTGCTAGCATAGATGAGCAATGCACTGTTCTAGAATCAGATGTTTAGACGTACTATAAAGTTTCTTAAATACATATCTCAACTCTTCTACCCTTCACTCTAATACCTTTATGCTACCTATTCTCACAGGATGAATAACAGATGCTCAAGAGTAGGCAGGTCAATTTTTTCCTGATATTCCAAATGTTAATTAGATGGTTGTTCACTTTATTCCATCCAGTTCATATTCACTTTTGTATTTGGCTGGGTGAATTTTACTTATTTTAACAAATCTAAATTGTCTAAATGGATAATTTAATACTAAAGCTATACCAGTAGGAGAAGCTCTCTTTTTTTTCCTGGACTCTGAAATGTATCACCTAGTTTCCTTCCTACCTGATTGACTCCTTCTTTGCTTCTTGTACACTTTTCCTTCTCTACTCAAAATCTAAATGTTGGCATCCCTCGGGACTGGGTCTGTTCTTCTCTCTGTATACCCTCAATTAATAAACTCAAGAGTCCTGTAGTTTTAAATAGGACCTTCGGAGGTGACAACTACATCTTCATCTCCAGTTTCAAACTTTCTCATGAGTTTTAATCTTAATATATCACAAAAGAATTATCTAAGAGATATCTCAAGCTTAACATATCCAAAATAGACTATCCAAAGATCATTATCATCCAGCTAGTTGCTCACACAAAAAAGCTAGGGGCCATCTTTCACCCACCTTTTCCTCCTACTTCCTACGTGATTCCAAGAGAGAACACATATTGAAAGAAGCTGCTATAATATACAAAAGAAATGTTTATAATAGGTCTAATCTGTGCTCTTGTTAAAATACAAGAATATATCAACTCTGCTTTTAAAATGTAAAATAAACTAGAAAATTAACAAGCTAAAGTGTGGACTAAGAGTAAAAGTTCACTGGGAAAAAAAATGAAGTCATTGAGAAGATGGTACAAGGAACTAAAAACACAAAGACAGCATTAAATTCTGTTTTTCTGTTCACAAAGAACAGAATCAAAACTACAGATATGATATAAGGAAAACTATTCAACAGTAATAATAGTCCAGATTTACAATCTCAAATTAGGACATCAAAGATCAGGAAATGATATGATGAGGGAGAGGGGCAATATAAAAAAATCTTAATCCCAAGAATGATATATAAAAGACATTTAATTAAATTTAAAAATTGGAGAAGTAGAGATAAATGTTTCAGAAAAGCTGAACAATGAGAGAGTGGCATACACTTAACAAGTGACTGGGAAATTTTAAAAGAAAATGTGTAGACAAGTAAATAGGCATGAAAGTTGTCAAAATGCTAAATATTTCCATTAAAACCAAAATAATGAGTTAAATTCCCCTGTCAAAAGGGAAGAGCTCTCAGAATGGGTTAAAAAGTAAAACCAACTGTATTTGGCATATAAGGATTTCTAAAATAAAATAGTACAGAGAGGTTAAAAGTTAAACCATTGACAAGAAAAAATTAATAAAGAAAAAACCCATGGTGGTAACATCAATCAAATTAAACAGAATTAAAGGCATGAAAAGGGTCATTTTTATGGTATGATCTATGATTAAAAGTAAACAAATTATGAAGCTTTATGTGTTAATAACCTCATGGTTAACAAGATAAAACCTTCTTGCTCTTGCTGGTGGTATGGCAATTAGGGTGCTATACCACCCACCCTCATACCTTCCATCTCCCTCAGATCTTTTCCATATCTAATTGTACCCTGCAATTCCAAGTAGAAAACCCTAGAAGAAAAGATGGGTTACTGACAGGCTGTTGAGGCCAGGTGGCCCAAAAGAGAGCCCAGTTTGCTCTAACAGCAGTAGATAATGGGGACTAAAGATTGTCACAAACTCCCTCTGTTTAAGAAATAAAAAAGTCAGTGGTGATTAAAAAAATAAATTAATTAATTAAATATTCCATTTTCCCTGTCAAAGAACCTAAGACAAACTGTGATAGAAATTATTCAGCAGAACCTGCATACACTTAGCATGGGACCAAGGAGGCCAAGAACAAGTGGTAAAGACCAAAATCAGAGAGGGGTCCCTTTAGCAGAGCTACATGAATGGAATAAGTGAATGCTTACCAAAGACAAAAGCAGAATCCTGTGATGTCCCCTGGGGAAAAAAAAAGAAGAAAGAAAAGAAAGAAGAGTAGAAGAGTGTATGTCTTTGTTTGTTTGTTTGTTTGTTTGTTTACCCTGAAACTAATAAAGTCTCAACCTCATCCTGCCAGCACTTAAGAATATCATCTGGGCATTCCATAGATTCTGCAGATTGAGCTAAATTAAAGATGGTCCTGTGAGCTGATGCTCAGCTCTCTAGCTTGTAAGCACAGGGCAGGGAGTCGGAAGATTTGCGCTGTGGACCCCTCCAATTTTCCCGTGGAGTGGGTGCATGCTGGGAGCAGGAAACAGGATTGGAAATAGGAGGTACAAGGAGCAGTAAGTAAAATAATAAAAAGGAGGCTCTGCAGGGATTGTGGATAATCATGAGCTATAAACTGAGGGGTAGGTATGATCGGCCCAGTTCTCCATACCAAGGGGAAAAAATAAAAGCTTCATTGAAAGCCAGGATAATGTCTCTTTTAATCCAGATGACCCTCTGAGGTATGCCTTATCCTCATTTTGCAAAACAGATGAACTTAAGATAGGTTCTCAGTAGTGTCCAACTCAACCCTGCTTAATTCTACAGCCTGTATCTCAACCACAACATGCTTTTCCTTCTCTGATGTTTATGCTGGACGTGATTTTCTATTGGTAAGTCCTTTCTTTAGATGTGCAATGTCATGGTTATGCTATAGTAAAGGGCTTTTCCTCTTGGCCGTATAAATTCCATTTCTCCTGTTATCTTAAATTCCATTCATTCTAGAGGGACATGGCATATATGTGTCTTTAGGAGCTAGAAGGAGGCTTCTTGGTGGAGACCTTATTGGTAGAGTCTATGTGAACACACACACACACACACACACACACACACACACACAATAAGTAAGGTTCACGTCCCTCAAAAAGAATATCTGTATAATTAAAGATACTACATTAAAACTTTCACATTCTACCTCACCATGGAGTATACAAACCACTGCAGAAATCCTGAAGACAAGGTCTTTGTCAAAAATCTTTACTGTCTTCTTACAACTCACCATGGTTCTTTCAGGAAGAAGACATTTGAAAAGTCTTTTGGGGGTAAGCCACAACAAACAAGGCCCACTCCCCCTCATAAATCATGCTATTGTTCAGTGGTACACCATCAAGGCAAACCACATTTATCTCCCCAAAGCAAGCCTGGCAAGAATATGTTCAGAAAATATTGGCCATGTTATCTTTCCAAAAGGTTAAGAGAAGGATTTGCTTATCTACAATGATTTATGGAGCTGACAAGCAGGTGCACAAATATGCCCAGGAAATGCATACAAATAGACAGAATGGCTTAGAACAAAATTATGGTGTCAGGGCACAGAGCCGATAGCTTCATTCTATAATGGGACAAAAGAACCAGGATTCATAAATCACATTTGTCAAGAACAAATGAAAAGAGAACCAGACAGACCAGTGCCCCTTGTCGTTTCTATCTCTATCATAATTTGTTGACCTGCCCTGTCCTGCCCTGCCTCTGTCGGGGATGAGGGCCTCTATTGCTTTCTTGCTATCTCCAGATTAGGTCTAAATACCAATAAATAAGTCACACTGACTTCTGCTAGTGCTTTCTGTCCATATCTGACTTGCCTAGTAACTGCTAAATGACTCCTGTGATGATTTAAGCACTAAACAAGTATATCCGAGCAAGACCTCATGTCAATCGCATCCAGTGAATAAGAGCAAGAAGGATGCCTGAACACAAGTCCTAGCTCCACTAATACCTATCTGAGTGACTTTGGACAAGTTTACTGTTCTCACATTTTTCCTTTTGAATGCTATTAAAAAATATATATCATTCATCAGTTTGAAAAGCTGAGATAATAATTCAGATGAACCAGAAGAAACTTCATGAAGTCATGCCAGTGTCCTGGACCCCATGGCTATTTCATTGCTGTGTTTATGCGAGGAGAGGGGTATAGGGGACAGTAAGTAAATGTTTATAAAATTGACTTGAAAGATATGTCTCATATTTCCAAATGAAGAAATGGAATAAATGTATATAGGAATGTCAGTCTTTTTCATTCTGAAATTAAATCATTGACCTTGTAAAGAATAGCTAACCATCTGCTGATTTAATTGACATTTTAGCATGAAAGAATTGTACTGAAATAAAAATACTTTATAACTTCCCAGGTTTTGCAAAATGTTCCCTTCTTATGTTTTATTATGGCCCTAACAATAATTTAAAGACAAACAAACTTCAATACAACACCCCCTCCTGCCCTCTACAGTACCTTATACCACTTTAAGCTCTAACTGCACCACAGGTGGCAGTTAGTATAAGCACCTTGCCAGAAAACCTTTATTGCATTTCTTAAAGAAGACAGCTAACCTCCAGGTGTTTCATTTAATAGGTAACACGCATGCTGTAATGCTTATACACTTGTTTTTATTCATTCTGAAACTTGAGCTTGAAGCAAATATTGTTAACATCGTTTTTTAGCATTAAAATGTGAAATGTATCACGAGATCAGGTTCTTGTACCCCACTCCATCAATGGAAACATGCACCTGCATGAAAGCAGCACTCCTCACCCTCATGCTTCACCTTGCTCCTTGCTAGCTCCATCCTGCTCTGCCTGGCTCCCCCTGACGTGCTGACATCATCTCCCAACTCCTAGACCTTCAGCCACTTCCATTTAGACTTTGTTGTTTTTCCTACGACAAAGTCTTATACTTGCTCTGTAGATCCATCCAGTTTTCAATGAGGCCATGCAATCACAACCTGGCCCTCCCCGCTTTCTTGCCCAAAAAATTTAGACAGAAAACTCTGCTTTAGGAAGGAAGGCTTGGCTTAATCGCCTTAAGAATCTTTACCCTAGCATTAGCCTAGGATAGGCAGGAAGACTCCAAGCCTGTTGGCTAGATGCCCCGAGTCCTATTATTTGAATGGGCTAACAAGAATTTTCCTGCCACATAAATTCTGCTCTTCCTCAACTACCTATAAATCACTCATTCTCACTTCTGGAATCTAACACTCCATCTCACCCCTCCCTTTCCCCTTTGCCCAAAAATGTCCTTTATATCCAGTGTTGCCTCACTGTCTTTGGAATTTTCACGCTTATGTGAATTCCCCAAGTGCATGTATTGAAATTTGATTTTCTCCTGTTAAACCGTCTCCGTTAATTTGATCATTAGCCCAGCTAGAAGAGCTTAGAAGGTAGGAGGAAAAGTATTATTTTTTTAACCCCCACAGGAGTGTTTTTGTTTGATTTCTTGTAAATAATAATTATCATTTTACATTCGTGATGACAGCAGAAAACAGTTTCAACCAGACAAATTCAATCAACATGAACACATTGTGCTTTTACCAGCAAACAAAAGAGAGAAATCACAGGGATAAACTCTGGTACCTGAGAGGAATAACAAAAATAAATTCTAAAGACTCATTGCAATTCATGACCTAACTAAGCCAGACCACCAGAAAGTTTCAACATTGTGACAACCCATCTAATTAATGGGTGTATGGAGTAAGGCCATATATGGGACATATCCTTCTACCTCATAAGACATCAAGAAAGCAAGAAATGAAGGCCTTAACTTAGCTTGAAAATCGTTTAAAATCACTAACTCTTGTGAAAAAGACTTTCATGAAAATATTTTTGCTCTTTTCCAGAACTGAATGGTGCCCCATCTGTCTCTGTCCAGCTCAATGCCCACTTTGGGGGTCTGGGTGTCTCCCTCTCTCCTAACTGCCTATGCATATGGCTCTCAAACCCTGTGCCCCAGAAAATAGTTGCTACACAAGTATGCCCCCAACTGTTGATCACAGTGGAAAATTGACTTTTCCTTCAACAGGAGATACAATTCAGTCCATCAGCTGACACTCTGAGCTACTTGGGACAAAGCTGCATAGCAGAACACACCAGCTGAGAATGAGAGGTAGGAGGCACAACAGAAAGGCAAACAGTCCACAAGGGAAGAATGAGAGAAGTCTTCCCCCAGGTATATTCAAGAGTATAGTCATAGCAGGAATAGTTGAACTCAAACAGAAGCATGGTTCTGAGAGACAAAGTAGAAACTAGTTGAATGATGGATGCTTTATTCAAGGCAGTGTGAGACCTAGTTATACGGTAGTGGGGATTTTGCTTGCTGGCTTGCTCATGCCAGATTGATCCCTATGATCCCTCAGAGTGTACTGCCAAAAATTCAAACACAAAAATGTGAGAACTCTGCTCTATTCATCTCTCTTCCTATCTCCCAAAACAGTATTTCTCAGCAGAGAGAACCAGAATGTAAGAGCAGTCATAGGGAAGGGAGAAGTGATCATTTAAAATGTAGATTCTCAACTTAAACCCTAATCCAAAAAATCAGTCTCTGAAAGTGAATCCCCCCAAAAATGGGTGGTTCTGACTAAAACAGGGAGGGAATCTCAGTCCTGGGAGAGGCAGGCTACCCCTGCTGGCCTGGACCTTGCTCTTGCCAGACTGGCCTGAGCCTGCTTCCTCAATGAGTTCTCCCGGGTTCAGCTGGAATCAGGACTCCAACCTGCAATGATCACAATAACCACCCCTGGATGTCAAAGACCTATAGTGTGTAGATGCCATACGAGGTCCTTTAAATACCTCACATCATGTCATCCTCACAGCATCACTCTAAAATAGGAATTATTGTTCCATTTTATGGATTTGAAAAATGAGGAGCTGAGAAGTTATTATACAGCTAGTGAGTGGTAAAACTGATTGTCTTACCTCCCAACATACAAAGTTGCACTAGGGCTGAGATCCTGGAATTTAATCTAGTCCTTGTCATCTCCCTCTGCCCGACTTTGATCACATTTCCTGAATCCTTAGCTGTCCAAGACTCTGCTCTTGACCAGACAGAACAGTCAGGACCATATGGTGCCCCTCTTTCTCCTGGGCCTACTCACCTGACTGAACACTTAGGATGTCAGCCTGGGCCCAGATCACTGTAGATTTTATTTCACTTTGGAGCCTATTTGGTTAAACATCTGAGTTATGTATTCTTACTAAAGTTAGTCCTCCTGGTAGCCCTGTAATGGTGGCTTACTATCACGGGCGTCATTAATTAAAGACATTGAGACTCTAAAAGGTTAAGTGACTTGTCCAAGGTCATGTAGCAATTCCAAATTCAGTGCAGATACAAACTCAAGTCTATCTGATCCCAGTCCTGAAGTAAGTCCCTCTAAATCACTTTAGCCCTCCCCCAGTTTCATCCACAGCATGTTCTGCCTACAACTGGTTGTTTTGATTCATTTTAAAGCTTCGTTACTTAGCTGCTTGTTTTGTCATAACATAAAAATTAGTCATACTTTTGCACAGAAGCAATTGTCAATCATTATTTGTTATATAAATGAATTCTGTGTAGCTTTTTAAATCAATAACCAAAATATAGATTTCAAAGTGTCATGACATAAACCTGCAAAAAATTTATTTAAACTCTGAAATTTCAGCTTTTTATTGTTACAAATCAGGGAGTTAGCAAATGTGAGTCAAATGCAGGCCCACAGCCTGTTTTGTGTATAGCCTGCAAGCTAGGAAGAGTTTTTATATTTTTAAATAGCTATTTTTTTAAAAGAAAAAAAAGACTATGACAGAGATCAGAGACCATATGCAGTCTGCAAAGCCTAGAATATTTACTACCTAGCTCTTCACAGAAAAATAATTGCCAAGTCCCACTACTGTTGATAAAAACTTATAGTAAGAGCATACATTCTCACAAGAATGATATCACAATAAAAATAATTTTTAAGGGAGTAAAAAAATTTTTACTCATTTTACATATAAGCAAAGAGATATAGATAATACCTAAAGTGATGCACAATGTGTAATTTGAGAAATTTCATGGGGGAAGAGCAAGCTGGAAAAAATGTCTAACCAGCTTCCTTAAGGCACAATAATAAATAAGAGGTTGAGAAATATTGTGCTAAACAATAGCTAAGAGTGTGGGGAGAATGGCTTCATGTGTGAGATGTCCAGTGTTCTCAAGTTTCATCCTCACGGCCAAGCTAAAAGGCTTTCCACCAGGATCGGACTCACTCATTAGCACGCTTACCTATTCAGAGCTGTAACATCGCTGCCTTAACACTGCTAGAATGGTCTCACATACTAGCCATTTCTTTTATTAAAAATAAAGTCAAGGAACTGAGAAGCCCACATATTGTCTCCATTTTTCACATTGAAGTCATCCCATAGCCAAAGAGAAGCATTCCCAAGTTCTCTTGAAACAAGTCCAAGAATATTGAGCCAGAGAAGTAACTGGCAGCCAGAAAAGTAAATCCTCTGTGCCCTCTGTAGCAAACTTTCATGGAAGAGTTGTTTTCATTTCTTTCAATCCACTCCAATCCACATCCTGCCCATGCAGCAACTTTTGCAATGGTCACCAGAGAACTCTATGCTGACAAATCCAAAAGCTATTTTTACTTGACCTCTCATAATCCTTTAAATATCCACTTTTTCTTGTTATATTCCTCTCTTCTTTTCAGCAAACTCACATTTCTTGATTTTCCTCCTCTTCTTGGACAGTTTTTTCATATTTTCTTTTGCAAATTTCTCTTCATTCACCCTAATTTTGAATGTTAAAATTTCCCACAGCAGTCCTAGACAGTTCCTTTTATTTTCCCTTTTTCTCTTCCTAAATTATATAATCCATTCCTAGCCTTAAGTGTCATCTATATGCTAATGAGTCCCAAATTTACATCTCTTCACCTACCCCCTGAATTCTGGGTTCATGTCAAGCCACCTCTGGTATCTTCACTTCGATATCTATTTTTTTAGGTGAGGCAACCCTTCACTGACCTCACAGATTGCAAGGACATTGTCATCTTACAATCTCTTATTATTATTTTTTTTTACACTTATAGCACCTGGTCTTCCTAGGTGGCCTCCCATCCAAGTACTGGTTAGTAACCAGTCCCAACCCTACTTAGCTTCTGTGATCAGACAGGATGGGGCTTGTTCAGGGTAGCCTGGCCATAGACTTGCACTTCAACATCTAAAAGGTACCTCGAATACTAGGAAAGTCTGTTTCCTCCCACTCCTTCCAGCCAGCCTAGTCTTAACCGAAGTGTATCAGAGTGTTCAGTCAGGAAAACTGAATCACTCTAGGTCTTTCCAACAGAGAGAATTTAAAACCAGAAATTGATAATATAGGTGATAAAAACTAGAGATGTTAGAGCAAATCACAGATTAGCAATAGCAGAAAGTCACCATCACCTGAAGGTCTGGATAAAAAAGAGAAGTGGAGGTTCTGTAGTGTCATCCAGAAAGAGTTAGGACCATGAAGGCTAACAGAAGACAGAGTCAGGGAAAAGACAAAACCTGTGCTAGAGATACCTGATGCAGAAGTAGAGGAAGAAATACCCCTGGCTTCTCCCTTCTTTCTTCTAATCAACCTTCTGTCATTGCTGCCATCGGCCAAAACTACTAAAGCCAGCTAACAATGAGATTCAGAAAATATAGGGTGTTAGAACATAGAGCATAATAAGGATAGGATGGGAAAAAGATAAAAGGGCAAACAGGAAGTGAGCACTCTCTCCTTTCTTGGTAAATGGTACAATTTCTACTGAATTACTAAAGCCAAATTATAGAAATCATCCTTGAATCTACTTTTTTCTTTATTATTCGTTTATAGTTTAATATAAAATCCTTTAAGTTCTAGCTCAGAAATAAATCAGCTCATTTCTCTCCAGTTCACCCATCCTAGTCTAAATCATCTTTATCTCTTACCTAGTCAACTGAAAGACCTCTTTACTGATCTCCCAGCTGCCAATCTTGCCCTGTTTCCAACATCCACATAGCAGACAATTGGATATTTTTTAGTTTAATATCAAATTATGTCATCTCCTGCTCAAAAACTTTGAATGGGATTTCCACTTCCTATAAGGGAAGTCTGAGTAATTTAGACCAACTATCCTGCTAAAGATGACTAAAAATCTGGAAACACTTTTTTTTTTAAGAAAAGAATTATCAGATCAAAGAAAAAAATGACCTCTCTTGAGAAAAAGAACCATCATGCTGGGCATCAAATTATTTAAAAAAAAAAAAAAAAAAACTAGGTGCAGTGTACAACACACAGCCAAAAAAACTAAGCACACAAAAAACAAGTCACTATGACCAAATAGTATACACAAATAGATTCTAAAAGATTTCATATAGTATTGTAATTATCAAATAAAGGCTTCTAGCTTAATGTTTCAAATACATAAAAGCCAAGTTTAAAAGCTTTAGAAATAACTAAAAATGATAAAAAGTGACATAGATTTTTTTAAACCCCAATATAAATTAAGAATAAAAATTGTGATAAACAAAAGTTTAATGGCAGATTTGACTTTACCAAAAAAAGGAATGGCAATTTGATTTATAAAGAAAATGTATTATATGGAATACAATGTTGGAAGACCAGAGATAGAAAATAATGGAAGAGAGCACAAGAGATATAGAAGATACATTAAGAAGACTGAATATGCATTCACATGGAATCCAAGAAGGAAAAGAGAGAAAGAAAAAATGGAGTAGAGATAATATATGAAGAAAATGTCTAAGAATACTCCAGACCTGATTAAAAAACATCAGTCCACAGGTTAAAGTAGCTGAATAAATCCCAAACAGAATAAAATTAAAAAGAAGCTCATACATGAACATGTTATAGCAAAAATACAGAAAACAGAGGTAAAGAAAAAAACGTTACAAAAGCAGCCAAAGGAAAAAAACAGATAACATTTATTGGCAGGTGACTTCTTACACACAACAATAGAAAATGGAAGTGGAATGGTATGTTCAATGTGTTTAGAGAAAAAATTATCAGCCTAAAATTTTCTACACAGAAAAAAAATTCTCTAAGAACAAAGGTAAAATAAAGATATTTTTAGACAAAGTTCAGGGACTATATTGCCAACAGCACCATACCAAGTATAAAAAAAAAACTACTTCAAACAGAAGGAAAATTATTTCACATGGAATGTTAGGTGTGCAGAAAGAAATAAAAAATAAACATGTTAATATATGAGAGTAAGATATACACCTAAAAGCACATTAGCCTGTGATCCCCTGGAAACCAGAGCTGAGACCAAGGCATGAATGCAATTTATTGTAGGTAGTAATCTGAGAACAAAGGAACAGGAGACTGAGAGAGCAAAAAAAAAAGAAAAGAAAAGAGAGAAAGCCAACAAAAGGGTTTATTATTGAGCAAGTCCTTGTGTGGACAGCTAGAGTTCAATCTCATCAAAGCCTCCTGAGAAGCCAAGTAAAATTTCCAACTGAGGGGCAAAAGAGAGGAGTGCTTATTCGCGATCTTCTGTCCCCAGTTGGCCATTAACTTCATCACACTTCTAGACTATGAATGCATTAGTGCTGGGCAGGTTCTTGCAGACAGGAAGTGAGAGGATTGAGAAAATGTGAGATGAAAGACATACACTATAAGATTGTCAATCAGGTAGACAGAGTTAAAGAGTTCTCAGGTCCTTGTCTTTTTTGGAATGGGAGTTAAGGTGTTATTTAGACTTTGATAAGGTAGGGGTTTCTAGAGTAATTTCTAGACTAACCATTCAAAGACTAAATACCAAGTATAACTTACAAACAAGGGGAAATTAAATTTTAAAAATAATTAAATAAAAAAGTGGAAAAAGCATTATAGAATATAATAAATAAAAAGCACAAAATAAAATGTTACCTCTAAACCCAGATACATTTATATTTATATTAAATATAAATAGATTAAATTTCAAGAAAAAGACAAAGATTATCAATCTGAAGAGCAAAGTAAATAAATAGTGAAATGGACTTTCTTCAGGAAGTATGCTTCCTAGTCTCCAAACTTAAGCCAGCCCAGAAAGAGATAAGATAGAAAATCTGTATAGCCAGCAGACATCTCTTGCAGAATAGAGAGTGTAAGCTCTGCTTTAGGACCATCAAATATTTCTACTCAGTAGGACCCATAAAGTTTCCAGGGTTCATCCTAGAATCAGTTGGTAGATTTTCAATGAATGAAAATGAGGATGAAAAGGGGAATTATTCATTTAGACATTCACAGTGACCATCAAAAACCCCTAGTTACGTATAAACAATTTTTTTCATGCTTGTCTCAAAAGTATTTCATTTTTAACGAAATGAAACTTTTAAAAGATTCTTAGGCACAGGTTACAGTCTTTTTCACATAGCATTTTATATAATTCTTAAATATTTTACATCCAAAAAAAGGGTTATTTTTGTATAGCCAGTATTATCATGTAAAATTAATAGATGTAGTAATACAACATCAAAGAACCATCATAAAGTCATAAATTTCTCAGCCTCTACATACCTATCTTATGCATCCCATATTTTTCTGACCATTGGTTGTCTACATATGTTTCATATTAAAAATAAGACAAAAGAACCAAGCCTTCTGCTTTCTCACCTCTTTCAACACATCCCAAGACTTAAACTAGGCCTTATTTATCCTCATTCCAGGTGTGACTATGGCCAGAATGACTAATTGATTCTCACATTTTATCTGTGCTGCACCTGCCTCCTTCCCCAGAATCAGACACTCCTCCTATGTCCATGCCTGACTACAAGGAGAGTAACCATGTTCTTGCTGGGACAAAACCGAGTAGGCTGACCCTCAGCAGGATCCAGGCCACTTCCATGTGCTATTTTGTCTCCAGACTTCTTATGAGAGCACTTCCATTTTCTACTGTCTTCATTTGCTCTTGGGGGCTCCCCTTGGCTCCTGATATTCTACATGGCTGGTGCTACCACCTCAGTAAGTGATACTCCCGCCTCAGGAACCATCAGAAGAGAAAGTTTTAAAATAGGGTGTCAGAGAAATTCAGACTTCACACTCAGCTAACTGACCCTTGAGAGAAGGTCATGGGCTCCTCTAAGACCGGGATAAACACAGCAAAGCTTCTTGGTCTGTCAATTTTACTTAATAGCGATAACTTCAAACTGCTTACATATTTAAAAAAATAGGATGGATTACTGTAAAATACAGAAATTATATTAATCTTTAAAAATGAAACTCAAGACTTCTAGGACATTATTAAATTCAGGTAGAAAATATTGGAATGATTCTAAACCAACCCCCACCTCACAGCACCCTGCTGTCCCTCAGGTGAAGGCATTCACTCTTCTCACTTACTACTGAAAACATTGAGGGATATGGCTCTGTGATTGTTTTCCATTACTTAAGATGGCTCCTGTTGACAGAAGTAAATTCCACATTTTATAGATATGGCCCTTTTCCCTCTGGCCCTGCCACTGACCATTTACTTAAGGTCATTCCAGATATTGTGCTTGAGAAGAATTTGCAGGCCTGATGCGGCTTCAGAGAGTTTTCTTCTGCACTGATATTTGAAGAGGAATTATTTTCTGCGAAGGTTCCAAAGAACTTGTTATCTCAAAAATAATTACAAATAATTTTATTTTTTTATTTATTTACTATTATAAAAAGAGCTGCAATGAACATTCTTATCATAACTGTGTATATGTCATTAATTATTTATCTAAGTTTAATGGGAGAAGTAGATATTTCTAAAAAATATAAATTTGCCTAATATTTCTATTTTTATAATCCCCAAGACTAGGTCTTGAGCACGAAATGATCCTCGTAGGACAGAAAGAGGTGTATCTGTAAATACCGAGGTCATGTAAGGTTCCCTGGCCATATCAGGCCATTGCCCAAATTGCTCAAAAATCCTCAGAATAATAGGGAACAAAGTAGGGAAGGAGCAGGCATAGTGAAAACCTAGAACTGGATTCCAGTGCTATGCCCCTTCCCCCTGTGATTTCAGCTGCTCACAGAAAGCATTTTTAGTATACATATCTTAGCTCTTACACTAAAATCCCACAGAACTGTCAACGTAAGTGCTACTGTAGAGAGCATTGCACCTGAGGCCATAAGAGCAGCTGAAATTTAACAGACAAAATACTTTTCTTCCTCAAAATGTGGGCTTTAAAGAATATGAAATAGCAGGGGAAAAAAATGTGTATGTGACCCACATAACAACAATATACAGTCAACACTTGTCTCACTCTTTTAATGTTCGTTCTATGAGCTCATACCCTTGGTTTGGTTAGCTTTGGGCATCACCCCACATCCTTAAAAATTGAGAGAGCATATAGCTACACCCAGGCGCCTTTCTCCACCCTGGGAGAACCTGTTGATGTGTATACAGGTAGGAGGAAGGCACTCAAACTGACACGATTGAGCACCAATGTGCTGGTACTTCACAGTGTTGACCATTTCATTCTTGTGACCACCATAAAAATTAAAATTATTATCATCACCTTCCAGATAAAGATACTAAAAGTCATGATCGACATGGATTATTTGAATATATATTAAATTTGACCTGTAGTTCCTAACACAACACAGATGTGTGATTGTGAAGGCTGATAGAGAAGGCCTTTCTAAGGTAGTGATAAAGGAATAATAAATAGCTGTGAACACACCTAATGACCTAATGAAATATAGATCAGTGTGGCCAGAGTTCAGGGAGGGGTTACATTCCACGATGAAAAATGATGAGAAACCCCGGAGTCCATGGACATCTCACAGATGCCCTGCCGGCAGCCTTGTTTAAGCCCAAACTATGGCTCTTGATTTATCTGATGAAAGGTAACTCGAGTAATTTTTCAAGATCAATACAAGCAATGCACTGAAAGTCAAAGCTCTGTTGCCCCTGAGTAGCAAAGGAAAATAATCGTAGCACATCCACAGCATTTTTGGAAAATAAAAAATTTATAATCAGCCAAACTGAAAAGAATGTTATCTCCTCTGCTTCTCGAATCCCTCGGAAAATGCTAAGGACCAAGAGAGCACAACATGGCACTCAACTAGTGTGGCTTTTATATTCAGGTTGATGAAAGATGTCACCTTGCCTCTACAAGAACTGCCCAGATGGATCATTTTCCCCATCACTCATAAATTACACAGTTTGTTGAATCCGTAATTCACAGAAACTTATCATGGTGTCAGCCTTGTACATGCCGATGCAAAGCCACTAGGCCCTTTCGTTATGTGTTATGATCATGGCTTAAATGATTTCATAAACATATTGGCTGTTTCACATTTGGCATGAGTCCCTCGTAGAGCCCCTATAATCTGTCACCGTTGTTAATGAGATATCGACCTCCTCATAACCCAAGCAAAAAAAAAAAAGTCTCCCTTTGAATGTCAGCCAAGAAGAAAACCCTCTGGAACACCTACAAATTCTGCAGATTCCTCTCAACACTGTGGCAGGAAAAGGGCCACACAACAAAGGCCACATCTACACAATAAGAAATGATGCCTGAGCTCCTTTCTCTCCCCATGATAGGGACCACCTTAAACACATGAAGCCCTTGGAGCAGGTTTCTGAAACGTTTCACCGAAGACTCCCTAATAGCAGAGAATGATTAACTGGACACTCAGCCATCCTGAAGGCGTAGCTGTTGGATCCTATCACACCATCAAAATTTTCTAGAAGTCTTGTGCGATATCTCTAAATTTTTATTATACATCTTGCATCCTATTCCACAATATGTCAAGGCTTAATTTATTATGTAAGAAGCTCTGGATGAAATAAAATTAATATCCCAGGAGGTGGAACCACACTTACCCTGGACACAGAGTAGGCTGTGGCCTTCACCCATGCAAAAGCCCCAGAGGTCCTATACTTCACTATAAGATTCTCAGTCTTAGGAAGTTTTCTAAATGGAGCTAGTGTCATTAAATATCAAGAATGGGGAAACTGATAAGGCTGAACAGAGTTTGCAGTTCCGGAATATTCTAAATGCCTCCTTTCTTAGGTAAATTCAACCATTCTCCTATATTCTCGCCAGATACCATCAGAAATGTTGCCTTTGTCTTATTGTTAGTAGATCATGGGGCAAAGATATAGGCAACTGGAGATTTAAATACACAGTCATATGCCACTTACCAAGGTTTCCATCAACAATGGCCCGGAGGTCCCTTAAGGTCATAATGGAGTTGAAAACTTCCTATCACTTAGTGACATCGTAGCAGCCCTCAGGATTTAGAGCAAAGCATTTCTGTCTTATGCAGGATTCAGTATGTTAATAGTATTGCTGCTGACCAGAAATGCCTGGGGGCACTACCCTGGCCTCAGTGAGCTTCCCACTGGCATGTCCCCTGTAAGCCAGTGTTATAACTGAACAACCCTTATAGTTATTATAATAACAAGATGCCCTTTGGCCATACTCATCAGAAAAAAAGTTTATTACTTACAGGGTCTGGACCTGACAAGGCACATCAGAAAGCACAGAGTGAGGTTGGGGGAGGGACGGTTCTGTCTTTATTGGGGTTGAGGGTGGAGCCTCTTTATTGGTGAACTTAAAGCAAAAGAGCAGGAATTTAAAGACTGGGGAAAAAAAAAACAAGGTAACCCAAATGGTCAGTTAGGGAAATCAACCAAGATGTCTAAAACAAAGGGGACCCACCACGGGAGAGAGCATGGCTCTTTAGAGTGTGGCTAGCAATGTGTTTGCTCCCGACAGCCATCCTTAACGCAGATGCCATTTCAAAACAGTAATCAAAGCTTAAGTCAGGCACTTGAATTGCCTAAAGAAAAGTCAACTGTCAGAGTTTATGCTACTTACTGAAGTGTTTGTGGCAATGCTGGTGCAAACAGACATACTGAGCTACCAGTCTTATAAAAGTCTACTGTGTACAATTGCCTTAGTAGCCTATATACAATCTAGGTTTGTGTTAAGTACATTCTATGATGTTTGCACAATGATGAAACTGCCAAAGGATGCATTCCTATCACTGAGCGATGCTTCATTGTATCTCTCTCCTAACAATAAAACTACAGGTTGGGTAAGACATCATCTTGAAGCAAGTCCAGAAAGCAGATTATATGCATCAACCTTCCTGTGAAGAAGAGTGCTCGGATTTGGGACGTTAAGGTTTTTAAACATCTTTGTACTAAATAGTCTCTGAGATATGTCCGCCAGTTATATCTACCTATGGTGGTGGTCTGCAAATCTCTCGTTCACTTATACCTTAAAAGAAATTTGAAAAACAATGTATCTAATCACAGTTTTCTTCATAAATTTAAATATATGTAAGAATATAATATTCAGCATGTAATAAATATTGAGATTTTTTGAAATCAGATTATGTCATGCATTTAAATATTGACAATATAAATTATATCAACTGTCATCTCATTTTTATGGATTTTTAAATATTTATTTAAATATTTTTATTAAATTATTTTCAATTATGGATCTTGAGATAATTATCTCATTTAAAAAATACTTTGATAAGCTCTTCTTAGATGTTGATGCCTTTTTTTTTGAACTTGCATTTCATTCTATTTTCTCCACAGAATTTTATCCAAATGATTTTATATTTTATTCTTGAAAGTCTTTTATTGATTTCACTAATATTGTTCTCTACAGCAAAACAGGAATACAAACTGAAGTTTCTTTTTCTTTGTTTTATTTGGCATACCTATCTAAGTTCATCAGACAGGTTTGGTGTATATATATATATATATATATATATATATATATATATATATATATATATATATTATAATTCTACATAAAGAACTCAGAATCTCAGTGGCCACAATAACAAACATTTATTTTTCTTAGTCCACAGTCTCCAAGTCAGTGAAGGTGGCTCTGCTCAGGCATCAGTCACCTGCACTTGGCTCCAGAATTTGGGTTAGTTCAGGTCTGTTTTCAATTATTTCTGGGCAAGGACCACACTGAGCATTTTTTTATCAGGGTTGATCAATGACAGGTGAAAGAGATGAGATCAAATAACAAAAGCACCTTTAAAACCTTTACTTTCATCACACCTGCTAAGATTCCATTGGTCAAAGCAAATCACAAGATCAAGTCCAATGAAGGAGGCAACGCACTCCTTTTACTGTAAAAGTAACAAGTGAAGAATTGGGGACAAATCATTTATGGTTTAAAATTTTTTATGATTGAATTACCATTATAATTATTATTGAAGACAAATATCAAAACAACTAAAATACCTTATAGTTTTTGAAAGATTTTTAAACAGTAAAAGTAAAATTTTATGGGAAACATCGCTTAATAATATAAAAATGTTTTAATTATATCCTATGTGAATAAATATTATAAACACAAAAACAAAATAGGATTTAGCATTAATTTCTTAACTAATTTTCATTTTATAGATAAAAACATTGAGAATCTTTATATAAAGACATAAAAATAGATTTTTATAGAAATGGACTCAATTCTTTGAACTCTTTCTTTGTCATATTCCCAAAATCACATAGTGATCCATCATCAAAAACTAATTGTAAGGGCCTATATCCTGACACTTTGATTCAGGCTTCTTTCAATTTTGCTGAAAGCAAAGAATAGGAAATTATGTGTTTGCAAAAGATTTTATCACATGATTATCCTACTTATTCACTTTTTGTAGGATATACATGTAAAAGATTTACCCAAGAACCATTAAGTGACCATTAATTATACCTGGTTATACCTGATACTCTTATTTATGGGTATCTTGCTTAACACAATATACTTTTTTAAAAGGATGGGAAATTTTATTATGGCTAATTTTAGCTTAACTGTGCTAAGGCAATATTTTTAGGAGGGTGGGGGGAATGCTTTTACTTTATAATTAAATCTGGAGCAGCTGATTAATTATGGTAAACTATTTTCATATAACCCAGTGAAAATGCCATTTTGAACATCAAACCAATCACCAAACAAATCAAACCAATCACCAAAATGCAGGACAGGGCAAATTTCCCCAAGTGACAGGGAGACCAAGTCCTGCTCTGAGAAAAAAAGAAGGTCCTTTGGCAGAGAGTGAAGAAAGAATTCAACACACACACCAAAGCTAGAGTCAACGGGAAAGTTTTTCAGAAAAGGAAGAACACTCACAGACAGAGCGTGGTCTCCTCTCAGAGGCAGAGAGTGAGAGGGACAGTGAGAGGGACCCTGCGTGAGAGGGATCCTGAGTGTTCAGGGAATTCAGTTTATATGTCATTCTTTAGTTCCCATTTCCTTCGATATGGACATACAAAGAGGAAGGGGAAGAGTATGTACCTGTGAAAAAGTAAGAATATGTAGAGTGAAAGGCTTACTGGTTGATCCCAGCATTTAATACTTAGGTTCTTCATGGTTTTAGCCATAGGCAATGACTCTTGGATCCTATTTCCCCTTCACAGGTGTGGGGAATGGTCTGTTAGTCATCTAGCAGAAACTTTCCTTTGTTTTTTTCTGATGCTGTCCTCCTAGCCTGGCTGCAGGACTGATCAGCATATTGTATGCAGTCTCTGATTATGGCTTGACTAACATTTTAATTCTCTTGCTTTCTCCCTACATTAAAATCAGAGCTCCATTCTATACCAAGAATTTAACTTCAGTTTTCAGTTCAAATAACACGTTAAAACAGGACCCTGTGACTCTCATCTCAATTTGGAACACAACAATAGTCTAGAGTATTTCGATCCTGTGTCTTCAAGGGCAAGCTTAAAAACATCTAAGGTGAACATTCTGAATTTGTTAATATCAATTGACCATTTTAATGGTATCATCCAATGGTGCATGAAAATTGTGACTTAACTTTTGGGGACCTAGAGCTTGTTTTTGAGAAAATGGTATCTTCGAGTCTAAGGAGGATAAACCTTAGCTATGAAGAATAATATTGTTGTTTGCCCAGGCACTGAAACAACTTGTGAGCAGAGAAACTTGTATAACATTCCCTACATAAACCCAAACAAACTCAGTTACAGGACTTCGCATGTGCCAATCCAGATTAACAGAGGGGGACAACTCAAATCACACTGAGAAAAGCAACAGTGGTTCTGTAAACTTACAAGTGGTATACAGAGACTTGCTAAACATCTATTAGTAATGTGAAGCTCTGATTATCTTACCAGAAAATTATTTCTTTCATTCTTTTCCCTACCTTTATGGACCTTTCGCCTTACAGAATTCCATCCATAAAGAAAAAAGAAAATTAAATAAAACAGAATGATTCTTACAGTTTTGTATGTTGAACTTTTGAGACAAGAAAGGCTTCAAGATGGAATAGTAAATGCTCCTGGAGTCAAAGACGACAAAGGAGAGGCTTTTTTCTTTATATCGTATTTGCATTTGAAAAACAGGAGTCATTAAGAGTATTCATCTTGTCATGCTTACACCCAAAACTCACACACTCTGAAAGGTACTTGTTACTAAGAGAGAAAGCCAAATATATATAAAAAAATAAAAATAAAAAAAAAGAATGCAGATGTAAATCTACAGTTTTACAAGTTGAGCTTTGAATGACGGGAGAAGGGTGAATATCTCCTGAAAACTATCTTTACCTGTCACTACTAGGATAATAAGTTCAACTAACTGTAAAAATGTGCCTCTTGCAGAAATGGCTTTGTGAAATTATTCTCTGGGAAATGTGAAACTTTATACTTTCATTCTATCAGAGGAAAATTTAAAACCACTCATACATTACCAGTTTACAGACAATGAGAGAGGAAAGTTCTGTATCAATAACAGATATGCTGCTAAGGTCAAGGTGCTTTGCACAATGGCAATGCAAATGAGTCCTATGTCAGCTTCCCAAATCCAAAAACACAGTAACAGTAAGGAGGTTGCTGGCTCACAAGGCAGAAGACCACAGCTGTGCCCACCTAAGAAGCAAGGAAGAGGATATTTACCAGTGAGGCTGAAGAATGTTTCAAGACCTTCATTCTAATAGTTCTTAGTCTGAACTTTCTTCTGCAAGGTAAACGTGTGACACGCTGACAGAAGTTTTAAAAGCAAGCATTTATTGGGAAAGGGCTCCCAGGCGAGGTTCTCTGGTCCCAAAAGGAGAGGTACCAGAGAAGTCCCCAGGGGTGGGACGGCACAGCTTTTATGGGGTTATGTGGGGGTAGGGGTATAGCATGGGGAACATTAATCAAATGCTAATTGAGCATCCGGATTAGGGTGGTGGCGCCTAGGGCGTTAGGGTGGGCCCTATTCAGAAGGTCTGGATTCCCGGTATCAAGCTGGGGAGTCTCCAAGCAGGCATCTGGCTGACCCTTTCTCCGCCAACCTAACATCTTCTATAAGAGCTGCTCAGTTATATAATGCCTGCAATGTCTTTATACTACATTGTTATATTTATATTTGAATTTGGTTTAAGTAGAGAGCCAAAATTTATCACAGTCTCTGAATGAATATGATAAATATATCATGGCAGATATTATGAGTTAATTTTTCTAAATATTTCCAGATTCATGTTCTGTTACCAGTAAGACAATTTCTCTGCCTGCACCAAATCTGTTAGGTCTGAAAAGAGAGCAGGGAAAATGCTGTTTCAGCCAAGAGAAGGACATGATGGAGAAGAAGCCATGCCCAATAAGAGAGAAGCCCACCCTGCCAGCTCTGGAATACCCAGGCATTTTATAATAGCATTTGAGGAGGCTCTGGAAAAAAGCTGGAACAGTATAATAAGAGAAATAAAGTTTAATTTTATTTCCACATCTGAACATGGCGTGAGCAAATTTGGAACCCTTTCATTCAAAGTTCATAGCAGTTTGAACAAAAGAAAGAGAAAAGAGTTGAGTTATTCAATGGCTCATGCAGTAGAGTTGGAATGAACTCAGGAATCTGCATTTTAGGGTTAGAGTCAGTGATCATTTGCATTGCAAGTCAAAGTATTGAGCTATCCAACTTAACCAACAAGTCCTGATTTGCCTGAGAATTTTCTGGTTTTAGCAATGGAAGTTCCAAGTCTTAGAAAAGCCCTCAGTCCTGTGCAAATACTATCTATTTGTATATCAGTTTGCAACCATTTCTTTTAAGTACAGTGGTAAATGTAAAATAGAAATTTTTGATTGGATGAGGTGTTTATTTAACACAAACCTTAACTTCAAGGGAATGTAGAAGAAGCTTAATAATTCTCAACAGACACCAATTAAACTGTCTTTTGAGAATTGCTTACAGGTTTGATTTCTTAAAGCAGCCAAAAAAAAAAAAAACCTGACACATATCATCCTGGACAAGTCCTTAAAAAAATGAATACTCATTCTTTGCATTAGAATTATGCCAGGATAACATACACATATGTTGATTTGTGTTTGCTTCAGCTGCTTCAGAACACCTGAAGCATCGAGAATGATGAGGACCAATAAGCTGTACCACCACTGGCAGTGGCTGCAAATGCATCACTTACATGAACCATGTTGGGCAGGAGGGGAGCATGAGATGAATGGATCACCCCAGTCACCTCTGTCAATATCCTTGTTACATACAGGAAGGAAGAGCAGATGGAGAGTAAGACTGGAAGTAGGCCTGAGGTTCTGACTTCTTTTTATTCTCATTCCAGACAGAGTCCCGTGTCTGTTGCCTTCAGCCGCTCCTTTTAGCTTCCAGAGCTGATTGATAATACATCTTTGCTCTCATCATCCAAAATCAATAAGAAACTTAGCTATGACATCATTGCAAATTATGACTACTTTTAGAGAAAGGGGTCCTGTTTAAATAAGTCACATTAATGCAAACTTCAAGTGAAAGGGGTTAACATATTATAAGAAAAGCCTCCTTATTAACCAAGCTCATTTGAATTTTAGGCCTATTTGAGTTTTAGCTTCTCTCTTTTCAACTCTCAGTCCCTTGATGGATGTGATAATTAAATGTAAAATGGTATCAAACTGCATAGATAATCAAAAACTAAATCATCACCTTTCTATAAAAATATTTTTGTAAATGTATTTTATGTATATTTTCAGTAAATATATATTTTGGAATAAGAAACATGTTTATCTGCTACAATCTTGGGCTCTGACACATTGAGAGGTGAAATGGGCAGCCCTATTGTTAGGTGGGCCAGGGGAAGGGCCAGCCGGATGCCTCCCTGGAGACTCCCCAGCTTGATACCTGGAATCCAGACCTGAATAAGGCCCACCCTAAAGCCCTAGGCCATCACCACCCTAATCCGGAGGTTCAATTAGCATTGATTAACGATTAACGTTCCCACTCTATACCCCTACCCCCACATTACCCCATAAAAGCTGTGCCCTCCCTCCCCAGGGCACAATTTCTCTTGTGCCTCTCCTATCTGGACCAGAGAACCTCGCCCAGGAGCCCTCTCCCAATAAATGCTTGCTTCTAAAACTTCTGTCAGCGTGTCACGCGTTTACCTTACACCTATGACCTTGTAAATAACAGGAAGCAGCAGGCTGATGTTCTCTTTTGAGAGGAAACATGCAAAGCATTATAAAGTAAATGTGTCTTTTCTATATCAAGTATGGGTTGGAGAGAGGCTGTGGGTACAATCTCAGATCAGGAGAGAGAAATAAAAATGAAAAGAACGATCATAGTGTTAAATCCTGCTATAGCCGCCTCTAATCACCATGCACTCTCAATAGTGACTCTAAAGGGACATTTGGGGTCAGTACTCTGCCCTGATCCCCCAGATCTTCTCACTGGTTAATACAATACACATTCTTCTTAAGCTCACACAAAAGATTCTCCAGATAGATCACATTATATCACAAAACAAGTCTTAAAAAATTTAAGAAAATTGAAATCATACCAAGTATCTTTCTAACCACAATGGAATGAAACTAAAAAAAAAAAATCCATAGCAGGAAAACTGAAAATATCACAAATATGTGAAAATTAAACAATACGTTCTTTTAAATTTTTTTTAATTTATTTTTCAGTTACTGTTGACATAATATTATATTAGTTTAAAGTGTACAACATAATGATTAGACATTTATATAACTTATGAAGTGATCACCTGACAAATTTTGTACCCATCTGAAATCAAACATAGTTATTACAATATTATTGGCTATATCGTCTACGCTATACTTTACATCTCCATGACTATTTTTATTATAACTAAAACTTTGTACATCTCAATAACATATTTTTGAACAACCAATGAGTCAAAGAAGAAATCAAAAGGAAAAATTAGAAAATAACTGAATCAAATAAAAGCACAATATACCAATACTTTCATGGGGTACAGTAAAAGCATTTCTAAGAGGAAAATTTATAGTGGTAAGCACCTTTAAAAAAAAAAAAAAGATTTCAACAACCTAACTTTATACCTCAAAAAAGAAGAAAAAAAGAACAAACTAAACCCAAAATTAGCAGGAAGAAGGAAATAATAAAGATGAGAGCAGAAAATTAAAGAAAAACTAGAGACTAGAAAACAATAGAAAAAAATCAATGAAACAGAGTGGTTCTTTTTATAAAAAGCAACTCTTATACACACTGCCCTGTCCTTAACTAAATCAAGTGAGAGCAAAAAGAGAAGACTCAAATAACTAAAATCAGAAATGAAAGAGGATACATTACAACTGATACTACAGAAATAAAAAGGATTATAAGAAGCCTCTGTGTAACATTATAAGCCAACAAATTAGACAAACTAAAAGAAATGGATAAATTTTTAGAAACAAACAGCCTACCAAGACTGAATCGAGAAGAAACAGAAAATCTGAACAAATCTGTAACTGGTAAGGGGATTTAATCAGTAATCAAAAACCTCCCAACAGTGTAAATTCAGGACCAGGTGGCTTCACTGGAGAATTCTACCGAATATTTAAAGAAAAATTAAAACAAATTCTTCTCAAACTCTTTAAAAAAAAAATTAAAGAAGAGAGAATACTTTCAAACTCATTTTATGAGGCCAGCATTACCCTGATACCAAAGCCAGACAATGATACAAGAAAATAAAACTAGAGCCCAATATTCCTGATGAATATTGGTGCAACAATCCTCAAAAAAATTACAAACTGAATCGACAGAACGCTAAAAGGATCATACACCATGACCAAGTGAGATTTATCCCTGGAATGCAAGAACGGTTCAACATATGCAAATCCATCAGTGATATACACCACATTATCAGAAGGAAGGACAAAATCACTTGGCCATCTTATTTATGCACAAAAAAGCATTTGCCCAAATCCAACACCCTCTCATGATTTAAAACAAACAAACAAACCAGAACAACAACAGCAAAAACCACTCAAACTAGGAATAGAAGAAAATAACCTCAACATAGCAAAGGCCATATATGAAAAACCTTCAGCTAACATTACATTCAATGGTGAAAACTGAAAGCTTTTTCTCTAAGATCAGGAACAAAACAAGGATGCCCACTCTTGTCACTTTTACTCACCATTATACTGGAAATCTTAGCTAGAGCAATTAGGTAAGAAAAAGGAAAAATAAAAAGGAGGGCATCCAGAGTGAAAAAGAGAAAGCAAAATTTCTGTTATATATATATATATATATATATATATGGAATGAACCTTGAAGACATTATGCTAAGTGGAATGAGCCAATCACAAAAAGACAATACCACATGATTCCACTTACATGACGCACCTAGAGTAGGCAAATTCGTAGAAAGTCGACTTGTGATTGCCAGGAGTTAGGGGGAAATGGAGAGTTTCATTCAATGAGGATAGAGTTTTAGCCATGCAAAGTGAAAAAGTTCTTAGAGCTCTGTTGTACAACCATGTGTATATAGTTAACGATACTGTACTATACATGTAAAATTCTTAAGAAAATCATTTTATGTTATGTGTTTTTTGCCACAATAAAAAAAAGCAATGATTATTTTGATGGCAAAAGGAGTGGAGGTGGTAAAGAGAAAGGGCTTCAAGAATTTTATATTTGTGAGTTGTTTTTCCTGCAGATATTTTAATAAGAGATTTCCTGTATAGTTTATTCAAGAGTTGCAAAATCAAACATCATGGAGCACTTGTAGGACCTTATGTCACTCGGCTGCTGTGCAGCACTGAGGCCATGTCTTCCTTCCACAGCCTGCACTTTATTAGCCCTGGTGGTTTCACACATTTTTATCACCTTTATCCATCTCGTAACCCACATGGGCAGGGAACTCCCCATTTGTCACTCTCGTGCACGCTTCCCTGCCCTTCCCTGGACCCCAGAATGCTGACATTGGCGGAATGCATCACCCAGATTCTTTAGGCTTCTGGCTTCTGGTAGGATTTGACTGATGGAGGTGCCATCAAGCAACTGAAGGGCAGGGCAAAGGAGCTACATGTTTATTCCCTGGCTGCCTCCCTGCTAGACAATGCTACATATTTCTGCCCAAGGTCAGAGTGCCTTTCAGACAGCCCCTCTCACGGCTTTTGCCAAGTCCCCATTACTTTCTCCACTTCCCACCATCGTGAGAGGCAATGACTTTCCACTGATGTGGGCCCTGAAGTGCCTCACCATTCTTTGCTGGTGCCTTTTGCCCTATAACACCTTTGCAAATACCTCTTCATTAATTTCTTCAAAATTACGTTGGCACACACCATCTGTTTTTTTCAGAACCCTGACTAATCCACCACTGTTAGAATAAGATGAGCACAGAGCCACTCTAACGAAGAATATGAGCTGTGTGAATGATAACTTTTTTCCTATGTTCATGGAGCAAGCTCCATGTTAGAACCAATATCTGTCTCCACATTACAAACCAAGCTTCTTAATTAATCTATCACACCATTTCCAATCATCATATGAAAGCTTGTGCTAAAGAGAAACGTCTGTGCTGTAAAATACTGCCACCAAGGAGTGAGTCTGCATTAAGAAAGAAGTATTCCAATGTCAGAGGAAAACAGGGTGGCAGGGGAGGGAGGGAGCCCTGCTATAGAGAGCCAGCCTTCAGCAGGTGGTGTCAGGGTGGGTCAGAACCAATTGCGAGGGGTTAATTTGGGTTGTTCTGAATGCCATCCCCAAGAAAATAGTTCAGGACAGGTGATGCCCACAAGCAATGGGCAACGGAGGAATCTCATGGTGATTAATGAAAGTCTTGGCCTCTGACTTCCTTAAACTCACAAAGAAAATTAAATTTCCCATCAGGTCTCTCCCTTGACTGGGGCCAGACAAGCCTCTTGTTTATCCCTGGAGATGCAATTACCTGGGTACCAAGGACGGCCTGGTCCTTTTCTCTAACTGCCAAGCCTCGGCCAACCCACAGTGGAGGGATGGTAGGAGGGATGACCTATACGGAGCTTCCTACCACATACTGAGTAATTTGTGAACTTTGTCTCCTTTGGAATGATTTTCCCCATAACACTGCGGAATGGCCATGGATAGAGACAGCGCTTCTGGCCTTCCTGATGAAACAGACGTCAAGAGGCAAAAGCCATTTTAGTTAATATCCCAGGGTCGTAGAATATTATCCTGCCTTTCTTAACCCATTCATCAAAAAATAAAAACAGAGCAGGGGGATTAGTGGAGGGGGGAGGTGTTTAGGATGGTGAAACTATTGTGTATAAAAGTGCAATGATGGGTATATGTCTACACATTTGTCAAAACCCATAGAACTGTACGACACACAGAGTGAACTTTAATGTAAACTATGAATTATGGTTAATAGTAATGTACCAATATTGGTTCGTACCACACTAATGTACCACACTAATGTACCACACTAATGCAAGATGTAATAATTGGGAAACTGTGTGCTTGGGATAGGGGTGGAGTGTTGAAGGATGAGTATATGGAAGCCTCTGTTTTATCTTCTCAGTTATTCTGTAAATATGGAACTATACTAAAAAATAATAAAATCTATTAATTACTAGCATTTATAGTAATCCCACTCACTGAGCACCTGCCCTTCCTATTGCTTTGGAGTGCATCTGACCTTTTTCTTAATGGGGGTACAGTCAGCCCTCCATATCCAGGGGTTCTTTTGCCACAGATTCAACAAACTGCAGATGGATCTGTAAGCAGATGAAGAGACTTGTGTACCCACAGATTTTGGTATCCTCAGGGGTTCCTGAAACTGACCCTCTGCAGAGGACGGCATAAGCTGTTTTGTGCCTAGGACTGTTAGGCTGATCTGTACACAGTGGACGGGGGGATGGCCCAGTGCTAAAGTGTCCAGGTACAAGTGAGTGTCACAAGACACTGAGAACTCAGTGGGGAAAAGTGGGAAGAAATCTGGTTAAACGTCTGTGCATGAAGGATAAAAATCATAGTGGCAGGAGGACTCTTTCTTCATAATACTCTTAGCAGGTGGCAGAAATTGGGAAGAGCGAAGAATTGCTTCTGTGGTTATCTTTTGTTTTGTTTTTTTTCATTTATATGTGCTTCATTCATGCGTGAATACATCTGAGGTAGGGAGGGAATAATTGCGTCCAGTCTTCCATAATGGAATAGTCACCGCAGTGTTAAGAAAAAACTTTAAGATTCTGAGAGCCAGAACTGCCTCTGAATTTTGTAAGATATTCCAGGAACCCAAGTCGTCCCATTACCCACAAAAAGCATTGTGTCACTTTGGGTTCTCCGGAGGGCAAAGCCTGAGACTTGGCTGCAGGCATTTTTTTGGCGAGCTGATCCCTAATTGCAGAAGTGGCGTAGCAAAAAGAGACAGGAAAGGGAGGTAAACCAATACAGGCAGGATGAAAGGACTTGAAAGCTGGCCACTGGTAGCTGATAACAAAATTCCACAGAATATCAAAAATAACCAGACAAGGCCACTTATGATAGAATGAGACAAAAGCAAGACCACTCCATAATCATAACTGAACACAAAGGTAAAGGACACTGTGAAACCACAAAAATAACCCAATCTTCCCTTCTTTCTAACACGAGTGAGTCCTCTTACAAATACATACCCAGTCATCAAATTGCCCCAGGATCCAATTTTAGAAAAAAAGAAAACTTGCTTCATATAATCCTTATCAAAATCACCCAGCACGAGTCCCCTCCCTATATATATATAAGCTACCCTAAGTCTCTCTTAGAGCTGGCTGCTCATCATTTGTCTTCTCCTGTCACAGCAACTCATCAACTTCACTTTGCTTGACTTCGGGTAGGGCCCTGAGGTCTTTAGTTCATGGACATTGACACCAATAAAAGGTTATTAATGAGTTTGTTACCATTGTGGGCCACTCACTGGAAATCGGTCCCACTGAGAACACCGTGGAGCTGCATAGAGTGCATCCCAGAATTGTACCACTGGACGATGGAGAATTAACAGTGGACTCCCATTCTCCTTTACATGGCAGTCATCTCTGGAGCATTAACTCTTCTGCATTTTTGGATCGTGCCTGCCCGAGGTTGAGCAGCCTTCCGTAGCTTCAGAGGAATCTCAGGGACAGCCTCGTGAAGAGGTTGAGCTGGAATTGGACTTTGACTCCTAGGACTGCAAAGGTGTTCCAGAGGAGGGAGCAACACAAACAAACCTTCTGAGATAAGAGCCCCTGGATGGGACCAACACTACGAGGAGGTGGCTTCACAACTCATAAATACCTATTTCCCTACCCCATTCAAACAAGCCAAATGCCTCATCACTGAATCGACCCAAGTGGACTAAGAGAAGAAGATCAACAAGGCTGGCAAGCAGGTGTTGAAACAGAGGGCTGGTTGATCTCAGGTATCCAAGAGATGAGAGGACTTGAAATGATACAATGACTTGCCCTCTCTCAGCCGTATCCTAACTCCAATCGGAGAATGAAGGGGAGAATGAAGGAAGAGGGAATCTTGACAGCTGAATGAGCAGAAGCTCCAGCTCCTCCCAAGGGAAGATTAACTTCCCCTTCTCCTCCCTTTTTCACTCCCAGCTCCTGGTCAAAAAAAAAAAATTATATGTATGTATGTATGTATGTATGTACACATTTACTGAGTGTACCTAGTGCATGCTAGGCACCTGACAGGATGGATGTTGGGGATTCTAGAAGAAACAATACTTTTTCCTAGAAGTTAGGCATGTTCTAGAAAGTTCTGAAAAAATTTCAGCCAATCCTGGGAGTTGGCAAGCAAGTTTCTCCAGAAAAATAAACAATAAAAGTCCTAAAACTTCAGGCTCTTTTACACACACACACACACACACACACACACACACACACACACACGTGCACACACACACACAGAGGTTCCAAACCAAAACATTTCTAAGGTTTTTCAGTGGGCAGGGATAAAAGCACATTTTCTTTATATAAAGAGAATTTCTCTTATACCAAATTGATCTTCTTCAACATATGAAAACTTATATTTCTGAAGTCACAACCAATCATGTGTTTGGGACATATTTAACACAATTTAGTTTTCTGATTTTAAAATGTTGGCTGACCCTTACCAATTTTTAAAGGTTAAAATGATATAGGCCTCGCAACTGTCAGCAACTCTCTTATTAGGAAAAGAAATTGTACAAATTGAACATTTCAGTCTGGGATCTTATCTCTCCTTCATGACAGCTAGTCCCGGGCAAGCTTGGGCAAAACATTTATTGCTTCTCTAAACCAGGAATTAGGGCTGTGAGCTGTTTAGAGAGTTAGTTGTTCCCAGAATTGACATTCAAATAGTAACAAATTTCTCTTTCCCACAGACCAAAATTCAGGCAGGAATGAACCCAGAGTGCTTGGCATTGTCAAGTGTGGCCACAGTCCCCTGCCGCCCGATGCCCCAGACCATCATCCATCAGAGATTCTGGTCCAGCAGATGCTGCTCAGCTTATGTCCTGGTTTATCCCAGGAGAGATGCTCCCCATAGCTGGAGCCTCCCATTGGATGAATCAGGTCATTTCAAGCAGCAATTTGACAAAGCTCTTCTAACCTTTTGGACATTTTTTTTTTAGTCTTTTATAGTATCTATAGCAACATGGACCTTATCAAGGTGTAAACGTGTGTGCATAAGCCCCTCCCATAGCCTCTGCCCATCCTTCTGCATCACTTGACATCTGAGCTTCTTCTCTGTAAATAACCCATCCTCTGACCACCTACCAGCCTCAGCCCATCCCTGGCCCCATCCTTTATCCCAGATCCACCCCATCCCTGGGCCTGGTCCCTCCATACTCTCTCTCACCCTGACCTCTGATACAGGTGAAGCTAAGTCAGGGAGCCTGGATGGCGGGCAGAGGCAGGGCTGCACACTTTAGAGCTTATCCATGAAACTTTCAGGGCGATGAGCAAGTACATCTTGTTACAGCGACACGATCCTTATCTTGTCAGACAGCAATATCCCATTTTGAGAGACTGAACCCAGCAGGGCAGAAAATGAGAAAGATACCAAACCCAGATTGTCACGGAAAGCATTTATCAGAAGCCAATACAACTGAATCCGTGGATACAGGGTCAGGACGCAAACCCCGGTGTTGTTGCACCTGCTGAGACTCAGGTCACTCCTTGATCAGAAAGTTAGATCTCCAGACCCAGACCGCAGGGCCGGAGTCAAGGGCAGATTCCTTGATAATCTCTGCCTCACCTTGGAGAAGCCAAACATTACGTTGCTGCCATCGCCATCTGGTGGTTACCTGCCAGCCTGTGGCGCCTAAAGACACCAGCAAAATCCCAGCCAAAAGGGTTCAGAAAAGTCAATTTCACTTTGCCTTTGATTCTCTTCCTCACCTGCTCACTCTTGTTTAATCATCGGGATTTTTCTGGTATTTTTAATCAGCGTGAGGAGGGAAAATTTTGCTAAACCCCAGTTCAATTTAAAATAAAATAATTTACTCTTTTTCTTTGCTGGGGTGCATTAGACATGAAATCAGCCAGAAGCAATGTGGGAATGTGCCAGACAATGGTAGAAGGTGGCACTGGGTGTGATAGGTTCCCACCTGGCCTCCCCCTCGATGACTCTGCAAAGGCAGGAAATGAGCCTTACCTGGCTGCCCCTGGGGCTGCAGAGTCGCTTTACCTTTCTGCCCTCATCCCAGAAAGAGTATCTGACTGCCAGACTAATCAGGGGGCAAGTGACACAACTCAGAAGCATCTTTTTATTTTTTCCAATCCCCTTTCAAATTAATGCTCATCTCAGTGTTTAAATGCCATGAGGAGAAAATACCTAGTTTGTCTCCAAAACCTTACAAGAATAAAGGTGGGATAGCTGAACAGTAATGCCCATGAAGACAGAGGCCTCAGATATGACTCATGGTGCTGTGAGGATGTGTTCTTTTAGCTCAACTCAGTACAAGAAGTGACCATTTCCAGGTGAAAATGCTCACTAAGCCCCTGCCATAGTAATCTTGATCATGCCAGAGAAATCACAGCCAACAAAGGAGGCACAGAACGTTCTGGAAAAGTGAGCAAGAGAGAGAGCTCTGAACCACCAGGTCAACAGGGTATCGTAAACATTTAGCAGAAGACTTTTTCTGAGATCTCTGTTTTACCAAGTGTTTTTATGCCCTCAGGTTTCATGCAAGTCCCCTTTGTAATTCTTTGCCTCAGGGTATTTTTTGCAGGCAGGATGCAAAAGTAACCTGGGTCAGAAACCTGCCTTTTTTCTGTCCTCTGTAATGGAGAAAATGAGGGGTGTCCCAGAGGTGGAGTGGAGAGAGGAGAGGCTATGCTGGCCAGGAGAATGTGCGGAGCAGAACTGGGAACATCTATGAGTTTCATACCTATGACATTGGGAATATCTATGGGTCTGTGACTCAGGGAGACAGCACTCCAGGGAGGGTCATAGGACCTCAAGGAAATTCTAGGGTCAAGGGGCTAAATCCAATGACCCAAAACTCTCAGTCTCACCAAAAATTCTTGTGCTCCTAGCTAAACCTGAACAGGCCCAAAGGCTGGGACAAAAGGTGTGTCTCGGCATTGACCAGTGTGGATCCATGACTCCTGACTGGAGAGGCCTCCCCTTTGCTGAATCTCTGGGAATGACCCCAGGACCTTGGCCTCGGGTTGAAGATCTGCCTGCAGTAACACGTGAGATGACATTTCCTGTCAGCACACCTTAGATTGGGGGGCTCATCTTCACAGCACCCCGACTAATGGGTAGGAACGGACTCTGCAGAAACCTACCACTAGAATTAGAGGGAATTTAAAATGGAGACTGAAAACAAAGACCCTGAAGTAAGAAATTAAAATCTAAGCATTTAAATCCAGGAGCCACGCACAGTCCCTTCGGCAGACATGGACAGGCCTGGTGTCTGACCACATTGGTGAAGGGTGACTACCAGATTCTTAGTGAGAAACACCCAGAAACACAAACCAGAGCCTGTGATTTGCAGCTATAGCTCTTGTGTGTGGTCACCTTGTCTTTTGAGAGCTCAGTAAAATTGGCCTGAGCATCCTCCTTCTGTAGGAGGGCAGTGAATTTCTGGGGAGGCACAGTCAGGGGCTCCCCCTGTGTGGGAAAGCCCAATAGGAAACCAGTGAGGGTGGCCACCCTGCCCAGGAGAACCGACAGGGTCTCTGAGCTGTCAGTCTTTCTCCCTTTCAGGAAGGCCTTAAGAGGATGATTTTCTTTCCTTCAGATACAAATATGTTACTCCATCCCCCTTACGACTTAGATCTATAGTCAGTTTTGTTCTCAAAAACCAATTACTCAATTGTGAAAACTCATTAGGCTGAACACTTAAGATCCGTGCATTTTATTGTGCATTAAAGAGCCCTCAACCTGAAAAAGAAAAAAAAGAAAGGTAATATCTGCTATGGATATTCGTAAAATCTGGGAGCACAGGCAAATATAGGTCATCAAAAAGACATCATCGGTCTGTAGAAAATGAGACTTCCACACTTTGGGACACCCTAGATTTGGGTTAGGTTAATGAAGACTGAATATATAGTATAATGTTCTTATTCTAGAGTGTGGATTCCATCATTCTCAACACTAGGAATTACCTGGATAGGACAGGCCCAGGTGAGCAGCCCCAGTGCTGTGCTGGCAAGCACAGAGGTCATGCCGTTGGGGGGGGGACAAGGGGGGATTCCATTATTATTTTTTTTTTTTAACTGGATTGGGAGAGAAAAGTTTTAAAATCTACTGCTGTCCACTGTACTTTATTAAGTCAGTTTATTTCCCCTCCCTGAGCATAAAACATTCAACTGTAAAAGGAGTAAGATGGACAAGGTGATCGCTACATCTTAAATTTTATGATTGATTCTATATATATATTTTTTAGCTGGAAGCACTCAGGCGACTTTCGTTGTAAATCATGTTAGTGAGGCATCATATGAGTCAGCGGTCCCCAACCTTTGTGGCACCAGAAACCGGTGCTGTATGAGACTTTAATGCCTGATGATATGAAGTGGAGCTGAGGCCGTGATGCTAGCCCTGGGGAGTGGCTGCAGATACAGATGAAGGTTTGCTCACTCATCCTGCGCTCACCTCCTGCTGTGCAGCCTGGTTCCTAACAGGCCATGGACCGGTACCAGTCCACAGCCAAGGGGTTGGGGACCCCTGCTAGAAGTGACCATGCCTAAGAAGATGCTACTATTCTGAGTTGCTAGCTAGAAAACCAAGGCTTAGAGTGGTTGAGGCCACACAGCAAACCAAAACTGAAGTGGCTTTTGACCTCCACGCCATTGTAGAGAAATGCACATTGATTTTCCATGTTGCTACGAGTAGAACCACCACAGTTGCACTTTTGGAGACTCTTTATGTTGGTCAAGGACCAGAGCAGAAAGGTCTCCCATCCCTGTCTTGGCACTGGAATTCACCCACCATGCTGCAAGTGTGAGCTCTGGAGCAAACCAGCTTGGACAAGCCGACTACCTGTTTCTAGGTAGGATATGAGTGTCTCCCAGCAAATCTTCAACAAATAGGCTGGGCTCAGTGTTACTTTCACAGCCTAGGAAAAAACAAAAACAAAAACAACAACAACAAAAAAAAAAAAACAGAACATAGCCCAGGGACCAAACACCAGTCACCTGCCTATGCTGCCTTTGGCTGACCTGGCACACATAAGGTCACTGCAGGAGGTGGGGGCAGGGGGAGAGCGATAAAAGATTCCAGACCAGCAAACCCCCTGCAATGAACGCAATGCCAGCAAATTGTTCAAAGAAAGATAAGCAGCGCTCCCTGTGCTGTGAGCCCCAGTCTGATTCCAGTGTCAAGAGCGACACCTGCTGCCCCATATGCTGAAAAGTCTGGCTTGTCTCTTCTTTCTCTTCAGCACTGTCGACAGAAAGTGCTTTAAAGTAGTGGGCCTCGCACTGGATGAGTGTCTGAGGGTCCAGAGTACTCTCCAGGACCTCTGAGCTGCTTGTGTGTCTTTTCGTTTTTATGACAGCCTAAAAAACTTAGTACAAACAGATGCCGGATCATCGAACTGATAAAGGAAAACCATCAAACCAGATTCCTTTACTGTGCATTTGTTAGGATACAGCTAAAAGTATCTGTCAGGTGCTACCTTTTTCATTGTTAATAAAGAAACAATGTCGTACTAACTTCTCAAGAAAGCATTTACACTAAGTAGAAGCCAAAAGACTCAGCTGAGAGTGCCACAGCGATTGTTGAAGGATGGCGTGAGAACTGAGTCATCACAGGGCTCACGATGGTATAATTACTCTAGCTCAAAGGCATCTGGGACGGACAGAACTAAAAGGCCCTATTTTCAGTGCGAAAGACCATGTACTAGAAGCAAAACATCATCCATTTCACTGAGTTGATGTAGATTATTGATGCAGCTTTATTTGTTTTGCTTTTGTGGCTGAATATAAATTATAAAGATAAGACATGTATACCTAGTATTGTTGGAAATATTTGAATTACATTGTATAAAATGACTAACTTCTAACTTCTTCTAACTCATCTCCCTATTTCTATCCCTCAGCATCCCCCATACATACACTCATATGCCACATTCTTGGTTGAATGAACAAATTATTTCAATATTTCTTCCTCTAAAAGGGGAGATATATATATATATAATGTAAATATATCAGTGTTAGTCAGGTTTGGACTGCAATTGTGTGCTGTGTAACAAACAGCCCCAAAATTTCAATGGCTTACAATAACAACCATGTGTTTTGCTCATCTGCAGGTGTGCAGGTCAGTTAGAGTCACTCTACTTTGTTCTGCAGGCCAGAATCAGGTCTGCTCCACGTGACTCTCATCTTTCAACCAGAGCACACTCTTTCATGGCAGAGGGCAGAAGCACAAGAGACCAAGCTAAGCAGACAAAAACATCTAAAGCTTTTGCTCTCATCATATTTGCTCGCATCCTATTGGCCAAAGCCTGTCACAAGGCCCAACATCAATGGGGTAAGAAAGTATATCTTTCCCACAGAGCTTGAGAAAGCCAGGACAAGGGAAAGAAGAGAACATAAAGTTATGGACAAATCATGCAATCTATCACAGACCCACATTTTAGAAACACTGCCTTTAAAAAAAGAGATTATTGATATTTCTATTACTTCCTTTAAAAAATTACAGAACCTTCAAGCTAAATGCTAATTAAGTCTTGTTTTTTGTTCTCCTTTTCTTTCTGAAATCTCCATCAAAATAACTAAATGGCCTCAGGGGTGAAAATTCTAAATCAAAACAGGAAATTAGAGGGAGTAGCAACCACATGCCTGAAGCTTAAAAATTGAGATTGCAGACAGAAGGGACCTTAGTAAAAGTATCAACCTTTCAACATCTGCTGCGCGAACTCCTAAGGGCCCACATGGAAAACAGGTGATGAGATTCCAGGAATCAGAAATGTGGCTTTCATCCCAACTCTAAACCAAAGGGGCTCTTGATGGGGGTGGGAGGTGTCACAGTCAGCCAAAAGCAAAATCCTGCCACCAAGACCAGATGAAATGGGGTTCTTTGCCAGGTGACCTCAGTTCTCCTCAGGGCTTGCCTGTCGCCATGTTTGTGGGGAGGGAGCTGCATGGTACATGGGCTCTGCCGAGAATGGCCCCAACAATGCATAACTGGGCTGCTTGGTGGGGGGACCTTGATCTCCTGGCAGCTATGGTCTGCTAAAGTGGACTTGGAGGGAGATATGCCCAGCACAAAGGAGGCATCTCCCTGGTAAGGAGCCTCTCTCTACAGAGGAGAAGACCCCCCACCGCCTCTCATGGGACTTGCCCCAGTGTCCAGTATTATACAAACAAGGCCAATCTGGTCGATGAGGATGAGAAACAAAATAATCACAGGATGTACAAAATGACTCCACAGTTTAAAAGAAGCATCCATGGTAATTAAAATATGGTAGTTCTGGCACGTGGATGAACAGGTTAATGAAACCATATACAATCCAGATAGAGACCTAATATATGAGAAACTTTAGTATATAATAAATAAGGTATTCTTTAAAAATATTTTTTAAATGAATGTCAAAAATTATTTCAGGATAACTAGCTAACCCCTGGGTGGCAGGGGACAGGGGGCGGAATTAAACTAAATTCTCTACCTAACTCTTTACACCATAACAAATTTTCAATGGATGAAATATTTACTGTTTAAATATTTAATAAAGATATTCATAGAAAATTTTTTAATATTTAATCTTGGCATGAGGAAGGCCTCTCTAAGCTATACATCAATGTCGGAACCCAAAACAGAGACTAACGAGCAGTCGGACCTCAGAAGAAGATCACATTCACCTGAGTATGCCCAGAACAATGACAGCAAACACAAAGTGTCCCTTAGGAATAGCACTAGAGATGCTAATAATCCCTGCCCAGCCCATACCCCTGACTTAGAAAATCTACCCCCAACTCACTCTGCTCCGAAAGGGACAGCCCGTGTCCCATGTGACATCCACCGCCACCAGACTCAGCTGCCTGGGCTAGAGGTGGACTCCTGTTCCAAGCTGAGCCAATGGAGTTTCCTTCCCAGGAGTCTGGGACCAGATCCCTGAGAGGCTGAGCCAGTTATTTCCGAGGAGACAGGCTACAAGGTGATGAAGATTCAGGAACCAGAGTGGGCACCGTGAGCCCGCCCCCACCCTAAAGTGGAGGAGCAAGACCCAGGGAGCTAGTCTGAAGCAAGCTGTGTGCCAGGCACACAACAGAGAGTACACCCAGTTCAAGACCTCGCTGAGAGCCCACTGGGCCTCAGAGAGATGAGGAGGCTGGACACTCAGTGCAGGTGGCCGCTGGTTCTCATGAAACCTTTTCCATGCGATTCCCCCCATGACTTTGCAATAGGTTCTTTCTCTACCTTCATAGTTTGGGCGTCTCATCGTGCTGGCAACTTCATGATTCCTGATGAAGATGCAGCTTATATGGACACGTGTGTAAGCAAAGTGCCTGAAGAAGGAAGGAACACAGAAGAGGTGAGGAGAGGCCACTGCTGGCTCTATTCTGCTTGAAAATTGTGTGAGGGAGCTACGGCGGCATGAGCTGAGAACACAAGATGAGTACAAACAACGTTCAGTCACTCAGAGCCCGTGGAAGAAAAGCCTGCGTTGAACACTTGGCAAAAAAAAAAAAAAAAAAAAAAAAACACTCAGAAGCAGCAAATGTGGGGCAAACTGTCCCATGGTGCTTCTGTCATCTTCAAGGGAGTTGGCAACGTGGAGAAAACAGTGATGTCTGGCCCTGGAACGATTTTGATGAGGGCTGAAAGGGCCGGCCAGGCAACTTGAAAGCAGCCGCCTCCAGGTGAGGCCCACCTGATTCCAGGTGGGGAACGGCTCTGCTGACTTCCCACAACCTTAGATTGTTTCCCTGGTGATGATTTTTACCCCTGAGGGCAAGTTCGAAGGAAGAAACACAACAAAAGGAATCACCCTCCAACTAGAAGACTCAGCTCCCCCTGTTAATAAGAATGCTGTGTTGGTGCCAAGGGCAAATGTTGGGCCTTTTATACAAACAGGATCAAATTTTGCAAGTTGTGTTTTGGGGAATGTGTTTGAAACAGTATTTTTGAAAAAAAAAAAAAACTCTTGAAAAAGTGTTTTTGGTTTTATTTTTTAATGAACGCAAAAGTGTAGAAAAGCTCAGGGCCACAGCCAGAAAGAGAGCAGCTGAGCTGCAAAGAAATGAGGAAAATGAAACTTAAGAGACATCCAGCAGGTCATGGGCCACCATCATTTCTATCGTGATTTCTCTAGCTCCTGAGGCTTTGTCAATTGGCTACAAGTCCATAGCCAGAATCTGGGCAGAAAAGGAATTTTAATTGCTGCTGATGACCGAGGTGGATGAGCAGGTAGGTGTCTTCCTTTCATCCATCGACCACATTTCATCCTCTCTGTGGGGTTAGAAGCACAGACTTGAGAGCTGGAACGAGACTTTGACAGAAAGCTCAACCCTCTCCTTCTTCATGGCTAGGTGTGTCTTGAGATATTAATTTATGGTTTGTCCTTCCTGCATTTCCCCTCAATGAAAGCTGGTTTCAGGGTACGTGACAAGGTAGGAAAAAGACATAAGCCACAGGATCTCCTAGTTTTTGTTTTCAAAACCCATGACTTGGATTAAGGTGAGGCACTATCCTTGGCCAGAAAACTTAAGGCACCACCAAAAAATTCAGTAATCAAGATTATACAATATTTTTATGCAAGAGTTTTAAAAATCAAAAATGAAAATTGAAAATTCCACAATTTTTAAGGGGCATCTTTGAATGTAGTGGTTAAGGAGGATTTCTCATTTGCCTTACCCTAATCCCAGCTCTGCCCAGGGGGGAATTTGGGGGATCTATGGAGGGGAGTATAAGGGGAAAGAAAGAAGTTTACTGAAGGAAAAGGAAGAAGTATTCTCCCCCAAACTCTTCAAAGGAATTTCTCCTGGCTTGAGAAAATAGAGAGAAGGCTCTGGGAGCCCCAGAGACTCAGTAGAGACCCCAGAGAAGAATAATCAGTGTGACTGTGGAGACAGAACCATGGGCGAAGGATTGAACAAAGGGTTCCCAGGCCCTGGGATGGCTAGAGAGAGAAGGGAGCTGGGATTGTAGATGTGTCAGCAGCGACCCCACAGGTCAAAGGAGAGACGGGACACCGAGACTAAGCAGAAAGCAGTGTTCATTGGTGCCGGCACCAGCTCAGCGGATTCTTATCCAAAGGCTGAGTGAGCCCTGATTGTAACATAACAGGCAGCTTCATACAGTCTTGTCATCCCTACACAGCGACAGAGATAAGGAAGGACACTAATTGGTTGGCAAGCCATGGAAAAACCGATGTTAGCCAGAGAGTCCTTGAGGACGGGGAGGGCAGTCAGGACCCAACTTCTTCGAGCAGGAAATGGCCAGGGAGGGTCAGCCTGCCACACAGGCACTGATGGCTAAAGAATGCTCCCTGCGACTTGACACTTCACAAAACTCTAGACCTATGGTCCAGTGTGAGCTGAGATCACTGCCCACCAGCCAGCAGATACATGGATCAAAACACTTCACAGAAAATAAATCTCTGCCAAAATCTCTGGTGTCAGACTAACAGAAGGACCTGCCATATCCAGACAGAGAAACTGAAGTCAAAGGTTAATTAAGCAACTTGCATTATGATTGGATAAAAAAATAATTAATTAAAAAGATGAACCTACCTGTGATGGAGAAACATGACAATTTCAAGATGTCATTTTAAAGTGACATCCTTGGTCTTAGGGAGGCTGCTTATTTTCTGTTTCCAGATTTACCTCTGTGAGGTGCCTGCATAAATCTCTGTCTGTCAAAGGCCTGGGAGCCCTCGGTGATGGCTGACGTGAAATGAGAGCAATGGAAGCTCCGTCTGTCTTTCCCTACCCCCACCTCCCTCCAAAGCGCTTCTGGGAAGTTCAGGCTGAGGATTTATACGGAAGAATTTATGCTTCCTTCTATCGGATCACAAGAGAGCCCGAGACCTCTCAAGTGAAATTTACTTTCACATCAGGATGAAGTTATTGGCTTTCTGTTGACATACATTACACAGGTCCCACAACAGACGAAGCATCGTTTTCTCTGTGCTGCAGTTTTTATAATGGCAGCTGGATTTCTCGATGTAATTTTTCTTAAGGTCAAATTTTCTTCTCCAGGTACATTCAGTGATATGAAACTTGTCAGAACAAATCTCGATATATCTTTATATTCTTGTATTAGTCAATTCCCAGGTTCTATCAGGAAGTTAGACAAGGAGAAAAAACAATATACCATTAACAACTAAATAAATATCTGAGGCTAGTCTGTACAGTATCGGTGTAAAACAGAAAGAATACAACCCAAGGGAAAGAGAGAAATTTCTACTACTTATTCCAAGTACTGTTGCCTCCTGGAAAATAATTACAGAGTTTTCACTGCAATTTATTTCCAGATTCGAGGGCACCATCCCTGTAAGATGCACCCTAGGTTTAATAAGAGCTTTTAAGGGGAAAAGAAAACTCTATCGAGTTCTTGTCAATCATAAAATGCACTCCAATTAAAGAATTGCCAAAATGTGAAAAAGCATCCACCTTAGAATAAGTGAAAAACAGCTATGGAGATTCAATTTCAGAGCAACTCAGCTTTTAGTATTTGCCATGGAGGGAGGGTCATGAGATCCCACCCCAGGACCAGAGGCAAGGTCATAAAACCTGGGATGGAGGTACAGAAAATGGGAGAGGTGTGCTTTTCTATCCCCTCGGCAAGGAGGTGTGGAGGGAGAAGCCATGGCCTTTGACTACTGTGGGTTCAGATCTCAGCTCTGCCTTTTACAAACCAGCTCACGTGGGTCCTTCATTTCTTCAGCAGTAGAAGGGGGATTTCTTCTGTCGTGCAACAAAGAGTTAGCATGAGCCTAAAATTTCCAGGCACAGTTCTAGACACTGATGACACCTAAGGTCCCTGTCCTCCTGGAGCTTATGTTTTATCAGTCGGCACAGAGGGGTGGTGGGACACAGATGAGAAGACCAACAAATTAACCAAGTGTATTCCAGAGAGTGAGAAGGGCATTGCAGGGAACGAAACAGGGGAGGTGGGACCGTGTCATAGGGAGGCAGCTTCTCTGAGGAGGCAGCATTTGAGCTCAGACCTCAAAGAGCATGAAGAAAATCATGCCACAGAAAGGAGACGACCAGTAGAAAGGCTCCAAACGAAGGAGCTGCCCATGCTTGAGAAGCCACAGAAGTGTTTGTGTGATGACAGCAGGGCCGGCGAAGGAAAGAAGGGTAAGAGAAAACCAGAAAGGTGGGGAGGGCCAGCTCATTTAGCTCCTGTGGGTGATGGTGAAGAGTCCGGTTGTGTTCTCAATGTAAAGGGCAGTCATCACGTTTTTGTTTTAAAAGTTCGCTCTGGCTGTGGCAATTTATGCAAGAGATGCTGGGGTGAGATGATAATGCCTATATCATGAGGTTGTCTGGGGATGAGCTGAGAAAGATACCAAGGAGCTGGCACAGTGCCTGGCCCCCTCATGTGTGCTCCTAAGTGACCTTGAATAATTGTAACGTGAGAGAAACTCTGTGCATCCAGTTCGTCCCAATTAATACATCGCATTGAATTAGCAGCTTCAGAGCCTGTCTCCTCCACAAGATGAATACTGTGCCATAACCATCATGGTAGTCTGGGCGTCCATATCTAGCAGCTGGTGTCTTTTATATACCAAGTGACAATGGGCAAGTCAGGTCACTTCTCTGAGCCTCAGTCTCCCCATCGGTAAAGTGGGGCTGAGAATCATACCTCCTGATTCTACCTGTTTTAAGGTAGAAATGAGATACAGGCATTTGCTGCGAGAGCTATAAAGTGCTGCCCAATTCTCTAAGTTTAAGAAGCAGCTTCTGTGTTGTTACTTCTCAATCATATCCCTGTATTAACATTTTAGTGATTTTTAAAAAAAATAACCACGTGGGAAACCATGAAGGAAAAGAGGAAACTGTCATTGCTCTTTGTAAGAAGGTAAATAATTCAAAATCATGTTGGCAAGGTCTAATCCTGTTGAAGCTTTTCCACATCTAAGAAGAAAAGACTCCCCCATATGTGCACAAGGAGCAGAGTATAGGATGCCAAATGCAGCGTGTTTGTAATAAACTCTAATGTCCGTCAAGTTAGGAACTAAATAAGTTAAACGCATAGATTCAAGCAAAGGAAGTAAAACGGATGGAGATGTGCTGGATTCAAGGTGGGGCCAGAGGTCTCAAGGATGAGGTCCATGTTTTAAGTTTGCTTAGCAGAACCATTGCCTGAGGTAGGCAGCAGGGGAGAAGGACCGGGTGTGGGGGTTCGATCATGCCCTCTGCCCTGGAAGAACCTCGGATGCCTACACGTGGGCGTGTGATATGTCCAGTTGGACAGATGGTCTGAGCTTAGAGGAGAAGCCTGGACTGAGAAATAAATGCAGGGAGGGAGGAAGAAGATTGTGCAGAAGTAGATAGTGAGTGTAGGAGAAGCTGCCAAGGGAGAGTGTGGAGACACAGAAGAGCACTGGTCTCGGAGTCCAGGACTGGTCTCGAAGGCACAGGGTTTTAACAGGTTTTTAAGGTATAACTGACACATGATCAACTGCACCGTCTAAGAGTTCGAGTTGCTTGTAATCCTCGCCGATACTTGGTACCATCAGTCTTTTCATCGTAGCCATTTAAGTTTAGCCATTCTAATAGGTGGATGGTGCTACTTCATTGTGGTTTTGATTTGCATTTCCCTAGTGATTGATGATGGAACCAAAACTTTTAGCAAGTGGAAGACTAAACCTGTACCGGAGACCCAAATGAGTAGATAGGGATGCAGGAGGAAAACCAGAAAGATGGGGCATCACAGAAGTGAACAAGAGAAACAATCCAAAAAGAGAGTGATCAATAGAATCAAATGATGCTAACGGGGAGACTGAAAATTCTCTTTTGGATTTAGGCCTTTGTTGACTTTCTCAAAAGATGTTCCAGTAGGAAATGCTTCTAGCTTCCAGCCTATTTTCATGTTTTCAGAATGAGCATCCTCTCCTCAGGTGTCTGGGTCCCAGCTCCACGGGGCCTCTCTTCTGAGCACCCCTGAGGATAAAGCACCAGCTGGTACTGTTTTGCAGCTGTTGCAAGTTTCTAGGAGTGGAGGGTCACAGGCTCTATTCCCTGGGAAGCCAGCGCAGGGGTCCACATTAGCATGCAGAAGGTTTATTTGACAGTAACCTCAGGATTGTCACCTCTGGAAAGGAAGGGGAAGAAGCAGGATTGGGGGAGAGAGAAGCTGAGCTATGGTGAGGAGCTCTGGAGCTGGGATAGCCCATCGGTGTTGTCTCAACTGGTCACACCCTACATGAGCCAGTCACTGGATGAGGCCTGCCCCAGGAGTGGGGTTATAATCCTGGGTGAGGTGACTCTTTCCAGCTAAAGGTGATTCCATAGATGGTGAGTCCATGGGGCTGTCAGCCACCAGGACCGAGGCCCCTGTCCCTCCCCAGTCTGGAAGCAGGATCTGGGTGGCACGCTGAGTGACCACTACGAGGGGTTTCTCCTCCAAGCTTCTAGATCCTAATCAACCCAACCTCTTCCCTGAGTTCCCCACCGAGGATGGGAAGCCATGCCCTACAGTTACTGTCTCTACCTCACTTCAGAGCCTCCTTCTTGCCCCAGTGACCTCCAACACCTGTTTAAGCAGTTCCTTTGACTAAACTCCCTAGCATTACTCCAGTTTTCCCAACAGATACCCTCCTCCACCTAGAGGACTCTAACGCTGGTGGGAAGGGAAGGGAGGGGTGAGAAACCCATACATTGTGATGAAGTCTGTGCCCTATCGAATAGGTAGCATATAACCCACGAAGGTCAATTTGGGAAACCTCGGGATTATGTTTTGCTTTCAGCTCATGCATACTCCTAGAGTCATCTGCAAAGACCAACATTTCGGTACAGAAATCTGGCATGAAATAACCAGCAAACGTATATCCTGTGACCTCCCCATGTCTGCTCCGCAGGTTAGGACGTGCCTGAACTGTATGAGCTTTTTCGAGCCTGAGTGTAATCCACTGACTGCATTTCTAACATATTAATGCACTAAATGGCTCCCTCGTGATCTGCAAATGTTTTAACACAGTCGCAGCCTGAGTGCCCAACTCCACGTAGAATCGACTCAGACTCAGAGATAATTGGCCGAAAAGCAGGACAAATGGATATCGAAGGGGCAAGAATGAATCCACGATTTCTTCTCTCCATTTTTTCAGTCTGCACCAAATCTGATTTTCAGAAAGACTAAAATGCTAGGGACCAAGACCAGTATGTCCCAAATAAACAGATCTTGCCAGTTCATCGTGTCCTCACAACACTTACACGTAGTCACATCGGCTGCGGTCTCACCTACCTTTCCCTGGCTCTCACCATCAGCATTAAAAGGGAATCAGAATGAGACCCACTCCAGTCGTTCGAGAACATTTTATTAACACAGAAAGACTATGATTCACCTTATTAATTGCACAAAGGGAGGTTAGACCCTGTAAGCACCACTCATGTAGGATACCACGAACGTGATGACAAAGAGGAAACAAAACACGTCATCATTACCAAAATTCCTCACTGATAACAAATCTCCCCCACCCCCACCCAAAAAAAATGTATTAAAGTTTCCAAATATACAAATCTAAAAATATGTGACAACGTTTAACATGAAGACTCAAGTTTGTTGTTTTAAATATGCTTTAAAATGTACCGAAGCATCTCTCCTTCCTGATTCTCCAATGATGTGAAGAAGCCCTTTTTGTTGTTTTTCTCCTCAACTTCTATCCTCTTCTCCAGCCTTAGGTAGCACGGGAGGCTGAACAGGTGCCCGAGGCAGTGACAGGGGTGCCTGCTCCGGAGACCGCCTGTGCTGGCTCCGGGGGTGGCCGTCGCTGCTGGGGGACACCTCCTTCTGTAGGTTCGCCGTGCTGGTCTTGGCAGCAGTTTCGATCCAGGGGTGCTGAAGAACCTGGTGGGCCGTGTAGCGCTTTTTGGGGTCTACCACCAGCAGCCGGCTGACCAGGTCTTTGGCAGCTGTCGAAGAGGAGGAGGGAAAATGAGATGACGCAGGTGGATCTGAATTTCCCTTCCTACGCGTGAAATGAGGACACAAACGTCCACGTTCGTCCCACGCGCTCCTCTAGAGCAGCACTGCCCAGCAGAACTTTCTGGAAAGCATCCGTATTGGGGCTCCTGAGCGTTTGAAATGTGGTTAGTGCAACTGAGAAACTGAATTTTTATTGTATTTACTTTTAATTCGTTTAAACTTAGATTTAAATAGTCGCATGTAGCTAGGGGCAACTCTACTAGACAGAGCAGCTCTCCAAGATGTTTGATCATTTCTCTAAAGCCCAGGGGCCAGGTCTACTGCTCATCTCCAAGGTGCCCAGAGCAAGAGAACAAATGGAGGCCACATTTCACATCTCTGCACGTTTTAAACCTGTAAGTCAAACGATCAGGTTGCTAAATAGGTTCAATCTTCCTTCCTAAGTGCACAAATACGCCTTCATGAAAAACATGTATAGAGAAATGTAAGTAGGAAGAAGTGCAAATATGTAATTAATTTCATTTTCTGCCCAAGACCATGACTGTTTCTAGAGAGACGTGGTGACAGCTAGCGAGCCGGGGGGCAGGCGGGAAGGAGAAAAGATTTCTCCGTGGCTTGCTGGCTCTCTGAGCCTCCTCTTCCAATCACTCAAGAATGGGCAGGGATTAAAAAAAAAAATACCCACTTCTCAGTGCCTTTACTGGGGCTCCCCCTTGCTCAGGATCCACTGCTCACCCACCAATCACCGCCTCCTCCACACCCGTGTCAGCCCACCCCTTGAACACTGGCACCCCAGGATTTCTTCTACTCCACTCAGTCACGCTGGGCAAATCCTGCCCACAAAGCACCCTGGCACCCACCCAGCCCCATCGTCATTCCTGCAAGGTCCCCAAAGGACTCACGGGGTAGAAGGCCTGATTCAAACTGGGAATTCTCAGACTCACGCATACATGTGTGACAACTGGACACCCCGCCTACAGATCCATGTTCTCTCTGCCCCCTGCCCCAGAGAGCCATCCCTTGGGGACCCTGTGGCACTGTTGGGAGAGGCTGGGAAAAGAGGTCTCACCAGTCTTGGAATTGGGCCTGGGCCATTTGGGTGAAGAATTCTGGGGTCCCAATTAAATGGCCTAAAAGGAGAGACTTGGGTTCTGGGGGGAACAACCCCCAGTCCCTCAGTTCCCTCACTCTGTGGGGAGCAGTATAACCACAGCTAGATACTTTAAGGCAGCAGTCCTCAACATTTTTGGCACCAGGGACCAGTGCTCCTATGAGAACCCAATGCCTGAGGATCTGAGCTGGAGCTGAGCCAGTGATGTTAGCTCTGGGGAGTGGCCGCAAATACAGATGAAGCTTTGCTTGCTTGCCTACTGCTCACCTCTTGCTGTGTGGCCCAGTTCCTAACAGGCCAGGGATTGATACTGGTTTGTGGTCCAGGGATTAGGGACCCTTGCTCTAAGGTATGGGGCCAAGAGCAGAGGCCACCATGCCCAAATCTAAAGACAGTGCTGATAGAACTTTCTAAAATGATGTTTTTGTGCTTCAATTCCCAAACTGCCACTTCCTAGATCAGCTCAAGACCCTCATTCTGCCTGCAGCAAAGCCACCCCTCTTCCTACCCTATTTAACAGGAAAATAATGAAGCCTTCCCCTTTCATCAACCCTAACTCCAAGGGAGGAGATGGAGGCTGGGAATGAGGGTAGTTCAAGCACATCTCAGATGACATGCTTGTGGGAAATCGAGGGGGAAAAGTAATCACTCCTATTTTGCTTTTTAAGCTAAAGACTCAAAAGCCCTAAATTATCTAGTTCTCAGTTTCATAAGGGCATTGAGGAGCATAGACAAATCAGTAGACACAAGGGGAAAGATTCCATTCAAAAGGGCCAAAAAGGAAGAAGACCACGTATGCTTCTGCTCCACTAATAATAAGAGACCTCACCCCTTATATTTCTGAACCCCTGTGCCCTGATATGCCCCTACAGGACCCTTGGTAATTTGTGAGTGAAAGAAGCATCTCTAGTCTGTTCAATTCACAAACACTTCTATATATGAGGTGGTTTTATCCTTCCAAATGAGGGTTGTACATTTCTGATGTTTTCCAGTTCTGAGGTTCTTTGTTTGCCTTAAAGAAAAGTATTTCCTTGGTGACCACAACTCGTTCTTAGACTCCTTCATTCAATCTCAAAGCAAGTCACGTTTTCAGGGTGCTTCACAAAGCTACATGAAGCTGGCAGGAAGTCAAGGATGCATCACAGTCTCCGTGCCAGGTGCTATTGTGGGTCCTCTGTGTGTCTTGCTACACACCTGCCCCAAAACCTGATGTGCAGTCAGAACCCAGGAGGGTTTCCAGCTAAACACCCTCACTTCTCCTGCTTGGGGAAACCCCAAATCTCACCGTCAGAGATATTGTCCCAGTAAGGGGCCAGGAACTCGAAGTGGCCCAGCTGGATGATGTTAAAGAGCTCGTCCTGGTCCCTCTCCGGGCTGCGGAACGGGGGGAAGCCACACAGGAGGATATAGAGGATCACGCCTGCCGCCCACATGTCTACCTCCAGCCCGTAACCTGTGCGACAGAGACACAAGCAAAACTGAGATGAGGCTGGATCACATGCAATGAGAACAAGAGTCGAAAATTGTGGGCCAAGGTCACAGCGGTCCTCAGCTCTCAGTGAGCAAGAGGCACTTCCAATCGCATGGCTGTGGACTCCTACGAACACAGCGTCCACACCTGTGTGATTCAAAGTTTGGTCCTCAGATGACTGCTGCTTTGTCATCCTTTATTACTGGTCTGTCATAAAAAAAAGCATAGAAATTGAAAGTAAATATCTGGAAACTCCTGGAGCCATTCGATGTGGCCAAGACATCTGGCTGCACAATCAAGGATGCGTCTCATTGAACAGGGTACGGATCAGCTCGGGGTGGTGGGGCACATGCTAAGTCACATGTGGCACGGGCTGTGACCTAATCACATGCAGCAGGACTACATATGGGTCCACGCGGTACTGGAAATTTTAAAACCTGGCCCTACGCCAGCGATTGCTGGAGAAACCATGGTCTACACCAGCATCCTCTACATCCTCCTTACTCATTATCTTCTCTCACTTTAAAAATATTTACTTGATCTTTTTATGATGATAAAAAGACTGATATTACTAGCTGTATTCCCCACGTGCATACGTACATCTATATTTCCTTGAACAAAATTAGGATCACATTGTACGTATTTTATACCCTATTTTATTCACTTGATATATTATCGTGGTATTTCCTATACAGGAGTTTCCTAGGAAAAAATATAAAAAGTATTCTTCAAAAATATGACTCCTAATAGCTGTTAGTATTCTCATTTTATAATGAGTCCTCTGCATCGTAATTTAAGTTTTCTAATTTTGTTTACAGCTGTAATTCTGTGATGAACTTCCTTATATGTTAAATATTTGCACACATCTCTGATTATATTCTTAAAATTACTCTCTAGAAATTAAATACACAAAGTATTATGCAATAAAGGTTTTTGATACATTTTGCCCAGTCATCCTCCCCATAGTTTATAACTGCAATATACACATTTGCGAACACTTTCTAATTTTTTATCTTTGGAAAAGGAAAACACTCGGCAGCCTTAACTTCTAAGTCAGATACTCACTATTAAGCCCCAGAGCAACGCTGTGGAGACACAAATCAACAGAAAATATTAAGGGAATAAGTCACCGGTGACCCCTTTCTAGCCAACTTGAATGGCCTTTCTCGGTTCTCAGCCGTGTTTTATTCTCAGGAGAGGCTGGTTCTGCTAGGCATCCCAACTTCTTGAAATTTGCCCCCTCGGCCTCTGTGACATTGCACTGTCCTCATCCTCTCCCTGACCCTGGCTGCCCTGTCCTCTGCTCGCCTCTCCATCCTTCTCTTGTCCCCAAGCTCTTGGCCTCCCTCACGCGTTTGCCCTTGGCCGACTGTGGCCATCACTGAGGAGCTCATTCCACCTGATATCTCTACAGAGTCAGTGTGTTCGAATTTTAACTCATGCCATCCCAACTCCCAAAACAGCTTTCCTTTCCAACACCCTATTTTGGTTGGTGCTGCCAACACACATGGTAGTTCCTCTTTGCTTTTCTTCTTTTCTCATCCAGTTCATCAGTGCCTCCATTAAAGCGTCTATGGTTGCTCAGCGTTCTCCTGTCTCATTGTCACCACGTTACCATGGCTACTATGATGGCTACACTGAACCCATATTCCTCTGCCCAGCCTTCCCAATCATGGAGAATCCACGCTCAACCTACTCAACCCACTAAGCCTCTCTCTGCAACACTGAGACTAGTCTTCTCATTGCTTCTACCAACCTCCATGCATATTCTAGTCTCTTCATCTTAGCTTCCCTGATGCCTCTGCTGATGGGAGACTATCCCTCCCTTCTCCTTACCACCCTACGACCCATCCAGAGCCTTCCCATCTTACACAGGTGCCTAAACTGGAGTGCCTCACAGGCTAAACAGTCATTCAAGTATTTGGAGCTATGTAACAAAAACGATTTCCTTCTTATACACTTGACAGAGTGTGTCACTGAGACACTTTACTGGATCCTCATACAACATCGAAACAGGTTATAAATATTATACATGGATTTGAAATGGCACCACCCGTTTTGGAGGAACTTTTAAGCCAATTGCCATAAGAACTGATTCACACCTCTCCCATCAGAGGTAGCCATGGGTCAGTGGCACAAAGGGTTTTGCTTACATGAGTTCCCCACCCAGCTCTCCACCATCTTTCCACCTTACTGTCCCATCAACACACACACACACACACACCACTCCCTTTGCTGTAATAAGGCCGCCCTCATGAGGAAAAAGTTCTCATGCTTTGGTCAAGGAGACTCACCTCAAATATTTCCATTAAAACCTAAGTGCAAGCTTAGCACCAACTCTCTGAGATTTCAGACTGCTCCGTATTGAAAAATATCAAATACTAAAAATGAAGTGTTGCTTAGTAAGTGAGCCAGAGTCCCACAGCGCAAATGCACAGCACTTACCTTTCTCAGAAAGAATTTCAGGAGCTACATATGTCGGAGTCCCACACACGGTAAATATAGGTCTCACCACGTGTTTTGCAAGGCCAAAATCAGCCAGTTTCAAACTGGTAGATTTGTCTTCATTTCGTTGAACCTGTAAGAAATCAAATTCCCCAAACCACCAAAGACATGATGAGAACAAAGAAAGAAAACTAATGAGACTACAAGCATAAAAGGTCAGGATAACAAATAACAAACCTACATGTGTTTAGCTTAGTCCAACACTGATAAACCCAATTTGATCTCAGTGACAGGTGCTCACATTTTCAACTAAAGAACCGATGAGTTTGATTTACTGTGCTATCCAATATGGTTTCACCAGATTGCCACAGATGGCTATTTAAATTCAAATTAAAAATTAAGTTTCTCAGATGCACTAACCACATTTCGAGGGTTTAGTAGCCGTCAAGGACTAATTGCTATAACATTGGACAGTGCAAATATAGAACATTTCCATCATCCCAGAAAGTTCTATTGGGCAGCCCTGGCCTAGAACAAGGATCAATGATAGTCTGATCACAGACTAGCTTTAGTGAATACCTGTGGGTAATGCAACGTCTGAGCAGAGGAGAAAAAAGGGAAAAGAACCATGAATTAGAATGAAGAAGTAGAATAATAGTGGAGGGATGTTAAGCAAAGTCCCTCATTTAGAGGATGGGTAGTTAGTTAAGAATCAAACAGAACGAGTCTTTAATTCCAGTTCCAGGATTTACAGCTAAATGGTTCCGAGCAATTTCTTTGCTGACCCAAACCTCTGTTTTCTCATTTGTTCAAAAATAGGGGGTTGGAGGTGATAATTTCCAGCAAATAGGCTTACGTCAGGAGTTGCAGTCAATGTCGGTAATCTATCTGGCAAAGTGTCAGCTGGAGAGTGCCTGACTGAGGGGTTCCCAGGATGTGGGACTTTCATTTTTAAAACTTTCCTTTTGAAAACAGTCTTGGGCAAACCAGGACGAGGTGGTCGCCCTAGCTTGCACATAATAACTAAAAATGAATGCTATCGAACTGAGATCTATTCCTATGTATCTGAACTGACAAACTGGGTCTAATTGTTAACATGTTTGCATGAAGATGAAAGAAATCATCTCTGATTCTTCCTTTAGACCCCACTTCCACTAGATTTTTTAAAAAGGTAGAATTAGTCATTTTAAAAAAAAAGGCAAAGACAGTTACCCTCACTCTGAAATAAATATACGGAATTGACTGCTTTCCCTTGTTCTCATCAAAACAGGTCCCATCCGACCTGCTCTTCCTATTGGCAAGTCCAAGTGACCAGCTTTCTGATCTCTGGTAAACCAGTTCCTACTGGCAAGTTAATCTGCCCTGTCCTCCTTCGTTCTCAAGGTATCTTCATGCTAGATGATGACTGTTAGGAGACCTAACCTAAAAGAAATGAATCTCAAGAGGTGAGCATAGCAAGCCCTTAGATTACCATGCAAGAAATAATAAAGCTAAAAATATATTTCACATAAAAAAAAAGAAACAATGAGGGGGTAAGCCCAGCATGTTCTGCAGCAAGTGAAAGACACACTTGTACCCCATGCTACAGAGGCAGTTTTCCATATCAGGGGAAGGTTAAATTGTCAGGCACAAACCCAAACCCCAACCTCCTGCAACACTAGTTGGTACCCACACAGGAAGGCAGAAGGGCAACCTAACAGGAGGCTTGGCCCCAAAGTCAGAGGATGCTTAGACTCAGAGCAATTGCCTCCCCCATATGAGCCTCACCTAGACAGAGGTTTCGGGGTACCAGGAAATCAAGGCACAGCCCCTCACTCTCAGGATAGCGGCTCGGGGCCCTGTTCTGTAGCTATCTCAGGCAGCTGCACCTTGTAGCTGGTCTGTGCACACCTGGAAGATGCTAGCTCCAGGCCAGGAAGGTATTCTGAGCCCTGTCGGCAGCCTGACCTCCCAAGCATCACTCTGACTTCATTCGGTCACAGAAAGCAGCCAGCGCCATCTCTTAACAGGAAGCTTTGAATGAAAGATTCTGCAAGTGTGGCACCTTTTCCTCCCTCTGCCCCTTGAGAAAGGCAGAGCCCACCAAGACCTGTTGTCGCAACCTATTTGGCACCCTTGCTTACCAATATAAAGGACAAAGCTTGAGGCTGTCAAGGGTCTCAGGCCCAGAGGGGAATTTACCCATAACAGGGTAGAGAAAATAATGGAATCAAAAGGAAGGAAGGAAGGAAGGAAGGAAGGAAGGAAGGAAGGAAGGAAGAGAGGGAGGGAGGGAGGGAGGGAACACAAACGAACGTTGAACTTATAGAAAGAGAGTCAAATGGTGGTTTCCAGGGACTGGCAGAGGGGACATGGGGAAACGTTGGTCAAAGGGAACAGAAGTTCAGTTACACAAAGAATAAGTCCTAAGGATCTACTGTACAGACGATGACTGCAGCGAAGAGTTCTGTATTGTACACTTGAAGTTTGCTAAGAGAGATCTTAAGCGTTCTCACCAAAATAAATAAATAACTATGCGAGGTGATAGATGTGTGAATTCACTTGACTGCAGTTGTGGGAATCTTTTCACGATGTATACGTTTATCAAATCATCACGTTGTGCACTTTATATATGTTGCACTTTTATTTGGCAATCATGCCACAGTAAAGCTGGGTGGAAAATAAAGTAACGCATTCTTTTCATTGAAACATACATTTTGTTAACTATAAGATTAAATAAATTCCTATTTTAGTTTTTTTCAAAGCAACTTCTCAACAAAACTTTTATCTTGCACTTAAAAAAGAAAAACAATAACAGCCCTTTTGCTGCCTTTATCTTGAAACCTAGACAGAGAATTCCGGGGAACTCTCAGAAATAGCCCCAGTGACACAGCCACCCCTCCCCCTGAAGGGACCCCTCTTACACCCTGCATAGCCTCAGGAATTTATGGCAAAGTCCTGTTTGCAGCAACATGGTACCATGCAGGGTTGAGGACCACCAGCTCTGCCTTCTACTGGTTCCAGTTTGCCTCTGGTCCACCTGCCTCTATTTCTCCTGGGGGCCTCTGCATGGGCCTCCTCACCTCCAGTTCTTTGCTGGATAATCAGGGGTCGTGCACCAGTTAGAGCCCAACTGTCAGGTCTGACCTCCAGCTCACCATTTACCGTGTAACTTGCCCTCTGGGTGCCTCCTTTGTCTCACCTATAAAATGGGGAAGTGAAAGACCTCACAGGACTATGATGAGGACCAAATGAATTTGTATTGGAAAGGTGTTATAACAGCACCTGGCACCTAAGAAGCACAATATAAGTGTTTGTTAAATAAACCGTATTATATTAGCCAGCATAACAGTTCACCTCTGAACAGCAGGACTGACTCCTGGCGAAATGAGAAGTACAGGAAGATGGCATTGATACCTTCCTGCCCCTCTCTCAAACCAAAGGCCCATTATGAGGCAGGGTGCTGGTCCACCCTCTGCTGTCACAGCTCCAAAACCCTCCCAGCTCTCACCTGCCTGCATCTCATTCCAGAAGCTGAACGCTCAGGCCAAAGGGGCCCTGAGCAGTTAACGGCAGCCCTGTGGAGCTTGCCGGGATGAATCTGGTGGTGTCACCTAAGTGAGACTCACTGGGGCCACCAGAACCGTAGGAGAAATTATCAACTTGTCTACAGGCACGTGTACTCGCATCTCTAATGGGACGGGATCCCAAAGCTCCTACCAGCGCTTTGTGGGCAGGAGGGCCACAAGGAGCACCCTGGTCCTCCCTGGTCCTCCCTGTGCTCCATCAGAGCCCTGGGCACAGCAGCACTCGGAGGTGCAAGGCGGGCAGCCGCTCCTCATTCTCCCCCAGATGAGAATAAGTTCTCCAGACCTCTGGATCCTGCCAGTGAGCTTACAGCTCTGCACGCAGAATATATCTTAATTATCGAGTCTGAGTCACCACGGGGCACTCTAATCAATGTCTCCATAATTAACCTAACCAAATGGAAAATCCTAGATGTAGAACAAAACTGCGATGCTGCCTTGGTCTGCGTTTCGAGACAGACTTGGCCTGAAAGGAGACGAGAGAGGTACTTATTAGAATAATTCAGACGACACAATCTAGTTTGAAAGGGAAGGACCAAGACCGTGGGTTGCCTGACGTTTCCAGATGGACCAGCTCCATCAATCACGTTTGCTGGGTGAGTAATGAAAAAACATGTCCCTCACAAAGATTTGTAAATACTCCCAACCGAATGATCAGCATGCAAACATTGGACTGACTTCATACACCAAGACCAAATACGTATTCCTATGTGAAATAACAAAATGCTCTTCCTCACAGACACCACCCCCCAACTTCAAAGCCTGGCCCCGTGGAGGTCGTAGCGGATTTGACATGGCAGAAACTCAATCTTTCATTTTGAAATTTTATTATGCTAAATGTCCAGGTTCTGATGGATACTTTTTTCAAATACCAAATCCATTTTTTAAATCATTTTGTGGCCTCTCTGAAACATATACTTCTTCTTGTCTCTTCATGGTTTAGCTTTACCCTTTGAGTCTTAGGATCAGCCCCTTAGCATCCATCACCAACAGAAGGAACAGAACCTGGGGAGGGCGGGGGGAGTTACGAACTGTGCAGATGCTTGTCCCTTCCAGAAAGTGGCTGGAGACGGCTGAGTGCCTTTAATTCTTCTGTCTCCAGTGTCTGCTGTCAGGAGTTGTGTAACACTCTTCAGTGCTGTCCTTGTGACTTGTATGTCACCTCCATAAGCAGTTTAATTACACTGAAGGTCATGCACCGACTGTGTGAGTTTTGTTTCATTTTGTTTTTCCGACAGGCACCCCACATTCTTGGCTTCAGAACGATTCTTATCTTAATCCTTGAAATCAAAGGAATGACACTTTCCTAGACTAATCCTTCCTCCAAAATCCATGGGAGTTCTGAAACCATCAAATTCGCCACCCAGACAGGAAACTTGTCTAAAACATCCTCCCACCAGACTGTCATTCATCCCTGATGGAAATCTCAGAATGGCAAAGCGTCCACAGCTCTACACAGCAGGCCATCCCAATCGCGGCCAGCCTAACTTGTGAGGAGGTTCACCCCTATGTGGATCCAGAACGGCACCCCTACCCTGCTTTCTAAATCTGCCCTCTGGGGTGACACTGAATAAGGACACGTCCCTTCCAAAGGTGGGAAACGAGTACCCTGACCCCCCAGGTTGCCTCTGGCTTCTCTGAGCTCACACCTGAGGGTCCCCCAGCAGATCACTACAGGACCTGGATTCCTGACCTGTGGCTCCTCTCTCACGCCTTCCTGTGCTAAATGCAGTATCTCGGCCAGCAGCGGCAGCATCACCTGGAAGCTCATTAGAGATTTCGGGCTATCCCAGACGCACGGGGCCAGAACCTGTATCTCTACAAGACCCCAGGGTGATTCATGTGCACCGTAAAGTTCTGGATGATCCCCATGGCATCGGTGCCTCTTATCATGGAGATTGCCGAGAAATGAACACTGCACACCAGGTGTAACTTGATCAGGGTAGTGGACCTCGGGGACTCTCAGCTGACCAGGAACTGAGTGGCCATCAAGGCAGCCACAGATCCCCCCACTAAATGTCCCACAGAAAGGCTTTTAGAAGGGATCAGAACATGCCATCCCAAATTATGCCACTTCCACATGTTAATCCTTCTGAGCTGAAGATACTTGAGAAACAACAGATACAAGAAGGGTACTCGGACCTCCCCTTTTCGACCTAAGAGCAGAACATAAAACTTCCCATGAGGAAGGTAGCCACCCTATAGCGGAGAGGGCAGAATGCTCTAAAGGACCAGAGACTTCTATCAGCCCAGAGCCGTACTGAGAGAGGCATCTGCTGAACTAACCTTACTAACCCATCTCTTATCTCCCACTAGTTTCCCCCAGGCATTCACCTTCCTCAGTTTGCCACCCCTAAAAAGCACAAATCCCATCTCCTTTGTCTTGTCACTTCCCTAAACATTCACTGTTCTTTGATAAAAGGCTACATAAGCCTCAAGTTCTAACCGCACCTTTGAACTGTTCATCACTGAGTTTCTCTCACTGGTGTGTACAAGGTACAGGTACAGAAACTCTTGCTTCTCTCTTGTCAATCTATCAGTTGAATTTCCAAGGTCCCAGACACAAAACCTAGGAGGGTAGAGGAAAACGGTTTTCTTTTTTTTTCCTTCCCTACACTTTCGTGGACTGGGGGTGGTTGAAGGCCCACCCATGGCCCCAATGCACACACCCGACCTTGCCCTCAGCCATGTCCCCATTTCTCTCTCTCCTCATCTATCTACCTTCAGGTCTCTGGGTCACGGTCCCTCTCAGGCTCTGCTTTCAGTTGCCCTCTCACCGAAAGAGTCTTAGAGATTAATTCGCACAGAACTGTCATGACTGTTGATCCATCTGCATCCATCGCCCCCTTTTCCAGCCACACCGAAGTGCCCTGCTTGGAATCCACATGATCTATACTACTTAAATGAGACCGAGAGGACATCTGGATGGTCTCAAAGCTTCGAGAGGAATCTTTATTTTTCTGAACTAGCAGCCTCCGTTCTCTGCTTCAGTCCTAAATCAGTTTAAAAGTGGTTTTGCAGTTATCATCTCTGAACAGAAGATGGCAGCAGAATATAGACCAAACAGCAAGAGATGGCCTTAAGATAAATTCCTTGATGTAAGGTTTATTTACCAACTTCTGACTTGACCCTTCATGGTTCCTCTGGCCTTTTCTTCCATGATTCCATTTTCAACCGACTGTGAGGACTGACTTGATCTTATAAACCAATTCACATCAAAATGCCAATGCCTAAAATCATTTTTATCACAAAAGATACTCTAATACAAAAGAATGACAAAAAAAAAAAATCAGTGGGGACAAAGTCTACCCTGGGAACTGTCACATGACAGGCCTATGACATTCTTTTGGTGTCTCCATATCATACCAGTTTTTTCTACTTAACATTTCATATTCATTCAACAAACATTAATTAGGTGCTACCCTGTGCGAGGCACTGTTCTAGGTCTTACGACTAGTGAATGAAACAAATAACCCCCTTGCTTTTATGAAGCCTTTGAATAATGATATTCAAACGAATAGGTAATGTCAAGTAGTGATAAGCATTATGAAAAAGTAAAAGTGGGATAAAAGCCATATTGTCTATTCTGGTATCTGCTGACCACACGTGGCTGTTTATTTTTAAATAACATTTAAAGTTCAGTTTCTCAGATACCCAAGGTGCAGTGCAAGTGCTCGTGCGGTTAGTGGCTCCTGTTTGGGGCAGTGGAGACATAGGATATTTCCATCATCACAGAACTTTCTGTTGGACAATGCTGGGAGAGATGGTGGCAGGGCGTGGTGTTTTAAATAAGGTAGTTAAGAAAAGACTCTGAGAAAGAAACATTTGAAAAAAATCAGGGGTGAGCCATATTACAATGTGAGAAGGAAGCTTTTCAGGTGCAGGAAAGAGCAAGTGCAAAGGTCCAGGGGCATGCTTGGCCTGATGTAGGAACCACAAGCAGGGGTGGGAGGGGAGTGAGTCAGTGAGTGGGTGGTTGGAGTGGAGCTTTGAGGAGCAGGCAGAGGTCCCATCGTGCAGGACCTTCTAGGCCGTGGAAATGAACTTAGCCTTTATTTTGTGTGTGATGGAAAGCTGACAGCTCTGAACAGAGGAGTTACAGGTTCTGACCTGCATCTGGAGAAGATCGGGCTTCTGAGAGGAAGACGGCTTTCGAGAAAGAGGAAGGGCCAGTGAGGAGGTGAATGCCATACTCTCAGCAAGAGGTGGTGATGGATTGGTCTTGGGAAGTGCAGTGGAGATGGCGAGCATCATCCCAGAGGTAAAGACAGGACTAGAGAATGCATTCAATGTGAAGATGAGGAAAGAGAGGACCCATGAGTGACACTGAGCTTCCCAAGAGCAGCTGGGTCAGTGGTGACCCCATCTTTCTTTCTGACGGACAAGGGTGGTTTCAGGACAGCACGGGGATGAGAGCCTGCCTGGATAGAATGGGAACTGCAAATGGCAACTGTAGACACCACGTTCAAGGGTGTGTGTGTGTGTGAATCGTAAAAATGGGGTGGTAGGTGAAAGGGGGTGAAAAAAAAAACAAGTGTTTGTATTAAATTGGGAGATACAGTTTCTTCAGACTGGACACATTTATACTGTTTATCTACATGATGATGGAGCCACTCATGAGTTGGGGAACTCTGGGAGAGGCGCAGGGTCCAGGTGAAATCAGCTTCAGCCTCTTGAGTTTGAGATGTTCATCGCATCAGACAATGAGGTGGCGATGTGAAGCGGGCTGCTAAACAGGAGTCTACGGGATGTGCCTGGGAAGCATCTCCAGTTGGGCACCCATTCCCTCATCGGCCGGGCTGGCCACATGTTAACCACCCACTGGGTGAAAAAGACAGCACATCCCAGCGACCACGACAGGGGCTCGGAGCTTAGAAACGCCCAGTGGGTCAACCTCTAAGAGTCCCTCAGTTTAATGTAACCTCAGTTCCCCATGTGCACATGAATCTAGGGAGGCCTAATCCTGGGAAAATGTGAAGCACACAGATTAGTGACCATCATGTCAACATCACATGACAATTACGGGACATGGGCACTAACTGGGTGGAAGCACCCAGTTAGGAAGTTTTCCATGTCACAGTACAACAAAGCCTAGACAGTGGTTCTCCACCAGGGACAATCCTCCACCACCAATGCCACCTGGGGATATTTGACAATGTCCGAAGACGTTTTTGGTTGTCACAATTGGGGGTTATTACAGCACCAAATGGGTAGAAGCCAGGATGCTGCTGAGACACCTCCAGCCCCCAGGACAGGCCCCACAACAAAAAATCGTTCAGCCCCAATCCACCAGAATCTGAAACAATGTGGCAATAAAGGATCCTTCTCAGCTCAGTGTTTGCATTCAGGAACAGCAAAAAAAAAAAAAAAGGTGGAGAGAGGCCACTGCCCAGTGCCAGTCGAGCACAGTGCTCAAGAGCATGGCTGGGTCCTGAGTTTCGCATCCCTCTTCTCCTTCTTTGCTGTGTGATTCTGAGCAAGTTACTCAGCCTCCCTGTGTCTTGACTCCCCCACCCCTCCTTTGGAGAGGGTAAGCGTAGCTATTGCCTGAGGTGCATAATGTGGGCAGCACAAGGAGCGGTGTCAGTGAGCACCAGGCTCCCCTACCATCCTGAGTACACACAGCATTTGCCCCTAAATCCAAGCACAGGCAGTTCTCAGATTCATTTCCAGGTTCGAGGGCAGTCACGGCTGGTGCCTTCCCATGATTTCCTTCCCTGCAAACAGAACCCAGGTTCTATCCAGCCTTCAGGCAACCGTGCTTCAAGAAAGGCATGTCCAGCCCCGGCGACAGTCACGACTGGGCTGTCAATCACCACACCCATGCCTCTTTCCCAAGGGACAGCTAGACACCTTAGTGTTGGAACCCTTGCTCCTCAAAGCGTGCTCTGCAGACTGTTGGCATCACCTGGGAGCTCAGCAGAAAGGCAGCATCTCAGCGCCCCCAACCTAAATCAGCAGCTACATTTCATCAGGATCCCAGGTGATTCTTGTGCACAGGACAGTTTTGAGAAGCACTGAGTTATACCACTGTTAGCCAGGTAGAAGGTAGCTCAGCTCCAACGAGGAGAGCCTGCAAGAGAGTTCTCTCCCCCTCTTATCCTCTCCTCAGCCCCTGCGATTCATCCTGTTTTCCCCGGAGGCAGACACAGGCAATATCTTCATAGACACACATCTTTACCTTATGGTTCTGCTTCCGACTGCCTCCTGGGAAAGATATTCAACCTCCACGAAACACCAAGCCCGTAATTATATGGCCATGCAAGTAATTTGTCGGAATTCCCGAGTTCAACATCCTACCCAGTTAAACCGAAGTTATTTCAAGCAGAATTATTCTTGTTATGGTTACCATTAAATATTCATTCATGGGCCTCCAGCGGTGCCCTGAGACCTGAGAGGGTCAAAAAATTCAGAAGTGGTTTCTTGAGGGAAAATTCACATCTCAAGGAAGGTACCATGGGCCAAATACCTGGGGTGCATGCAGCCCACAGGAGATTCCTAGACCTGATTCTAAATTTCTATTCATTGGACTGAAAGGGATTTTAAGAGTTTTATCTAACTATGGAAAAATGGAATATCTTTGCCCAAAATGGTACATTAGAAATTGAAGGATGGAGAGGAATTAATAATATATCATGTCCACATTGAATGCCAGTTCTACTGAATACTTCATAAGAAGGCCCAGTCAGAACATTGGCAAGGTTTAATGCAGGAACGAAAGAATTAAGGACCAAGAATGAGTTTTCCCCCGACTCTCTCTATCTCTATTTCTGTCTCTAACTCTATTTCTATTTCAATCTCTCTCTCTCTCCTTTCTTTCTACCCTTCCTCTTCTTACACTTACATAACCCCTAATGCCTAGGACGTCTGGAGGAAGCAGAAATAGAACCAGGGGGTTTCATGTTATTGCAATTAGACAACTAGACCTTAGGCCTTGGAAATGTGAAGAGATTCACTGACTTGCTTCCTCAGTTGAAAGGCATCATGAAAATAAAGAGTTTTTAAGAAGTTTAATTGTAGACCCTCAAATGGCTCACAAGAAGTCAGTCTCAGACAGGTGACAACACACAGAAACAGAGATATTAAGAGGACAATAGGAGATTGTTGTTATTTACTAAATGACGTAAATTTGTGACTCCTTGGGAGAATGAAGTCATAATTTAGAAGATATTCAACAAGGTAAGTAACTGTGAATCATGCTGTAAAGTTGCCTTTGCTGTTGATAATTTACTACAGACAGTAAATTGTCAGACATACTCTGTTAGGCGACTATTTCAAAAGGAACTGACAGAAGGAAGAAAACCTCAGTCATTGAGACGACCCAGAATCTAGAATTTTGAAAACTTTAAGAAATTTCAAGAAATCTCTGGCTACATGGACAACATGTGGATTCACTGACTATATGAGTACTTTTTATTTCCCTGGAAACTGCTGAAATGGATACTAAAAGCCACTCTCACAGATATAAACCTAAAGTCATAACTGCAGAATTCACCTTCATACTCTCGAGATAGATTCTATCTCTTATAAACCTATCTTTCTTGCTGATTTAAGGACCTAAAGGCCTGTATCACTATACTTTTTCTTTGATTTCATGTTATTGCTGTAATCCACATTTCTAGATTTTATTACATACACCTAAAAAGATATGCTTCAAAGTTGTCACCATTTTTTTTAATTAATGTGGTTGGTATATAAATGCATTCATGAATACTTAGACTATCAACGAGAGGACATAGACACCTCTATCTTAGAAGCTAAGGGAAAAGGAGACTGAAATTGGAGCTGGCAGAAGAGAAGCCATGCTGCTCGGAGAGGATTATGCACGACAGAACCACCAACTAACAGCAAGAGTCACTGAATCCTTCTCGTATGTCAAAGTGGAAGTGGAAAAAGAACTTAGAGAATTAACATGAGCACAATAATCGAACAAGTTCATTTAGTAAATCACAACAATTTCTTACAGTCCACTTTATACCTGTGCTGCTGTGTGTCACCTGTCTAAAGACTGACTTCTTGTGAGCCATTTGAGGGTCTACGATTAAACTTCTTCAAGCTCTTTATTTTCAAAATGTCTTTTAATCTGAGGAAGCAAGTCAGTGAATCTCTTCACATTTCCAAGGCTTCAGGTATAGTTGTCTAATTGCAATTATCTTTAAGAGAAAGAATGGGCAAGGAGGGCCCACTTGTTTGGCCATTTTTATCCTTCTAGATTTTCTTTGCCACCCTTGAGACATTGCTCACTGCCTTGTCCTAGTCACATTCAGGAGTTAAAAATCCAGAAGAGTCTGTTCCTTCCAAGAACTATCAAGAGGCCAGGAAGAGGGTACAACTTTTGTCCCTCACCTATCTGTGGCTTGTCCCCATCACCATTTCAATGGTTTCTGCTCCAAGCACTCCTGAGCTTTAGTGCCTTCCCACCCATCTCAGTCCTTTCAGCCCTATTTCCAGACCTGGATGTGTCCCATCTCTTCCTTTATTCTGGAACAGATTTTTTCGAATGACCTTACTCCTGTCTGACACCTCTTTAGTCTCTCCTCGCCCCCACTCCACTTTCTTTGCAGGGTATAATATCTCCTCTATTGGCCATAACTAACCTGGCCTGTCTGCTTCCCATTCTGTGTGGGCTGGTCTGATCCTCTTCACCTCTCCAGCTCCTGTTTGCTTCTTCCCCTTCTCCCCAGGCCCAGGCAACACCACACAGCACATCCCAACCCCGCCGAGGGAGCACATGCTGGCAGGAGAAGCAATTAACACTGATATTTCTGCAAGCTGGAAATTCTCATAATTAAAACTTCTTTCACAAGATCTCATGAGTCAAAATAACCCAAAGAAAAGTGGAGAACTAGCACCTTATCAGAAAATGTGATCCATAGAAATAAACAAACAGTAATATAGGCCTAAAATTTTATTCTGGGACCCAATTATCAGACACAAATATTCCTGTTGATTAAAACAATGATAATAAGCTTACTATATTCATTAAGAGCTCTTAGTATATTCAGAAAGTCTCTAAAAGCAACAACTGATGGACAGTAGTCACCATGGTGATATTTACTAATACTAAATCCTAACAGACCTACCAAGTTTTCAATATCATTATTATATCAGCAAGTTTAGAGCCGGCACCTTTCTAAACCCAGGCAATGATCCCATTGTCGAATCTAGCAAAACCCAGATCTGTCTGAAAACAGCAAAGAGCACTAACATTAGTGTGCAGATTTCTGACATAACAATATGTTGAACTTTACTCGCTCGGAAAAAGGACAAATGGTTTACAAATGTTACAGGCTTGTTCGTTTTGATAAATGCAAGTTGACAAAATTATCTTGAGGGAGAAAAGATATTAACCTATTTCACCAAAGATGACTCAAAAATGCAGCTTTTTGCAGTTTCTGAAGGGCCCCATACCACTACCAAAAAAAATAGTTTTTATTTGAAAATAAAAAAAAATGGGCTTTCTTAAATTCACAAAAAAGATCTAAATATCAGACACTTTTAATACCAACAGACAACTCATGTATATAGACTGAAAAAGTATAGCTACTCTGAAGTTTTGCTTCTCAGACCACACATACACACAAACACACTTCACTGCCCTTAAGGACACCCACAACACATAGTTACTGACATTCAGATCTATGAAGAGCTGTCAGATGACTTCTCTGAGGCAGTCAGCTTGTCCACACTAAACGTTCACCCTGCAATTTTCGACTTCCTAAAGGGAACTCCTCAATGCAGTCTAAACCGGTGATGACTTCCTCCCCTTCAAATCCTGCTGACACGTAAGTCCCTTAACACAAGGGAGAGTCTCTATCGTCCAAGAGATGAGCCAACTCGAAAGATTGGTTCCAGAACCTTGCTGAGAAAATGCAAGCTCAGATGACTGTCCCCAAAAGAAAACGATCCTATAGGGCAAACAATCTCATCCCGCTCCCTGGTATAACCTGGAACTTGTACAACAGTGATAATGCTTGCAGGGGCACAAGCCCAAAGTGCTCAGCTCATGAGACCAGCCCAGGCCTCTAGTCAGCACCTCTCCTGCAGAGACCATTCGGGGAAATACTTCAGAGGGTCATTAAACAACACCGCTCTGTGGCTAGTCCAAAGTAGCCATGAGAAACAGCGTACAGCACATCACACATGGAGATGACTTGGGCTCACACCCAGAAGACAGAAACAAAAAGCAAGCAAAGGATGGAGACACTCAGCTAACGCAAAAAATGAAAATTTTCAAAGGGGCAGTCATTTGATGGCAATTCAAACCACTCAGGTAACCAGTCAAACTTCTGTAATTCTATGAATTTGGGCGAAAACAAATTTACTTGACTTGGTGGTCAATGTAGGCCTCATTTCACCAGATAATTAGCTTGACCCACTCAGTGTTTCATTCTTCTGGTGGGAGCATTTACTGACAGATGAATGCACTGGGATGATGTTTCTAGGCTGGGTGGACAGCCATTGAATTTTTTTCAAAACAGGCTAAATCCATGCCCTTCCCCACTAAAAAAAAATGTGACTTATCAAGATCACGGTCTCCATTCACTACTGCTTCACCTGAAGCCATCCGACTTTGAGTGCTCATTCACGATACCCACTTAATATCAGAGCTGCTGATAATAATGACAGTAGCTGCCACCGATGGGGTGCTCACTCTCTCCCAGGCAGTATGTTCTGTCCATATTCATTTATTCACCCAACTAATAATTAATGGATGTCTACCATGTGACAGAACCGTTCTAGGTTTCAGCGTCCAATCTGAATAGAGCAAAGTTTCTGTTGTCACAGAACCAATCTTCTTTCCAGTCAGAGGAGAAAGAAATCAGAAGAATAGAGAATTACAAACTGGTGAACTGGGCTATGAAGAAGAAGGTGGGATAAAGGTGCCAGAGGGTGACAGTGTAAGTATCAGTGGTCGTCCTAACAAAGACCACCAGGAACACACTTGCAATTCAGGAACACCCTGGGTTTCCTGACTCATGGCATCAATGGAGAATGCACACCCCTGGGATTTGGGTATCTCTTGAAAGATTTGAGCTGTGATAGGTGGTTTGGGGGAGGGCTCGAAAAGATAGATTCTGCTCTGAATTAGATACTGTCAGGGAGAGAAGGTAATTCTATGAGTGGGCATCTGAGTGATTCTCATCTAGTGAGGCGGTCTCTCACAGTAGCCAGGAGACAGGTATTTGGCCATGTTTGTGGGTTAGACAATCTTTTTTTATCTGCATTTGGTCATGACTATAAAAGGGGTCTTGCTTTAATCTTGATTCCTCATGTCAGAGGTTGGCGTTCTGTGAAATCGTTTGTGTTCATCAGGAAAACACTACAGGTGAGCCATGGGTGTCAGGCCAGCTCCCCCTGTCAGGGTCTCCTTACCTCTTCCTGTGCCCAATCCTCACTCAACCTTCCAAGACAGGTGCTATTACTATTTCTCTTTAATAAATGAGGAGATGCAGGCCCAGAGAGGTGAAGGACTGATTCGAGAGCAAACAGCTAAGAAAGCCAGCATTCAAAGTCAGGTTATCTGACTCCAGAGCCTGTCTCTTGTCCACTCCACACACAGGTCCCTGCTGTGATGAGCCTTTTGAATTCTCGTGGCAAGAAGTTATCTTCAAAAGGGTCAGGGGTGGTTTCAATGGGAGGGTGAACACAAAGCCTGCAGGGGAAGCTGCTACCAGTAGACACCCCAATACCTAGGCCAGCCTTTGTGCCAATCAATGCCCAGGAAATAAGTCCACCTGGTCATTGTTAAGGCAAAAGTATTTTTCTCCCAGGGATGAGGAAACACATTCCATTTAATTTAAATTGGAAGGTTTCCTTTTCGATAATTCCATCAAAACCAATTTATCTCAGCAATTTTTGAACTGCAACCAAAGTTTTAAATACTGGAACGAGTATGTTAAATAGCAAAAAGGTGGTATTCTAGCGAGTAAGTAAATTGATATTTCTCGTATCCCACATTTTATAAACACCTTCTCCCACAGCGGCGAGGTCAGGGCTTACCAGCAAGTTCTCTGGCTTCAGATCCCGGTGGACAATGCCCTTGTCATGCATGTGGACGAGCGCCTTACACAAGTCCTTGAGCATGAGGGCAGCGTCCTGCTCTGGGAACCTGACACTTTCTATGATGGCATCGAAAAGGTCTCCGCCCTGCACGTACTCCATGATCAGGTAGATTTCCGTCTCCGTTTCGTAGACTTCGTGCAGTTTCACTATGTTGGGATGAGAGAGGCTCTGGATGATTAAGATCTCACTGTCAACCATGTCCTCCTTTCCTTTGAGTTTGGCCTTGTCGATGATCTTCATGGCGTAGGCCTGCCTGGTCTCTCGGTGCCGGCACTCCTTCACCACGGCAAAGTTCCCGTCCCCAATGACCCGGCCAGGCTCATAGTGCTTCTCCACCTTGCCCAAGATGATGCCCACTGGTCGCCGCTTCCGGCCACCAGGCCTCTCTGGCTTGCTTTCTTCTAGCCTTGTCTTGGGCTCCTTTTCTACCCTTCTGAGTTGGTCATCTTTGGAAAGCATCTTTCTCCCTCCTGATGCACATGGCTTTTTCTCCTTTTCTGCCTCCTGCTCTTCCCCTCTGGTCCTGGGAAGCTTCTCAGAGTCCGCCTGGTGCTCCCTGAGAAGCCAGCCCCCATGCTTGTTCCTGGTGTCTTTCTTCCCATCCCTCCGGCCCTCCTCTCTCACAGGCTGAGCTTCCACGAGATCCTTCTTCGCCTTGGCTGCTCCTTGCAGATGACCTTCCTGGCCTCCGGGGTCTCTGTCCTCTTTCTTGTCCGTGTTCTTGCTGGGTCTCCTCATCTCTTGAGTGGGGTTCCTGGGACTGCTCCTGTGGCTGTCACCCTTCCACTGTTCCTCCCCACCCAGAGGGTGGGCCTCGGGGGACCTCCTGCAGCTCCTGGTCCTCACCAGCTTCTCCACATCATACCGTTGGCACTTGCCTATGTCCAGCTCACTGGTCCCTAGGGAGAGCCTCTCCCTCTGCAGGCTCTGCTGGAGCTCTCTCACTCTCTTGCACTTCTCACACCTGATAATTTCACCTGAGGTCCTCTCAATCTCCACCCCCAAGTGCTTCTCTCCATTCACATGCCTCTCTAAGGCAGCTTCCCTGGGAGGCTTGCTCCCTGGTTCAGGCTTCCAATTCCCCCTTGCCCACTTCTTCAGGGCCTTTGCCTTGTCCTCCAGCACCGGCTCCACGGGGGCCTTCCCCTGGTGTCTGACGGCTGCCTTGGACCCAGCAGCCTCGCTGCAGCTCTTGGTGGTCTCCGTCTCCCCACAGTGGTGACCCCCTTTCAGAGCTTTGCAATAAAGCCTGCTTCTTAGCCTCGGAGAAGGAACCCGACTGTGCTGGGTCAATGTCAAGGCCCGGGCTTTACTGGGGTACAGTTCTTCTATGGCCACCTGAATGTTCTTCAGTGTCAATGGTTCTTTGCCCACGGCTATGAAAGCATCCCCTTCCCTGAAGAAATCAGAGACGCTCCTGATTTCTTTGCCCTTGAGGTTAAACAGTTTTCTCACACGATCACTCTTCCATCTGGGGAAACCCAAGGCCTCTGAGACATCTGCCAAGAGTTGCTCGAAGGTCTGCACTGACCGCCTGTTGAGGAGCAGAGTGATCTTCCGCAGCGGGTGTCCACCCAGCCTCACCACGGTCACCACCCTGGGCTTCAGTGGGCTGTTCTCAGTGTGGATGGAGTGAGAGCCATTCTGAGGGCTGAGCACGGACACCATGGAGCTGCATGTCCCCGGGGATAGTTTCTCCAGATTCCCTCGGCCAGCAGGCAACCATGAGCCCTGCAGCTTCCGCTCCATGATTCTCGAGCTTAAATATTTTAGAGAATGGTCACATAGGCCTCGATGTCCTGCAAGAGGAAAAAGACAACACCGTGTTAATCAAAATGGGTTCAAAGAGCTCACCCGGCTTCACCGAGACTTTACTAAAGAGTACTGATTCTATTATAGTTTAGAAAAAGGATCTTTGAGAGTCTGCTGGAAACAATGGAGACTAAGCCCCAGGCTCCTCTGTGAGAGGACAAGAGCAAAGAACAGAGTCAGCATGGGGCCTGAGGTTGCTCCTCTAGTTTTCCCAGGGACTCCCAGGTTGGGCCATGCCTGGGGAGCCCATTCTAGGTGAGGCCTGACCCTGAGAACACACCTCCCACTCCCCTAAAGTGAGTTGACCTTCAAGAATCCATGGCTGAGATAAAAGGCCCAAGGTTTGCTGCTCAGGGAATACCAACAAGAAAGCAGAACATTCTGGAACTTTAAAGAATCCAAATCTTATCCACCACAAGTTTTGTCAGCTCAACTTTGAACTCCCTCGAGATGAGGTGATATGCGAAGAGGTGATGATCACAGAGTTTGAGACAGATCTGGGTTTCAAACCTCTCATGGCTCCTAAGTATATATGTGAACTAGGAAAAATGACTCACGTTTTGGTTCTTTTTCATCTATAAAGCAGGAATACTAACACCTTCCTTCCAGGGTTTTCATGAAGTGTAAATAAAGCCACACTTGACACACACAGTAAGGGCACGGTGATTGCCAGGTACCAATACTGTCCCCTCGATCTTAATACCTCTTTTGTAGGACCATTTCATTTTGGTAGCAATGTAATCTATTGATAAGGTAAAATTTTGCTGTGCTCGGCTTCACCTGGCATCATAAGACTTCATGGACCAACATGACATCGTGGGTATTTTTTAAAATTCTGACTGAGATTCTTTTGCACTGGGAGTTGTAAAAAAATTAAAAATTAAAAAATAAAAATTAAAAAATTAAAAAAATTAAAAAGCAAGAAAATTAAAGATTTTAGTCTAGGTATAGAAACCTTCTTCTTTAAAATGTTTCTCCTCTTATTATTTAAAAAAAAAAAAGGAAAGAAGCCCAGGCCATGTGATTGTTCAGCACTTTAATAATGAGAATGTGTTCATTCTCATTGTATTTCCAAATAAACTGAATAAAGGAGTAAAACGAGGCTTTGTATTTCCCGGTCAACTGTACCCAGCCAGAATAAAGTATGTGTTTCGATTTCAATTTCTGTCCAGGTCAGGAAAAGAAACAGGAAAATGAAAAAATGTGTAGCTCAATTAAACCGTGAGGGTGGGCTGCGAGTTATTAAAGTTACCCCACAGGGTCCATATGTCATACCCTACATGTAGGAATCTGCTGTTTATGCTTCCTTTAAAAAGGAGTTAAAAATAGTTTTTAAGTGCATTTGAATTGTGGCAGAAACCCCAGTAGTGCCAGGATGGAGCATATTTACACGGAATGTTTTTTTGTTTTTTAATTATAACATGCAATCTGTTCTGAGATGATTTCCATCTAGACACAGGTGTCAGATTAGATGACAAGTGGTGGCTGGTACTGATCTTCCCACATGCCATAAATTTGTGAGCTTAAAAATCACGTTTACAGTTTAACTATTTCTGGATAGCTGTGACTTCTTTCCTTCAGAAAAGAAGAGGAAAGAGAGATGCACAGCGGTGGTACCAGTTGTGTTTCCTCACTGGGAAAATCAAGGACAGGTGCCAAGGAAGGTGACCTTCAAATGCATGTGCGTGAAAGGAGCAATGTTTTTTCTCATTTGTTTTCCTTATGGTGCTTCTCACAGAGTGGGACACTCGATATGCACTTGCAGGCTAAGTAAATGGAAGAGATTTCTTATTCTAAAGAAAGGAAAGGAGAGGGATTTTCAAGAGAGAACCAGGAGGACAAGGGAGCATTTAGGATGTCAGGGAAGTAAAGGACAATACTCGTGGAACAGGAACACTGTGGAGGTTCACATGCTGAATGGCAACTTAGGATGACAGAGAGGCAAATCATGACGGAACCAGTGGCCTCAAGGTCTCTAACCTGAAACTGTGGAGTTTGGGTGTCATGACAGATGACTTGGCCCCATGGTACCCAGAGTCAGGGCCAAAAGGGCCACACTCCCTGCGATGGCTATGCCCAGCCGGTTTCAGTGGACCCAACCTCAGAACCAGCCCTCATTCCTGCTGGTTAGGGAAGCAATCTGGGAACACCCCATCCGTGAACCAGGAGAGGCTCCACAAGAGTGGCCCCCATCCCAAGGTGCAGACGCAAAGGACATGAAGGCAGAACAGCTCGGCCTCTACCACACTGCCATCAGGCATGCTCAGTCCACTGCCCAGATGTTCCCGAACTCATTTAAAACCTGGGCAGCCTGAGGCAAGCATGAGAACTCAGTGTCCCTCCTCCCCGATCATAAGTGGGTTCTGTCTGCATCAAAAACTACAAGGCAGTACTAGAAAAACAATCGAGATGCAGATATTTTTAACCTCTCTTCCATAAGCTCTCCTCCCTCCTTTAAAATTCTTTGTCCAGAGCAAAATTTTCTTCTGTAAAGGTAACAGAATAAAATCAGGGGACACGGAATGCCTGGTCCTTGGTCAGGAAGAGCAAATATTAGAGAGAGAAAGAACATAACACATCACTTGGGCCCTGGGCTCAGTCTCTAGGAACAATCTCGTCTCCCAAAGACAAGAGTACACTGAGCACTTTCAGGATACTTATAAGCAGCATCATCTGGGTATCTACCCTAAACACCCCAACCAGAAAGCCAAAGGTGGCTCACATCCACATATCTCCAACAACCTCAAAGTTGAGTAAATGAAATCATATGAAATTGCCGGTAGTTCTACCCATTTTGACCTACAAAAAAAAAAAAATGGAAATTTCATATGGTTCGACCTAATACTATGTAGGATAATAACCCCTACTCTATCCCTACATCAACAGTAAATAGTTAACGATGAAATAGACAATAAAAATGAAACATCTAATTCCCAGTCCTCGGTCACCAAGCCTGCAGCATCCCAGGAAGTGGCATAGAGAAAAGATGCTCTCGTAGCATTGCTTTCCTGTTAACTTCCCAAACCAGTCTCGATTTAACAATGCTGTTGCTTTTGCCAATATGCCACAAATACAAATGCGTCTAAGTTTTCTCACCAATGCCAATCTAGCCCCACACATACAATGGGACAAGCACTGCTTTGGTTGAGCCTACAATGGTTCCGTATGACCAACCATCCTGGGCTTGATATGTAAGGCGGTCCCCATCCATTCCCAACCTCACTCCACCTTTCCTCCTCCCCCGCATCCAACCTTTACCACTTTGTAAGACCCAAGACCCACATCCATCACCAGACTATCTCTGACCTCACAAGGTCACAGGCATAGCTCCCTCCTCCAAAACCGAGTCATTTCATTAAACCAACATTTAGTATGAATGCTTGAGACCCAAAACCAGCACCTGGCTGTGGAACACCTGGCCTCCTTTTGGCACATCTTAGCTCATCGTTACCTCATCTTCGTAGGTGTAAATATTCTCCCTCTTGAGTAAAGTTAAACTCTCCAAAAGCAAAGTCCATGGATTATATAAATCCCCCTAATCCACTCCACCCCTACTCCACACAGTAGGCACTAGAGATTCAGGGAAGCAATTCCCAGCCCGAACATCAAACGGCTATGTCAAGTCTCAGTCTTCCAGCTCTTGTTGTAAATAATTGAGTGAAACTACTTCCAGCACTGGTAGACATCACACAACAGACCTCCTCAGATTGAATAAGATGAAACGAAGCATGATCACAGGTATCCACTGACTACAAGGATGTTTGCCAAAGCAGCATTTATAAAGAGCAACCGACACAGGCAGAGGAGAGCAGTACATTGCTTCGGAGTTTGTGAAAATTTCATTTTAGAGTTGTGCAAAGAATGCTAAACAAGGGGTCAGACGACCTCATTTAAATCCTGGCTCTACCAGACTCTTATTAGCTGTGTGATCTTGGGAACGTACTATAACCTCTCTGTGCCTCCGTTTCCACATGTGCCAAACCTGATCTCTCACTCATGCTGAAGGTGCCCGGCACACTGCTTAGCACAGAGCAGGCACTCAAACTGTGTTTGTTTTCTTCCCCCTCCAAAAGAAAACAGGCCTTCTAACCTCAAAGTTTCCCCAAATCCAGGGGCAAAGAGGATATGATGCTAAATGTTATCCACCAGGGCAAATTTGTCATTCATATAGCAATTGAAATAGAAAACCAGTGGGGACAGAATAGTAAGAGGAACGTTCTTACTAAATATTCCAGCAAGAGGAAGCATATAGCTCTTCTGGGAAGACAAACCAAATTCCTGCTCACTGATCCCAGGATTCTCTGACTGGTGTGAGCTAATGAACTCGGTAACAGCACAGGCATTTTGCCGTTATTACCTCTAATGGGTTCAGCTCCTATCTGCTGCGACAATTCAGATAAATTAATGTAACCTGATTCCACAATGGTCAGCTCCACTCCTTATTATACTGAACAGGCCATCTAAATGACTGGAAGTCACGTTAACCCAGTTTCCTGTCTAATAATTTTTTATTACTTTGTTTGGGCTGCTAATCATTGAGTTGAGGATCAAGAAAAAAAAAACAATAAAGAATGTACTGCTAAAATTAATCTTTTAGTTGTCTTTCTTTAATCAGAACAAAGAGAGTGTACCTTTTCCTAAAGTGACTAAACCAGCAGCTACCACTTCCCTATACTGTGTTCTAGAGGGCAGGGCTTCTCAAATGTTAATATGCGCACACACACCCTGGGGATCATGCTAAAATGCAATTCCTAAATTAGTCCGTCTAGGTCTAGGGCAGGGCCCGAGAGTCTGCATCTCTAACAAGGTCCCAGGTGATGCCAATGCTCCTGGCCCACGAACCCACAGTTAGAGAAGCGAAGATATAGAGAGAAGTTCAAGAGCATCCTTCTGGGAGTGCTGGTCAACTGTAACTAATTTCAAAGTGGGCCACCCATACACCAGTCCCTTTAAAAAGTGTGATAACAAACAGCACGTTTATTTTCATATGTGGGTGAGTGATGGTATGATATGTAATCAAAACATGACATCACCAGTGCAATGAAACAAAAATTCCAGGCATGGTTTCTTTGTCAAAGGGCTTTCTTCAGAGCATAGTGAACAGAAATGGGGGCGGGAATGATCTAGAATGCGACTACAGAAAGTGGACCGGCAGCATCGGTAACGCCTGGGCGCTCGTGAGAAATGTAGAATCTCTGGCCTCACCCCAGACCTACAGAATCAGATTCTGCATTTTAACAGACCCTCAGGTGGTCTGGCGCAAATTAAAGTTTGAGAGGTCCTGCTGAAGACTGTTTCTTGCTTCACCGAACTGGTTACTGGAACCAAAATATTCAGGCCATGACAAGAGAGACCATAAAGTACTCAGACTAATTTACATCCCTTCTATTAGCCCTGGAAATTTGGCAGTGTGACCTAACTACATCCAAACTGGGATCCAGAGGCGGCTCTTAGCCCAGGGACGCATTTATTTTTCCATTGCTTATTTGTACCAGTTGCCAAATGGGCAGGCAAGGGGGTGGTTGAAGGGGTAAGAAGGAGGTACTTTGTGCACAGGCCCTGGCGGACAGCTGGGAGGGGAGAGTAAGAATAGGAGGCAATGACAAAAGGAGGGAGGGCGTAATGTCTACACGGTGCCCTCATAACCCTCGGAGCACAGGGATGTCAAGGGAGCATGTTTCAAAAGGCTGTGGGAGGCACTGGGACCCAAGTGATGAGGTACATACAACAGAGTAAGCAGCACAAGCCCCAGGGCAGTAGGGGGAAGAGGGCAATGTAGGGCTCTGGGGACACACTGACAGCCAGGGGACAGGAAGGGGAGGAGGGAGTGAGGAGTAACATAACAGCCAAAGGAAGAACAGGAGCCACAGTGTACCTGAGCACAGGTGACATCCTGCCCTGAGCACTCCAAGGATGCCAACGGAGGCCCTGTGTGAGCAGGTGGGGCCACTGGGACTCCAAGCTGGGCATCAATAGTGACACGGCCTCATTTGCTCCCAGGGCTGGCGAGGCCTCCGACATTCCAGGGCCCACACAATAACCGCTTCTCTCCAACTGCTTTTCCTCCAGATAAACCCTTCTCCCAACTTCGGATTATTTGTCACACAATCTTTATGCTCCTCTTTCATCCTTGGCTCTGTGCCCCACTGTGGGGGAGCCTCTCCAGATGCTGCCCTGTCCCTCATGTTGTCCTTTGTGACATCTGATGCTGGTCCCTGGGGATAGCTTACCTTTCAGTGTCACCCCTGGGTTTAAAGTTTCTGCCAAACATTTCCAGCTCACCCACAATCTCACCCCTGGGGGATCACTGCTCACTCAGTAAAATTCCAAAGGTCTTGGCTCGCAAGACCGCGGCTGTTGCCTCTGATTGGGAGTTTTAATTCCAACTGTCTGATTCACAATATCCCCGATTTGGGCTGAGTTTTGCTTTGCCCCAGTTCTGTCCAGGTTGGCCCTTTGAGCGTGTTCATTTGAAAGGGGAGCACTAAAGCACACCCACCTGGGACCAGTTTGCAGCTGACTTGAGGTCCGCAAGACTTCACTGTACTTTCCTCTTTCTGTCTGGTTATTGCATCCCAAGGCCTCCATCAGTCCGCTAGTCCCACTGACCTATGTCACAACAACATTCAGACACTGGGCTAGCTACAGCTTCCCCATGTTCCATCCATCCTTATAGGTGAGGCTAAAAGAAACTCTAAAAGCCAACCCCTCCACCTCTTCTAGAAAGACTGAGCACACCTATCTCACTTCTACATCTTCGTGCTTTGGTTTGGATGGATCTTAGATTGATGTAAAGACCCCTGGCATATTTGGACCATCTGTCGGTGCCCGGCCCTGAAGCCCCTCACCCCATTTATTAGATGCTTATCTAAGGGGCTCCGCCCCCTATTACTATACAGAAAAGAGGAGCAAAGAGCCTGTGGATTCTTTAGAAAGTGTTCTTTAAATGATTTCGACTTCTTGGTAAGACAACTTTCATGTATAACATATAATTAAATAACAAGCAGGCAAAACGATGTAAGAGGAAATGTGTCCAAAAATATGTGGCTTTCATTCATATTTAACAGAGATGACACAGGTGAAAACCACTGAGGCTGTTTATGTAAAATAATAATAAGCGAATATCATGAATAATTATATGCCAATAAATAAGACAACTTTCATGGATTCCACGAAAGATACAAATTACCAAAGCTCACTCAGGAAGAAATAAATAAACTAAATAGCTCCACTGTGTTTTATCTGAGGTTTGGGTACACCAGACTGAGGAAGAACTTTCCATTAATATTCAAGACATGGCCATTTACATGATCGATTGGATTTACTGGTAAAAACTGCTTATGTTGAAATATGCACCCTTTGTAAACAAATGTAATGCCACGGATCCGATCTAAGGAGGATGCAAATGAGACTTGTAAGGAGGATCTGTGTGTTAGACACAAAGGCTGCGTGGGTGAAAATCTTTGCGTGTTAGAACTGAAAGGGCCAATAGCTCACCACCCTCAATTTTCAGATACAACTGTAGCCCAGAGAGGGTAAGCAACTAGCCCAAGGCCACACAGTTAGTTAGTAAGAACTGAAACAATCCTTCCACAGATCCTGAATCTTTTTAAACAATGGCTTAGACAGGTGTAGGGGTGTCACTTGAATCATGGAATAAAGCAAAGCTCATGGGATCATGCAGAGGAAACAGTGCAGGACTCAGACTCATCAACAGGCATCGATACCCAAGCAAAGCAGACTCGGTTTAGCTCTGCCCTGATTGTCAAGCCAGCCAGTATCCCAGTTGGGCAAAATAAAGTCACACAGGGTCCCCACAGCTGGCAATAAGCAAGTAAGATTTTGCCTGACATCCCCATAGACAGGATGAACTAAAAAACAAGTCCCTGCAGTGTTTTAAGATTCCAGATAAAGGAGAGTGATATTGGGGTAAAGCAGATTAAGGTGCAAACTTGCTCTCCTTGAGAGAATTCAAAATAGGTTTGGTTTTCCCCTAATTGAAAAGTAGGGAAGTCATGGTACCAAGACACTGACTGCAAAGGCCACCATAAAGCTCTAGCAGTGACCCCAATACCCACCCTGAATGCCAGAGCTAAGAGTGTCTTCACCAGCATGTCTCAGAGTGCCCACCGGTCCTCACTGGAGCCTGTGTAGTCCCCACCAGCCTGGCCTCCCAGGATGGGTGGCAAGACTGTAACAACGTGACAGGCACAAAGTCCCCTGCATGTGGTAAGCACTCAGTACTGAATGGTTAAATCAGGCTGACAACAGTGGCCCCCAGGCGAGCAGGCTCCTCCGCTGAGAAGCCCACCTTAGTGGGCAGATTCTTACCCAGTTCCCTCCAAAAGTCCAGCTGCTGGATCTGGGCCTTTTGAGAGCATCATACAAGGGTTTTAACAGACTGATGCCTTCGGAGCAGAGTAAACCTTGGCAGCTTCTGGCTTCTCTAGGAGTTGTGGTTAAGCTGCAAGACCCCTCGTAATGCTGTTTCTTGGCGTTTGCCATGAAAACATAACTCACAGGGATGGAATCTGCTAAATAAACAGGCCTTGCATGGACAGATTCAAACACACAGACCTGATGTCAAGCATGTGGCCGGCCGGCAATAAATAAAAGTTGCATGAAAGAACCTGGTAAATCCACAGCAGGATGAACGAAAACAGCCTATCAGTGGAGTTCATAGTCATCGGAATGTGCTTGGTGATCAAAACAAGCGCGTACTCAGGATTTTCATCTGTTTCTGCCCCACGTCTATCTAAAGCTACTCAGTCATGAACACTCTATAGGGCCAGCACAGTCATGGATGCTGTAGGTGAACAGTCAGATCCCCTTCCCAGCCAGTGGCCCCCACCAACTTATGAAGTTGGCTATTAAAGGGCCACCACTGCTTACTTCTCCCAGGAATTACCCTTTACTGACTAGAGCCATTTCTCCAGGAGGTTACACACCCAATTCACCTTCAAAGGGCAGTCCATAATCAATGGCTGGCTGATAGAGACCAGGAAGAGTAGAAAAGACTAGCTCTCAAACCAAGGTAGGACCAGCTCCATGATGCAACGCATGCCCCAGAGCTCCCATGGGCTCAGGCTAAAGCTCACGTGCTGCTCAGCTTGCTCCCTTGCCCTTCTCCTGACAGCTCTCCTCCCCAAATTACATGCACAAAAAGCCTACCCTTATGTTCTGCTTCTACAGAACCTAGACCCACACTATTGCCCCAAATTATGCAAGACCGTTACATTTTAAAATAAGGGTGAGTGCTGAGTGTTTGTGGTGTTTATCTTTTTCAAATTCTTAAATAGCAAGCATCCCTTCTCTCATATTCCATGAAAAACAGAAGGCAATTAATTACCCAGAGATGCCTGGGGTGTCTATTTCTCTCACCCACATTCTTCCTACCTTTGCTCAGGTCTTCAGTCACTCTAATATCAGGTCTCCAACGCCCTCTCCTGAAGATTCCCACTCCCTTCATGTCTCTCCCCCTTCCTTGCCAATCCTGCTTCTTTCTTCATAGCACCTAACACTACTGGTGCTACGATACTTACTTGATGTTTTAGCCTCTGTCTCCCCAACTCTCTAGCTCTGTATTGTATAATACAATAGTCATTAGCTACATGTGGCTATTTTCTATTTAAATTAATTAAAATTACTGTGCCTACTACTGTGGCCATATAGTAGACACTCAATAAATACATGTGAGTGAATGAAAGAATCGTTTGTGGTGATCATCAGTGACTCCCTAGTATTTAAAACTTTTACACTATTCCCAAGGGTAGGAAATGAACTGTATGAACATTTCAGAAAAAAATTCCTTTAAAAGCTGTGAAATAATATGACTATTACTGGTGAATTTTTAGTGGATGGTAGTTAATTGTAGGTTAAAAAAAAAAAAGGAGCACAATGCCAGCCTTCAGATAGAGACAGACACTGCTGAGAATTTTTGACACTTGCTCAAGGCAGCTTGAAAAATGTAGAACTTGCCCCTTACTGTCCCCGCAGGTGGGTAGATATTTAATACCCCACTCCCTCCTCCCAATAAAAAAAGAATCCATCATGTGTATATTTTTCTCTTTGTTAACATCCTCACTTAAGACTACTTAAAAGCCCACGCATTGTGTTTATGGCATATGAACATGCTGAGAGCAAGATAAAGATACCAGCCTGTCCCCTAGCTCGCCCCCTTCCACCTCTACACTAACACTCCTTCCCTTTCGAAGAAAACAACTTAACAAACACACCTACTTTGTACTTGTGATGAAGAAAGTGCAGCAAAACATAAAGAAAACCAGGCAGCCACTGCTGTCTTTGCTTTGTAATCTGTAGACAAAGCAACTAGGAAACAGCAAACAACTTACAAAGGTTCCTGAGAACATGGGAACCGACCACAGGGGTCTCTCAACTGGTTCCCTGATTTCTTTTAGTTTGTTTTCTGATTCTCTTAATGTGACTGTGGGCTCCTGTTTCCTTTTCACACTATAAGATGTCTTTGGAAAAGAACATCATCTTCAAAACCAGTGAAACATCTTCAGTTAGGTCATTCTTAAAGTGACCATCTCCTTTGAATTCTAAAATAATATTGATGGCATGAAAGAGAAAGCACTAAGAGGTTCTAATAGTCAGCACATAGCACACCTGTAACCCTGTCCTCAAGAGTTTTCTTATTATGAGTTTGCTGGGGAGGTCTGCAAGCCTTTGGCATCAGTTGACTCCAAGTTCCAAAAAGATAAAGGAGCTTTGAACTGGCATACTTAATTTCTGTTTATTGTTTCTTTTAAGTTAAGATGTCCAATAATTTGGGTTTTCTTAACTTGAGACCCCGAGTGGGGCCATGGTGTCCTTTTATGTGTTTTATGTTAACTAACCTGACCTTTAGTGTCACTGAAGAGCTGGCATCCTGACATTATCTTTTATCATCTAGACTCAAATATATATCGTGTTCTAACCAACAAGTGTCAGGATCTAAGGGAGCACTATGATGTTGGGGCTACTGATGTCTAGGACCAGGCAGAGACACCTATGAGCAAGTTTTAAATTTGAGAGATTGTGTCTCAAATAGAAAACACACAATAAACCCAAGCTGTTTCCTGTCGTGGCATCTATAACTCTGCACCTGAATTGTGGGGTGGGATCCTGTGATTCCTACAGCATGATAACTCCTTTTTACACCTTTTCTCTCTATCCCTTATTCCCTCCCACCTTGAATTCAATTCTAGAATGTACCTATTGCCTATTCTGAACCACTGGGAAAGGCGATTACAAGACATGAAACTTCATGAAATAGCTCTATAGTTTTTACTTTGAAATATAATTAAAAAGTAGACATCAATAAGGCCAATTTTTTTACTTATATATATTTATATTACATTTGTATTAAGCTGTCCTATGTAACAGCAATAACAAGTTGGAAAACACAATTTAAAAATAAAAACATATAGTGTCAACACATACAACATTCCTAGGAATGACTTTAGCAAGAAATATATATAATCAACGTAAGGAAAACTACAAAACTGAGGAAGAAATAGAAGATTCAATTCAATGACTGTCCAATTTAAAAAAATGAAGTCCTAATAAGTTAAACATATCAATTCTTTCCCATTGCAATGTGTAGGTTTAATGCAACTTAAGCACTAATGCAGTGTTTGAGAGAAGACAGGAGGGAAATGAGTAATGAGTAATGAAGACAGTAAACTATTTTACAGAGGTACTATTACAATGTCTTGGTACTTACGCAAGAAAAGCTGGATTTAAGGAAAAAGAAAACCGTAGTCCAAAAATAGATACTAATGCACATGAGAATTTAATGTATAATAAAAGATCATTACAGACTAATCTGGAAGGTAAAAATATTTTTTATTTGATATTGGAACAATTTGTTAATAATTTGGAAATAAAATAAATTTAGATTTTTATTTCACAGGTATATGCCAAAATCAATTCCAGATTAATTAAAAGCCACAGATAGACATAATTAAGGTGTACTTTAATGTTAATCAAACCACTGAAGAAAGAACGAGTTTTAAAATTAGAAGCATTAAAATAGATAACAAGTAAAGGTCTCAAAGAGATATTATGTATCATACAGGATGGAGATATGCAATGTGCTGACTTATGTACTGGTACCCCAAAGAAAGTGCTGATGCTGTGTGTCAGGTAGGTAGGTGCCTCAACTGATAAATGCCAAGAAGCTCAGTGGCTACCATAATAAGAGCTTCTTGCACATGGGAATTCCAGTGTGGACTAAGCAGCCTTCCTCCATGTCAGGTCCTCCAAGGCTGCCACAGCAGCAGGACAGACACAGTGGCAGTGCCCTGGCTCTTGCTCTACGTGAGAAGTGACATACAGCACTTGTACCCACAGTCCAGTGGCCCCAACCAACCCAAAAGGGTCTTGGGTTGGACTCTTCCCAAAAGCCAAGCAAGGGGCAAGGATGTGAGTCTGTTTGGGAGGCGATCCAGGAAGCACTGGAAGAGAGTGAAGAAACAAAGCAGCACAGCAACACGAATGAGCAGATTACTCCCGTGGGTGCCCTGTGCTCAGCTCTGCTGGGAACCTCTTGGGAGACTGGGTAGAACATTCCCAAGGGTTGTACTACAGAGGGTCAAGGAAACTATGATATTTATCCACCTGTTCCCCACCATTCGTGGTTGAAGGCTGCTGCTGGGATTAAAGAACAGCATGTGCAAAGGGCATCATGAAATAGATTGGTGCATTGAGGTCCTCAAATGAAGAGTTGTTTGGAGCATGGAGTGTCCTGGGAAGGGGTTGGTCAGGGAGGCAGAGCTCAGTTTTTGAAGACGTATTAGTCAGGATAGGCTAAGCTCTGCTGCAGGAACAAATCAACTTCATCATCCTAGTGGCTGCCCAGCACTCTGGTTTTCCCCAGGAATGGGCCAACCATGCCCCTGCCCTCAGGGAAAGCCCTCAAACAGGGTCACAGTGGATTATGAGGGAACCATCGGAACAGGGACTATGGACAATAAATGATAGCATCTGTTAAAGAAAGGGAGCATGTGATATCTGGGAAGACCAACTACCTCTGCCACATATGTAGAGACGCAAGCTCCAGAGGATTCTGGTTGCGGCCAATCCGAAACCAATACAGCATCTGAACTCAACTGAACAACCAGCTTCATTCAATCTATTTCTGAAAGATACTCTAAAATCAAGGCTATCATTGCTGGGAAATCTGTTCCTCCAAACAGCCCTATGGCCCAAAGATGCTACTTGAAGGGTGCCCTGGACTAGCTCATGGGTGCAGAGATGGCTGTTAGGGAAAATGCTCCATTAGTTTGGGGGGATTCCAAGATGAAAATACTCAGTGCCTGTTCTCAAGTAGTATGTGGTCTCTGGGGATGACAGGTAACACTTGCTTATAAATTATTTAGCCCAAGTTCAAAAAATACACAGCATGAGGATGCTACATGACTCCCTAGAGATCCTCGGAGGCTCTTCCATGAAGGTGATGCCCATACCAAGACCAAGAGACATGAAAAAGTTTGCCATGAGTGAGAACAAGTGGGGTCAAAGCCACTTCTGGCAGCTTGTTCATGCTGCTTCTACCGGTTGGTGCCTTAGCTTAATAATTCATATGAACAGGAAACACCAAGTTACATTTTAAATTATTTAATGAGGAAAACTTTAATTAAGCAAAGATTTCACTCTAGCCACAACAAGGATTTGTTTCTAGTTCATGACATTTTTGTTTGCCTGTTTGGGTGGCCTCATGTTCTTTGCCCTCCACCTCCCCAAAGTGCAGAGTTTCCACATTTCTCGTTACGTAATTACCTAGAGATCATTTAACTTGTACCAAGTCTGCTCTTTCCTCAGAGAATTTTGACCATCTCTGTCCAAAAACACAAGGTGGAAAGTTGGTTGTTAGCACTCTCAAAACCTAGCTAATCACATCATATGGTATCAACAATTTCTAGCTCAGAACCATCCACAATTTTCTCAATTTTTTTCATTTTCTCTAAACATGTAGAAGACAAAAAAGAGTGTGGTTAATTAGGGAAAATGTTGCCAGAACTCCCTCCAATGGGCCCTAAGCATCAGGCACGATAGAAAGGCTAATGAAGCCACTCATATCATCCAAATGAACACTCATTAAACACATTAGATGCTGTAGTTCCTCCGAAATTCATTCAGGTAAGCTCAAGTTCATCAGAAAAGATGGGATGATGAATATGGCTAACACAGTTCTGACCTTGCACTCTTTCGTTCTGTTCATGGACACATGTGGTCCTCAGCCTGGTCAGTGGCACCATCAACTGCTCCAAACTCCATAATTAAGAATTATCTCTGATTCCTCTTCACTCCCCTCACTTTCTACGATCTCCAAGTCCTGTGCATTCCCCCTCCAAAATGCATCTCAAATCTGGCACCTCCTCTCCATTCTCTTAACTACTTACCGCCCAGCACCCACCCTCATCACATCTGACCTAACCCATCTAGCTCAGGCCTTCCTCCCTGCACCTCTGCTACCCATACACCTGGACAAAATACTGTTTCTAAACCATAAAGCTGGTCATCCCTCCTCCTTCACAAAACACTCTGGTAGTTTTCTATTTGTTTCTCAAATTCTAGGGAATCTTCAGACATATTCTAGAGGGCTCAGATGTTCTCCAAAGTTATCTGCTGTTTAACTTTGTGCTTTTGTTTTCGTGATTGTCTTTTTTAAGAATATCATTCGTTTAAAAATCAGCAAACATATTCCGGACCATCTGATGACCATGTGATGACCAAGTGCTGCCACCTCATTTCACCGGATGAATTCTTACACTGATGATGTAGTTGGCAACAAGAAATATTATTTTCACTGTCACAGACTAATGAGAAATAACAAACCAGACAATAAAGAGAGAGAAAACTGATGAGAGAATTGAGCCATATACAACTCATGTGATATGGCACTTAGCATACCAAATTCATAAGAACCTGAACACTTGTTTATAGAATCAAAAACAGTGATTAAGTTTTAGCAAAAATAACTTCATCCATCACATTAAATTCTTGAATCTAATCTGAATTTCCTTGATTTGTAGCTGTGTTGATATTACATTTATATATTTGTTTTGGTTTTATAGTCCTATGGGAGCTCTAAATTTAAGTTTAAACCTATTGAATGCTACTACATATTTAAATTGCATTATAATGAAAATAATTTAAGCCACCAATAGGGAACTATGAGATTATTTTTTCTTTAAAGAAATTCACTTATTACTCTCCCGTAAGAAACTCTGGGCTTCCAAGTGAGGCTTAAGGCTCATAACAAGGCATATATGGGAAAGACAGTGATGTCTCTGAACCTTCCATCCATAACCCTCATCATTTCCCAGACTCCTCACAATGACTTCTGGCCAATGGGTTGTGGGCACCAGCAGCAATTCATCAGTTCCAGACTGAAGCACAAAACAACAAGAGAGCAACTATTCCACCATTTCCCCCTGTGCAGATGACTACATAGACCACATTCCCCAAATGGTGTGTCTGCAAGATGGGGAAAGTTGTGTCATTTTGGCCCTCCACTGACCTGTGAGGGACACATAGCATGAGTGTGATGTAACCTTTGTTGCGTTAAGCTACTAGGATGATGAAATTGATTTGTTACTGCAGCAGAGCTTAGCCTATCCTGACTAATGTATCTTCAGGAATGGTGCTCTGCCTCTCTAACGAAGCCCTTCCCAGGATATTTCATGCTCCAACCAATTCTTCATTCAACACAACAAGCTGTTTCATGACACCCTAACTTTGCACATGCTATTCCTTAATCCTAGAATTCCACTCCCCATACTCTTCTACCCTCCTCCCCTACCCTCCACAGATTCATCCTTCAAAACCCAGTTCAGATTTAATTACAACCGGGAAGTTTTCCTTCCTTTTCCAATCCTCTTAGCCCCATCACCATCACCCACAAACTCTGCAGAATGCTTATCTCACCATGTGATAATCACATGTTTACGTGGCTGTCCCCACAACACCCCCAACCACCCAATGGTAGGTTCAGTGGCTTATTTTTCTCTATACCCCAAAGCCAGCATGCAGGAGCAGCAAGCAGCATTTGGCCATTTGGCCACAAAGAGCTTTCTTCAGGGGACTGGTCTAAATGCACTTAGAAGAAGTTGGGTTAGACCCATTACCTCCTGTAGGAAACACCTTATTCAACAGCAGCCAATCTCAGCAGTCTCTGCCTTAGACCAGACCTGCCTAGCAGGCCTGAACCCTCCCCATTACCGCCCCAAACACAGTGTTTTTCAGCCCCCACAAAGGCTTCAGACTTTACCTGGGGAGAAGTGGTCTAGAGACTTGTACTCAAAATCTGGTCCTCCAATGAGCAACACCTCCAGAACTGAGGCGCTAGTGAGATAAGCAGAGTCTCAGGTTCTATCCCAGACCTCCTGAATCAGAACCTGCATTTTAGCAAAATCCTCCAGATAATCCATATGCCCAGAATTTAAGAAGCACTAACCCAAGGCACCCAAACAGAGTTCTTCAGCCTGAAAGGTAACTTTAGTAACAATACTTCTCTTCTGAAATAATATCTACCAAGTATTTTACATCACTAAATCCTCAGAACAATTTGATCATGCCCATTTTACCAATGAAAAACTGAGGCTCAGAGTATTTGAGTACCTTTCCCAGGATCACACAGCTCTGAAGCACCAGAGCCAGGTTTGAAGGCAGTTCTAATGGACTCAAGAGCTCTAATCCCCATAACTACACAGTATGTGGCACCCTGCCATTTGCAAAGCTCTGTAAACACTTAGCCTTCGAGTTAGCCCAAGCAGCTCTGGAGACCTTCCCATCCCTTCATACAGCCACTGAACTGGTGCTTCTCTCCACCCCACTTACTACGTCTACCACGATACCTCCACATACACCACTGTTCCTGAGAGACTGCCAGTTCTCCCTGGGTATAGATTTTATGGGCTTGCTCAATAATTGTTTGATGAGTCACTGGAAATATTCCCCCACCAATCATCAAATAATCCGCTGAGGTCAGCTGGATAATGATTATTAAGTAAAGAAAGGTGAAGATACTGAGGTTCCCAGAGAAGTTCAATGACTTGCCTCAAATCACCAGGAAACCTCAGACGTCTGGGGATGGACGCCAGGTCCCTGACTCTCAGTACAGATATCTTCTTCCTCACTCTTCCTCTCCCTCTTCTGACCTACATTATCAGGAAGTTAACAAAAATATCCTTTTCAAAGTGCGCCCCCACATATGCATCTTCAAAAGGGGCTCTGCTTTACCACCAGATGGGCCAAATTTAGACATTAACAGGAGACCACAAAAGGAAAAAGTGAGGAAATGCTGAAACCAGATACAATGGGCTGCTGGATGCAAAGAAAGGACCTCATAAGGCAAGAACCTCTGATCACAGCAGCCTATCTAAGCCCCTACACAAGGAGCACAGGTCAAGGCAGAGGCCTCCTAGAAGGCCAAGCAGGTGAAGTTCCCCTGCAGCCTGTGGTATTGTGGTTCCATGAGCCAAGATAGCCTTTCCTGTCCCTTTATTAGCTTTAGAAAGAAGCTAAGACATTTAACCAGTTTGACATTTCACCAGAGAAAACCAAAAACATCTGCCTGAAATATTTGAATATTTAGAAAAACTTGGGAGGGAAATTTCCCTTGAACTGGGAAAAGGAGGCATGAGAGAAGCTAAAGAATGAGACCTCAGGACAAGTTAGCAACCATCCATCTTGTTTTGCTTTTCTGAGCACCAAGGCCTAGCACCACGCCATCCCTTCTGTTGGGCACCATGCACCTCCAAAGGCACCCTGACAAGGGGGCTGATGGGCACTGAACCCCTGCTTGCTAATCCTGTGCCTAAGCACAGGGCTCCATCTGCCCAGAAGGAGGCACCTTGTGCAAGTTCATACAAAGGCAATTGACAGACCAGCATAGGCTACCTATTACTGATGACATAGTTTTACTTAGATCCCATGGGAGGAGAAAAATGTTGAGAGTGAACAGATCCATAGAATCAGATCCCAGGATAAGAATCCCTATGAAAGTGTTTCATTAGCACGTTTTACTAGGAAAAACTGGTAGGGGAGTGAAGAAGAGAGACAAGAAAGAGAAACAAGCTCAACAAAGACTCTTGGAAGTCAACTGGCAACTCTACAGTGAGTCTCTGGAGACAAAGTACTTGGGAGTGTCCCAATCAAAGGCAAGAGAGCTGAACTATTTTTACTCCAGCGCCTCAGTTTTTGCTTAGGGGCGGCCCCCAGTACAATTCACAGGTACTCCTTGCTCTCAATTCCTACTGACCAAGCAGACTCTAACAGCCTAAGGTCATCCTCCCACAAAGAGGAGGGGCTGGTAGCTGAGAATGAATGCAGCCAGCACACCAAGGATAGCAAAGAGCTCTGACGGAATAGAATACAGCGTAGCCCAGAAACCCTTGTGAAGTCCAGTATTTTCTTCCACCAGTTTTGCCTCAATCTGGCTGAGATAAAGCTAAGAACATTTCTGTCATTCTCAGGCCTCATGGGATTCTCATGCAGGGACTCCTTCCCTTCTTCCACTTTTTTTAGCTCATCATCAAAGTCTATGGCTCACAGACCTTTCAGAGCTAAATGGAGTGAGTTGCAGAGCATCTTTCAGAAATCGTTTTCTGCCTCTGTTCTTTCTCCAGTGAAGCATTTTACGGCACCACCTAAAGCAATCCAAATGCTATTCTGAGGCTGGGCTGCCAGGCGAACCCAACATCCCTTTCCTTTTTTACTTCCCCGGGCCCCTGTTTCTTGCTACCTTGCCCCTGAAGGATAAGCATGATGCTTCACTACTGCTCTAGATGCCCCAGTGATTGTGACTGTGATTGCTAGGTCAACTCTAGTCCAACAGATCACCTCTGTAGGCAGTAACGGAGACCAACTTCACAGCCTCGAACACTCATCAAAGCACAGGACCACCCAATGCCCAGGTGCTTCATGAAGGACAATGGCAAAGTCAGGACCCAGGGTCAATCTGAGAGCTGTGGTCCTGGACAGCTTTTCATCAAGAAAAGGAAAGGAAAGGGAGTCAACAGGGAGGGGGCGAAGTGGACGGATGACTCACTTGGGGATGAATAACAACCGAGTTCCCTCCACAACTTCTCCTCACCCCCCACTCCAGCAGGCGGACACTCTGAAAAGGTGTCCCCAGACGCCTCTGCCCAGCACTGGTGCGGTCCCTGCCACACAACACCGCCCCCAGGACCAGACGTGAAAGGCAGTGCAAATAGGCTCCTAAATTTGAAATTAACTAAGGGGATATTTCACAAACCCGTTTCCTACCCCTCGCCCCCCATTAATTCTAAAATGCTTTGGCTCTAGTCTTTTTCCTGGTGGTCTTTCGTTCTTTATTTACCTAGCTGGATGGGAGAGGTGTGCAGATCTGAGTTCATATCCCAGACCCACGTCTATTGAGCCTCGTGGCGTCAAGAGTTCCGGGCACCTCCACTTGCACATCTGAGAAATGGGGGTGATGCCTCCCCCCCCCCACACACACACACAGGTGTGTGAAAAGGATGCAATGTGGTCAACTCTCGGCCAAGCACCTGCCAGGTAGAGATGCTCAGGACATCGTCAGTTCCCTCCCGGGCGCCTTCCCTCCTCTGCAGCCCCCATGGCACCTCGAAGGATGCCCACGCGTTCCCCAGGAAGGTCCGGCTGCTTGGCAAGGCAGAGAAAACCAGCTCCGGACAAGCGTGATCCCCCAGCAAGCGAGTTGCCGCGGGTGTAGACGCGCGTGCACACACACACACACACACACACACAACACCTGCACTTCGGGCACCTCCGCGGCACCGGCACTTCTCCCCCAACCTGCCCGAAACGGGGTCTCGAGTCCGGGCAACAGAAGAGCTCCCACCCCTGCCCGGGTGGTTCCCCGCAGGGGCGCCCTGCACCTACCTGGGGCGGGCCGGGCCGGGGGCGGGGGCGGCGGGTGCGGGGTGGCCGCGGGCATGGCGTGGTGGCGGGGGCTGGCGGGCCAGGGGCGAGCGGGGATCTGCGGCTCGATCGGACCGTCCGGGGAGCACCGGGAGGCGGAGGCCTCCCTCCTCTGTCCCTCCCGCGCCCCGCCCCGCGCCGGCGACAGCCACCGCGAGCGTCTCCCTCCGGGGGCGCGGGGCTTGGCAACCGCGCGCCCGCCGCGGCCCCTCCCTCCGCCCAGAGCGCGCCGCGCGGGGCGGGGCGTGGCACCTGCTCCCGCGCCCACTACTCCTCCGAGGAGGCGCCCCAAAACGTGGCCCCCGTCCCCGCGCGGCCGGGAGCACCCAGGTCCGGTGGGTCCTTCTGTCCTTGAACGTGAGCCCCGCCCAGGCGCTCCGTGGGGAGCAGCCCCAAGGCGTCCCCAGCCCCCGCCGGCCTCCGAGTGCAACAATCTCCGAAAAAAATAAACAGAAGTTATAGAAAAAAGAAAAAGAAAAGAACCGAGTGAGAGTTAAATGACCGAAAAATGCAGTCAGCACAGGGTAGCCACCGGGCAGAGATTTCGGAAAAGCCAACCCGGACCGTCATTCTGCCAAGTGGCTAAATGACAATGCAAAGTAAATTCCAAACTTCACAGGGTTACTTCTGTGAAAGTGAGAGCATTGACTGATTGGAAAGAAATGGGGTCCTGAACACGGGAACGGACACATATGGACAGATCCAGAAGAATAAGGCCACTGAAGCCCTAAATTCTGCCCAGTCTCCTCTGCCAATACAAGCAGTCCTTCGCCCCTGTCTGAGGAGGTGAACCCCGCCGCTTCATTGAAGACTTTTAGTTGAGTCCCCTGAGACAGTTGACTTGCAAGACACTGCTGATTGTCCTCACTTTGCTTCCACAAGGACCTGGGCCCGGCCCCCAGTCTTTCTGAGACGCAGAACAGGACATGCGCATGTGGTCATCCGACCAGGCCTCCCATCGCTGACAGCATGGGGAACTCTGTCTTTATAATAAATGCCCATGGCCTCGGGGGACCTACATATTCCCTGTAACAAATGAACCTCTAAATACAAAAACAAAAAAAAAATTTTATATATATATATATATATACACTTTAATTACTGCTAGTTATACATTTTGTTTCCTCAGCAAATTTTGGATTTTTCGATGACGACTTCCCATTCCGGCTACTCTCACATAGACTCCCAGTCCCACGGTCTCCCTACATCCTTGTTGCCAGATTCAGAGACCTGCTCATGCTCTGGTCCACACTCCCGGCCTCAAAGACAGGCTGAAAATCATCCCTCTAGCCTCGTGTCCTCCTGGTACCAGTTAAAGGCTGTTCAATGCCCCTTGCAACCTTATACCCCTATACCTTTCCCCAGGACCATATGCCTGATCCTCCTATTTGCAGATCCCTCAGGTCTGCAGTCACAGCCCAGGTTAGGTGGGTAGGGGTGGGGTAGAGGATGGATGACAGCATATCCTCAGCTGGCTCCCCCAGAGCTGTCCTGGGAAAGATAATGAATGCCCATCCCTCCACATGGCCACTGACAAGATTATAGATAGCACTGTTCTTGATTTTGCCTCAGTTTATCAAGTCACAGAATGGCTTTGTCCAATGTTGGTGTTCTGTGAAATTGTTCCTATTCCACAGAACATCGAGGCTGAGCTGATAGTACCAGGTCAGCTCCCAGATGTCAGGGAGCTCATATATGTCGAAAGTCTGAAAGAAGACTGTTCCGTGTGGTTTCAGCTACTCGTGGGGTGACCTTGGAACCCGGTCCCTTTCCAGCCTTCCACAAGGCCACTTTCAACATATTGTCTTTTCTCCACACATTTGTCACCTCAGGGTCACAAAATGGCTGTAGCTGCCTCATGAAGCCACCATGTAAAAAGGAACTTCTGCTTCTGGCTGGTTCTGTACAACCCAAAGTGATCATCGAGGACCATTTTCAGTAATCCATTATACTGTCAGTGAACAAAATGACAAATGACTTGCCTCTAAGTCACTCAGCTTCTGGTGGGGGGAGGCAGAAAATAAAATAATCGAGTATGGTGATAAATGAATAGTATGGAGGAAAATGAAGCAAGGAAAGGGGAATGAAGAGTGTTATTTTGAGCTGTGTGGTCAGGAAGAGCCTTGCTAGCAAAGTGACATTGAGCAAAAGCCTGAAGAAAGAGCCTGCAGTAGTCCCTCTTATCTATGGTTTCGCTTTTCATCGTTTCAGCTACCTGCGGTTGACCACAGTCCAAAAATATTTAATTGCAGAAACAGAGTTTGGTACTATCCACAGTTTAAAGCTCCCACTGGGGTCTTGGAACATATACCCCATGGATAAGGGGGGCAACTACATCTGGAAATTTCTGTGGGATTAAGTGCCTCTCAGCTACATAAGTATTTTCTTTTCAGAAGCCTTTACAGACACTCTTCTTGGCCTTATCATTTATATTTTAGGAGTAAATAAAACTTAAATAAACTGACTTTTAGAAAAAGATTTCACTTTTACAGAGGAGCAATCGGATTACTTGTATTACCTTTCTTGCAAAAGCAGCAGTCCAGCAGTACTTAATTACTGGCTAGATAATCATTTATATGTTAATTAACTATATATTTTAAACAAGTACAATGAACCCCTTAACTCAAGTTATCAGATTATATCACAATAATGAAGGAGGAACATGCTATATCTGGGCAAACACTGAGTAGTTGCCTACTCACCACCTATTCTCTCTTTCTGACCTCAACGTTTAGCTGAGCACACTGCAACCTGGGGAAAAAGGATCAATTTCCTAATCTCCTTTGCAGCCAGGAATGAAAAGTTTCTGGCTGATGAAAGAGAATTGTGTGGGAGTTTCAGATGGGCTTCTTCAAGACGTGGATGCTGTTAATAGGTAAATTCCTTTGTCCTTCTCGACCCCCTTCTCTGGTCTGGGATTTCAGACACATATGTCTGTGGTAGGTTGGATTATTACTTTTAACTCTTCACTCCATCCCTTAATAGTGTTAGATAACCACCCTTTACGATACATGGAGTTTACTTCCCTAACCTTGATTTTAGACTTACTGACTTTGAAGCCAATGGGATATTATTGAACATAATGTGAACAGAAGCTTGGAGTACACTGTAGTTTGCTTTGCCCTCTTTTGCTTCTGCCAATATCCCAGCTAGCTGCCAGTTCCAGGAAAAAGTGGAGAAACATGAAGCAGACCTAAACCTCAACCAGCTGCTAAGTTCATGTTAAGAGAAACATTGAATACACACATTTGTAATCATTTAAATGTGAAATAGAAGAAAAGGAACATCATGCTTACAGTGAATGACACAACTAGCAACTCATTTAGCACAGCTGAAGAGAATGGAACAATAATAGCCCTGGTGTTCTGGTCAAGGTGTCAGAGCAGTTTTGGTTGCAAAGCGAGCAGAATTTCACTCACGTAGCTCAAGTTAAGTGACAGGAACCACAGCATATTTTAAGACTATCTGAAGTATCTCACAGGCACCTCACAATCTGCCTGTGGATGTTCCCCACAATTGCTACGTCTCAGCATTCAGTTTCTCCAGGGAGATAGTATACTCAGCCCTGTTTACTTATTCTTACCAAGGCATTTAAACCGCCGGTCAGCCATTGGATTGGCTGCTTTGGGGTAGGTGTCTGTCCCTGGTTTACACAGCCATGGCTCTGCAGAAAAGAGGCTAGAGGAAGTGGAACAGATGTGGAAGCTAGAGGGGTGGAATGACTGCCTCTCTGCATAGGACATTTTAAATTAGGAGGGGAATTTACTTATGGAAAAAAAAAATTGACTGACATATCCAGGACACCGGGTAGGCTTTGTTGAGGAAGGAGCTGGAAGCATTTCCAAGGGGTCAATCCTGGGTGGGATACCTGTGTGTTTTTAGGAAAGGCTTGTAGGAGAAACTAGAAAAGGGGATGATGGAGCTTTAAAGAGAAACTTCTGTACTTCCCAGCATTATGCAGGGTGACTCTAGGTTAAGATCTGGGGAAAGGAGAAAAAGTCAACATCTCATACAGATCACTCACTATTCTAGCAAATCTGCAAAGTGTTTTCTTCAGTGACACTTTACATTTCTTCTCATCATACTGCTAGAACGTTTCTGGGTGTCTCCTCGCCCCCAGCTGTCACCACCTCCCTCCTGCCCTCCCCTGGTAAACCTGAGAGACAATTTCACATTCCCCATCTATACTCTTCCACCAGACTGGCAGACCTGCTGCAATCTCCTTTGTTTTTACCTTTCTTCTGTTGCTTTATCTGCGTTGCTAACAACCTCTCATCTGCCAAACTCAGTGAGCACAATTCGTTCCTCATTTTATGTCATTTTACTGCAGTGTGTGATGGGTCTTGAAACTCTCTCCTCTCCTGACTTCTATGGAAACTGTTGCTTTTGAATCTACCCCCACATTCTTAAAGCAAACATTTTTACTTCTCTGTGGGTCTCTCATCCTCTAGTCAGTCCTTATATTGCAGATTTCTTAGGGCTTTATTTTTGTCTTTGGTAAACTCTCCCTGGGTGATCTTATCTAATCTCTTAGTTTTAAATTCAGAACAATTTCATCTCATCTTCCTCAAAATCTTGCTCAGTTGCCTACTAGACGACCCCTCGCAGACACCCAGTAGGTACCTCTTACAACATACAAAACTCATCATCTTTCCCCCAGAATCTGCCTCTCCTACTGGATTCTTAGTCTTTTTCAATTCAGTTGTCCAAGCTATAAATCCAGAAAGTAATGTCACCTTCACATCCAGTCTCCAAATCCTCTGCTCTCTCCTCTTTATCCTCCCTTCTGCTTGTCATTGTCTTATTAGCACTCCATCTTGGCCATCCCAAGCATCTCCTTCCCTCTACTGCTACATTCTTTCCGTTCTTATTCCCAGGTCATTAGCCTTACTGGAGACAAGGAAATCATTCTCAATATTGCTCTCTATGACTGCATAATTTCTCCATTGGAAATCTGCTACTGGCTCTATGTACTCTGAGAGTTAAAATCTAAACCCCTGAAGATGATCTTCAAGGCCTTTCAACTTCTGGTTTTGTCTACCTATCAACCCTCATTCCCTGCCATCTCCCCCCTCCCCATGGATACTCAGGGCTCCAACTAGTACAAATTCCTTGCTTTCTCTTAGCTACTATCTCTTTCCATACACTGCTCCATCTGCCCCTGTGCAGACCTGACTCAAGCATTACCTCCTCACAGTAAGTAAACTGCCAAGCCATGATTCAAGCCCTGATTATTCTGTCCTCTCTGCCTGTAGAAAGAAAGGAAAGTAAGATGTTTGAAATTACTGCATCATAGCCAATCTGATCTCTTTCTGGTGCTGACAACTGACCCAGCCAGTGATTCTTATCTCCCTTGAAGTCAGCCCAAATGCCTCGATCTGGTGTGAAAGGCTTATCAAGGTTGACCTGAGTTCACACTAGTCAAACTCACTACCTAAGATAAAACACAAAACTTCCTGTGGCTGTCCTTGATGCGTGTAATCTATCAAGGAATATATCAAATATGTTACTACTTTTCCTGGATACAAGCTCTTGTTTTTAAAAGAATCCATTTATTTCCAATGTCTGCTAAAATTGCCATTCGGACCCTCCTGATGCCCAAGAATATGGCACTCGGTGCTGTAAAACCAAGATGCAAACAATGCTTTCTGTATTACAGCAATAAATACAAACTTTTATGCAAAACTACTAACCAACTTTCAAGCATGGAATAGGAATACAAAGAAAGTCCAAGACGTTCTCAAGTCCTTAACAATATAGTTGTAGATTCAGGGCATGATTTCAGATATCATAGGATACTCTGCTGCATTTAGAACTTAAACAGAGTATCTCAAAATACTGCCTCTAATTAGATATGATAGTTAGAAAACTACACCGGCCCTAACTCTGAAAAAGCTAGACTATAGGACAAATATATTTATGCAATCTCTATTGAATACCAAACTTGCCTTTAAAAAATGAGAGAGAAGTTTCCAGAATAAGACATGTAGGCACACAAAGTTAAAAACGTACAGATGCACATGTGCATTTGCAAAACGTGTATGTGTGGTCCATGCCTACGTATAGGGCACACGGATACTGAGAATGCTATAAAGAAATTCTTAAATTAGGGGCTCAAAATACTCTTACATAAAATTAAAAATAAATTTATGAATGATTCAGTTAGTCTTAAAGTCTTCCTGTTCATCTCAATATTAATGAAAGGATAGCAGTAACCTCAGATATGGCTGCTGTCCTCAAAGTTAAACAGAGAGAAAGTAGACAGACCACTCCTGGTTCTAGGATTTAGCTTAAGTTTGCTGCTCCAGGGCAGGGGTCTGCAAACTATATGGACCTCACAGACATATCTGGCCCACTGCCAATTTGTATAAATAGTTTTATTAGAATATAGCCACATCTATCATTTTCATATTGTTTATGCTACTTTTGAAAACTTGCGACAGAGACTAAATACTCCACAAAGCCAGAAATATTGATTATCTTGTCCTTTACAGAAAAAGTTTGTGGACCCCTGCTATTATGTCAGCACATTTCTGTGTTCTGTCTTTGGATGCCATGGAGAAGAAAGAGCAAGCCACCAAAACCTATGCATTTATATGTTTAATCAGAAGGAGATATTTTCTGGAAAAAAAAATTATTATTCCTCATTCTCAAGTTTAAGACAGTCGATTCGTTTTACTGGAACCTTTTCTTTGTCTAACCCACTCAGTAGATTTAATCCCCTCTCTGAACATTCTCTACAGATGTTCAGAGAAGCCCAGTGCGAGAGGAAAGCTGAACATTTCCAAACTTTCTTTCAGGAGCTACTACAAAGGGTCATCTCTTTTGAACCTCATAACTCTGTGAGGTAGGGTCCTGCTTGCCATTTTTCTGAGGCTGTCTCCTATTTTTAAACACTTGAAAAGCTAAGAGTTGGAGAGCTTAAGAAAAGCCCAAAGTCACACAGCCTGATAAATTGCAGAGACAAAACTGGAATTCGGGTCTGTCTGCCTTCTGCCATATCTTGCTGCTTGATCCATTTATTCATAGACTCATTCAATAAATAATTATTGAGCACTTTAGGGTAATCCGCTATGTTCAGTCACTATGCCAGGCACCGAGGACACAAAGATCATCTAAAACTGAAGAAAAAAATGACATTAAAGGAAGATATATTTCAAATAAGATCAGTGTGGCCCTCCACCCCAGAATCTTCTTAATCCATAACCTAATTAAGAAAAAATTAAGAGTAACCATATCCTTATGAATTATAGTTTCGTAGTTTTATTTTTCTAAAAGATGCAGTGTTGACTAGCTAGACTCTAACACTGAAGTATATGCATGATGTGGGCTATCTATGTAATGTGAGAGAAGTTTCCAGGCTCATGAAATTCAAAGCAATTTTTCAAACCAATTCAGTCTAGATTACCTTTGAATTTCTCTTAATTGCCATACCAGACATAATTCAGGTGCCCCGTTGGCATGGAACCCACTAGACTGTGATAAGTTAGTTATACACAGTCACTGTGCTGTACTCTCAAACTTGGATGTCATCGTTTTTCAATTTGATCTTGGGACATCTTTTTTTGTCTAATGTTTAAAAAATTGGACACAACAGGAAAAAGAAATCTGTGTTATGTGTGTGTGTACATGATAGAAGTTATTTCAGCTTAAGTTTGGATAATGCACTGCAAAATATAATCCAACTCTTTTTATTAAAGTATAGATAACATACAATATTATATTAGTTTCAGGAGTACAACCTAGGTATTCTACATTTCTATACCTCACAGTGTGATCGCCACTCTAAGTCTAGTAACCTAACTGTTCCTGTATAGAATTATTAGTATTTTATTGACTATATTCCATATTCTGAATGTTACCTCCCTATGACATACTTATTTTATAACTAGAAATTTGTATAATTCACCTCTTGACACCCGAATAGCATATATATGAGGGAGAAGTGTTCAGTGATTTTCATATTCCAGGAGAAGAGACTAGCTTGGCAAGCTGTGTTGAATACTGGAAAACAAGTGTTGGGATCAGGGCCATTGGAGCCCCAGCCACATCTGAAGCAAAAAAAAAAGAAGAATATTTTTTACAGTTCAGGGTCCACTCCCACAGACTGACCCATGTGCAGCTCTGACAGAGAACAGTTAGTGAGCAACGGCAGAGTCCCCCTGGGGCAGGCACCATGTCAAAGGAGCCAGTGAAAAATCAGGACATGATTAAACCCCAGCAACTCAGTGTCACATCTGCCTGGTCAGCATGACATGAGAAGAAATGGACAACAAAAACAACTCTGCTCTTCTTACACTCATGTATGATGACAGTCAAGAAGCGTTCTTATATCAAATTACGAAGATGAGGATGAGATGATAAAAATGTTTCTTTTCATGTCACTGATAAAGTAAAAAAGACCTATTCTATGATTCCAAATGGTGAGTGTCAGAGACACATTCAGTATCTCAGAGAGGTTGAGATTATAACCCCAGAGCTAATATATCACAATTGTAAACATTATCAAAACCACAACCTCAGAATTTCATAGGGGAACTGAACACAAATGACCCTATCGCTGGGTCAGATTTTTCCCCAACACTTTGTTTTCTTTATTCCTCAGAGAAATAAATCAATGTCATATTATTGAGCATGTTTAAAAGCCACATTCAAGCAGTGCACCAGACCATGAAGAAGTTCTTTCCTGGGCTAAGTCAACCTAGAGCAGAACAGGAATGCAGGTGGCGTTCTCTTTCAAGTTCAAACATTCACCTCCTGGGGCTCTAAGTGCAGTAGAACTGTCGGCCTGACAGACTTCAAGTGTTCAGTAAGAAATTTCTCCATAATTTCTGGGTGACAGTCAAATTCTTATATCTAAACCAACAGAGCTATCAGACACCTGCTGATCACCTGAGTGCCTACAATTGTGATTTAGCAGAATTAAGGAATTAGACAAGAAAACAGCTAGAGGGAGAGTGAGCCTGACCTACTGTTCAAGCTAGCACATATAGAAGCCCTAGTGGGGAAAAAAATACTCTTCTCCTATCTGATCTGCAACTACTGTTGTTAGTCCTGACATTTTAATGTCATGCTTTGTAATATTTGCAAATTGTGATTGTTTTTTGAAACAACAGTTGGTAAATGGTGCGATCGATGTAAACCCTCATGAGTGGTCTAAATTTAAAAAGAATAAATCCCCAAATAAGCATGTTAGAAACAAAAATCAACAACAACACAGCTACTTTGGCAACACGAAAGCAAGGCGATCATGGCTGGGTCTGGATATCCGTTATCTTTTATATGTAGTCCTTGTCTTTGTCTTTTATACTTGCACAGAACCTTCCTGGCTTGAAATTTCAAGAATTTTGCAAGTGTTCCATGAATCTTTAGACAATCCCACTTATTCTGAGAGTGGGTGGAGAACATGAGACCCAGAGAAATGAAACAGCCTTTTCTGTGTCAGAGGAGAGAATAGGATGAAAAAAAAATGTCCTAACTTTGTTCTGGTTCACTTTTAATCACTTTTCTTGCAGCATTTTAGCAACAAGAAAATTGGACAAAATTATCCTTCAAATTATCCCTAAGTTTCAGAGAAGGTAGAAATATAGATTTTTTTTAAAAAGCTATTTTCAGGAAAGCATTTAAAAAGCATAATTATCTAACAAAGCAAAACTGATAATTATATAATTCCACAGCACTTGGCAACACGATGACTTTTGTTTAATGGAATGGGTGAGATTCGTTTGATTCCTTCACATCTACAGAACCTTGTGCCTCAGAGCTTAGAGATCTCTACCGCAGAACAAGGTTATCATCGATTAAATGTCTTGCAGGAACAGACTATTTATCTCGGTCTTTAGGAAAACAGAACTTGAATAGTGCAAATGGAAATTGCTGGTAATGAAAATAATCTAGAGAATGTCTTCTCTGGAAAAAAATGGAAGCAAATGATACACAGTGACAGAAGACTTGGTTCTCAAGAAACGACACCTCCTACACCTTGAACTTTAAGAAGGTGTCACCTTGGTTTTTAGAACCTCAGTAATAGAGCATCGATAATGTACTAAGTTCTGTGTGGCTAGCTTTACATGAATTGTCTTATTTACTCCTCACAACCACCAATGTGTGGAAATTGTTATGCCCATTTTTAAAATGAATCAGATGAAGTGACTCTCCAAGAAGCCACACGGTGATAAATCCAGCAACGAGAGATGAATGAAAAAGTTGTAATAAAAAGACTGACGGAAAACACTTAAACCATTCCAATACAAAGTCAATGCTAAACAGCCATCTAAAATGTAGACTCTGAACAATAATCACCAGTGAGAATGTAGTAAATGTTAGAAACCATGAAATATGTTTAATCTGTCTCAATAACTGGTTTTCACAGTAAGAACATATCATTGGATCCCACTGTTGGCTGACGTTTTTGCTACGAATAAGTGAGTATATAAAGCTTGTTTTTAAATCAGAGTATATTTCCCACTTTCCTTTATTGTGTATGGAAATATTACCTGATTCATACTCATTTTACTGGGGGCATAGATTTAAGGAAACTGTTCACAACAAGCTGCATGTTTGATTTGTGAATCTACTCTTGACCTATCAACAGTCCAATTTCCAATCTAAATGCAGAAAACAATAAAGGAATCAGGTTCAAGGTTATACTCAGCTTAAGGACCCTAAAGGGATCTACCTATAGATTTCTACATGCAATTTCCAGACCTTAAGAAAAGGGACTCAGGGAAATAGAAATGGTACTGGAATGCAAAATGTGAGAGCAAGAAATTTCTTTTAAAACTGAAGAGTTTTCAGTTAATTCACCAGATTTCATAGCTCAGTTGTAAAGACAGAAGCAAGGCCATTCTCAGCCATGATTCTCATTTGAGGACTTCACAGAGCATGTTCCCACATCTTAGCTCATTTTGTCCCCCAATAACAAGCCTGTAAGGCAGAGATGCTACCATCCTCATTTTACATGTTAGAAAAATAATCAGACACTCTAAGAGGTTAAGTGACTTAATCAAGATTATTCCGCTAAATCATTATGAGCCTGGAAGTCGATGTCAAAGCCTTGACTGCAAGGACTGTATTTCTTCCCCTATATCAGTGATTCTTGAACTTTTAAAAATCAGAGATTTTGATTTATCAGGTATGTGGTGGCATCTGAGATTCTGCATTTCTAACTCACAGGTGATGCCCAGGATGCCTGATCTGTGGATCACATGTTGAAGAAAAAGACCTTCCAGTCACCCTGCCTCTCCCAAGGTCAAGGAGTAGAAGTAGCTTTATGGGCTGTGACTAAAGGGGGCCTGCTCCGGGTCAGGCAGACAGCATCAGAACTTTCTATCATTTTTATATGAGAAGTTTGGTGAGGGTACCAAGATGTAGGATCTTACGTATGATAGCGATTTCCAAACTGGTTGTGGGGTGTGTGTGTGTGTGTGTGTGTTTAGCAGAACCCTCTTTTCAACTGAAATCCTACATGAAACCTTAATGTATAAGACCAATAACAGTAGAATTTTTTTCATGAAGATTTATTTTACATGTTCACATTTATAACATATCCGTGTTAAACAATGAGCACAAGAAGACTGTTCTGGTAACAACATTTTGAAATGAGAGCTTATGGAAGACTAAGTATTATGTAAGTCCCAGTGTCTAGAAGATAAGGTATTCCAGTGTACAAAAGGCAAAGTAACCCAGAAGTCTCTTGAGCATTTGAAAAGTATGGAAAAATATTCCACTGCAGTTACTGTCAAAGCAGTGAAAATAAAACAATGGAAGAGCAGACAGAATCCTTTTGCTCATTGTTGGCAAACATGTGGCGAGATGGACACTCACAAACATGGCTTTTACCATGATATAATCTTTGAAAAGTAGTTAGCTTTGAGATTCTATAAAAAATATTTGTGTTCTTTTTCTTAGTAATTTCCATGCTAAGATTCTGCCCTAGGAAAGTAATCTTAGATACAGAAAGATAAAAGAAATCAATATTTGCCAAGTGTCTGCTAGACATTATACTGGCGGCTTCGCTCCTTGAAAAACTATGAGTTCGATATGAAATAGATAATCTTCATTCCATTTTACACAATGTCTAAGTAACTTATCTAATATCACACATTGAAATTTCTTGATTATCAAGAAATTCCTTGATTATCAAGAACCTGTACTCAGAAGGACCATCATATTCTATTTTCATCTTTCTTTCCTCTTACCTAGACTCACAATGGTTGTGAGAAGCCGAATGGGAATTTGAGGTTTCAAGAGATACAACTTAAGCCCTCAGCTGGAGGATATTGATTAGATAGAAAACCAATGTTACCAGATGAAATTTGGCTCTCTTTTACATTTGGAAAATTCTGAGAGGAAAACATCTGGATCAAACAGGAAATTCTGAGGGAAACTCAAGAGTGCAAGTGTGGGAGCTCATGGTAATATTCCCAATTTCAATAAACAAGCCCATCTTTGCTGGCGTTAGAGATAGATGTCATAGCATCATGGGAATTGCCCAGAAGAAACCAGCTCGCTGGGAAAAAATGTGTCCCGGAAACATAAAAATACTACTGCTCTGTTAATAGACACCAAGGATTCCTGTGAGACCTACACCATGGAACATTCCACATGACTCAGGAACATTTCATGACACTCCCAAGGGTCCTTCTTTTGCCCAGCCTGAATGAGCCTGATGAGGTCGGTTAGGCTGGAGCACTCTGGGAAGCCAACTCAGGGGAAGAAGACGCTCTCTCCAGGAGGGAGACTCCAGGAAAGAATTCATAGACGGAGCTGCCATGCCACATCCTCCATTCCAATATGGATTCTGTGAACAGGACATCATGTGATGATTGGCGTCTGCCATACCGGTCTTGGGATGGAGGTCTCAGGTCACTCAGGTGCATATTTCCTTGTTGAAAGCTAGGGATAGGGATAGCTAGGGTGCCCCAGCTAAGATCAGCCTTTATGCCTTCAAAGGAAATGGTCATTTTTGGCTTACGCAAAGGAATAAAAAATATGAAAGAAAATGGGGGCCACGGATGGCCATAGCTTATTCTAGCTTCTGCCAGGAATCAGGCTGCCAGCCTCTCCTCCCTCATCTGCCAAGCATCCCCTTACTGCTCTTCAGGCTACAGGAAGCAGCACTCAGACCTGCCAACTTTGGGGCAGGGCTTCCTCAGCATGAACGCATTTAAGATCCTGGGTAATCCTTTAGATTCCCACAGGATTTGAATCCTTTCTGAAATCCAAATGAAGATAAGCCACAGAAAGAGCAGGCCATTAGAACATCTTTTGAAACACTATCCTACCAGCCAGGCAAGCAGTTCTAAAGGTCTCTGCATTGCTGGGAATTCTGTCACCACCAATGTAATATTTATCTAGGCTTTTGTATTGTCTCATTTCTGAGTCATCTGCAAATAAAACATTTGGAAACTCTAGGGAATAAGAAAGAAAAGTTAAACAAAAAATGAATAATAAAAAGGTCATAATCCATTACCATATGTAATTGAATGGTGTTTCTTTTTGAAACACACAATTGAAAGGTGTGTTTCTTTTTGCCCATTAAAATTTTCTTCTTCACTCTTTGGAAAGAAACAAAAAAAAAAAATCTTAAAGAAAAAAAATCTTAAGGAAACTGTATGTAATGATAACAACCTAAATACAGAATAGAAAGGGATGGTGGGTTCACCAGAAATTTTAAAGCTATGATTTTTGTGCCTCCTTCTCTCCGATCCTGTATCTACTTCATCACCAAGTCCTGTCAATTTTACCTCCAAAATGGCTCTCAAATCCATCTACATCTCAACTACCTTAGACCAAGCTTTCATTGCACCCTGCCTAGACCACTGCCATATCTCCTAACTCAAATCCCTACTTAGAATCTTGCTCTTCACCCACCTATTTATTTCATACCAGAAACCGGAGAGGATTTCTTAGAACACAAATACGGTTGTGTCACACTCCTGCATGAAAGTCTTCAATGGCTGATAAACATTTGAAGATGCTCCTCTGTTTCTCATTCAGAAAATTCAAATTAAAAAAAATTAGATACCATTACAAAACAACCAGAATAGCTAAAAAGTGTAAAATACCAAATATAAGTGAGTATGTGGAGAAACTGAAACTCTCATACTTGGCTAGGGAGAACGTAAAATGATGCCACCGCTTCAGAAAACAGTATCACAGTATCTATTATAGCTGACCTTGACATACATCCATCCTCTGACCCTACAATTATACCACAGTGTATATATAGCCAACGGAAATATTTATTTATCTAGACATTCACAAATTTTCTTTACAGCACAATTCATAATAGCCAAGAACTAGAAATTTCCCAAATGCTCATCCACATTATAATGAATAAACCAATTGTAATATATTCATGTAATGAGAATGAACAATCTCCATGTACAAAAACATGAATCTCGTAGACAATATTCTGAGGGAAAGAAGCCAGATACCAGAGTACATACTGTATAATTCCATTTATATAATGTACAAAACCAGGCAAACGTACACGTTGCTGAAAGTCAAGATAATGCTTCCTTTTGGAAGGAGAGGTGCAGAGTCGAGGCAGGTGCAAGGGGAGTCGTTTTTGGGTTTTGGTAACATTCTGTTTTCTCATCTGGGAGCTGGTTATATGGATATTCAGTTTGTGAAAACTTCAGCAAGCTATGTACTTATGTGCACTTTTCCATGTGTGTTTATAGTTCAATAAAAATTATTCAAATTACTCAGTGACTTTCCAATAAGAGAAAATCCCAAATCCTCGCCATGGGCTACAAAATCATAAGTTATCCAGCATCTGCCCACTTCTCCATTCTTTTTTTTTGAATCACTCACTCCTTTGTAACTCCAGCCACAGGCCACAGTGACCTGAGTCAGTTCCTTGATTATACCACATTTCTTCCCACGTTAGTGGCTTTGCACCTTCTGTTCCCTTGGCCTAGAACAGCAGTTGGCAAACTATGGGCAGCCCACTGGCTAATCCTGCCTGCCAAATGTTTTTGTAAATAAAGTTTTATTGAAACACATCCATGCCCATTCATTTATATATTGTCTATAGTAGCTTTGGTAGTACCACAGCGACGGAGACTGTATGGCCCACAAAATTGAAAATATTTACTATCAGGCCCTTTATAGAGAAAATTTGCCAATCCTTGGTCTAAAATCTTCTCACATGCCTACTCTACCCCATCTGTCTAACTCCTACTCACCTTCAGAATTCAGCAAAAACATGTCCTTTGTTCAAGAAAACCAAGGTCCATATTTTGTACTTTCCTGAACTTTTCTTCTATGGCTCTCCCCTGCTTCAGATCCTCGAATGGCTTCCCTTGCTGTTAGAGTAAAATGCGAAGTTCCTCACAGCCTACAGGCCCGGCATGGTTTGCCACCCCTCACCAGCTCCCCTTCCACCCACACACCCCCGTGTTCCTCTCTGGCCTTTTCTCCTACACAAGCTCATTTTGATGTGATCTGAACTTTGGCCTCATTCTAAGACTCCGTCAGGTCCTTCTACACCTCAGGGTCTTTGCCCATGCTGTACTTTCTGTCTCAAATTGTCTTTCCCACATCCTGCTCAAGTCAACATTTGCTCCTTCTTCACATGTCACTCAGTAAAGCAGGCCACTCCCTTAGTGAGTTTAGCACAACCAAATGCTGGAGGCTTCTTGCTCAGTCTGGGGTCTGCAGTCCTACCCCCTTCCAACTTTAAGCCCCTTTTTGACCCAGCCCCCACACACCTGAGTCCTACTTCACTTCCCCTTCAGCAGAAGCTGCCCTTTCCTCAGACACCACAGCCCCTGCCACAGGCCCCACTAATGGCTCCTCAGAATGAGCCCTTCTTGGGTACCTCTCCCAGCTGATGACCTTTACAGAAGTACTTCTTCCCTCTGTCCTACCCCAAAACCATGGATGTTTTTCACTAGGAATAGGGCAGTTACCTCAAGGAGAGACTCAAGGTCTTCTTATTGCTTCAGACATAGAGGGAAGCAACCAGAGACCCCATCAGGGAAGGGCATGTTGCTCCATCATCATTTCTTTCAGGGTCAGAGGCAGAAAGTCACCTCAGCTGAGATCATGCCTTTCATGGGGCAGCTCACAGCTAAGATTCAGGTGGGGACATTCGGGCCCAGTCTTTTCAGTCCACCTCGAGATAGCTCTCATGTCTAAGACTCACTCCAGAACACCCCGTCATGGTGGCCAAGACCTCACTGGGCCTGCACTACAGATAGACTTCTCTCTCTCTGCCCAATCTTGTTTCTTCCCCCTTCCCTTTATAGATTTTTTATTCCTAATAAACATCTTGCATCCCACACTCTGTCTCAATATCTGCTTCCAAAGAGTTCAACTTGTGACATTTGTTTTTTTATGGTATCATAGAATTAACACAGAATCGGGAGTCAGACAGTCCTGGGCTTGAATCCCACTGCTGGTCTCACCAGGTGGGTAGCCTTGAAAAAATACTTAACTTCCTAACCTCCTATCCTCAACATCTTCACCAAATAGAGATGATAATACGTTCATTACAAGTGTGTTTTTAGGATTAATGGACGTTATATCACAGAATGTTAAAATGGAAATTGGGAATGAGATCTCAAGGTTATGAATATGACATCAAATTAAATTGAAGGACAGAACACCCTGCAGGACTTTCAAAGTAGATGTCCCAAAAGGGATTACATGACCCTTGGAATTCCTCACACATCAACTTATAAACAGTATGACTGCAGCAGATGTCTTAAAGAGGATGGTTTTCAGACTCACGCCTCTCTCCTGGAGGAAGGTATAGGTGGGTACTACTTTTTATTTTGCTTTGAGAAAAGAAAGAGGGGCTTCAGAAAACTAATTACCCTACAATTAAGGAGACCCAGTGGACCCTTATCTAATTCCCATGGGGGAAATTGAGAGGGCAAGAGATAGGCCCAGTGAAGTGCATAAAGGAGAGATTATACTGTAGTGGAATTATCCTACACTCCCAAAGTTTGTCTGGGCAAAGGACTTGGGATTATTCCCAAGGGCTATGTTTGGGAAATGCACAAGAAAGAGCCAGTCAGTGGGTTGCTTTAGGCACACTCTCTAGGAGGCCAACCTGGAAAGACAATCAGCATTCAGCACTGGGGAGGCTAAGGCTACTGCCTCATTGTCTAACACCATGCTGGGGCTTGACCTACATCATTAGTTGACCATGAGAAACTAAGACTTAGCCTTTACCTGGTTCGAGAGAACTGCAGGTTCACCCAGGCATGGGGCTTTATCTCAAAAGCACCTGCAAGATAAAGAGTCAGTGTCTTAAAGCCTGCCATTTCCAGAGCTCCAAAGTCATCTCGCAGTGGCCCCACCACCTCTCTGTCCTCTCTTCCCCTATCCCACTCCAAAGGGATCAAAAAACAACATTATCAGGAGGAATAGAATGGTGAGGCGGACACACCTATGAGCGTGGGGAAAAGTTTTTAAACCCTGACAATATCAAATGCTGGTAAGGATGCAGAACAACTAGAGCTTTCATACATTGCTGGTGAGAGTCCAAAATGGTACTCAGTTTGTAACAGTTAAACATACACTTTCTATGTGATCTAGCCATTTCGCTCTTAGGTGTTTAACTAAGAGAAAACAAAAAGATCTGTACTTGAATGTTTATAACAGTTTTATTCATAATGGCCTCAAACTGGAAACACCCCAAATGTCCATCAACTGATGAACGGATAAATTAACTGTGGTTGCAGGATGAAATAATGCTCCAATGGAGAGAATTACGATACATATGTGACAACATGGATGATTCTCAAATGCGGTATGCTAAATGAAAGAAGTCAGACACAAAACCACAGGGTTATGATTTCATTTCAATGACATTCTGGAAAAGGCGAAACCGTAGGAACAGAAATCAAATAAAGGATGGGAACGGAGGAAAGAAGTCGACTACAAATGGGGATGAAGGGAACTTTTGGAGATAATAGAAATATTTTGTATCTTAATTATCGTGGTGGTGGTTATACAATTTAATGCATTTGTCAAAACTCATGGAATCTGTACACCTTAAAAGGGTGAACTTTACCACATATAAATTACACTTCAATAGTCCAAACTTTAAAGAAAGGAAGAAGGAAGAGCTGTGAGGTAGGAGAGGAAAGGTTGTGTGTCCCTTCTGGAGACTAGGTTTCTTATAAGAAGGATTTTGTTTATTATTATGGAACTGGTGACACTGGACTTCAGACATTCTTTTACTCACAAGAGATGGATAAAGAAAAGAATAAGCTCTGCTGAATAACTTTAAATTAGCCGTAGGAAGTGAAAAATACAAGCCACATTTGTTTAGTATACCCGACACCTGGTTCTGTACCTGTATGGTGCCTCACCCTGAGCTGGCATTTAATAAGGACCACTTTCCTTCTTCCCACAAGCCCTTTTTATTAGCCACATGGAAAACAGCAGCATTATAGAAATCAGAAAACAAACAAAAAATTGAAAAATGGCAGAGAACTTGAAGGAAATACAACATTTCGAGACTAAGACAAGGATATCTTAGGGTGACTTATTTCCTCACGCACATCTAAAGTATGATTTCTTCAGAGCTAATTGAAAAACTGGCAGGCAATTCTGAAAAGTGAGGTAATTCTTATCGAAATTATATAACACACACACACACCAATTCATATAGAAACACAAAAGTGTTCCTACACTCTGCTCTAAAAATTTTTCAATGAAAGTAAAGGTTTCATGCACAAAAACTTAATAGAATGACTGTTAGAATAAATAATAAAGTTCATCACAGTTTTCAGAAATATAACATAAAAATCAATTACAGAAGAAGGGATTGGGGAGTAATTGTTTAATGGATATAGAGTTTCAGTTTTACAAGATGAAAAGACTTATGGGGATGGACAGGAGTGATGGTTGCACCCCATTATGGATGTATTTAACATCAATGAATGTACACTTAAAATAGTTAAGGAAGTAAATTTTATGTGTATTTTACCATAAAAATAAAAAAAAATTGAAGAATAATCAATACCAATTCAACCATTTTGGAAAACCACTTGGCGGTATCTACTAAAAATGAAAATGAGCATTGCAAACCCTATGAGGCACCACCTCTGCTCCTAGGTGTATACCTAACAGAAATATGTGTATATGTTCACCAAAACATATGTAGAAAAATATCTTAAAGCCGTACTATTCATAATAACCCACTAGCTAAAACCTACGTAAATGCCCACCAATGATAGGATGGTTTAAAGATGGTGATATATTCACATAATGAAGCACACATCAATGAAAATGAGTGATTTACAACCACAAGTAACAGAATGTACGAATCTCACAAGCACATTATTAAGCAAAAGAAGCCAAATGCAGAAGAGCACACACTGTCTGATTTTATTTATGTAAGGTATAAATCAGCAAAACTAACATAGGAAGTTAGAAGTCAGGGTAGTTGTAGTGATCATTGCAGGAGTTGTGACCAGCAGGAGGAATAGGGGTGCTTCTGGGGTTTGGTCCTATTCTGACTCTTGATCTGGGTGCTGGGTACATGAACAGGCTCAGTTTGCAGAAATGCACTGAGTTGTCCTCTTATGATATGTTCACTTCTCCGTATCGTATGTTTAAAATAGATAATCCCGTTTCTTTACATAAGTAAAACTAATTAGATAATCTTGTAAGACATAACATACCGTTGAAGGGGATCAGAATAGGCCACCCTAAAATATGCCATTTTGGCATAAGGATTATTTTGAGCTGAAGAGAATTGGGAGAGAACAGACACACAAAAAAACCTCTCCACTCTCTGCCATCTGCCTCAAAACAAGGTATAAATTTCCCTTTGTAAAGGAGTCTCCTCCTCCCCTACAAGGAAGGGCAGATGAGTCTTAGACTTGCAAGCACCAACTCTTACCCACAGAGAAGACAGGGACAGGACTCCATATGACAGATCTTAGTAAATAACTCTTATCTTCCATTAGTTCCCCCCATCTATTTATCTTTGCAAATTTACTGCCCCTAAAAGAGTGAAGTTAAAAGAAAGAGAAGAGCAAAAGCCACACCCTGACCCAGGGGATCCAGGGAGCTGCCCGTAGAGGAGAACGAGATGGCTCCTACACAGACCCAGACAACAGTCTAGAAATTAAACCCTGGGAAATCCGTAGAGGAACAAGTTGTTCCCTACATCACCTGCAGTGTTTCATAGAGGGGCTGTCTGGATCAGGCTGGGATTCTGCTGTCTGCCTTGAGGACCTCAGTACCATGCTGGCCAAGCATTGCCTCCTCATGCTGTGGACACCTTCAGGGAGCTCGAGGGTTTGGAGAGTAACAGGCAGACCCTGAGCAGAGAGGGGCGGGGCCGGCCTGCATGCCCAGGTGTCGAGAGACCAATAAGCACCTGGGAATCCACAGGACCAGGGAATGAGGAAATGGGATGCACTTTTATTATTAAATGATAAATAACTCCATTGAATCAGGAGACTTCAACCTTAAAAGATGGCTCCTGGAAGGGGAAGAGATTGAGCCTGAGGAAACAGCAGAATCCTTTCTTGGTGTCTCTTCCTGACATAGATTAATGATTTTATTTCACTGTGTTGAGGCCTACATACCAATCCCTAACCATATTAACTGTCCCCACCTGTAATCTCCCATCTCATGAGAACCACCTCTCAGTGTCTGGGCTCTGCTCAACCCTGCTTGTTCACAAGGTGGGCTGGGAATGGGGAGACAAGGGAGAGAACCCCAACTCAGTCAGGCCAGGCTCTGCCAATGGTTTCGTCACGTTTTCTTTTTCTCTAACTCCATCATTGTCATCACCATCATCATCAATCATCATCATCATCATCATCATCATCATCATCATCACCATTGTTGTCCAGCACTTACTATGTACCAGGCATTATTCTAAGTACTTTATATATATATATTAACTCACTCAATCCTAACAACAATCTGAGGAACCAAAAGCACAGAGAGGCTAATTAACTTGCCTAAACCCACACAGCTAGTGAGTGATGAAGTCTGAATTTGAACTCAGGCAATCTGGTTCAATCTTACTTGAAACACAGATTAACATACAATGCCACTGAGAAGGATTCTAAAACCATTTCTGGAGTCAGGGAGAACAGTGCCATAATTGATTAGCCATTTTTGCAATGGTGGCATCTATACTGACTTGTTCTTTAACCAAACATTAGTCAGGCTCCTCTGAGCCCTCTTTCCAACCAGACCTTGACATTGAGCCTCACTTGGTCTTCCCCCTGCCTAGCCCAGTCTAACCCAGGATCCTACAAAGTCAGTTTAGTAAAAATCCCTTCCACCTTAATGTCTGACTCCCCTTGCTTACTGATCCACTCCCTTGTCCCCGATCCCCCCTGCCATGTCTAAGTTATTGACCTCCCTCCAGCATAAACCCTGTTAAATCGGTTTAGCAAGAATCCCTCCAGCCTTCATGTCTCCTCTTAGCAATTTTTCATTCACTGACCCCTTTCCATTCATTGGCCATAAAACCCCACTTTTCCTTGTCATATTCCAATGTGAACCTGATTTCTCTCTCCTATGGCAATACCCCTACTGCAATAGTCTTAAATAGTCTTCCCCACCATTTTAACAAGCATCAAAATAATTTTTTTTCCTTAACAATCATCTCTAGAGAAATACTTCAACAAGTGCAAATGGTGAAGACCTTTAAGACAGAAGGATTAGCACATAAGAGAAATAGGAAGAAGTGATGTGGCTGGGAGGGCTACAGTGAAAGATGGGAGATGACAAGGCAAAGCCTGTTACAGGTACTTGATTCACGCTGAGAATCCAGAGGCCTGATAAACAGGCCTGAGATTTATTTTGGAAAAATTGCCTCGGTTGTCATATAAGGGAGAGGTTAGACTTGAAGAAACAGAGATGATATGCAAGGCAAGGGCTAAGGGGCCCCACCCAAGTGGCTGGGACTAGGAAAAGACACATGGAAGACACTTTGAAGCTGAACTCACAAGGACTTGATGACGGATTATGCAGAATGCAAGTGTCAGCTTTCCAGAAAAGACCACCAGAATAACCTAATGAGCGAGCAAAACCACTATAACTATTTAGAGCAAATAAAGGAGACTGCCACCTTGGTCTCTTCTTAGGAGTGTCTCAGCAGGTGATCGGGGCAGATATTAACAGGGTATGAGTCTGGGATCAAGTGGTTTAAGATAGGTCTTCCAGATCGGGAACTAATTAGGACTGAGAAAAGCTGGTGACATTCATAAGGGCAAATACAAATGTTTGAAAAGAGGTTTCATTCTCCCTGCTAGAAGTAAGGGAAGAGACTTCTCTCCTCCTCCTCTTATTTCTTCAGAATTTCTATCCCTATTCATTTTAAATGTACGTATATCCTTATAATGGCTAAATAAGCCTCTCGCCAGTCCCAAAACTCAGGCATGTTTCCTCACAAACCTGGGATCCATCTTTTTGAAATGCAAACATCAGGGGAGGTAGCAACTCCTGCCTTCCAATGCCTGTGGGAGGGAAGAGCCTACTTTCCGTGGGCATCGTGCTCCAATTTGCAAAACAATCCTCTGTCATAAATATTTGAGAAGTTTTTTTCTCCTCCAGTAAAGCCAACACAAAAGTTTCCCTAAATACCATGCTGGTTAGGACAACTTTATGTAACAATAGGCGCTGTCAAGTCTCCTGCCTTGAAGAATTGCTATCGTTTATCTTGAAAACATGTATGTAATGGCTAAAAAGAGAGATGAGATTTCTGCCTTTGCAATCACTTAGCTGATTGCCTGTGCTGGTTTATTCATCCCCATTCTGCTTATATGATAATGAAAGTAACTTTTTTTTCCCCTCTACTATCTTTGTGAAGAGGACTCTGGGTCAGAAGAAGATTCCATTTTTAATCTATTTCCCCAATACATTCCAGTTTAGGAGTGGTGGTGTATGGGAAAAAAGAAAAATATCTTGCTTCTCTGCTCATCCTAGGTTTTTCCCCTGGGGCCCTGTAAATTAGACTGACAACAGACAAATTAAAAGAGAAAAAGAAACAGATGTGTATTTACAGCATCAGCTCTCATACTCATGGGAGCACTCAGTGATGAGCTCTCCAAAGGGATGGTTAGAATTTGGACTTAAGGACATTGAGCTGCTAGGGGTAGCAAATTGTGGAAAGGTAAACATAAGGAGAAACTAATCGTGGATAAGAGCCAGTAAGGTTTGTTATGTCGATTCTTTTGGTGTCCTTTCTGGGCTGATAGGGGTTATGGCTGTCTCCATTGATTAATTTTTGTCCTTTCTGGCAAAGAGGGAAGGAGGATACTTTAATAAATTTAGGTCCTGCTTTTAGGCAAATAGGAGGAAGGTAGAGAGCTTTTTTTTTTTTTTTTTTATCTACTTCTACTCAGTTGCCTTCAGGTCAAAATAATCCTTATGCCAAAGTGGCCTATTTTAAGGTGGCATATTCTACTACCCCTCAGTGGACACAGCATGATGAAAGTTTTAAAGCAGATCTTGATAAGTAAGCAGTTGCTTTACAAGTGAGCGTTTGCCCAGGTGAACAATATATTGTTCTCAGAAGGGAGCTAGTTGCCCAAATGAGAAAACTGAACAAACTAGGTAACAAGATTCCCTGAAGGAAACAATGAGGTTATTATTTACCGGTTCGCAGCCTTAATTCCTAGGTAAGAATTGCCTGGAAGGAACAGGTGATCCCAGTTCTCAGTCCTGACAGCTAAGCTGTGTGGATGCAGGTGGTCTCAGTTGTCACAAGGAAGAAGCACCATAAAACCTGAGCTTTCAGCGCAGATGGATGGTGATTCTGGCAACCAAATCTAGGTCTGGACTGTGAAAGTTCACATGGTGCCAGGGATGAAGGCAGGTGATGACCTTGAATGTGGAGGTGTTGTCTGAAGTGGCTGTAAGCCACCCAGGCAGTGGGCAGTGGGCAGCAGGGATTTATTGCTGAGAGCTGAGATGTTGCTTTTGGGCGACCTGCTGTGTGGTGTTGGTGATTACTGTTGAGCCATGGGATTGCTTGAGTGAAAAAATAGCAAAGACAAGGTTTCTATCTTCAGTTCTCAGCAGCTATTTAAGCTGTGGGTCCGCTAGATCCCAGACGGAGCCAGCTTACTCGTTAAACCCAAATTGAGGGGCATTCTACAAAGTCACTGGCCTATAATCTTCAAAAGTGTCAAGTTTAATAGGTCAAGAAAAGATAGGAGGAGCTTTTTAGATTAAAGGAGACTTAAAAATATATAACTAAAAATATATAACTAATTGAAAGGCATGATTCTGAACTGAATTCTTTGGAACAGTGTTGTAACATTTGGTGATGTGAATGAGATCTGAGGATCGAATAGTAGTAATATATCAATTTAATTTTCCAGTTTTGATGGATGTGTTGTGGTCATGTAGAAAAATGTCCTCATTTGCAGCAAAGACACACGAAAATATTTGGAATGTGATGGGCAGTATGTCAGCAACTTACTTTCAAAGGATTCAGAAAAAGAAGTTCTTTATAGTTGTTACAACTGTTCTGTAAGTCTGAGATTGTTCCAAATAAAAGGCCTTAATTAAAAACAAGTTCAGAGGGAAGAAGGCTAAGAGGGAAAAAAATCTCAGCATGCCGATTTACAAAACTCTCAGCAGGAGGGGACATAACTGGGAGTCGTAGAAAAGTAAACTCTGTGAATAGCCAACACAGAACTGTTTATTGTGAATGTCAACTGCTGCAGTTGTGACCTTGTGCCTAGCAGTCATCAACCCCTGGCCAGTCCAGACTTCCTGCCTGACCCAGGATGCATTCCCCAGCTCTCCCTCCTCTTTCTCTTTCCTCCTCCATAGGACCTCCCATTTTGAAGCCTTGACCACCCGAACTCTCCCCACACTTGGGAAAGGAGGGAGCAGCATCTAGGCAGGCTTCGGAGGCCTGCCTCCCACCTCTGCAGGTCCCAGCGCTCAGGAGCCTTATCCTCTTATATCACTTGTTCAGCTATTCATTCAAGAAATATTTATTGAATAGGTACCTATGGACAGGCACTGCTTGAGGTGCTAAAGATGCAGAGGTGAATAAAGTAAACAAAATTCTAACCCTCAAGGAATTCACGTTTCAATGGGAGAAGGTGAACAATAAAGAAGGAAACAAATAAACAAGATAACTTATAATTGTGGGAAATCCTATAAGGTGAATGCAGCAGAAAGCTGTGACAGAAAGTGACTAAGGAGCTCGGGAAGGTGAGCCTCTCAGTTGCTTCTGGCCTAGCACGGTCTTGGCAACAGAAGACTGTAATCCTTATCCTCCAAGGGAAGAAGACAAGCACCTTGGGAAAGTGGGGGTGGATCCCTCTGTCATTTCAGCAAATTGTTGTCATCTGCGCCCCGTTGCCAGGCAACCCAGCCACGCCACTGGCAAACCTGGCAGAGAGCTTTGGAACCCAGGTAAGCAAAGCTAATTTCAACTGAGCAAGAAAGCTCTCACCCAGAGCATCTTGGTGCCTCGATGGTCTTGCCCGATAGCTCCTTGAAGGAGAGAAAGGAAAGAAGCACTGGTGAGGGGGCAGGGTCAGTGGTCCTAACTGGAGGAAGATAAGACTGGAAAATTTGTTTTAAAAGAACAATGTCAAAAGCAACAAAGCTTAGCACTAAACGAAGCAAACCTTGGCCGGAAAGGTTGTTCTGTGTCTCTCTTGTTTACAACCTCCCTTTCGGCTGATTGGTCTTCTGCATCTTGCCTGGGCTCCCTGGCCCTACCACACATCTGGCCAACTGACCCTCAGTCGAAGATCACCTAGAAGCAGGGGCTCTTCCTGGATGGCCAGAGGGCGCTGGTGGGTGGAGACCTGTAAGGAGTAGGAGAGATGTCCTTCCTGCCCCCTCTCCAATTCTGACATCCCCCAACCACCAGCATCTTAGGTACATTGCTTCAGTCTCAGTGGAGGAATGTGCAAGTGTTGCTGCTCAGAGGATGTCTTCCTGCTGATGATCAGTCCAGGACTTCTGCTGAAAAATCGGCTCCTACTGTGGTTGGGGCTCCCTTATATATGATGAGTTGCTTCTCTTGCTGCTTTCAAGATTCTCTTTGGCTTTTGGCTTTTCACAATTTGATTCCGACGTGTCTAGGTGTGATTTTTTTTTTTTTTCAGTTTTGCTTGTACTTTTCAGCACCAAAATTTCTATTTATTTCCTTTACATAATTCTTTTTTAAAAAAAAAAAAACAATGTTATCTATGTAATGAGATACTACTCTCGGGTTTTCTTCAGTTCTCTGGCTCTAGGACAAGTGTACTGTGTCTCTGAGAATGGAGGCCTGATAGAGAGGACGAGGGTGTGTCCATTTAATTGGCTGCTTAAGGAGAATTTACTAGGCCCTAGCCAGGGCCTCAAAACTGAATCAAGGCAGTATTTTTAAAAACTACAATGCACAAGGTCATAGTCCCTGTGGTCTTATGGCCTTGATCCTACAGGATCTGTACTAAGCAGCAGCCAGAGGCAGGAGTCCTGGGACATTTGTTGAAACATTTATAGACTATGAGTCTTAGTCGCTGCTGCTTGAGGTAATAGAAAGCAGTTGGAGGAACCAATAGACTAGCTTAAAAGCTTGGAAGGAAAGGGTGGGGGGATAAAAAACAGAAAAGGGATGCACCAACTATTTGGGGGTATTGAAAGTCCACTGGGCGGGGGATACCAGTTACTATGGAAACATAACAAACTACCTCAAAACAACAACATTTATTTTGCTCACAGGTCTACAGTTTGGGTAGGGCTCATGTGTCTACTCCATGTGGCATCCGGGGGGGCAAGGGCTAGGAGCCAGACCCAGCTGAAGGCTTGCTCACTCATGCAGCTGGTGTTTGGTGCCAGGTGCTGGCTGAGACTTAACAGGGACCGCTGGCTACATGTGCCTCTTCATGGGGCTGCTTGGGCTTCCTTACAGCCTGATAGCTGGACTCGTCAAAAGAGAGAGCCCAGTGGAAGCCAGGTCACCTTTTATGACCTCGAGGGCCTTGGAAATAACACAGTTTTCCTTCTGCCACATTCTATTTTTTAAGGAACTAACCAAGTCTGGTCTAGTTCAAGGGAAAATAGACTATTTCCTGGTGAGGAGAGTTGAAGGAGGTGAGACTAGAATGACTGCCGTGCCAGTTTTTGGAAAATGCAATCTGCCACAGGGGATGAGGGAAAGAAACGTTGAAGACAATAGGGGAGCACAGAAGAGACGAGGTAGGAGGTGTCTCTTGGGTGAGAAAGTGAGTAGCGGCGTGATTAAGCTTGGCTGCCAAGAGCCTCAGAGAATCAGCAAGAAATCGATGCCAAGATGGAGACTGAGCTTGGAGAGGGCAGGAGGCAGCAAGGAGCTTTCAAATCCTGTCTGATAGCTTTTGTCTTTCTTTGAGGGCACCCGTGCTGGGTGCTGCTTAGGACAGGTGGTGCCAGGGTGTGATGGAATAACTTCAAGGTTTAATTGGAGCTGCAGGAGTCAGAGGTACCTGATGCTGTATCCAGTCCCAGATGGTGCACTGGCTCAGTCTTAACTGAGGACCAGTTTTTTAACCAGGAATAGATCGAGTCCCAGGTGTCCAAATCATCTTATGATATTAATTCCTGGGAGTATTTATGGAGAAGGCAACCGAGTTCAATAGGGAAGATGATCTGCTTCTTGAGTTGAGCCAGACAGAGCTCAGAGCCTCCCGCTGACTGTCAGGACCTGCAGACCAGGGTTCCCAGAGAAACCAGCTCAACGTGACTGCAAGGGAGGTGCTCCTGTTTGAAGCTCAGACTGACACACAGCCCCACATTTGGACTGGAAAAAGGCCAGGAGCCTCGCTCTTCCCTCTCTGCATGGGCCTCTGCATTTTTCTCTAGTCTCCCCATGTCCTCTCTCAGAAGTGTGACGAAGGGTGTCCTGGCCTCTTGGCAAGACTATCGACTGGCAGAGCAGGGCAAGGCAGCACAGTGGGACAGAAACAAAGGAGGCAGCGCTCAAACATTATGACAGTCTCAAACGCACCCACTCAAGCACACACTCTTGGCCCTGATTCTGTGTTAAGCTGTAAACCAAAAATGTGTCTCTTCTTTAGGGGAAAATGTGTTGGGAATAGCAATCGTCTGCACCTCTACACATGCAACTGTCTGCACCTCCACAAATTTGGGGGGCTGCACATCTGGCCTGTCAAGCAGTGGGAGCTCAGCTCCTGGGCCTTCCCTTCCTTTCTCCCCATCCTTCTGCCCCTCAAGGCAGTTCACTTTCAAAGCCTGAAAACTTGGCTCAAGGGCACAAAAGATTGTTTGATTGTTTGTTTTTTTAGTGGTCCCCTGGTTCTCTGACTTGCTCCAAAACATGTGTCTAATTGAATTCCACACACATTTATTGAGCACCCTCTCTAGGCCAAGCCCCATGCTTAATGCCAGGACAAGCGTCTAGGGGCTCTCACTCAGGAGCAGCACTGTCCAGGCAAACTTTCTGTGACAGTGGACATTTCCATGCCTGCGCTGTCCACTGCAGAACCACACTGTGGCTAGTGCAACTGGGGGACTGGATTTTCAATTATATTTAATTTTAACTAATTTTAATGTAAATCACCATCTGTGGCCATGACTGCTGCATTGGAAAATGTAGACTAGAAAAAGGCAGGCACATGCACCAAAGCCCTAGGTCACCTCCTGCTCTGAAGTGCTGCAACAGAGGCAGGGAGACTATAACTGGGGGTCAGAGTCCCCGCCCACCTCAAACAAAAAGGTTGATTTCCAGGTGGGAATTAGGGAAGGCTTCCTGGAGGTGATGGTCTGGGAAGAAAGGAGGGAAAGTATCCCGACAGGGGAACCTGGGTGGGAAAAGGACTTTGAGGCAGAAACTAGCAAAGATGCACAAGCTGGAAAGTGCAATATACATGCAGGGGACAGTTAGGAAAGAGGGAAGCTTGGTTGCTAAGGAGGAGAAGTGGGATATGCTTCTGGACAAGTGGGCTGGTGGGGGCTTGACGGGCAGGCACCTCGGGTGTCCGGACGCCGCTGAGCCACAAAACAATATAGTCAATGTGAGCGTCAAGAAGCAGGTAGCATGGCTAAGACACACATGAGGAAGAAAACTGAGCAGCCCTGGGAGGTGGGTGCCATGGTCCAAATGAGAGGAAATAAAGACCTGAGTAAGGATAGAAATAAGGGTTGAGGGAAAGGTGAGTGTGAGCGTGTCCTCCGATGCCCTTCCTACACCTCTGACTTTGTTTTGCATCTGTGGTCCCCAGCTAAGTTTCAGCTGATAAAAAGGGATCGAAGCATATAGAGAGTAGTTGCCAAATAATGTTTGCAGGAGGATGGATGACACCGAGCAATCTCTCAGGCTTGGTGACTGATTAGGAATTAGCCATGGGGGTAAAACAGGGTTAGAGACTCATTTCCTTAGTCTCCCAACCGTTACTCAGAGCCCGTGAGAGGCTGGCTGTACACGTAGGCGCAGGGGATGCAGCAGTGACCAGCTCACGTCCTGCCCTTGGGGAAATCAGCCTTGTCAAGGGATATAACCAGCTGCTTCTGAGGCTCGTGGCTAAGAGGAGGATGACCTTTAATGAAAACCGAGTAATCAGGAAGCAAAGTTGGCCCAAGGGGCAGAGTTCAGTGCACCAGTGAGGCATCAGGGTGGAGAAGCCCAGCAGGCCTTGGGAAGAGGGAGTCGGGCAGGAGGACTTGACTTTGAAGTCATGGGTGCACGAGGGAGAACTGAGACTGCAGGGCTGACAGAGCTGTCCAGGGAATAGGGTCAGAAAAGATAGCAGGGAGGCAGAAGACAGAGCTCAAAGAACAGCCTTTATTTGCTCGCTGCCCTGCTAGCCGAGCGGTTGAGCTCCACCAACACCCGAAACATTCTGGTCAACCAGATGACATAAATCCTTCGGTCGCCTTTGTTCAGCTAAAACTTTGCCATGATGAGCTCTGCTCTCTGCCATTTGACAACTGAGGCTAATGGGTTCAAGTATCTCATTTTTCCTCAAGCGTTGCTCAGAAAAACTGATGCCTTTACCTGGTGCTATGGGCTGTGAGTGTCCTCCAAAAATTCATATGTTGACATCCCAAAGCCCAGTACTTCTGATAGCTCCTGTATTTGAGGTAGGGCCTTTAAAGAGATAATTAAGTTAAAATGAGGTTATTACAGTGGGTCTGAATCCATTATGACTAGTGTCCTGATAGAAGAGGAGATTAGGACACAGACACACACAGAGGGATGACCAGGTAAAGACACACAGAGAGAGGGTCATTTACAAGTCAAAGAGAGAGGCCTCAGGAAAAAAAAAACAAATTGCCAACACCTTGATCTTAGATTTCTAGCTTTTAAAACTGTGAGAAATGCATTTCAGCTTTTTAAGACACCCAGCCTGAGGCAACTAATACACCTGACTATCATTATGGGGCAATGGCCCTAGTCAAGAAGACCTCTCATCCTCTCCGAAGGCCACATAGACAGCCCCCTCCCCACTGCACAGAGCGTCCCTGCCCTTCCCTGCACAGTGCGACCCTGCCCTTCCCTGCACAGTCTACCCACACACCTACTCCCATCAGTACAAGATAAAAAAAGGACTTGTAGGTCCTTCTAGACAGCAGGCTTCCACTTTAGCTTTTAAAACATCTCCTATACCAAGGGTAGACAAAACAGTTTTTGTCTCTTGGCAAAGGCTCCTTCCCAGATATATCTGAGGATTGTAATTCACTTGGACTAAATAAGCCTCCATGGTTTAATTCCACCTGGACACCCCCAGGCAGCCTGTGCACTTTTCTTTCCCTTGAATTCCATGCAAAGAAGCAGCAGAAGAAATGAGGAATTCAGCTGCTTGTACCTTCTTCCTCTGTGCCCCAACCCCCTCCACAAACACAGGTGCAGTTCCCTTCTCCAGCAGTGTCCTGCCTACTTCATAAGCTGTGCCCTCGGGGCCCAGGCCACAGTCCCCTCCTCCAGCACAGACAGCCTGACAGCCCAGCATCTGTAGAGTCTACTTCTCTTCCAACAGGATTACTGCTTCTTTATAATTTTTATTTGAAAGCCCTTGATAGGAGGAAGATTTGAGTCCTAGGAAAGTGCTCAGTTAGAAACCCAGTTCTCGCTGAAAACTCTAAAACCCAACTTGGGTCCTTAAGAGCTAAGTTTTGATGAGCCAAGAGAAGTGGTGATCAAGATCAGCAAACCTGCAGTTGGTTCCGAGGACTCAGATGTTTGGCATCAGGCACTCCAGGACAGCAGACTGCATCTTCTGCCTTTCATCCATCAGTTCCGACATCTCACAGCCCCAGCAGAAGAGATAGTCTTCCCCCAGATGTGACTCGGAAGCTCCGAGTGAAGTTGAAAAAGCTACCAACCTGGTCTGCTCTGTTTCCTCCCTTGTGAAACCTGGACCATTCCATGAAAGAGACTCTTTTCCTTCCTCAGATGCAGTCCAGCCCTGCATTGTCCCTGGGGCCCAACTCCTGGGCCAACGAGATCAGTGACATGGTGGGAAAGAACCCCTGGCACTGGGTCAACACCGATCGTAGCTCTCTCACGCAGGAAAACGGACTTCGTGCACAGCGACAAAACACAGACGCTTCTGCCTCTTTCCCACTGACCAGCAAGGTCAGCAGTCAAAATGGCAAAAGGACTCCAGGAAATTAGAAACACGTTGACATCTGCTCAGAAAAAAAAGAAGAGAAAGGAAGGGAGGGGAGGGAGGGAGGGAGGGAGAGAGAGAGAGAGAGAGAGAGAGAGAGAGAGAGAGAGAGAAGAATGAAAGAATGAAAAAGAATGAAAAAGAATGAAAGAATGAAAAAGAATGAAAGAATGAAAGAAAGAAAAGAAAGAAACGGAAGGGAGGAGGAAGTTGATGGAGTAGAAGGTTTTTGTATTCTCATGGAAATTTCCACCCTCTCTATCTCTGCAGAGTTCCAACAAACGCAACTGTGTTGGGCCAGTACTGGAGGGGTCAGTCCTGAAGGACAGGGCTGAACGGAGCCTCAGAGCCTTAGTGCCCATCTGTGTGAAGGGCATGATCATGACATTTCTCTCACAGGTCTTTGGGGTGGTACCTGTGTGATCTGGTACTGAAGTCCTCCTTTACTCAAGGACAACTGTTACTATCATTGTTGCTATTACCTCGTCTCAAGCCCCATGACTAGATGAGTGTGACTTCAAAGAAGCCAGGGAAGGTAGCGGGAGGATATCACTACCTGTGCGACTCAAGGGCAAGAACGCTCTCAGGAAGTAAGTTTGGGTTCAGAGCCAAGACTACTAAGAGCAGGACATAGAAGAATCAGGTGGTAAAGTTCAAGGTGTAAATGATGAGCAGCCTTGGAAGCTGAGTTTTCCTCCTTTTTAGAACTGGCTGCTGATACGCACCACTTGGATGGGAGTCAGATGAGAAGCAGAGGACTGAGCTAGAGCTGTGTAGAACCTCGAGGAGTGTCTAGAAGAGCATCCTTTCCGGAATCCTGGGTTATCACCATTAAATACATGCCCCTGCCTCTTAATGTCACCTTGTAAACTCCCGAGTAGGTGGAACACCCTTATCTCTGAGCACCTCATTGAGCACAAATAAGTGCCCCCTTGCACCTCTCTTTCTGTTTTGATTTTTAAAAATATCTTTATTATTTTGGGTGACCATAAATATACTTCGAACCATTTAAAAGTCCGCATTTTTCAGAGTACTCAAGGTCATCACCACCAACAACTTGGAATTAAATTTTTATAAATATGGATGGAACCTTCGAACCTCCTCTTTAGCTTGAGTTTTGAGTCAGCAACTTTCCTTTGCCACATTTCCACTCCAGCACCTTTAGACCTTTCTAAAATCTGAACCATATTCGTGGCATTCCCCCGTGTCCCTGCCGAATACTCGCGTGATCTCCGATTTTGCTTTATCTCAGGCACTCTTGAAATGAACATTTATTTGGGCATTTGTGGGAATGTTTCTCTAATACAAACCTTCAAAAGCATGGACATGCTGGTAATATACAGACAATAGAATATTCCTCCTTAAAAAGAAAAGAAATTCTAACATGCGCTAGCTACACCATGGGTGAACCTTAAGGACATTTTTTTCTAAATGAAATATGCCAGTTGCAAAAACACACGTACCACATGCATTTATTTATATAAAGCACCTAGAGTAGTCAAAATCCTAGAGACAGAAAGTCGAATGGTGGTGGCCAGGGGCTCAGGAGAGGACAAATGCAGATTGTTCAAATGGTAGAAAGTTTCAGGTTTTTAAGATAAAAAGTTCCAGAGATTGGTTGCACAACAACATGAATATACTTAACACCGCTGAACTATATGTGCAAAAAAGGTCAGGAGAGCAAATTGTATGTTACTTGTATTTTACCTCAATTTAAAATAATAATAATAAACAAAAAGTGGGAATGTGAAATCCAAAGGTGAGTCCAGTCTTCAATTTTAATGGACTCGTCCAAGTGCCCTCCAGAAAGGCTGTGCTGGTTTTTCCCACTGCGGTAAGAGTTCCCTGGTCCCACGGCCTCTCCAACACGGGCACTGTCAACTCTCTTCTCCATCACGATATGGTAATGGCAACTGGGGATGGAAATGGCAGAAACTGACACTCAACTTGCAGTGTAACAAAAGGGTGTTCATATCCTGGGACCCTGCAGACCCTCAAGAAGGGCCACAAAGTGACTTCCGGTTGAGGGTGCAGATCCCTGTGGACGCAGCCTCCGGAAACTGCAGAGTTATTCTCGGTCTCTTCCCCCATCCCACTCCCTAACCTTAAAACGATGACTCCAAATATCGCAGGCTGGCCTACATATTTCCCTGAAACAGCTGTCCTGCAGAAGCGCTAAAACTTGAGTTAAATATAGTCTCGGTCTCTAAAAGGAGGTTGGGTCTCTGGGAACAAAGCCCTCTTAGAAATGTCGCCCCATCCATAAAGGGCGCACAAAAGCTGACCCAGCTTTGTCCCCAGGACTTGTCATTGCTCAGTGATTACCTCTCCCTGCCCTGGAAACAGATCCCTACCTGAAACACTTTCACATTCTTGGTCCAGCTACAGAAGGAGGATGGCAGGTAAAGAGAGGAGTGATATTACAACCAAGCTACAAGCTTGTGGCATTATTTCCATTTTGTAAATCCTCAAACAGGTTCAAAGACGTTAATGTGCTTGAATTCCCACAACCAGTATAAGAAGCCAAATTTCAGGCTTTACGGCTCACTTCAAAGATACTATGAAGACAGCACTATTTCCCCGGGATGGCCCATCTCACAAAAACATCTCATCAGATATTCAGGTCGCATAACCATGAAGGGGGGTAAGGTGACATGTCCTAAGCAGAGAACACAGAATTCCGAATAGGGTTAGAATGCTACAGCGCCAGGAGACAGGTTTCTAAACCACAGCCCACCTATAGAACTCCTGGGACTTTGCTAATAGCTTCCTCCTCCCCGTTAGCAAGTGGAGAGACACATTTTCCTGGGCGGATGGGTAGGACTGAGGATCAGCCGTCTACTGTTGTTGGCAGATGTGTTTCTCTGCTGCGGTAAAGGCCAGTCTATCGGGTTAAACAGGGAGGCTTCCCGTGAACCCACCTGACCTTGCACTCTACGGCCAGAATCTCTGAAGCATATTTAGAGGGACATGGTCAGACAAAGCCGGTCTCAATAGCTTCGGAAAGATATTGGTGGCAGAAGGGAGAGCAGTTACCTGCGGCATTGGTTTACCCATCCTCTGTTTCTTAAACTTAAGAATGACCCCAGGGACACAGATTTCTGGTAATTAAATGGTATTGATCTAGGAACACATTCGGGGCATCCTAGACCCCAGATCAGCCTGCAGGAGAAGGCCAGGGAGAAAGAAGTGTGAGTGTGTGTGTGTGTGTGCGTGTGTGTAAAAGAGACAGACAGACAGAGACAAACCCAGACAGAGAAAGATTATAGACATTGAGAAGATTAAGGTGATTACGGCTGGAGAATCTATGAATGCTGGGTTCCTGTCCTTCAAGGACCCTGAAGGAGACAGATACAGGAGGAGAAATGATCAAGAAAAGCGGCACGATGCTATGTTGTTAGCTAATACTGTGCCCCAAATCCACGAAAAGTATGTTTCCACCGCCCCCTCCAGATCACATTCTAGTACTCAGGAGACTCCCTGCTCCACCGCTCAATACCCTGAGCCTCTTCCCTGCTGATATGCTGGGACAAGGGGTGGCCCAGGGTGACTAGTTGTGGGGGTCCAGATATATAATGAGCTTGTGTTTGTGGCTGGAATGTCCATCCACATGCAAGGGGCTCTTCCTGGTGTGGGATGAGGCAAAGGATAGGAAGAGAATGGATAAAGGGGAGAGGTCTCTTGCATTTATAGCGCAGATCCCACGAAAGTTAGGGGCAGACCTGCCTCTATGTGATAGCCGGCAGTGCTGGCTGCCAGTGTCCCATGTGAGCCAGGACCCAGGAGCTGAGTGGAGAGAATCCTACAAATTGGTCAGAGTAACTCCTGCAGGTTGCCCTGGCAAACAAATCTCGGCTGCTGCCAAAGCCCCGCATGGCCAGGTAGATGTCAGGGGCCAGAGAGGATGGCTAAAATGACAAATGCTTGATTCTCAGGATGGCTTCTAGGCTCCCTCATCATACGAGGGCACTCACTAGATATTAGGGTACTAGAATCCTGACCAGGCTAGAGAACGGGTGGCTTAAGCCCTTTCCTTTCAATGCAGACCACGTAACACCATGGGCTCCCAGAGGGAGTTCAGCTCATTGACTTCAAGCAAACCCCTCACTTCACACATATGCAGATTAGCAATTACCACTTTATATCTTGGAGGGTTGTGGTAGGATTAAGAGATCACAGATGCAATGTGCCTAACGGTACCTGACACACACATAGTAGGCCCTTGTTTCCGTTATCTATTACTGTGTAACAAACCTCTCAAAACTTACTAGCTTGAAACAATAATGCTTTATTCAGTAGCATGATTCTTGGGGGTCAGAAATTTGGGCTCCCCAGCTCTCAGCTAGTGGTGAATCTTCATGTGGTATCAGCGAGGGTCACTGGCCCAGCCTCATTGAGGGGACACCTGGGCTGAACATCCAAGAAGGCTCCACCCACATGGCTTCTGAGTATGGCCTCTCCACCTGGCTAGCTTGGGCTACTTCACAGCATGGTGGCCTCAGGGTAGTCGAATTCTTACAGGGCAGCTGGTTTACCCTGGAAAAAAGTAGAAGCTGCCAGACCTCTGAAAGGCCAGACCCAGAATCAGACAGTGGCACTTCTGCTGCAATCTATTGGCCAAAGCACATCATAAGGGGAGGGGGAAACAAACTCTACCTGTGGAGTGGCACATGCATGTAGAGACTTCAGGCTCCTGTCATTCAGAAGTGAAAGAGTGGTTAGAGGACGTCATGCCCAACAGAGACCAGCACTCACCTTCGTGGCAATGCAACAGGGAGTTGGGAAAATGTCAAGGAGAAGACGGCTCAATAGTTCGTCTACAGAGGCTGGACCAGATGCCCCAGGGTTCCCAGACTGGCCAATCTCAGCTGGGAAGGAGGAAAGATGCCCAGCTCCTCAGACGGGGAGTGTGCCAATGGTAGCCACGATGATCAGGAGAGAGGGCACCCTTAGTTCACTTAAGCTTTCTAAGGCTTAAGAGACCCCAGTGAAGCAGAGGTTCCCCCAATCATGACTTGGGTTGAGTTTCCTACCACAGCAGGCCCAGAGTAGGATTTAAGTTGAATACAATGTGACTTTTCTTGTACAACTGAGATTCATGTGTATTACTCTATCGTTAGACCCTTAAAGCCCGGGATTGTCAAAGCTCTACTAAAATTAGATGGAAACATAGGAAACGCATAGTTAATGCTGTTAACATGTAAGAATGAAACACCTCATACGTGTATTGGGTAAACCTGCAAGTTGCTTTGTTGGGATTTTCACATTGGGAGCTGTAGCCTTGGTCATCTTCCTGGGCCACAGGTTTGACCCTCCATCCAGGCCTGGAGAGCCCCTTCTGTGAGCTCCAGAAAGTGGAGTACGAGCCTCATCCATCTGCTGGCCTCATCCCTCTCTCATCCCCCTGAGCCAGGCACCCGCTAACCCCACCCCCATCCCCACCTTGGCAGCATTGGACCAACCCTGTGGGAGGCACTGGAAGAGCCCACTGCATGGCACTAGAGAAAGTAACCGCTGATGCACTGGCCAGCGGGAGTGACAGCCACCACCTATGAGCACTAACATTGAGAGCAGGTGTAGCATAACCCGTAAGTTACGCAGAGCTCCGTGAGCTGCAAGGGACCACTCCAAGGAAACTGAGGCAGGCTGGCTAGGAAAAGGTGAACACAGTATCTCCAGCCCTAGGTGTGGAGGCAGGGGAGCAGGGATGTGATGCCTATGGATGAACTACAGTATTCAGGGGTACGCTTGAGGGTACTAAGGGAAAAATAAACAGTTTCGGGGGGCAGTGCTGTGTTGTGCTACCCACTGGGAATGACTAGGGGTGGCTACTCTGTCCAGTCCTTGGGGGGTCAGAGGTCAGGCTGCACCAGGTGGGTGACAGTAGAACACAAGTCAGTTTCCTTGCCAGGCACCCCACTTCCCTACAGGTACCAAAAAGCAGGTGAGAAGTTGAAGGGGGTCAGCTGTGTCAGTGCCCCATGCTGGTCAGTGCACCCTATGCACTGATACTAGGCCTGGGTGATGGGGTCCCGAAAAGAATCGCTGGCATTTGAGGTTGACTCAGTGTGTGAGTCCTCAGTAAAAAGAGTGCTGGCTGGCATCAGAACACCTGGGTTCAGGTCTCAGCTCTGCCCCAGACTGGCCCTAAAACCCAGCGTAAGAAACAGCATCTGCACCTCAGTTTCCCCACCAGCAATTCAGTAAGGTATCGAGGTACCAGTACGGAGCTGGGGGATGCTGTTATCTCCCACCTCTGTTCTTTCTTCCTTCCAAACCCATGGCAACAGCCTATGGAACCACTGTGCATCAGGACAGGAAGAAATGTTAGACAATTTAGTTTCCCCAAAGGGGAAACTGAGGCCAGCTGGGTTATGTAAATGCTGCTACCACTCCCATGCAATCCATGTTTGCATCACTGCTCTTTTTCCATATCTCCATCTCTCTCCTGCAACAGGTCATGACAGCCCAAGGGCAGTGCCATATTTAGGCACTTGGGGAGCACTGAATGGCTCTGACCTACCCCAGATTACATGGCTTACCAGGGGCAGGACAAGGATTCGACTCCAGGTCTCCTGCCTCCCAGAGCAAGGTCCTTGTTATCAGGCAGCCCCGATGGACAGCGCTGACAAAACTGTGTAAGGAGCATCCAAATGCGAAAGCATGTGCACGGCGGGGGCCTCAAGAGACACAGCAACCAGCTGTGTGTCCTGGGCTGCACTTTATTTCTCTGTCTTGGGACGTTCCAGAAGGCTTCTGCCCTGGTCAGCATCAACCAGCTGACCAGAAAGACCCAGTCCCAAGATTTACCCCTTTACTCTCTGAGACTAGAAATAAACAAATGGACAGCATGTAAGAGAATGATTTAACTTTATAAAAATGTGTAATACAACAAGATTTAATTGATTTTTTTTCTTTTTTCTTTTTACTGGCAAGTGAATTTTATAAAAAATACCAGGACTAAAAATTATAAACATACCTAATAAAAATCAGAAACATAAACATTTCAAGGAAATAGAATCATTTTTCTGAATAGAAAGGCAATGAAGATAAAACAATGAGCAGCAAAAGCAGCAGCAAGGGGAGAAAGCTGGTTCTGTTGTGATGATAAAACAATGAAAGATCAAGGTGAACCTGACCTTTCGCATCAGGCTGAACTGAAGGGCTGGGGAAAGGGTGGGCAATAATCATGAGAGAGACATGAAGGCTACTGAATGGGACCGTGCTGATGGCTGCTGGCCCAGGGGTGTGGGGGTGGGGTGGGAAGCAATGGCCCCCTGCAAACAGCCCCACACCCCACCTCTCCCCTACAGGGCCTGGCAGTCAGGGCCAGTGATTCACAGCCACATCCCTATGGATTGGCACTCATTAGTCTGGCTTCCTCTTCTGTCTCCTTGGCCCTAACCTGCATCTCTGCAGGTCACTGTCCTACTGTGGTGAGCTTGGTGGTAGAAAGCTCCTCAGAATGACAAACTTGCCAGGGAGAACCAAGAAAAGTAGACATACCAGGCTACATACAAAACACTTTCTGAAATCTCTGCACCATAGATAAGGCAGAGTCCGAACCATCTTGGAGAGCAAGCAGACCAGAGAGTCCCTGGCAACAAGCCAAGGCTTTCCTTCTAGGGAGAAGGCCCAAAGGGCTCTGGGGGAGTTCTTGACTACATCCTGAGGTAGTCTAACGTTAGACCATTAAAAAACTCGTATAGGGAGCTGAGGATGGGGGGAAAAGGAGGGCAGAAAGTTGCCACGGAGAGAAATGGCTGACATATATAACAAACTGAATTACACTACAAAGAGGCTCAGAGATGACCAGAGTGAGGCTTGGGGTCAAAGGTGGCCAGAAGTGGGACACACACACACCCTGGGCACACAGCTCTTGGACTATTCGAAGCTGCAGCCATGTGAAAGGAGGCAGGGGAATCCGGGGAGGGATTTCCTGGCCCAGGGCAGTGGCAACTGAGATGAGGGGGTGTCCCTCCTACTGACTCAGGTCGTGATGGTGATGAGCCAGGGAACGTGTGGGCTTTGGGGTGAGGGGTCCCAAGGCCCCCTTCAGTGATGACTCCTCCCACCTAACATGTTTTAGAGGAACTAACACTGTTAGGCTCTGACTGGGAAAGCAGTAGTGGTCCCTGCTCTGCGGGAATAGTCAGAACTTGCACCTCCAAGGAAAGAGAAGTAACTGGAACAAAGAGCAAAGCGGTGGCCAGACTCTCCGCCCTACTTCTTAAAGCTAGTTTGCATTCTTTTCCTCTTCTGCCCCAGCACTAGTCAGGATGGAATGTTCTGGGCGGTGGCTGTGTGGACCTTAGTATTTCCTCCGCCTTCCCCATTTCTGCTGGCGCCTTCTAGGTCGGAGCTCAACAAAGTCTTCAGCTTCGTTCTCGTAACTATCTTCCTGAACAACACCTATTTAAAAAGAAAAAAAAAAGAAAAAAGAAAGTGCAGAATGGTGATTTTTCTCACTGTGCTGCAAAATACCATCAACTAGTAAAATCTAATGTCTCTGTAATTTTTTTTTTAATTAAAGGGGCCTTCCACCAGGATGCCAGCAAGAGACGATTTTGCTTTGAGTATTGATGTTGCTCGCCAGGGTGAGCCGAAGCCCAAGCAAACACGTTTCTCTAGTATTACTTCCCTTACAGACTGGCTCCTCTGGCCTGATTTTAAAGGCCCTTTAAATGAAAGAGAATTAAGAAAACCTTAAGCCAACGGCAGACTTGAGTTGCTGTACATTATCTTCCTGTTAAAATAATCGCAAACATCACAGATCCAGCACAAACTATCTTCCAAAGCAGAGATATTTGTGCCAAGTCCCCTCAAGTTTTCCTCAGCACCGGGGCCTGGATTTTCCAGTAGCTTCTGGAGTAAATGGACTCACAGCAGGGTATTTGGGGGCCTGTGAAATACTCAGAGCGAGAAGAAACAAGGTGGGGCCGAGAGGAGGCAGAAGTTGGAATGAGCAAGAGAGAAGACTTTCCAGATTAAAGAGAACTTGGCGAGATAGTCCTGTCAGGGGAGAAACCTGACTCACTCTACGCAAGCTCTGGAGGATGATGCTTGCAAGTTGTCCCAAGGATTTTGCTTGTTTTGTACGCCCAAGCCCAGAACGGCACTGATACAAACTAAACACTCAGTAAGTTCATTAACTTCCAGGAAGGGTTGGCACACGCAAGATGCTTATGAAGAGATGGCCTTGAAATACTTCGTGCATCCTTGGGAGTCCCTGTTTTAAACCCGGGTAGTGACTGAAAGTGATTGATCACAGCGCTTGAATGGCAGAAGAGGTTTTTTTTGAAAAAGTGACTCAGATACTACGTTGCTGAAATTTGACTCAGCGCAAAAGATGCTTCCAGATGGAGAGTGACTGACCTGGAAGTCAGCAGACCAAGAACCACCAGACCCAGAGCAGTGCCCGGGACAGAGGGCTCCTCACCTTCTTCCTTTAAGCGGACTTCGGTCTTCGTCAGCCACTCCCGCGCGTCCCTGACTGACAGGATCAGAGTGTTGACAAAGTGAGACATCACCTCTTCCGCTATGGGAACCAAAGAACAAGGGCTCTGAGAAAAGCAGCCACTGTAGGGACTCGAACACCCAGTGGGAGAGCCAAAGCCCCCTCCCTCCAAGAGCTTGTCTCTGTGCTCCCCTCAAGGAGACTCAAAGCCGCCTTCTGCCACCAGAAGCAGAGTCCTCAAGACTGTAAACATCCTTCCTAAATCTTCTCCATAGAATTAGCTAGCAAGCCCTTGTCTTGTCTGTAGTGCCAGGGGAAACCATCCTGGCCCAAGATAATCAGGAGGTTTACCTTGCAGAAAGGGTGGTCCAAACCATGGGATTTTGCTCTGATTTGAGAACACGGTCCTCACTTGTATTTCTGCAAATGCCATGTTCCATCTTGCCCCGGTCAGACATCACCACAAAGGGCTTGACCCTGAACACCATCTGCGCCCCGACTCCTGAGGGCCCCTTACCTCTGGCCCAAGCCTTCTGCTTGTAGAGATCCTCCACCTTATCTAAAACCTTCTTGATGTTCTCCTGGACCTTCCTCTGCAGCATGTGGCTCTGCTCCTTGGAGCCCAGGTGATTGCGGACCCACGTGCTCTGCTTGATATCCTGTACCACCTGCTTGCCTTCGTCAATGGCCGGGTCTACCTTCTCGTAAAAAAATTGGGAGTATTTCTGGTAGGCCATTTTCTGCCTCTGGTGGCCTTCTAGGTGGATGTGCTGCTCGTAAGACTCGCTATTCCTCTCCCAATCTTCCTTGTCTTCCAGCTCAGCCCCAGGAAAGGCCACCGCCTCTGAAGTCTCGCCCTCAAAGTCTTTACTGGGGCTAAAACAGCTCTCGGGACCTCGGGTGAATTTCACTCCACACAGGTCGCACTGGGTCCTGTCAATGTCAGCCTTTTTGAAGTTCCCAGTCCCTGGCTCCCTGGATTCCTCCCAGATGTGCACCGTCTGGGCACTCGCCCTTCTCCTCCAACTGACGCACAGGGACACCACCAGGCACACTGTCCTCCACTTCTGCTGGGCGGAAGCCTTCCGCTGCTTCTGGGAAAGGATGGTGATGAGGAGGGGTTCTCGGTCTTCTGGTGCCAGCTCATCCGTCTCATCCAGATCGAACTCACCCTCTGGTTCAGCAGAGCGGTCCACGGGGTCCACACAGAGCAGGCGGTTCATTCTGATCTCCTCGTGATAGAGGCCGTGGATGCTGTCCCACCGCCAGTAGCAGTCCATCAGGTACTCTTCATCCCGCTCTAAGAGCAGGTCCTGCAGCGCCTCGGCCACAGACTTCACATTGGCCTCCACTGACAGCCGCTTCACTACTTTCTGGAGCCTCTGAGGAACCTGGTCCGGGTGCTCCACGCTCATCATCTGCAGCCTCGATCCGATCTCCTGGAAGTGGCGGCTCAGAAGAGTTCTGCAGAATGGCTGCAGAACCTCCCTGGCATTCACCAGCATCACCAAGCACAGCACCAGGGTCCGCTCTGCCTCGCCAGAGACCACATAGTCTATGTCACCGAAGGCATCAAGCAGGACGTGGAAGTCCACATTCCCGTGGCCACATAGCACCTTGACGAGGTAGGAGAGGTGGAACCGGAAGTTCCGAATGGCTCTTGCCACATCCTTAGGTTTGTATTCCTGAATGATGGAGAACACGTTCCCGAGCTCCTTGTCCTTCTTGCTGAACAGAAACTCCCAGTAGTGAAGCAGCGCGATGTAGCTCTTGGGGAGGCGCAGGATGGTGTTCTTGCAGAGGCGGGCCAGGACCGCCCCGCAGTGGATGAACTGGAACTCCAACAGGGCCACGGTGTTTCCGATGCTGGGGATGAGCGGTTTTGTGCACCTCTTGACGATGACGTTCATAAAACGGAAAAAGAGCCTCTTGCAGTTTTCGGGGTTCCTGGACACATAGAGCTGGTCGATGCAGTTCTCCAGCAGGCGGATGAAGCACAGGTGAGTCTTCGCGGCACTCTCGTTATCCTTGTGGGGTGCCAGCATGCCGAATTTCCCTTCTATCCCTCTCACCCTGCTACCTCTGCCCTTGCCTCTTTCCTCTTTGTCAGACTCGAGAGCTTTGAGTTCCCTGTGGTAGTTGTCTTCTTCCCGGCGGAGCAGTTTTTCAAACTCCTCTGGGTAGTTGGAAGAGAGAAGAAAAGCCTGCATGGCCTTCAGCCACAGGTCCGTGGACTCCCGGCGGCTTCGTGCCCCTTCGTTTTGAAACAGGAAATGGATGTACTCTTTTAGAGCAAACCTGTAAGATCTGGGTTTGTAATTTGGTCTGAGGATGTCTTTGCATGCCACGGGGTTTTCTGACAACACTCTCTGATGAAAATGCTTAGGGAAGAGGACATTCAGGAAGGATCTGCAATGGTGATACAGATCGGCAGACAAGATGGAATCGATTCTTTCAAACTCTTCAGCTAAGGTTTTAGGGAATACTTTTTTGGCTTCCAAAAGCAAGCCATTGATTGCCACCAGGTGCATTCTTGACTGAACCAAACACCTGGCCTCGCAGCGCCGCAAAGGCTTGTGGAAATCTTTACAGCTTTCATCCTTACATTTTAAGCCGACGATGAACTTCATGCAGACATTCGGGTAGCTCTTCCCAAGCAGGCTCTGTGTGATCTGGCACAGCCTGCTCAAGAGGTGTTTGTACAGGGCTAATTCCACTTGGTCAGCCGTTATCAAGAAATGATCTTTTTTCTTCTCTCTCAAGTTCAAATCCAGGTCAAAATTTACTCTTATGGGTCCAGGGTTGTTCTGAGCTATCTGACAATACTTGGCATCCACCTGAGAAATCCCAAAAAACTCAAAGCAAGACTTGACCATTTCCTTCTCAGCATTGTTGGTCACTTTTTTAAGGGCCCTGACCAGACTGAGGAGGACTTCCAAGCCCCCTGGAGCCAGGGCCAGAACCTTCTCAGGATCAGCATCACACTGGCTGGTGATTTCATAGAGTGCTTCCACCACTCCGGCCGAGTGGTTGAGCTTGTTAAACCTGAAGAAGGCATCCTTGAGCTTATAAAAGTCTTTCAGGATTACCCCCAGCAAGAACTGGGCCTCAGCGAAGCCAGACAGCTGCCTGGTTTCTTTGCAGAGATTGAGGGCTTCTGTCAGAATGCCCTTAGTCTGTTCCACATCTGAATCCCTGGCCACATTGAGGCGGGCAGCCCCCAGCAGACACGAGGCCTGGAAGTCCTTGTCAGCCGTGAGCCTGGCGGCTTCCAAGAGGTGGCCATGTTGCTTCATCAGCAAGGCAGCCTCTTCTCTCCGACCTTCCCTGTTCAGCAGGTCTGCAGCTTCTGCTAGCCGTTTCCGAGACTTCAGGAAGACCAGCTGGTCATCGATGTCTAGCTTCGAGAGGACAGCCATCATCTTTTCGATCTTATTTGCACTCAGGTACTTTGCTGCAGCTTCTAAGTAAAACTGACTGGCAGAATAGGAGAGCTTGGATGTGGGAAGGGTCTTGGCCTTCAGCATTTCTTCATATCTGCAATGACAGATGACACTAATGATAATGATAGAAAATTTCTTCCAAAATACAGCACAGAGCCACTGGGTCAGGTATGAAACACATGTGTCCTGCAACTGAAGGAATGTGTACATTCGTAGCATCCACATATGTATAACTGCATGGCTAAGCATCTGTTGGAAGATCACAATGAAGCAAAATCCTGACCGCTCACTGGTGCTCTTGTCTTTATCCATCCATAACACACATTAGTCAAACTGCCAACTCAGCAAGCAAAGGTGAGAGGACAGAACCTTCAGGAAGCACAGTGTTGCTGTGCAAGTCATACACACACTCGTGACACACTCTTCATCTTCTTTAGCCCCTTCTCCTCGTGACACTGTGTCAAAGCTTATAAAGAGAGTGGAGAACACCAAGTCCTGCTCTCAAGTAGATTTTGACCCAGCACTGAGAACACTGCTCAGCAGAAGGGGGGCCAGGATCAAGCTACCGCAGCAGAGTGGGACACGCCACCCAGGGCAGGCTGCACCCAGAGAGCAGGGGGAAGGGGGAGGGAGAGAATAAAACTACTTACTTTTCTGCCGCAACAGCTGCTTCTTCATAAAGCTCCTCTTGACAGTACATTTTGAGCGCTAGATCAAATTCCTGAATCTGCTCAAAGCATCTGAAAGCATCTCGGTAGCACTGGCTTCGCTTATAGAAATAGGCGGCATCTTTTATCTAGGACAGAGTAAAAATTTCCCTCGTAGAGTATTCGAACATAGATTTCTATCTTAAAAAGTAACCAACACCTTAAATAATAAAGGGGGTAGTCAAATGTCTTGTTATTTGTTAGAATCCAGTGAAAAACACTAAAACATAAGTAATATTAGGAAAACTAATTCTTTACAGGGAAAAAAATAAAGTTACAACATCACATCATTCACCATTCACAAATTTAAGTTCCAGATAGGTTAGAGACCTAAATGTGGAAGCTATTAGAGGAAAATGTATGTGAATATCTTGTGATCTTCAGGTAAAGGAGGCCTTTAGCAAAACCCAAAACACACAAACTTCAGGAGAGAAATTGGTAGGTTTGATTACATCAAACCCATTCAACAAAGGACATGTGAAATACAGTTAAAAGAAGACAAACATTAACATCTTGGTCAGCACTGTCCAACAGACCTTTCCGTGAAGACGAAAATGTCCTATATCTGTGCTATCCAATAAGGCAGCCACCAGCCACGTGTGAATAATGAGCATATGAAATGTGGGTAAACGCAACTGAGGAACTGAATTTTTCATTTCTTTTCACTTTAATTTATTTGAATTTTAATGGCCACATGTAGCTAGCAGCTACTGTACTTGGCTGGGCAGGTGTAGGACATAAAATGGATTCCAGCAACCACACACACACACACACACACACACACACACACACACACAACTTTTGAAAACACAACAGAACACTAGGCAAAGGACAGAAACAGGCAGTTCACAGCGGGGAAACATGAGTGACTCACAAATGAAGATGCTCAACTTCACTAATAATCAGAGAAATGCAAACCAAAATTACAGCGAGATGAAGCCAACAGGTCTGAAAAAATTAGAAAATCGGTACCCACCAGACAAAATCAAGAATGTGGGTTACCTGGAAGCCTCAGGCACAAAGTGGCCCTGGAAGACCAAGTGGCTTTGACTTTCACTTAGTAAAATTAAGTAGATGCACACCCTGGGGCCTGCAAGACCAATTTTAGCCCCGTACCCCCTGGTCTCTGACAGAACTGGAAGGAGACGCCCTGCGCCACCATACAGTGTGTGGCAGCCAGGAGTTGGTGGCATCTTGGTTATCCGCTACGAGGAAAACGGATAAGTCAAACGCGGTGGACGCCCACTGCGGGACACTGTCGGTGGTCACAAACCTGGCCAGACTGAAACACTGGCAGGGGGAGGGAAAAGTGAAAAACAGAACAGGATGCTTTAAGATAAGCTTATATATATATATGTACAGAAAATGCTACTATTTATTCTTCCATCATGCATGCATATGGGAACACAGAGTGAAATGCACTGGAACGGCTGCCAGTGAGAAGAGAATGGGGAAATGGAGATTGGCTATGAAGAGAAAGAGGATGAACAAAATAAAACGCAATGGGCATGGCCTCGGTGTGCCGTGAACAGAAGAGCATGTTCCACTCCTCTCCCTCTCACACCTCCCACCCAGCCCCTCATCAGCTACTCCTGCCTGTCGGGCTCTCCCAGCATTTCCCAGACGCCACCCCTTCCCGCCTCCTCCACCACCATGTGGCAATCCAAGACACATATCCCAGCCCCAGCTACCACCAGACTCTCCTCCTCTCCTAACTGACCCTTCCGCTTCTATTCTGGCTGCCTACTGACCTCTCCATAAAGCATCCAATTCATTAGCTTCATGTCACTTTTCCAATCAAAACTTTCCCCCGGCTCCCCACCGCCCCTGAACAAAATCCAGTCACGACCATGGACGACGAGGCTTTGTTCCTGCCACCCTCTCTTGCTCATTTTGCCATTTCTACCCAGCTCGGTCTGCTCTGGCCAAATGGCTTCCTTGCTGTCCTTTAAACCCACCCACATGCTCTCACCTTGCGTCCCAGCTAAAAGATGCTGCAGCGGCTTCTGCCTGCGGGGATCCTTGGCCTGCTGTGCCCTCCAGTAATTGTTCTCGTAATCTCTGCTCAAAGTCAACTCCCAGATCGACCCCTGCCTAAAATAGCACCACCTGACACCCTCTTGCTTCTCACCTAGCCCTCATCACCGCTGATATCTTACATACTATTGGCTTATCTATCATCTCTCTCTCATCCTAGAAAGGAAAGCTCTGCAGAGGCAGAGGCCCTTGCTTTGTTGCCTGCTGGTCATGGAGCACCCACAGGGCATGGCACACAGTAAGGGGTCCATGTATTTGTTGACTATTTAACAATATTCTATTCTACTTGCTGCACCTGAGATCCAGAGAGAAAACAAAACCAAAATGAAACAAAACCAAGTACGCATGCCTAGCCCTCTAATAAATCTTAGCTGGGTTTTATTGAAGGAGACAAGCGACATGAAGGGCCAAACGATACACAAGATTGAGGTGTGAGGTTCTTCTATGTCCAGAGATCTCCCAGACTGAGGAGCTCCCAGACCCATCTTGCCACATCAATGAAGCCCCAAAACAGTATGTTTAACCAACCCCATCTCCTTTCCTCTCCTTGACAATGCTGATTATCCAGAAGAATATCCCCCCATTGTGACTGAAGGCCCTATGAGGTGCTATGTATGTGCCCAATGGGAGAGACAAGAGGGGGTGGCTCTAAAAGGCAGCTCCCTGCTCCACAAGGAGGTCCCCATCGCCACCCAGGGCAAGGACCTTGAGAGATTTCCAAGGAAACCAATGTTGCTCTCTGGAGAAAGGCAGGAAGCAGACCATTTGAATAGCCACAGGTGGGTAGTGGCCACCCTATAGGTCAGGGCAGATCTAGAGAAATTACTGGGAACACAGGAAAACAGGCACGTAAATGTGAAGCCATCACACAGGCAGACGCCAGACGGTGAACACAAAGAGAGAGAAGACAGGAATATTCTAAAGCCCATCTTCCCTTCGACTTGAACGTTTGGCTCCCCCATGGTTCATGTTGGGTCTCAAATATGTTCACAGACATGAACACACACACACACACTCACACACACACACGTGTCTTTGGAGCTGTCTTAACACTTGCGCAGGTGGAGGAAGAAGGCCTGCACTCGAGTCAACGGGGCCAGCCTCTTCTTCTTGGGAGGACTGGAGCCCTCCTGAAATGTCCCTGTCCTCAATCTCCCCAGGGTGGCTCAGCTCTCCCAGGAGCAGCCCTGGGGCCAGCCATACCTTCCCCAGCCTCTCGCTCAGCTGGCCACAGAGCTGGAACTCCTTGGCGTAGCTCAGACACTTCAGGGACAGCTTGGGCTCCTTGCATTTCAAATAGGTCTTCGCCAGTTCCAAGTACTCCACCTGCTTCTCCCTGGGAAAGGGAAACAAAACAGGATGTTGACCGAACCCCAAGATACCCACTGATGCCACCAGAGCAAACCTGAAAAGGCCCGGGACTCTTACTTGGGGCTGACTTTCTTGGACTTCATGTTCAGGGCAGTGTCGTGGGCCAGAGCCAGCTTCTTCTTCTCCAACGCGCCCCCTTTTTGGTAACACTTGGCTGCAACCTGGGAAAGGCGACATGGGGGTGACGTGCAGGACAAGAGTTAGAGCATTGCGTTTCGTGTTTGCGCTGACAAAGCACTGAGCCTCGCCCCAGCCCCATCTGAGAGGGAGGGGCGGGAAGGGGCTGCTAAGCCAAAGAAAATGACCTCCGAGGACAAAGCCCAGTGGTGTCACCACGGACACTTCACACTCACAGGTTCCTTCTGGAAATGCCCAGAAGCCATGGAAAAGGTACACAACACATACTTCCAGGCCACCATAAGAAGGCCCTTGGTTAACTTTCCAAAGCACGGGAGAGAAGTTTCTTCCTTCTCATTGTATATAACAGTAACCTCGGGTCAGAGACACAAGAGTGACTGGCCCGAGGTCACCCGGTCACTTTTCTGGGCCCAACAAAGGTTCCCTCCATGTGACGTTTTCCCATCAGCACATGCTGGCATGTGGCCAAAATGAAGGGTTGTCACCGGTCGCATTGGGAAAGGAGCAGGACAGGGCACTCTCCTCATCAAGGGGTGACCTGATGTTTCAGAAGAAGCAGCACAAGCACCATTATCCTCCCCTGCCCCAGTGAGAAACCGTGAGGCCTGACAAGGCCACCAGTCACAAAGGCTCCCACTGGTTCCCGGCCAGGTCCCTTACCTTCCAGCACTGGTGTTTGGCATAGTAGTCGCCTTGTGCGATCCACTCCTCAGGGGTTGAGGTCCTAACAAACATGCTGTCGTCAAAGTCTAAAACGAAGAAGAAAAAATTAATTTGCTTCTCTTTGTCCACTGAAGCCTGTTGTTATGGGCTGAAATTTGCCCCCTCGGCCACCACCAGATAATTCCTTATGTGAGGCCCTAAACTCCAATAACCTGGAAGGTGACTATATTTAGAAATAGGGCCTTTAAAGAGGGGACTAAGTTAAAAAGAGGCTGTTGTGTTGGGCCCTGATCCAATCTGACTGGCGTCCTTATAAGAGGAGGTTGACACACACACAGACAGACAGCAGGGCCCACACAGAGAAAAGGCTACCTAGAAGCTAAGAAGAGAGGCCTCAGAAGAAACCGAACCTGCTGACAGCTTGATCTTGGACTTCTAGCCTTCAGAACCGTGAGAAAATACCACACAGTCTGTGGTATTTTGTTATGACAGCCCCAGCAAACGCATACACCTGTACTGTTGTTCTAGCATTCATTTTAAGATGTATTTTAGCTTACCAGGCCAGGTGTTTGTGGGTTTTTGAAGGAGGATGTGTGTATGGGAGGCGGGGAATAAACAAGGATGCTGTTTGGGTTTTCAACTTTGCTCTGCCTTCTTTTTCTAAGGCTATGAATTAGAAGACAGATAGGAATTTCTAATTCCTCCTTGAAAATCCAAAGCCATGTAAGTCCTACGCGGGGGGCCTTAGCAAGGGTTAAGATGACAGAGTTTTACAGCATTTCCAAATGTGCAGGCTTTGCCCTCATCGTAATGAGCAAGCTGACTCTCCTGGTGGTGGACATACATTATTGCAACCACCTGCAGCTAGACAAGGCTGTTATCCTCACTAGCCTGCTGGTGACAGCATCAGCTGCCTGCTCTCCCTCGGCGCCCTGAGCGTCACCAGCAGTGGGTGACAAGCTCTGAGAGTCTGGGCCACAGCTTCATCAAGCACAGGGATGAGAGTAACTACCGAGACAACGCTGACAGCCAAATCTGAGCTGAAAAGGTCAGAGATAGCCAGGCCAATGGATATTAACGAGGGAGCATAACAGACATTCCAGCTTTGTTTAGAAGATGCAAAAGCACACCCTAGGGCTTGCAGCCTGACCCCTCCCTGAGGGCTGTCTGCCATGCCCGACAGCACCGTCTGCAAAGATGACTTCTCAGCATCTTGTTCTAATTCCTCGTCCCTGGTAACATTTGATCCCCACAGCAAAGCTTCACTCATCCCAAGCTCCCTTGCACAGTGGGAGCAGATGTTCTTAAAGACTTCACCATGTACGACTTACATCACAATTGAGACTGTGCTTTTTCTTCTATTCTTAATGGCTATGAAGACATTTTGAATTCTTAAGTTCAAACAATGCCTATCTTGATGATCTCTTATAACAGGTGCCAGAAAACAGTTTGAAAATGAAAAGAGTGCAGGAAAGATTACAAACGACCACAGTCAGCCAACCCACTCCTTTTTCTTTTAGTCGAGGATGTGAAGGCCCAGGGAGAGAAAGTGGGACCTGAACAAGGTCATGTGGCGACTAAGGTGCAGAGTTCTAATAAGAAGCCAGGTTAACCCCCAACCTACGACTTTTCCCATTATACCACAAAGGTCCAGGGCCAGGAACAGAACTTCTAATTCTGGTTCCCAACTGAGCTATTGGCTGTAACCAGAAACAGCCTCCATAAAACTGGCTGAAACGTGCTCAGGAAACCAGCAAACACCTCCGTACAGCAGCCAGGCCCTGCACTTTCCCCCACATCCTTGAAGAAAATTAACCAAGGCCTGGAGGAGCCAACTCAATAGCTAACCCCACAAGAAAGACAACAGTTTTCTCCTTTATGAAGGGCTGATTATTTCTCCCCTAGGTATCCTACCAGGAGACTTGCACTCCGTTTTTTTAATTGGAGCTAATCTTTTTAAGTTATGAAAATAATACATGACAATGTTAATTTTTGAAAAACACTACAAACAGCACAAAACGATATACAGATACTCATTTCTCCTCAACAACCCTCACGCCCATCAATCCTAGCACCAGAGGGGCCACTGTAAACACTTGTGCACTGGTGGACACTTTCGTTTTTACTTTCTTATAATTACAAACAAGGCTGTGCTGAACACTCTTGCACTCGTGGCTTTCTCTAACTGGCTCACTCCACTCTTTTTCCACCCCCCACTTCTAGTTTGTGTGTGTTTTTATCTGAAGGGAGTCTCTTGTAGGCAGCATATGTAAGGGTCTCGTTTTCTTATCCATTCAGCCACCCTATCTTTTGATTGGAGCATTTCATTCTTTTTCATTTGAAGTACTTGTTGATGGATATGTAGTTATTGCCATTCCTTATTCACGTTTTTGATGCATATTTTTTTCTTCTTCTTAAAGAAGTCCCTCCAACATTTCCCGTAATACTGGCTTGGTTATGATAAACTCCTTTAGCTTTTTCTTCTCTGGGAAGCTCTTTATCTGTCCTTCAGTTCTAAATGATAGCTTTGTTGGGTAAAAGTAATCTTGATTGTAGGTCTTGGCTTTTCATCACTTTGAATATTTGGTGCTAAGCCCTTCTGGCCTGCAAAGTTTCTGTTGAGAAATCAGCTGCCAGTCTTGTGGGAGCTCCCTTGTAGGGAACTAATCGCTTTTCTCTTGTTGCTCTTAAGATTCTCTCTTTGTCTTTAACCTTTGGCTTTTAATTATGATGTGTTTTTGGTGTGGGCCTCTTAGGGGTCACCTTGTTTGGAACTCTGCACTTCCTGGGCTTGAATGTCTGAGTAGAGTGGCTTTATGTAGGAAAAGTCCCGTGGGGTCCAGTGACACAATCTTCCCTGGTCATCTGAGCTGGGTGCTCAAGATGTGTACCTTGCATGAGTTGTGTGTGCCTTCTTGATGTAGTTGAGCCTTTGTTGCTGTCTACGCTTCAATGGGAGGAAGTAAACCTTAAGCTAATCAGCTGTGAGGATCAGCTGGTGAGGGGCTGACCTGATGGAGCAGGATTCACTTTAGCAGGGCTCTGGGGCCTGCCCAGGCTGCCCCTCGGCTGTGTCCTCCTCAAATACAGCCCTAGGTGGCGTTCTGACTCTGTTGCCAGTCAAAGCAGGCCACTTGGGTATGCCGGCCCAAGGGCCTCCTAGGAGGGGTCCAGCTATTGGCCAAGTGTAGCCTCAGCCTGTACAATTCTGGGGCTACCTGGTAAGAGTCACCAAGCAATCTGCAGATCGCTGCCACTTGTGCTGGGTTTATAGGTGCCTCAAGAGGCCAAGCCAGAAACCAAGGCTGGCTGTCACTAGTGCTGGGCTTAGTGCTGCTCAGCAAGAAGTACGGGGCACACTAAGGCTAGATGCTGCTTCTTTGGGTTTTGTGAGCCTTTGAGAGATTTTAGGAAGGTCTGCAGCATCTAGTTTCTATGCCATCTCAGCTGATCTTTCCATGACCCTTGCTTTGAAGGACAAATAAAAGCTCTTCCCTAAAAGAGTTAACCCTCCCAATTCCTTAACAATGACACTTACCAGCACACCTTAGCAATAAATATGAACTCTTACTTCTCAGGAAAATGCAAAGGAAAGAAAGTGCTTGCAAAAAACTATGCCCTTTATACCTGATCATAAAAACAGCTGAGATAACACACTTTCTAGCCAATGGCCAGAATATTTTAAAGAGATCTTACCTTTATTTTCATCTGTCTTCACAACTTGGACAAAATCTCTACTAATGAAATATTTAAAAGCAGGAGCCCGCTTTTCTAGGTTTTCGTCGAAGATCCAGAGGTTGACCCGAGCCCGTGTGATGGCAGTGTATAGCTGCTTCAGCTCTCCATTGAGGAGCTAAAGGCAAGATTAAGAAAAAAGACGATGAGCTTTTTGTCTATAGCTAGAAGGTGACATACTTCATGGGCTTACTCTGATTCAGGAGAAATACAAAAAGTAAATTGTAGACAAGTCTGAATAGGCCATGAGGACATGAGGAGCTCACTGTGGCCACAGACAGATAAGGAAAGCTCTAGCAGGGAGCACACCATTAGTACAGGACCACCCTTGAGTCTGCTATAATTTTATATTTTATATTTTGAAATAGTATAGATTCATAGGAAGTTACAAAGTTAGTACAAAGAGGTCTCATGCTCCTTCCACTGAGTTTACCCCAAGGGTTATATCTTACACAATTACTATAACTACTTTTTAAAAGTTAAACCAGTCATATACTTCCATGATAATTATCACTAGTAATAGATTACTTAGGACCTACCCCATAACTGAGGACTGTGGATATCAGGGGCCTATGACTTGGACACGGGGAGAAGTTACCTGATTAAATATTGCACCTTTCACAATGACAACAGATTTGCGGCTACCTAGAAGTTTGCAAAGCTTGGCTCTGATTTAACTTCTATTTCTGCAGAGCCTTCGAGGCATTTACAGAAATAACTTAATAAATGCTATTCTATTTATTTGTTTTATATTTTGCATGAGACATAAAACTAGGGTAGTAGTTTTTCCCAAAGTTTTTGTTTTTGCTGGTTCAATTTTCCATGATGTCACCCTCACTCTCTTGAGGCCCCATCAATGCCCCTCACTCAAGAACTCTGTAGAACTTCTGAGTTCTGGCCTACTTCTTGGTGATGTAGCAGAGATGTAAAGGGCAAAGGAAGCCAGGTCCCTTAACAGTCAGGGCTGCAAAACAACAGTCTCCACAAACTGGAGTCCTGGACTTCACTTCCTGGTTCCCCATCAGCAACTTCAAAACTTTTGAACAGACCCGAGTTCCAATGGGGAACAGAAGGCACAACCTACCCCTTCACTTTCAGAAAGAACCCCACTCGTGAAGCCCAGCTCCCTGCTGGGACAAGGAGAGTCCGCCAGCATGGAGATCCCTGCTGCTCCCCTGCCCACTCCCCATGCTGATATTGCAGGAAAACCAGCCAAGTACAAGGCTCTATCTTTAATCTCATCTTCTCATCCAAGCCTGTTTACTGGTTGCCTCTCAAATAAGCATGTGGACAAATGGCAGAAGATCACCTTGTACATTTCCAGATTCACGGTCAGAGACCGACCCTGTGAGTTGCTGGGTTTCTCCAGGGGCACTTCAATCAGTGGCTGGTTTTGCTCTCTGCAGTCAGATGATGCAGATGATGAAGGTCTAAATGAGGAAATGATCTTCCATTCTTTGTAAGCCTGAAAAACAATGACAAATTAAAAACCAATGAAATACGCTTTTGAACTATATACACAGCCTCCTGGGGCTTCATGGCGAATTGAGCTCCCCCTTTTTTTGCATGGGAACCAGGCCTTCAGCCCCGGTTGTGAGGAGGGGGCCATCCTGTGGCTTCAGAGTCGGGAGAGTGGGCTTAGGTTGCACAGGCAGGGATCAGGGACACTTCCAGGAAAACTCCCCCAGACACATGATCAAGACAGCTAAGAAGCCAGGCACACATGCCCACTTCCTGAAGTAATGCTAAGGGACCAGAAAGTTCTTGTTGAAAGAAGTTTGACAAGCAATACAGAGAGAGGAAACCAACGTTCTTGCCCCTTTCCACATGTTTAAGAGACGCGACTTAGGGTCAGCTGTTAAGACACATGTGGCAGAACGTTCTAACTAGTTTTTTTAAGCAAGGACGGAACAAAATTCTGGAACTCTGGGGTACACTGCGTAAGGTAGTCTCTGAGTCAGACAGAACAAATTCACATCTCAGCTCTTTCACTTATTAGCTATGTTATCTTGGACAATTTCTTTGTCTCTTCTAGGTTGAATTTTCCTGCTCTGTAAAATGGGGATGATAGAACTACCCGAGTTTATTGTGAAACTACAAGGAGAGGATGTCAAGTGTCTAATACTATGCTTGATAAATAGTTGCTCTTTTGGCTATTTTTCCCTTTACCTAAACTCAAATCACAAAACCATGGTGACTGTGTAGACCAAGGGTCTATTATCTATAGGGTCAGATAATAAATATTTTTGGCTTTGTGGGCCATATGGTCTCTCTTGCAACTACTCAACCCTGCTCTTGAGGAGCAAAAGCAGCCACAGTGAGTATGTAAATGAATAGGCTTGATGTGTTCCAATAAAATGTTATTTTTCAACATTAAAATTGAATAACATAATTTTCATGTGCCACAGAATATTACTTTCTTATTAATTTTTTAAAACTATTGAAAATGCAAAAGCCATTCTTAGCCCACAAGCCATATAAACATAGGCAGTGAGCTGGATCTGGTCCCCAGGGCCATGGTTTGGAGACCCTGGTGAAGTTAAGGTGCCCAGATTACATACAGTATTTAGAATCCAGAATTACTAAGAAATTTCAGATTTCCCACTGTGCTGTGTCTCGTGAGAGTAGTTAGGTAACTCTCCTTAGCCTTATTGTTCTGTTCTTAAAATGATGCTACTTGCTACCTATGTATCTTTTCAAAGAGAATGAAAAAATGGAATGGATATAGTTCATTACCTCTTTTGTGTTACTTTGTAACTTAAACTATATAAATATTAGATTGAAAGCTTTAAATGTTATCTATTAAATGAGAATGCTTATGCTACTAACCAATTATAAAATTAATCAACAGGTTCTTAAAAGAGACGTAAATCTTGTAATCATTTATGTAGTTGGAAACTAAAAAAAAAAAATCTTCAGGACATATTATGACTATCCTCTGTGTAAAGTTGAATTGTTTGCCAAGGAAAGCAGGCAAAAGACACAAGTACTTGACATTGGAGAGGATCTCCTAGCAGACAGCTTGAGGTACAGACTGACTGACCTTGGGAGGGCTAGTGAAGCACAATGTTATTTTAAAAATGCTGAATGAGAAGCAAAAACTGCTCATATGGCATAGGACTATTTCCATGAATAAAACATTTGACTTTTAAGACAGAGCCTTTTAGGAGTGAGTACAGGTATTTGTCCACAAAAACACAAGAATACAGGCCTGTAGCACTTCCGTCAATAGAGGAAGAAGCATTTAAGTCTCCCAGCTCTGCTACTGAGATTAACCATTGTGAAGGAAAAAGGCAGGCCTGCTCTCTAAGTTAAGCAACCCATAAAAGTCAGTGTTTTCAAAGTCTCTCCCATCCTATTCACACATAAGTGTGAAGAAAAGGACTCCTCCCTGGGATGGACTAGAAATGGCAAACATTCTTCCAAGTCCCCACAGGAGGAGAATTTGGGAGTGATTGGAAGAATGACTGTCTCGTCCCCAAATGAGGCAAAATCCTACAAGAGAAGGACTTGGCTTAACTTTCCCTGGTTCCTTCTCCATCTCAGAAGATGGCCCTAATGACCATGGAGTTGAACAGGTAACAAAAAATCTTCTAGGGAGAAGACTCACAAGCCAGGGCAATAAGAAATCTACACATGCATGCACGCATGCCCCCAACTGACAGAAACATAAATGAGGGGGGAGGGTGGGAGAGGCCAGGGATGGAGAGGGGCTCTCCACAGGTCCCTCATCTCAAATAGCAATTACTATTCTACAGCCTCCAGCCAGTCACCCCAAAAAAAACCCCAGCCAGACCACAGGCGACCGGGGACTTATGTGATCCCTGTCTCTCCTCTGCTTTCATTGAAGCGTTTCCTATCATTTGCTGACTGATGTTTTTAGGTCTTGAAGTTGTAAATAATAAACTGAAGGTGTGCTTTGAGCAAGGATGTGTAATTACATTCCCTCAAGGTATCTGGGCCTCTGCCATTTCTAGGATCAAGGTGAGACAGAATCACTGAATTTGTCTTTCACAAACAGGGGTGACCACAAGTTATACATCCATAAGTCCAGAGCTCCTTGAGCTTCTTACTGCCACAAGCATAAAACTGGCACTTAATAAAGGACGAGAACAATAATGTCTTATCCCTTCCTCTCTTAGGAGAGCCTCAGTCCAACTATGACCAATGGATGTATTATGAGAAAAAAAAAGTTAGTCCTCAGAGTTTAAAAGTGGTTCCAGGGTTAATGAGAGTGCATCTGATTTTATTAGCAAAAGCCAAGAGAAAAGGAATGTACTTAAGGTATGGCAATGATATATTCATTGTGGAAGATTCTGGAAGCTGATTGGCATGCAGGGCTTTAAAAGGAAGGGAGTACAGTGGAAATTTAAAACTCAAAGCATCTGAGTTTGTTTCTAGGCTCTGCCACCTACATTATGACTTTGGGCAATTTACTTAATTTCCATGACCCTCAGCCTTATCTATAGAATGAGGGCAATACAAACACATACAACCTCAGAGGGCTGGTGGAGGGTGAAATGAAACACTGCATTCAAAAAATACTTTATCAGCGATAAAGTACCCATAGCAATATCTTTCATAGGTATTATCAAGGCAAACATGGCATTTTAAAAAAAGATCAGGGGAAAAAACATAAAGACTCCTTACAAAGGGTCAATACTAGGGCAGATTTGACAGAGTCAAAGCTAACGGTGTTCTTGCCTTGGAAATCAAAAGCAGCTCCTTCAAGCATACTTCCCTGCTGGGAAGTCTGCAGCAGGGACCAGGGCACAGCCAGCTGGGTCTACAGAGGAGACTCCACAGCACAGTCAGCAAGCAGCCTGAGTCCCCACCAAAAGATGGTGGTAAAAAGGAGTAAGTGGCTAAAAAAAGACGAGGACAATGGTTTTGAGTTGTTGGCTCTACCCACCATGTACTGAGCTTGGAGAGAAAGACCATCCACTCAAAGACATGAGCTGGCACAGAGATCACTGGGGGTCAGTCCAGGGATTATGGCTGCCAGTGTCTGCATGGGCAGCAAGCAGTGGTGATGAAGCCATGCCAGAAGGGAGCCCCCAGGCGGGGCAGCTGTTTTCATCCCCAGCATTATTACCTGATCCAGTGGATGGGAACCACGCCTCATTTGTCTTCCCGAAGTTGTCTCTCTATGAACTGACCTTGCCCAGTTGTGTCCTTATTGGGTGGACACTGCTAACCTTGCCTTCATTTGTAAGGCTCTTCTTAGAGCTCACTCCGACTTGAGCATCCTTGGGAGTCAAGGATAACAGCAGCTAGTGAAAACCCAGAGCTGGCACTTGCATACCAGGCATTCAGAAGATGAATACAAGAGAGCAGGAAAGAGTAGGGCATGGCGAGAACCAGCCCATGAGACTGTGAAACATCCCACAGCCATTGACAAAAACCCCCATCAAATGCTCCAAGCCCCACACTACATGGATGATGCTCCAAAACAGAAACAAGCACCTGTGACAAACTCTCTTCGACTCATCTCCAAATTCTCTTTCCTGGAGTGTAGCTCATACGTGTGTTGTGTGAAAAGAAGTCAATATGGCATACCTCAGAATCAGTAAAAAAGTTGTAAAGGAGGACGTCATCAAATTCTAAGCCTTTGGCCTCATAAACTGTTAGCACAAGCGCTAACTCCAGCTCTTCTGGAATCTTCTCCTTTGCCATTTCATTAGCTACAAGAATTACCTAGAGAAAGAAAAGGGAGACAGGAGAGAAATCTGGTAAAGAAAGCTCAGTCTGTGTCTATGGGAGGTAGGTAATGTCTTTAAAGAGAAGTGGCCAGTGTGAACTTGGTCAGCCGGGGTAGTGGGACTATTAATAACAACTGGCAATCACTCATCCATCTCAGAGACTGACCCATTTTGGGAGAGGGGCTATTGAATTCTACCTTGTGGAATAATTTAACCTCTCAAACCTTTTGTCAATTGCACACTGCCTTTTAGTGCAAAGCATAGGATCCCAGCAAGCTTACCTGGTGGGCTCCGAATTCAATGGGCTGGGTTTTCCTCTTGTTCCCACGCAGCAAAATTGCCAAGTCGCTTACACTACAAGATTCCAGGACAGTTGGTTTGGGACCATCAAACAGGCCAGTATCCCTTGGAAGGCGATCAAAAGATTCTGGGAAATAGTTCTGAAGCAAATCCACCACTCCTGATGCCAAATTGAGGATTCCTAGGATAAAACAGGAAACAAATGTCGAATATGGAGCAACGTGGCTAGCTTTTTTTTTTTTTTTATGTTTTTAGTTGTTGTTTTTTTCCCCCCTGAGAAGTGGTATTGACCCTGATCGTACATGTAATTGCAAGCCAGTTTCCAATTCCCTTTATCTTGTCACTTTGGCCCTGAGCGGTAGCGCTCTGGGTACAGGGAATATAGGCAGAGATGTGTTGCTGTTAAGAAGGTTTTGAAGGATCTCATTTACAATTTATATTCATATTAAAGAAAACTGCCTCATAAAGAAGAGTCAAGGCAGAAACGTAATCTGAACGATGAGAGCTGTTAGAATGCTAACAGAAGGTACTAGTATAGGTGGTAAGGAAACAAGACTTGTCCTTTCTCATTGGTGCTTAGAGCACTGGAGACAATGTCGCCATGGTAACAGCATTGCCGGAGGTTAGCTGGGGCAGCGACCAAGGCCCCCATCACCCTTTTCCACCAGATTTATATCCAGTCGAGAGAGGACTGACTATACTAGAAAAAAATCATTAGGGCTGGAGAAAGGGTTTCCCAGAGAACTTTCTCCCTGGGTCTCATTTCTTGTCTAGGCTCGGAAATAACACTGAGGGTGATGCTGACTGAACATTTCCATACAACAGGGACCTTCACAAAAATCATCCATTTAATCCTCACGACTGCCCAGTGTGACAGACTAGATAATCCAAGTTTTACAAACAGAGACTCTGAAGCCTCAGAAATCTATAAACACCTCCAAGTGACAGGATTTGAAACTGGAATGAACACAGATCATCCTGACTCTCTTCATTTTTCTTATGGGCCCTGTGCCCTTTGCCCAATATCAAATAAAATACTACCTTCCTGGTAGAACACCAGGAAATGGACATAGGTGTCCCCATTGCTATTACCAAATAATAAGGGGAGAGTTTATCATCGATACTGGTCTTATTAAGAGCATACAATATAAAGAAGTCATGAGCACAGGTGGAAACGGCTGACTCTGAGCAAATGAGCTGCTACTGTGGTTCCCTCCCCATTAAGAGCTAACAGGGCCAGAGATTCACATTAATGGGAGAATCAGAAAAGGGCGCAGGAGTGTTCACTGCAGTGAAAAACTAGAATCTACTTAAATGCTGTTCTAGGAAATGAGATAAATGATTTTTATATAAACATATTCAAAAAACAAAAGGTAGTTCTGCCATAAAAAAAGTATTGAAATACTGACTGGTGCTACAACATAGATGAGCCTTGAAAGCATTATGCTAAATGAAAGAAGCCGAGCACAAAAGGCCACATATTGTAAGATTCCATTTTTATGAAATGTCCAGAATAGGTAAATCCAAAGAGATAGAAAGCAGATTAGTAGTTCCCAGAGAGTGGGGATGGGTGGGGGAGGATGAGTGATGGCTAATGTGTATGGTGTTTCTTTTTGAGGTGATAAAAATGTGAAATTAGATAGTTGTAATGGCTGCACAACCTTGTGAATATATTTTTTTTAAAAAAACCACAATTGCATATTTTAAACAGGGAGATGTTATGCTATGTGAATCTCAATTTTAATGAAGAGTAAAAGATGGGAGAAAATATTCACTAGGTATAGTATACACTCACACTTACACGTGTGTGATAAATGCATATAATGTACGTAAAGAAAAAAAGATCAGAAGGAAATGAGACAAAACGCTAGTAGTGAGCAGCCTTACAGAGAGCTTGCAAATTTTTTTTAACATTTTATGTTTTCTAAAGTCTCTAAAATCCACTACATATTATTTAGGTCTTTTTTGGTCCTACACATGAAAACATACATACACTCTCGCCTCCATCCCAGGAGAGGAGGTTTGTGTAGTAACTGTCCAAGCGGGTTACTTAGCAAAACAAACAAGTAAACAAAAACCAAGAACTACTCATGGGAATGACTCCCTTTAGCATGGCTCCACCTTGCTGGCTGATCATAAAGGCTGCTGGTCCCTGGCCAGTGCCACGGACCCAGGGATATACAGCAGAAGAGGGAGGGGCTCACTCAACTACTCATGCCAGGTCCTCTCTACTGGACCCAACGATGGAAACAGAGTACCATCAGAGCCACTCCCTGAGGACAAAGAAATGTGAGCTATGCGTCTCGGTCACCCAGCCCCCACACAGTGCCAGGCAAGGTAGGAACTCAGTGAATGTTTCCTGAACAGAAGAAGGAAGGGCAGGGGCTAATTTAAGTCATAAATTACTTTGTGCCAGTTCTTCCCACGCAACCCAAGTCCCGGGCATAAGACCATGGAAGAGCAAGAAGCTGGCCTGCTCAGACGCAGCCAGGTCCAGGTGATTGACAAGCACCATCCCTGAGACCTGAGCCCTCTGCGAGCTGGGCTGCGTTGTGTGATGTGTGCTACAAGCCAGCTGACTTGTAATCATTTTCTGAATCCCTGGCTAAACAAATCGGGGTTTTATTCTAATTTTATAATGTCTGTATGTATATACGAGTACGTATGTACATGTACCTATATGTTTGTGTAGATGTATAGAAACACATGCGTGTGTGGTGTGTATGTGTTTTCTCTTTCCACCAAACCATAGCCTACCTGAAATGCATCTAGAAAAAGAGCATTTATCCAAAACCTACAATAAACATCACACTCAAATGGTGAAAAGTTAGAAATATTCCCATTAACTCCAGAAATAACACATGAATCCCTGTTATTGCTTCTAGTTAAGGTCCTAACCAATGAAATGATAAGAAAAAGAAATAACAAGTATGGGGCACAACCGAGGCACAAGTTTAAAGCACCTGAGTGTATGTTATCTCCCACCACCTGCCACCGCTCTTTTTTGGCTTCTCCTTGGGAGGAACTAGTGACTCGTAACTGGCGTCTTACTTTATATTGTATAGAAAAGTGTTTTAATAAAAGTCCTCCAGCAGTTTAAATGTTCTCCTGAAATCTTTTTTTATGTCGTGGCAAACGTCCCAAGATACAATTACTTATCAGCCCACAACCACAGCTGGAATTAACCTAAGAATGAGTGTGGCAGGAATCAGAAGAGCTCTTGTTCATGAATGCATTTACTTACTAACAAATTCCAAAATACGACCCCTACTTCACCTACAAGAGCCTAGCAGAAGCTGGGCTGCAGCTTCAAAAGCAGCCCGAAGTCAGCGCCCGAGCACCTCCCTTGTAGGTGAGCCCAAGGCCTGGACGTACCTGAATGGGACCGGTAGTTCTGGTACAGCTGATGGATCTTCTTGGGCTTCCGGACGGGACACTGATGCTCCACAGTGTTCCTGCTGGCGTAGTGGAAGAGCGAACGCAGATCGCTGAAGCGGAAGGCCACGCCCTTCATGATGCTCTGAGCCGTGTCCCCTGTGAGGAACATGGCATTGGGGTCGTTGACGCACTTCATCAGCAGGGCCAGCTCGGCTTGAGTGAAGTCCTGGATCTCATCGCCATAGAGCTCATGGATGGACCACGGGAGCACCTTGAGCTTTGACAGTCTCTGGGACAAGTTGTACAGAACGTCCTCTTCATCGAAATAACCTTTCTGAGACCTGATCTGCTGATACAAGCAGAAAAGCCTGTAGATCTCGCTCCGGTCTTCCTTGAAATTGGGGGCCCGCTTTCTCCCTAGTTTCTTGTACGCTTCTTCCGTGAGTCTCCCCTGGGGGTAGCTGAGGGCCTCAAAAGACCCCTTCAAAAAAGATTTTATTTCTTTCCAAATCAGTGCCGGGTTGTAGGAGTTTTTCCCTTTGTTCATTTTGGGCCATATTTCATCGATGAACACCTCAAATGTCACATACACCCGGGGGTCAATGTCACACGAATGCACTTCCACAACTTTATCCTCCTCGCCATTGTCCCCGTCACCCTCAGCCTCCTCCTCATCCTCCTGCCAGTTGGGGATCGTGAAGTCTTCCTGCATGGACCACCCGACGATGGTTCTTTTCAGGCTGCCGTCTTCATTTCTCAGAAAAAATGGTCTGGGCAGAGAAGCATCAAGCAAGAGGAGCAGCTGCTTGGAAGTGACGAACAGAGGAAAGTTCTCGTCCTTCAGGTCCTGGAGTTTGTGAACATTGGGTTCCAGTGGTTTGTAATGACTGGTGGCTTTGGTAGACTTGGAAAGCTCAATGAAATTCCTCTGTACCTCCTGGCACAGGACGTGGTTCTTGGTCACAAAGATCTGATGTAAATGTTCCAGCTGCTGGGGATGATCTGGGGCACCTGATTCTGCCTCCTGGCCAGGCCCCTCATCCTCCCCGGTATCCCTCTCTGCACAGTCATCACTCTCCAGCTCCTCGTCTATGCTGTCCACTGTCTCCACTTCCCCAGAAATTTCCTCTTCCTCGTCCTCTTCCTCCTCCTCTTCCTTCTCCTCACCTGAACCCTCCTTTCCAGGTTCCACTTCGAAAGTTCTCTTCGACCAGATCTGTTTGGCCAGCAGTGGGCTTCCTGCCTGCTCGACTTTTCCCCAGTAAACGTGGAATTTCTTCCACAGCCGGTACAAGCAGCAGGTGGTCTTCCCAGTGCCACTTCGCCCAATGAGGATGATGGGCTCCAGCGGCCTGGGGTTGAGGTGGATCACCGAGTACTCGAGCTCGCCCACCCGGAAGGGGTACTCCGCCGTCGTCGTGGTGTCACTGAGGATGTTGAAGGCCATGTCGGTGCTGAAGCTGTGGAACTTCATGATGTTGTACTCCGTCTGCACCGCGCTGGCCGGCGGGAAGTACTCGGGCTCCACGTGCTCCCGGCTCCTCTTGGCCTCGGTGTCCTCCATGTAGCAGCGGGGTATCCGCTTTTGGATTTTCAGTTTGGTTGACACCTCGCCTTTGTTGATACCCTTCAGCTTCTTCCGCAGGACACAGGACAAGCCCCGGTTGTAGGCACTGCAGATGGCCGTGATGGTGCTCGACAGTTTGTCGTGATCCAAGACGATGTCCCAGATCCGGATGATTTCTGTGTAGACCTGCCCCGACTTCTCTATGGACTGTGAGCTCTGCCCTGTGGTGATGATCTTCTCTGGGTTCTCACTGCATCGAGGGGAGAAGTCGATGGCGAGTTCCCACAGCATCCGGGCTCCTTTGTCCAGCTCGGCCTCAAAGAGATGGATGTTTCCTTTCAGGTGCTTCAGCCGCTTCTTCAGGCTTCTGGTCCACTCGCCGTTCCCCAGCTGCTGAATGGCTATGATGGTTTTCTTCTTCATGACCTTGCTCATCGCCTTACTGGACAGCTTCTTCAGCACCTCCGAAGTGCACTCGATCTCCCACGTCATGTTCTCGAAGTCCTGGAAACAGGTCTCAATCTTCGGCAGGCTCCTTTCGTCCTGATCGCCGCTGTCCTCCCTCTCTCTGTGACCAACAGGAATGAGCTCTGAGGCCCCAAGGGCTGCCTGAGCACGTCCCTCCCTTGCCTCAAAGTTGGCAGGGTTGTTCCCACTGCAGTCAGAGCCCCCAACCCCCGGAGCTTGCTGGACCTCATCTTTCTTTACTTCTGGGCCAGCTCCTGTCTCCAGATGCTTAGAGTTCTGAGGACTGTCCTCTTGGACGGATGTATCCAATTCAACCTGCTCAATCAAACCCATGATGTCCTGCACAAGGCGGTCTCTCTGAGAACAGGGCATGACAGCTTCAGGCTCCTGCTTCATCGTCTGGGCATCTGGGGGAGTCTCACAGTTGTCAGGGACCGTGGCCTCTTTGGGTGGGGATCTGGCAGTGCCAGTGCATGGCAGAGGCTTGGATGAAACCTGAGACTTGGGCTGAGATGTATGACCAGGGGCAGCAGACTTCAGGGGCTTCCCTGGGTGGGCAGCCGAGTCCTGCCGGTTCTTCCGCCGGCTCTCATTAAGAGCTTTGTTCCAGGCCAAGCGCAGAGCATCATTCTGCTTAACCCTGTGATGTGCGTCTTTGCCTTCTTTGTTCTTCAGGTTGAAGTTGATGTCAAATTTCACCAGCACATCTAACAGCTTCTTCATGCGCTTCAGCATGCCCCTCTGGAAGAGGATGTGCATCAGCGTGTTTCCATTGCAGTCCTGGACATTGGGGTTGAGGTAGGAAAATTCGGCGGGGTTGGACCAGAAGAGTTCCAACAAGTGGTTGAGGAAGTTAAAACCGATGTCAGCTGAAAGACACAAACAAATCTCCGTGAGTGCTGAGTCACTCTTCTCAGGGAACAGAGACCCCTGAATTCAAGAGAGATGCCAGCCAGGGGTGTCTCAGAACACCGAATTTCCATAAGAGTTTGATCACCCAGTGGTTCTCAACTGGGAGTGATCTGCCTCCTACGGGACATTTGGCGATGTCGGGGAACATTTTTGATTGTCACGATTCAGGAGGTGCTACTGGCATCTAGTGGATGGAGGCCAGGCATGCTGCTAAACATCCTACATTGCACAGGACAGCTCCCCATAACAAAGAATTATCCAGACCAAGCATCAACAGTGCCAAGGTTGAGAAACCCTGAAATAATCTTATATTCCAGTAAGACACTTTATGTCAAGACCCTTGAAAATGATATAAAGAAGTGGGAAAGTATTCATCAGTGATGGACAGCCCACGTTGAAACTGAAAAATCCTCCTCAATCAGCCCATCCTGACCATTCATCATGATGCTCACTCCTTCCCATCAAGCTATGGGTAGGCCTCGCCGAGAAACGGGCCATTTCCAGATCGTTTGTTTTCCCACTAGAAACTAAGACCAAAAAGTGGGGCACCAGTTCTAATCTTCAGCTTCCTCCTCAAGGAAAAGACTGATTCAAAAATAGAGGCTTACCATTGATGTCTAAAAAGATGTGGAGTGCTGCGTGCAAAGGAGTGTCGCCTTCCGTGAGGAAAATACCGCGGGGGTCTGCACCCTTGGTCAAGAGAAGAAAAGCCAACTCGAAGTCTTTGTATTTCAGGCACAAGGCGAGCGGCCTCTCCCAGCTGTTCTCAAGACCCCCTGGCAAGGCTGGGGGAGGAAAAGGAGAAGGGTAAGGTGAGCGGTGTTCCTGGAGGGCAGGACCTCGTCTGCCATTTATTCCAAGGGAAGAGCTGATGTTCGCCTGACTTCTGGTGCCCTCCCACCACCACCCTTTCTGGGAGGCACCCTTTCTCAGAGGGAAAAGCCCAACTCCTTCACGTGCCCTGTCCATGGGCCTTGCTGCTCCCCCTCATCCCACCACGGGACTACAAACCCCAGCATTAGCACTGCCCAGGAGTGGGGACAGGGCCTGTAAACTGGAACCCCGGTTCTTGCCTAACACCAACTGTGCCTACCAGTCAAGACATGAGCGCCACTTCCAACATCCTTTGTTTCTATGAAGCTTCTTCCCTTGATCGCCATCTTCCCTGACACTTCTCCAGCCCCTACACCACCTTCTTTTTAGCTCAGTCCATGCCTCCTTTCTGTACTGCCGGCTCCCTGACCTCCACCCGCTGCGGATGTGCAGCTCCCCTGCGCATCCTCCAGCAGCCACACATTCGTTCTCTGTCCTTGGTCTCTAGCACCTGATCCCAGGGAAGTGCTTGGAAAGTGCCTGGTGAATCAGGAAAAAAACAGGAATTCCATGACAGTCACCGTTTTGGGGCAAAAGTAGTAACATGCTAACAAGGAATAGGTTTGAAGAAATAAACTGTAGGAGACATTCGTCTACCTCCTGTGGCAGAACTAACCCCTGAGGGCTCTGTATGACAGTTTGAGAGCTTAGGACCAATGTGTCATTGCTCCCTCGGAAGGGCATTTCTTTAAATGGCAAAGCGAGCAGAAAACCACGCAGCCAAGCCACTCCTTCAGGAGCCTGCATGCATGAGAGCATCCAACATTCAAGAGTCCTAAGAGAGAGGGACTATTATCACTCCCATTTTACAGATGAGGAGATGAAAGTATAAATAGCACGCCCAAGGCCACACAGCTAGCAGTGGCATTAGGAAGGAGGCAGGAGGGCAGAGGAGAGGAGGTGTTTCCAAATTCGTTTTAAAATAAAACTCAATGCAGCAGGACATCTGCACACTCCAGACACACATCCAGCCAAGTGTGATTGTGCCCATTAAAGCAGCAGATGTTTCCACCCGCCAATTGTTTGGCTGTTTCTTTAAAAACAAGCACCGCAAACCCCAATCCGTTGACTAGAAAAGAATGCCACAGAGTCGACAAGGACCCATGCAGCATGTGGAGTGCAGGGAAATGGCCAACTGGAGGTCAGGAGGAAGTGACTGACTGCTGTAGGCTGAACCGGGGCCAAGGACCCCTTCAGATACTTGAGGGTTCTCACACGAGAAAGAAAGAGAAGACAACACAGGTAACTGTAATTCATGGAAATGCAGAGTTCCTACAGGGCATGTCTCACTGTTTCAAAATGATTAGATAGGGAGGAAGAGAATGAGGCAGAATTTAGAGGTGTCTCCAGAATCAAGCGAAAGACCCCATGACACACAGTGGCCTGAACTCCCACGGGATGGATCCTCCTGCTCTTACCACCTCCACCTGCTCACCTCCTCTGTCTACCAGGCAGCCCAGGAGCTGCGTCCTGCGCTGGTCCCAGGTGCGGAGCAGGGGGATGATGGTGCAGAGGTCGAGGTCTGAGAAGCTGCAGTCTTTAATGAGGGCGTCTCCAAGGGGCGGCTCCCCGCTGACCTTGCGGGTCAGCAGCAGAAGCACTTCGGGCCATTTCTGTTTTTCCAGCAAATACTTGATGAAGGTGTTGGCACAGTCGCGATTAATGTCACAGACCACGTCAGGAGGAATTTCTTTCAAAAATAAGAATACATCACACTCCAAGATAAGGCTCATATGATTTCTGTCCCCAGGACAACCCAACCCATATCTACACAAATAACACAAATTACTGATCAGTAGTTTAAGCACTGAGGAAACTATACACGAGTGATTACTTTGGGCAGGCTGCTTAACCACTCGCACAGCTTCTTGGGAAGGTTAAAAATACTCTAAGGAGAGGAGAGTCTGGCCTAGGAGGAGAGCAGAATGATGACTGTGTCTTAATGAAAAATACTTGATTGAGGGCATTCTATTAAAACCAAAAGAGCAAGAGGCTGGCTTAAATTTTGCATAATGTTTAGAGCGTGTCTGCTTAAGTAACACTAAAATACAGGGAGATGCTATAGAATAATTAAAAAGTCAGGAGTTACAGGGTAATGGTGAGAGAATGATGTAACCCCGATTCTTAATTTTGTATCCTGATACATAAGTATTTCCATCTGATCTCTGATGTCTGGAGACAGGTTAATAGTTATCCTAGTGTATCAAAGAGGTCCTCCTCAGTAAATTGCCACATTTAGCTGATGAAAATATAAAATATAGGATGCCAGTTAAATTTGAATTTCAGATAAAAACAAATAAAATTTTAGTAAGAGCATGTCTCATACAAAATTTGGGACACACTTATACTAAAAATGCATTCATTGTATATCTGAAATTATAATTCAACTGGCATTCTGTATTTTGTCTGGCTTCCTACCAGTAGGAAAGCAGGGAGGAAGAGAAGAAGGTAAAAAATCAGGGTCATCTAAATAAGAGCAAATTGATTTGCATTTGCTAATTTTTACTTCCTATATTTTTCTAAGTCTTCTAAATGAATATTTATTTTAACATTAAAATAATCATTTGAAAATGAGAAAAAAATCAGTATAGGCGACCCTATCATCTTAACAGGAACCAGCAAAATAAAAGTGTAAAATGCAAACTTTTATATTAGACACTTGCAGTTTTTTTGCTCCAGAATCTATTCGCTTGTCTTCGGCTAACAGTGCTCTCCCACCCACCAGCACTCTCCACATGGCAGGGAAGGGGGCAGGGTATGACTTGGGTCTAAGCCATTCAGGACTCACCATCCCCCTGGCCACAAATACTGCTTCAGAGATACACACTGTGACCAAAAGGGAAGAACTTTTGTTCAAACTCAAGAGACAGTTGGGTCTGTAGGACCAGAAACTCTGGAAAAAAATAGTTAAAGTCCTGGATCTGGTCTCCACAGAGAGTCTAAGGTGAAAGCCAGCCAGAGGACAGCTGGAGTAAAAGACAGGAGATACTGGTCTTGCTGACATCGGTTAGATCATCGGACCAGCTGTACCCGAAGGCAGCCTGGCATTCCTACTATGACTGTTTAAAATGTCACTCTTTTGCTTGTTTAAGCCAATTTGAATCTGTCTGCCACTTCCAACAGAAATAGTTCTAAATATTCTATCCCGTGGCCAATTAAGGAAATGAAGAAGAAAAAAAGAGGGAAAGAGAGAAAAAAAAATTCAAGAGAGTTGGGTAGATTAGAGATGCGGCAAGAGAATTGGGAGAATACCTTCAGGAAAGACAGCAAGAGTAAGGGGCAGGAAGGAACCGAGGAAGTAACCTAGCCAAAGTGAGAGACAGAAAGACCACACCAGCACACACAGTCCCCACAGAGAGAGAGAGAAAACACAGGAGCACAGGCTGTAGGACATGAAGGACAGTCAAGGGGCAGCATTCTCATCTTACAGCCCTGAGATGTTTACCAAAGACCAAAGTTTTATTTTCACAACCCTAAGTCTTCACAGGTCATGGGTTGGATGACCTGAAGTCCAAACACCAAAGGCTCCCTAGAAGTGGTTGCACAGAATGGCCTACGTCTACTAGACCCCAAACAAGGCGGCCCCATCCCAGAGTCACAGGTGAGCCACTTATCTCTGACCCACTCATATCCAAGAAAGCAGGGACGGCCTTGCCTCACTTGCCTCAAACTTGCCTCACCTCCACCTGCCCTCACGGCTAGTGGGTGTTAGGATATTATGTATAGGAAACTGGACTAAGTATTTTACATGGATGACGTCATCTCAGAAGTTTAGTTCCCCAGACAAGGCAGAAAAAAAGAAACTAAAGCTTTAAAATGTTAAGTAATTGGCCCAAGGTCACAGATCTAATAAGTAGTAGAGTTAAAATTCAGAACTTCAAGCCTTCCCCATGAAGATCTGCTATGTACCCGGAAGAGCATTTATGGGTCGCTGGCCATGCCTTCCTACAGCTCTCTGTAAACTGAGACATCTCAGGCCTATGGGGTCCAAGCGAGTGCTTTACAGCCCATACTAACTGCTGGTGTTAAAAAGACAAAATTTTACCTTCTTAGGATTTCTAGAATTTCCCCTCATCATCTCAAGTTTGTCATCTAAAGTTCTTTACTGGAACCTTCCTGATTTCCCCATAATGAAAAACAAATTAACAAGCAACTTTATCATAAATTTATATACCAACATTAGTCAATATCTCTACAGAGAAGATAAACATCTGTGGTATATTTAAAAAGACAGTCTATGCAAAGGGTAATTCTAAAAGGACATACGAAACACTAGTAACAGAGGTTGCTTCCAGAGATGAGATTTAGGGACTGAAAGTTAGGGGCGGATGATAGACTTTTCACTGAAGAATGTTCTGTGCTGTTTGAATGTTTTACACGTCGATCATTTCATTTATTTTGTAAATTAATTTGTGAAAGATAATAGAAAAAGTTGTAATGAGCAAGCATATATATCATCTTTAACGTAATTGAATGTCGTGAGAAAAATTACCTTGCAGAGAAGAAAGGAGGCGCAAGAACCTCTGGACTACATTTTGCTTCATAAAGTTTTTATGCAGTAACTGGCTTCCTGAGTTCATGTACTTCACCAGCTGCACACAGGCCTTCCGGAAAAGGTCGCTGTCGCTCATAGGCCTGTCACCATTGCTCAGTCCTGCAAAACAACACCAGGTGATGCTTCCGAATACTGAGATCACAGCTGCGGGAGACTGCAAAAGAAACGACCACAATTCTCTACCCCTTGGCCAATCCACATGCTTTGCCAAGTGACTTTGCAGCTCCTCCCATCAGGAGGTGGAGACTTTTCCCTTCTCAGACCCTTGATTTTGCCCTGGCTTCATCACCTGTTATGACCAAGAGAATGCAGTGGATGGGACTTCTGTGCCGGCTCTCTGAGCCTGGATCTCTAGAGGCCTTGTCTAGTTCTATACGCTCTATTGGGACCCTGACCTCTGCCCTGTGACCAGGTCCAGGCCAGTCCTCTGTGGGATGAGACAGCATAGAACAAAGAAGAATCAGCCCAGTTGTCTAAACCTGGGCCACAGAGATGTGAGAGAGCCAGGATCAGCAAGACTACAGACACCTGGAGTTCAGTTAAGGCTATGAGAACAACCCAGCTTAAACTGCTGACGTGCAAAATGATGAGCTAAAAAAAAAATGCTTATTGTTTTATGCCACTAAGTTTCGGGGTGGTCTGTTATGCAGCAGCAGATAACTGATATAACAGTTCAGGGAAGGGACAGCAGGAGATGACTTAGTGCAAAGCAACTTCCAACTATAGCAGTCCTAATGCCCAGTTTCCGGTTCCACTATTTCAGCTACTTGCAGTGAACAGCAGCCTAACAATATGAGATGGGAAATTCCAGAAATAAACAGTTCATAAGTTTTAAATTGCATGCCATTCTGAGTAGCATGATGAAATGTCACACTGCTCCATGCCACCTGGGTCATGAATCATTGCTGTGTACGGGGTAGCCACATTGAACATGCTACCTGCCCACAAGACCCTTAGTAGCCACTCAGTTTCAGAGAGAGAGAGAGAGAACGACCACATTCACATACGTTGTATTAGAGCATATTGTTATGATCGTTCTATTTTATTATTAGTTATTGTTAATCTCTTACTGTGCCTAATTTAGAAATTAAACTTTATCATAGGTGTGTATGTACAAAAAAAAATAGGGTTCAGTACTATCCACAGTTTCAGTATCCCCTGCAGATAAGAGGGGACTACTGTACCTGACAGCCACACAGGTGTCACACGGGCAAGCAGAAAAAGCTAAGAGTAAGGAGCCATCTCTCTGGCCAACGAAGGGAAGACAACACCCCCTTAGTTCAATTTACATGAGAAAGTAGTCATGATTAGGAAATGCCCACTGATGGAATGTTGAAAAAGGGCAACTGTTTTGTTTGGTATCAGATTATGCACTCAAAAAGCACTCTTGGTTAGAACAGAATCTTTCTGAACAGATAGGGGAGCAAAACTGAACACCTGTCTTCACACCCAATGGAAAGGCCCTAGCCCGCAGCATAAGCACTATCATGTTGCAAAGAGATGAACAGATGCTCAGTGTCATGGTCTAGCAAAGCAAAGCAGGAATACTTTAAAAGAGATGGACTATTTGAAAATGGGGAAAAAATAAAAAGCATCCTACCTGCAGTCAGGTCTCCTAGCAGCCAACCCTAAGTCAAAGATTTGTATGCAAGTAGTTTATTAAGGAGGAGGCAAGTGAGTGGGAGAAGCAAGTTGGGGGTCAGGGAGGAAGGCAGGCCAGAGTCTGAGCTCAGGTCAAGTTCCACACAGAGAGCAGACTTGCCTGATCCCACAGGGGAGGTCTGGAGTGAGTCACACTTCACAGCTGTCCCCATCCAAGGCGAGGAAAACGGGTTTTCAAATGCTCACTTCCGTCTGTCACTGGCCACAGGCCGCCTCAGGAGGAAGTATACTCCCAGGCACTTCTGGTTTGAAGGAGCATGAGCAAAACAGGCTCCATGAGCCCAAAGACTGTTCTCTTTAAGAACAAGCCTTAGGTGCTGGCTTTTCATGCGCTCCCGTGACAGGGAGCACACACGATGCTGCGAGGGGTCCAAGCAGAGCTCTGACATTAGCTGCTGTGCCTTCAGACACACAGCCAGATGATCCTTTAATATATCAAATCAGAACTCCAAAAACACACACACTCACCAACTTCTGGGGCAAATGCCCACTGCCTCCTAATCAAGTGACCTTCAGGTGCCAGACGGAATAAGACCCACTCTCGCACTATCCTCCAGAGGAAAAGAAAGGGAAATCATTTGTATAGAAGACCTCCATCCCTTCAGCAGGAAGCCCACTCTGAGACAGAAAACATGCATCTGGTGTAACGATAACTGACCAGCACTCCTCGACTCAGCCCTCCCACCTTCATCCTAAAACACCCAGGAAGACAAAAAAAAAAATTCACAATTCAGAAAAACAGGACCCTTGGTAAAGGAGAAAATTCCTTCACTATCAAGCAGATGGCAACCTGCCGCTTGCCTCCCTGACTCACACCATTACAAGCTCAGGAGCACCATCTTTCCACCAGGGGCATCAGTATAAAAGTCACCTGAAACTGAAAAAAAAATATCCCACGCTTGACCACAGAGGTAATCAGATGCGGTCGTATAATATGAATGGTTGTGTGTTCTGAAGGCAATTATAGGGCAGAGAAAGTTCCAGATAACAAGAACGAAACCAGAGAATGATATCAACAATGTAAGAATGCAGAAAGGGAAAGGCTAAAACACTGACAATGGTATCCCTGGCAGGTATGGGTGATGTGTTTATTACCCTAAACTTGTCTGGTTTTTTCCTAAAATTTCCATAAGCTTAATGAGAGACAAGGAAATATCAGGATCTAAAGTCTGTTTATACATTTAATCACATTTCAAAAAAAGGTGACTACTGTGTAAGTACTGAACAATAACAACCAAAGGGCTGAATAAAAATATGCAAAAGCGTAATTATGACATTTTTAGTTTCTATATAAAACTAAATTTTTACAAATTTTCTACAATGACCACATTTAGTAGATATATGTATAAGTGTATAAGCATATTTAAAACTAAAAGTCAAACTAAAAGAGATCTGAAGTTAAGATAGTGTTGAGAAGTGTTAGAAAGTAGAAATAAATCATTTCAAAAGGAGATTTCATTTTTGCCTGAAATCTTTCTTTCAAGCAAAAAAAAAAGGCAAAACTTATAAATTTTATTACACACATTTATCAATTTAAATTTATGCACCCATCTCATTTTTATAAAAGAAAATAAAATGAATAACTATAAATTCATGGAATAAGACCAAATAAGCAAATCACAGATACATTAAGTTTTGGGAGTACGTGGGTTTATGTAGAATTAGTGTATTTTGTTTTCCTTTCCTATATTTTATAAGTTTCCTGAAATAAACCATATACTGCCTTTATAATAAGAAAAAAGTATCTTGAGCATCCTTTAAGTAAATACTGTGGGGCTGTGTCTACTAAAAACAGGACACCATCTTGGTGCTGAAGAATGCAGAGACAAACCAGGGCCTCTGAGTCACAGGCCCTATCTATCTAAGGGGAAACCGACACACAGAGAAGGTTCCAGCATCCTCTGAGTGCTGTGCTGTGCTAGAGATGCCTGCACCAGCCCAGTGCAGAATACAGCTGTCTCCCCTCTGGAGGGTCAGTGAGAAAAGCTTCAGAGAGCTGGATCTGTGCTCACTTAAAAGCCAGGCGTTAGTGAGTCAGAGGTTAGATCCCAAACCTCTTGTTCTTGGCCCTAAGGATGTGTCCAGCAACAGCTGCCAGAGAAGATGGACATGCTGCCATCTCGTGGTGGTCCTGGGAGGCCGGTGAAGACAGTTTCCTAATCCTGACTACTCAGCAGTAAAGCCTTGCTCCTCAAGTGGGCTCTGGCTTCCCATGGCAGCTTGCGAGAAATGCAGAATCTTGGGTCCTGCCCTGAATCTGCTGAATCAAAATCTGCATTTTAACAGGCTCCCCGACTATTCGTGTGCACATCAACATCGGGAAGCTCTGGCTTAGGGGACAGTAGAAAGCTTCAGTGAGACCCTCTATCGCTCAGGCTTTCTCACCCAGATGAAGAAGTTGCCCTGCACACACAGACACCCTCACTTGCCAGCCCTTCCTAATAACTGCCTTCTCCCTCTTTTCTGATTTTTATCAGTTTCTTTTGGTTTTTTAAAAAACTTAATGTGTCTTTTATAGTCTTTCAATATGCCTATAGCATGGCAAGGAAAACTTCATGGCCCGTGGTCTAGAAAAGTGTAAAATGATTAAACATCCAATAAGTTTACTAATGAGCATTGGGAGCCTTAGGCTTGACTCCCATCATCAACTATTCAGTGAGCCAAATGGCATGCTTGCGATGGGGCACACTTCTCTTGCATGTGCTTTTCTGCCAAGCAAGCATGGTTGAATTCTAATAATTATAAAAGAGACTAGCTGCAATTCTACTGAGTCTCTCCTCTTGCTTCCAAAGCTGGACTGGATTTAGTTGGTAAAGAAGCACCGAGAGGAAAGGAGAGCAAGACCCTGTCTCAGAAGATGTTTTTAAGATTAACAGATATTTTAAAATTCTATTATACAAGGAAACTAAAAGAATCAAAATTTAAAAACTAGATAAAAATAACTGATTTATGCTAAAGTCTGTAACACTAAATATACATATATAGTATTCTAAGCATTAATATTAAAATTAATAAACAATAAATCTGAAAACAAATCAATCATTTTTCTACCATTTACTTTTGCTTCTGTTTTTTATTGACATTTTAAAACTTGGAAATTCACTGGCAAAGATAGTTTCAATTTCTCAAACAGCAGAGACCATTCTGAAACAGAGATTACAGGCGCAAGCTCTCAGAAAGCATTTCACAATGATTTACTAATTACACTGCCTCACAGAAGAAATCATAATTTCTTAAAATAGAGGCCGTTTAAAAACTACACATGATGTCACAGCTGTAAAAGAACATCCATGCAACACAGAGGACTCTGTAAATACATTTCTCTCCCCTCATTCCCATGGTCTCATGGAAACAGAAGAGATTTTAAATAAATAAATAAAAACTAAAATACAGATGGCGAAATGTGGGGAGGGTGTTAAATGAAAAGCTGATTCAATCACCCCCATGCAAAATTTTCCTGACCCTGGCAATTGCGATGATCCCCAGTCTGTCAGACTGATTCCTGCTCCCACCCAATACGCTAGAAGCTGCCTGAAACTTGACACCTACTTATCCATTCCAGGGAGGAAATGTTTCCAGGGAAACACAACCAAATAACGTCAGTACATGCACACTAACCATCTATTAAGTGTTCATCAGTCTAGTCTTTCATTCATAAATGCAAACCATCCAAAGGTAAGAAGATAATTAAAGAAAAGCCGATAGCATAAAAGAGAAGCAAGAAAATGAACAACTGATCCCCAAAAGAAATATAAATAATTCAGAGAAGTGGATGTTCTTTTTAAAAAAAATTTTTTTTCAATATTCTTAAATGCCATCCAAGAAGAAATGGCAAACGTAAACAAGCACAAGCTGCCACAGATGAAGAACAATCAGAGGACAGGAAAGAGTTCTTAGAAATTAAAACTGAACTTCCAAATTAAAAAATGCGATGGACAAGCTGAATTATAAAAGGAAAAGCTGAAGACCCAGTTATAGATCTGGAAAGAAAAAAGGAGACAGAAAACATTAAGGAAAAGTAGAGAGACGTGTTGTAAATTCAGGAAACTCATCCCTTTAACAGTGGTGGCAAAGAGACAAGGGGAACAAAATGATAAAAGGTAATTTCCTTGAGCTAAAAAAATTAGATTCAAAGGGGCTAACAAGTGCCAAGCAAGAAGAATGAATAAGGAAGGGCCCACACCTAGACATATTCCAGGGAAATTTCAGAACTCTAGGGACAGAGAAAATCCTAGAAGGGAAAATAAATGAGACCGACATCAGACTTCCAATCAGTAGCAAATGGAGGCTAGAACACAATGAAATAATTTCTTCGGAGCTGCGAGGAACAAGGTTTTATAGCATATTTCATAAATCTAGGGAACCATGGATTGTCAGACACGCCAGAAAAGGCTACCATCCACCTGGGACATGTCACTGATTATGAAGCACATTCTAGTTTGCAAAGATGTTAAAATGTGGGGGGAAAGTGCAACTCGGAATCGATGAAATAAAATGCCTGGATCCAGACGTATCATCAACCAATAAAAGGATTAAAGAAAGACTTTTCAAAAACTCTATAAGTCTATATTACCCATGTCTCCTCCATGAAACACTTGAGTAGGTACTCTAGCAGAGCAAGGGAGAAAGCTGAGCAGACAACGTGAGCCACTAGAGTCATATATGAGTACAAGAACTAAAAGAAACGTAGCATAAAATTGCTGGGGCTAAAGTCTAAATCAAAGTCTAAAGAGTACATATATGTACATATACATATACATATATTTATAATAATGTATATTAAACGTATGTTTCATTAACTTGGGATGCTTAAAGAATAGCACATTTATTTTTTTAACTTTTCAGTTATAGTTGACATTCAATATTATATTCATTTCAAGTGGAGAGCATAGTGGTGAGAATTTATATAACTTACAAAGTGACCCCCCCCATAAGTCTAGTACCCACCTGACACCATACATAATTATTACAATATTTAAAAAGCAAAGTTTCCAGGACATTTGGTAATTCTTTCTTTGGGTTCAGTTATACTAGTTGTAGAAAGTGTAACATGCACATAATCATCCTACCATGCAAATGCCATTTATTGGTTTTTAATTTTTAAAATCAATCTATAGATGAAGCGTAGAAAACCTAGAGTTAAGGAACAGAATGTAAATGACACAAATAACATTACAAGCAAAATTCCACAAGTTGGACTGACTTGCTGCACTTCATCTTATACAGCAGTCAACAGATGTTGTCCCAAAGTAAGAAATCAAGAGATAGAAATAAAAGTTAATATATAAGGGCATAAATATAATTTAGTGTAATATAAGTGTTTTTTAAATTGTTGGCTGTGGTTGTTTATGAAAAGTAGATTAATTTTTATCTCTTGCTCTGTCTGAATTTCTTTTTTCTTTTTTATTATGTGCATGCATTAAAAAAAAAAATTCACCCATGATATCTAAAGGTGAAGGTCCCAGAATGTCACAGAGTTTCTCTAAATAAGAGTTTCTCGTTCTTTCAAAAAAAGCAAACAAGTTTTCCAAAGACTGGGAGTCTCACTTCCATCTTCACAGACCAGAAAAGATAAACTGATTTGTATCTAATATCCCAGAAGCAGCTTTATGCCCCTGCCCAAAAAAAGTTAATTCACTGGAATCTGTACCTGATAAGTCCTTAGAACACGCAGCCAGTTTTCCCAAGTGCCTGTTGATTATCTCGATGGCTTTGAAGTTCTTATTCCTCTTCAGGACATCCACAGCAGACCGGGAGTGTCGATCCAGCAGAGTGGGGTCTGCCCCAAAGTGCAGGAGCATCTGCACATCCTCTGTGTGTCCTAGGGCAGGCCAACAGGAAAAGGGGGCATTGTCACGGTTCCTTCTGTAAGGAGATGTCCCCATGGGTGCTGTCTTCCCAGTTTTCTGCCTGAGCAGCCCAGGCAAGAAGAAGACCAAGGTCCCTCTGCTTACAGACCCTGAACTACTGGCCTTGGGCAATCCACCCAACTCCCAGAAGCAAGAAGTCCTGTGTGGAGTGGGAAGGACAATAGCTTTTAAGAGGTTGAGAAGTACAATCCTCTATACCTTTCTCCCCTCTCCTTGGCAACAAGCAAGGAGACGGGGAATCTGGTTCCTAAGCAAGTTACAGCTGTAAGGATAACAGCAAGCTGTGCCTTCAGATTTCTTGATTCCCCAGAGGAAACAGAATATTCTTCTAGAAAGAAAAGCCTATCTGGGGACAGTAGGAGAAAGTGGCAATTGCTTTCGCACCAGGGTCTTTTTGTTGTCACTGTTTCTACCCTCCCAGCCCCGACCATCTGGCTGCCAGCCTATTTGCTGCTTTGATGAATCTATTTGTCAAGCATAAAGGTGTCTCTGTGGTCACAGATGCAATAGTTTTCAGAATAAAACAGATGTATCCCTGAGGTATGAAGACTTATGTGGGCACAAAGTTAAATTAAGAGTCAATGCCTAATCCCCAACTTCCAAACCCATGCTTTCCTAAAATTCACCACTTTGACCAGGCACCTATACTCCAACTTTTATCCTGCTCATGGTGTTCTTTTTTCTATCTCCCCAGTTCTTCCACTTTACAAAATATGACAAAATAAAAAGTTCCTACTTCTTTCTTCTCCATCGAGTAGGCAGAATTCTAAGACTGCCCCTGGTATCCCCAGGCCCTGGTATACACTTACCTTCTCCCAGTTCTTCAATCAAATCCTAATCCACATACTGCTGTGATGAGAGTTTGCAAATGTACTTAAGGTCCCCAAACAGTTAACCTTAAAGACAGGGAGATTTCCCAGGTAGGCCTGACCTAGTCACATGAATCCAAAAAGTCAAAGGTGTAGAGGTCAGAGATGAAAGAGGGCAGAGATTCAAAGTACAAAAGGGATGTATGTGATGCACAAGAAATTCTCCGCTGCTGGCTTTGAAGACAGAGGGAGCCACATGACAAGGAACGTGTGTGGCCTGTAGAAGCTGACAGCAGCCTTTGGCTGAGAGCCAGCAAGGAAACAGGGACCTCAATGCCACAACCACAAAGAACTGAATTCTGCCACAACCATGTGAGCTCGAAAAAAGCCCTGGAACTCTGCATGAGAATATAGCCCAGTTCTTGATTTCAGCTCCAGGAGACACTAAGCAGAAAACTCAGTCTATCACTCATAGAACTGTGAGCAAACAAATGGATGGTGTTTTAAGCTGCTAATTTTAAGGTGATTTGTTGCACAGCAGGGAAAACTAATGCAGTTACCATAATGTATTGCTCCAAAGGAGGTGAAACTCTTGAGCTCCGTGGTATCACCTAAAGGAAAATTAGATGCCTGCCCAGTGCCTTTTAAAGGCACTACGAATGACCAGGACAAACAGACACTCATGGGCATGGACAATGGACTAGTGATTCCCAGAGGGTAGGAGGTGGGGGAGGAGGCGGGAGGAAGAGGGGGTAAATGGGGTCAAATATGGGGAGGAGGGGAGGGGGAAGTGGGTAAAGGGGAACAACTATATGGTAGCTGAAGGAAACTGGACTTTGGGTGGTAAACACACAATAAAATATACAGATGTCAAATGATAATGTATGCCTGAAATTATATAATTGTATTTTCTGTCCTTAAGATGCTTAGGGAGCAAACAGCCTTGTGTAGACAACAGAGTTGCTGAATGGGAGCCAAATATGGAACTAGCTGACTTTCAAGTATTCCACTTGGAAATATGCCATATATATCCTATCCTACATACTTGGTTGCTTGTGGCTAATGAAAATGCATGTCTATAAAAAAGAGGAAATCTTACTTTGAAAAAATAAATGAACAAATAAAAATAAATAAAAGGCACTACAATCCAACCTCCTCTTACCTCCCTCTCTTCAAATTTTAATGTTTGCTTTTTTTAATGATTTCTGTAGTCATAATTTTAGTAATAATTCAATCCAGAAAAAAACTAACTCTTAGATTTAAGATTTAAAGTTATATGAGTGCTTTTGACCTGGAAGAGTATCACTGGATGACAAGACTTTCAAGCGTAAATCGCATTAGGGCAAACTTTTTTTAAAAAAGTAAACTGAAAATATGAATCCAAAAAATGCACATTTGACATTTTGACCATTAAAGGAACTTGTCCTCCAGGCATATCCTCTGTTTGGCTCAAATAAACTCTAATAAACTCTTACAAAAATTTCTTTAAAAGATCATGTCTATAATTTTAAATGGATATTAGAAAATATCAAATTGTTGTATATTTATATTCTACTATATACAAATAAAGGAGTGAGATCATTTTATTTTAAAACATCAATGTGTACAAAATTCTGAAAATTACCTTTTTAATTATTTAGACTCACAGATAAAAACTTCTAGATGTCAACTTAAAAACATGTCAAGAGGTACACAGGTTTTCAAAATTTTCTAAAAGGATAAGAAAGCAAAATTTGAAGACCATTGTCATACTAGACTTTTTTTTTTACTTGACTAGCATCCATTTGCCTTTTTTCTGATAAAAAAAAAAAACAGTTTACTTTTGAGAAAGCACCTCTCCCCGCTCCCAACCCTACCTGATTTGACAGCAGTTTACACTAGAAAGACAGACACACATGCCTGTCACCATGACATCCACTACCACTGACTGAGACCTGGCCAGTCAGATCATTCCATCCTCTGGCTCTAGTGGTTGTTTGGTTCATGAGACCAAAGTTAAGTCACTGAGACTCATTCCAAGGCATTTTACTGAGATATGGAAAGAAGGCATCCTTTTTGCTGAGATTGAAAAACTGGCAGAACATAATCCAGATGCCCTCGTGGTTTCATGTGAAAGGGAGACTGCCCAAGAACATACCTAACACAGAAAGAGAAGAGCTGAGAGGTAAGACAGATGCTTGAAGATACCTCAGGAGTACCTCGACCAAACTCAGCGCTTTAGTCGCATGAGCCAATAAGTTCCCCTACTTGCCTAAACCAGTCTGAGCATTTATAACTCATAACCAAGACAGAGGAAGCTAGTCCCAACCCATCTTCGCTTCTATAATTCTAAAAGATGAGCATATCCAGGTTTTGGGTCCAACTGCTCCCCGGCTCTAGTGATTCCCTAAGACTCTCAAACCACTGCTCCAGAACCAGGGGGACCATCGTAACAAGCAGTCCCCACCAAAATGCCAACAGAACAGAAAACTTATAAGGCCCTATAATACTTCAATTATTTCAAATGGTGATTTGAAATTTAGGCCATATTGAAGAATCTGCAGGTTTCCTGACTCTTCATGTACCAAAAATGTAGTCAAGGTGGAAATAATCTCATACACTGTTGGGGCAACCTCTCTTGGGTTCAAGTTAGCAATAGCTTTCAAAATCCAAATACAGATCAATATGCTAACATCTTAAAACTGTATATATGTTTTGACTTGAACATACAAAACTATTTGTGGGGGAAAAAAAACATAAGATATTGATAACATTGGTTCCCAAATGGTTAAAGGACAGAGGCAGCATAGAAACTCTCATTGCGTATCTTTGTACCTTTTGATTTTCAACGTAATCTATTTAAAATTTAAATAAGAGGTCATCACAATAAAGCATACAAACTCTTGGAACAAGAAATTTCTCAACTAGAAAATCACCCTATGGATACATTCCTAGCAGTTCACTGTGATGAACGTAGAAAAATGTTCTCTGAGCATTGTTTTCAGTAGCAAAATAAACTGAAAACCATTTAAACATACATCAGTAGGGTGCAGTCATGTTAGAGAGTACCACGAATTATTTTTAAAAATGAAATGGCTGTGCGGGTACTATAAGGGAAAGACAGCCAAGACATATTGCTGAAGTAAAAAGCAAATTGCTGAACAGCATGTAGAGTGTGTTCACATTCATATTTGAAAGAGGGAAAAAAAGACATTTGGCTTTATGAATATATATACTGGCAAGACACTCAAAAAATATTTTGGTAGTTCAATTTGTGGATGAGAATTTACTTTTTATCACATATCTTTTTAAAGTGATTTGCTGCTGTTGGTTTGGTTTGGGGATTTTTTTATTATTATTAAAAACATGCACTTTCAACTTTTTTGCCTTTGAAAATTTTTTTGATTGAGATACAGCTCGCAAACCATAAAATTCTTCTTTTGAAATTGTTTAATTCAGTGCATTTTAGTATATTTACAAAATTGTACAATCATTACCACTATCCAATTCCAGAATATTTTCACCACCCCCAAAAGAAAACTATATATATTAGCAGTCACTCCCACTCCTGCCCCAGCCCCTGGCAACCAGTAATCTACTTTCTGTATCTAGAGATTTCCTTATTCTGGACATTTCATACAAATGAAATTATACAACATGTGTTCTTTTGTGTCTGGCTTCTTTCACTCAGCATAAGGTTTTCAAGTCTCACTCATGTTGTCTGCAGCATGTACCACTATTTCATTCCTTTTTATGGCTGAAAAATATTCTGTAGGATGGATGTACCACTTTTGTCTGTCCATTCATCAATTAATGGATATTTGGGTTGTTTTCACTTTGGGGGCTATTACAAATAATGCTATGACTATTCATGCACAAATTTTTGTTGAGACATGTTTTCAACATTCCTAAGAGTAATACTGCTAGATCATATGGTAACTGCTTGCTTAACTTTTTGAGTAACTGCCAGCCTTTTACCCAAAGCAAATCCACCATTTTCATCCCCATCATCTACTTGAGGGTTCCAAGTTTTCCACGTCTTTGTCAATGCTTGTTACCATCCATCTTTTTATTTTTTAAATTACAGCTATCTTGGTGTGACGTATAGTTTCAATTTTTAAACTAGTTTTTAGAAAGGTGATTCAAAGAAGCCTATCACACACATAAACAGGCAAAAAGACCAGTAGAACAGAACAGAAAGTCCAGAATTAGCAGCATCTTAAATCCCTGAGGTGACGACAGACTTCTAAATAACTGGTGCTGAGACAAATAGGTAGCCATTTGGAATAGGATAAAACTAGATCCTTGTGTTAAACTCCAATGGATCAAGGAGAAATTTTTAAAAATTAAATTGTGACTCTCATCATACTTGTCTTGGAGGGCACTGGTTTAAATCTCAGGGAATGGAATGCTTGCCAAGTTATCAACACAAGCAGTTAATATCCAAGGCCTTACATGAATATAAAATACCCAAACCCTGCTCAAAGCCATCTGTATTTCAGGAGACCTGGAGATGTGTTTCTTTGCAAATCAGAGTCTTAACCGGAAATATTTTTTCTTGAGGATTTTCAGGATGGGGATGTGTAGGACAGCACAATGGTTGGAGATGATTGGAGGCATACTTTAACCATTAATTACTAGGCTAATAATAGCTTTATCACTGTAGTGCACTGGAGCCAGGTCATACCCGTCCACGAGGACTGACTGTTACATGTCCAGGAAGGTTGTAAGCTGGTCGATAAACAGCCATCATTAACAACTAAACTGTTTCCACTTACAATAAATAAATTATTACTTACAATACATAAAAATATTAAAATCAAAACTCATCGCTTCTTAATTATTGTTCTACATTTTGCTATTATCTACGATGAGGTTTCTTTACACCTATCTTAAAATGCAATATAATGGCGTGCTATTGCACATTTCCCAGCTCTGTGTTCAATGACGTCACATTGGCAGCTTGAAATCAGCCACGGGGGGGAATGTTTACACCAGAGAAATCAGTCAACGCTACAACCAGAGCTTTTCTCTGAAATCCCAGCTGTCAAACGTTTGCCAGGATACCACTGCCTTTAAGAAGATAATAAAATACACAGGACATCAAAAAGACATATAATAACAAGTCTAGGCAAGGGTGCAGAGAAGCTGGAACCCTCACACATTGCTGGTGGGAGTGCAAAATGGCATAGCCACTTTGGGAAATAGTCTGGCAGTTCCTCAAAGGTTCAACACAGAGGTACCATGTGATCTGACAATGCTACTCCTAGGTATCTGAGAAAAATGAAAATATCTTTCAATGCAAAAACTTTTACACAAATATTCATAGCAGCTTTGTTTATAATAGCTGAAAAATGGAAACAAGTCAAGTGTCCATCACCGGAGGAGTGAGTAAGCAAAAGGTGGTGTATCCACACAATAGAATATTATTTACAATGAAAAGAAACAAAGTACTGATACACATTGTGATGTGAGTGAACCCTGAAAACCTGCTGAGTGAAAGAAGCCAGTCACAAAACCACACATCGCATGATTCTATTTATATAAAATGTCCAGAATAGGCAAATCCAGGGAGCTAGAAAGTGGATTAGTGGCTGCTTAGAGCTGAGGAGGTAGGAGGCAATGGGGAGTGGCTACTAATGGTTCTGGATTTTCTTTTTTAAATGACAAAAATGTTTTAAAATTGATTGTGATGATGGTTGGATGGCTCTGTGAATATATGAAAAAGCACTGAGTTGTATACTTTAAACCGTAAATGATATGGTACATAAATTATATTTTAATAAAGTTCAAAATAGAAACCCATCGGACACCTTTTCTCTGTTTCTCCCAGCTTTTCTAGATTCCTGGGACCCAGTTCAGTCGGGAATGACAACAGACAGTCGAACCTCAGTGGGTTGGCTACTCCTGGGACTTGCTGAAGAAAGAAAACTGCGATTTCCTAAAAGGACCCACCAGACCAGAGGGCCTCAACCAGAAACCTTCAGGCTGTGTCTAATTCATAGGTATGTTTCATTTCAAACCAACGTTTATAAACATAAGTGTTTTTTCGGTTTTAAGTCCAGCCTGCCTGGTTCCCATGATCAGAGCCAGGCTGCAGCCACACCGAGCACAAGCTCACTGTCACCTCCCTCTACTGGGGCTGAGGTACATTACCATTTATCATCACAGCTACACTAACTTTTTTTATAGAAAAAAAAAAATGCTTGTCTCCATGGGAGTTTCCAGAAAAACGAGAGACCTTAGGGAGCTGCATGAGAGTGCACACGGTCTTCCTATTTCACAGGCTAACGGGGTACGTCTACATTAAAGAGTCGGCTTTTCCTTGCATGTTCAAGCCTCTTTCTCACATGGCCGGCCTGCCTGGCCATGGCAGAAGGATGTCATTCCTGTCTTAGATTCTAAGTGCATGAAGGTAGGACTATGTCTGTTGTTTGGTTCACAATTTATCTCTAGTGACTAGCACAGATTTCATATAAAATAAAGCACTTAGAAACCACGTGAAGAGGGAGGGAACAAATGCAGCCAGAGCCCACGTCCTTGAGTCATTCAACCCCACAGAAGCCATCTGAAGCCATCCAGAGCACCTGGAGCCCAGCAATTCTTCCTTCTCTTGTCCCACATCCTTTCTGCAAAGAGCCTACCCTCCCAATCATGCTTAATTCAAGGCCAAGTTTCGTCCTCTGAACCTGTCGCAGGATAGGTTGGGTAAAACGTAGTGGTGAATTGTGTGGATTCTCTAAAGTCTGAAGCCATCCAACCCACAGCACACCTGCCAGGTGGTGTCACTACTTACGCTCGCTGGGGTATCTGGAAGAGTGTGCGGCAACGATGTGCAGGACGGTGCAGCCATCCTCATCTTTCTGGTTGATGCGGCCTTTCCACTCGGGGTTATGGTCCATTAACCATCTGAAAAGATGGTTATCCCCTAGAGGGAATTTAAATGAGTTATTTATGTTCTTTTCTGCATGTCTGCCACACTAAGGGAACCACGTGGGTAATCCAACCCACTTCGCCACCCGCTCAACGCACCCAGGTATAGGAGACACAGGAGTCTGGGAATTGAAAGGATGAGTTACAGAGAGTGATTCAGATTCCCTAGAAACAGAGCCTGAGATATGGATTCTTATATATGTGACTTATCGAGTGACGTAGCTCAGGAGAAAGAGTGAGGAAGCAGGGTGAGGAAGGGGAAGGAGGCAAGCAGAGATGTGGTCTCAGCTGAGTCTGCTTCTGCCTGACCCCATGGGGAGCTCTGGAGAGTGAAATGCACCACAGTATTGACCCGCCCTGAGGCAGGAGATGACCTTCTGTGCCCCCAGGGAAGGAGGCAAGGTTGCTGGAGCTCCTCTCTGGATGGTACTGTCGGTAAAGAGCAATTCTCTCATAGCCACTACACTCACAGTAGGTGGGGATGGGAGCTGAGCAGTGGTGTCAAGAGGATTGGGGCAGGGTGTGACAACTCCTAGCAGGTCAGTATCTCTGATTAGATGACCCTAATACATTACTATCACTAAGATATATCTTAAGTTCTGTTCCCAGACTCCTTCCTTGTAGCTCTAAAATCAAAGAAAACCACACCCTTCTGCCAACTCTGTGAACACCATTTTCCACCATGTCAGAGTTTTCCTCTGGGAAACGAATCAGGGATAAACTTGAACACTTGATCTTATCAATACCTGCCTATACTCACAGGAGCTAACTTAAAGAGCGGACACAATGAAGAATCATGACTTCACAACCAGATGCACACTTTCCTGGGTTCCAGATTCCTACGTGGAAACTAGGAAGACTGGATTAGATTGCCTATCATCAGACTTTACTTTTAAATACATTCACCAATCCCTGTGTATGAATAAAATATCGTACGGATTTCCCAGTAATAAAGTGAATAACAGCAGGGCAAATCCGGCTAACGCAAAGATGGGGTCCCAGGTCTTCGAGTCCCTGGCCACCCCACCCCTCCCTCATTCCCAGGGAGATGATACAGCCTAGAAGAGAAAGATTGTTGAGACCAGCTCTCTTGGCCTCTTCTGGCTGTAAAATAGTATGGGTAAATGTCCAACAGTGATGCCATACGTGCTTAGAAAAGGAAAAAAGCTTCTATCTAAAGTGTAAAATGTGTGTGTGTTTTGTGTGTTTAAATACTATATATTTTTAAGAGAAATTTTGTGAAAATAAGAGTCCTTTAAAAGAACCACAAGCAAACTATGTCAGCAATAGCCAGTGTTTCCCTTTGGATCCCACCCCAATCCCAAGAAAATGAACCAGGAAAAAGACCACATCTGCCTTTGCCAGTGGGAGGAAACGCCACAGCTCTCCTGTCAGGCCTAGGCTGTCTGACCCATTCCCTTCCTTGGGTCCCAGGGCCCCTCCCTGTTGCCAGAATCTGTCTAGGAACACAGGATCCTTTCAATGTGGGCCTTCTGCAGTTACTAGATCCCAGGAGAAATGAAAACGATGCTGTTTCCCTGCTGCCTTCACTTGTTTGAATAATCAATCTTTGAATATTCAAATTATATTATACATAAGAGTGGTTAAATTCTGGTTTTTTCACTTGAGCTCAGCAGAGTGCCAGAGCTCAGAGCTCAGAGCCAGAAGGACAGCTGGGAGGGTGGGATCTAACTGGGAGAACACTCACTTGCTTGGATACAGAGTCGCATGAGGGCATGAAGAGGATGAGGCCCTATAGTCTCAATGCTTGCGCCCATGGAGATGAGCCACTGGACTAACTTGGGCACCTGTTCCATTTTCTCATAAAGTCCAATGCAGACGTATTTCTGGAAAAGAAAAACATACGGAAACAATCATGGAAGTCACTATATCAATATGAAACTTCAAACTCCTTTACCCATAAAGTTTGGAATCAGAAACACCTGGATTAGCTGTGGCCCAAGTATAAAATTATGATAAATAAAAAATGTGTCATGCATGAAGCAGCTGAAAAGGAAGGCCCTAAATCCAAGCCTGAAGTCAAATCATGTGCTTCAAGAAGCCACCTTACCTGAAAGAGGCCTTTCAGTGACAACTCTGGGACATGGATATTTCTTGGTAGTTGGCTTCTTTTCGCTGACAGAAGTAGAAATGACTGATGAAGGGTGAAAAAGACAAGTTTGGAATGATGTTTCCACACAGGTTTTTAGAGCAAAAATTATCTTAAGCTTTAAAATGAACAAACAAAACAAAACAAAACACCTTCTGGCCCTGCCTCTTTTTTTTAAGCTACCTGCCAAGCTTTCTTTTTAGCCTGAACCATGATGATCAGTCTCTCTGTCTGTCTGTCTGTCTGTCTCCCCATCTTCCTGTTCTTGCTGAGAGCTAAGTTCTCACCACATTTCCTTGAAGCTTGCTGAAGACAGGAGCATTGGATGTCAAGCAGGACGGCAGAGAGTACAGAGGCAGTGGGCAAAAAAGTAATACCCTTTTGAAAGCGTGGCAGGCAGAAGAATCGATTTCTTTAGAAACATCCCAGTTAATTCTCGAGCACATCAGGGCTTCAGAAGCCCCAAGTATTTGAGGTCCATTAGACCCTCCCGAGGGGTGTTCTGGAGCTGGTTCCTATCAGCAAGCAAGAGCTGACTGTGTCCATCTCTTTCCAGCTCCAAGTCCTGTAGTCCTACTGGCAGCTTGAAATTGGCCATGGTGAGAGTAGTTCCACCACAGAAATTTGCAAACACTGCAAATCAGGACGTTCTTTTTCCCCCTCAGAGACCCAGTTGTTAAGCCACTGACTCTATCTAAAATCACTAGAGAAACTGAATCCCAGAAAGGTTAAGCAACTCCCCCTGGGTCACACAGACAGCACATCCTGAGAGGCCCCTGTTGAGATCATCCAGGTAACTGCCAACAGGTCCGAGAGTCCCAGGCTCCACACATCCCTCATGTGTGCTCTTGCCAGTGGGCCTGGGGCCACATGAGCTAAGCCAATGGCCACACTTGCTCCAGTTTCTTTTCAGTTTGATACCCATGTTTAACCACTTGCTCTTAACAGGCTCTACTGCCCAGATGACATGTTCAAAGTCCTGATTGCTGGCCTGGCTTTTTTCATAAGATGCTTCTGTCTCTAATATTAGAAAATTATCTGGGGCCCCCATGCTAGTAGGAAACTGGATCTGCCACTTAGACTAGATTCCTGGGCCTTCCTTGTCTGGCTAAAATGATAGCCCACCAGGAGCTACCTGGCTCCCATTCCCTCACTCCCCACTTCGGCTACGGGGCTCCAGTCACAAGCACCCCACCTGAGGAAGAGAGAACATCAGGGGCTCTTTCCTGTAAATTGAATTTCACTCCTATTAGTGAGGCTGCAAGCCTCCTACTCCTAACCTGACACTTGGAATCACAGAATTTCAGAACTTTTAAATAAAGCTGGAAAGATACCTTAGTGCAGCCATCTAATTTGAAAAAGAGAAGACCTCAGGTCTCTTGTTAATAGGGCCCTGGAATTCTGATTCCTGGTTCCCCAAGAGTCCAATCTGCTTTCCTCATCCTTGGTGCCTCCTTCTGAAGGCCTTTTAATATAAGGGGAGCTTCAGGGAACCCCAGCTGGACTCTAAAGGGTTTCCCATGAACTCCTTCTGTACTGTGAAGTCATTGTGCCTGCCTGGGTCTAGAGTCCTTAGGGTTTGCCCTTGTTTTGGTGACCTTCCTCGACTGCTCAGCTTTAGAAAACACAAGAGGCCCTTTCTAATCAAACGCCCAGCCCTAGCCAGCCCATTTTCAGGAGCACATACAGGCCACTATCAATGACAACTACAATTCACTGGGCATTTGGCATACACCAGGCATTATAAAACCCCTTTAGCTCGGTGTCTGGCACATTGTAAGCCCTGAATAAACATTAACTGATATTAGGATTAGGTGCTCTTGGTCTGTTATGTCTAATCCTCACCAAAACCCTGAGAAAATAGATTAATCTGCTGCAATTTACAAATGAGGAAATGAAGCTCAGAGGGGAAGTAATTAGTCTCAAAAAGAAAGTGGAGGGTTAAGATTCAGGGCGACATCTGTGTGACAATGAAGCCCAGGCCCCTCAGTCCACTCTGCTCCTCCATTCCACAGAGTCCTGGATCTGGGGTCAGGTCTTATAGCTTCAGTGTCACCTGTGAATAGCAGTTTCTTAAAGCTATACAGAAACCCAACGAGCAGCACAGGCAGGTCCTCTGTGCCCACACTAGCAAATAAATGCAATATAAAAAGGATGATGAATATGAGCATGCGCTTGTTTATTTTCCTCATTCCATGTTATCATTAGCATCTGGACTATATGTGTTTGTTGGCAATGGCGACACATAGCAAGGAGCGAAGTTGCCAAAAACTGAGCATATTTCTTATCTTTTAAAAAAATGGAAACTGGCTAATTAACATATCTCCGTTGACTTTCCGGCTCTAATGATATTACAGTTAAAAACTTATTTTGGCATCAAGGTAAACAAATAATAAATTACTATCCCTCACTGTCAGCAGAATAAAACCATTTCATTTAATGAAGAATGTACTTTTCCTAGAAGAAAGCCATCTCCTTTTACTTACATGCCATAGTCCTTGCTTTGCCAATTTTTCTATTACAGATTTCCACACTTCCGTTGAGAATCTAGTGTTGAAAATATAATCAAAGCAGTGCAAGAATCTATTCAAAATCATGGGGTCACCTGAAAGAAATTTCCATAGGTTAGAAATTTTAACTTGGGGGAAGTCTAGAATACTTGGGAAAAGACCCTCCAATTAAAACCACAAACAGACAAATGGTAAATTAAAGAAATAAAGTCCTAGATAATTGACTGAAGTTGCAATCATTTTAAGTTTAAGTGAAAATCAGTCTCCTAAGACTCAGACAGCATAACGTGAGCCAACATTCGCTTAGCTTTTCTATTAACTAAATCCAGTGGCATGTGTGTGTATTTAATCCCTCAAACAAACCACGAAGGCAGTGTCTATTATCCTCATTTATGGAGGATGAAATAGAAGCGTAAGGGAGATTACAAAACTTATTTCCTTTAAAGAAAAATGAGACAAATATTATCTTCACCCAACAGGGGAGAAATGGTCATACGTGAGGTCAGGCTTCGTGGCATATCATGCAGCTAGCTCATGACAGAAAAACAAGACTGGAACCCAGATCTACCAATTATTTTAGACAATACACATTCTTCTAACCTAGTGGCCCATCGACCTATTCTATCTCATGATCCTTCAAACCACATTTCTCAAACTCATGGATGAGAGCATCCAAGGGGACAGGTCAGACAGAATAACATGGCATCTCTTTCAGAGTCATCAATTTCCAAAATGAGTAAATATCGAAACAATCACATATTGTATAAAAGGATAAAAATTTCCCTAAGTATATTTTTCAAAACTTAGAAACTGGGCATGGGCATACTTTCCCCCTCCAAATAGGAGTACTTTGGTGGAAAAGTATGGGTTGCTGTTGCCCTAAGTCATGTTAGTTGCCCTCTCTCAGGATGGAGGCAGGATGAAAACCATCCAGATTTCTTAAAGAAGCAGTCACCAGGAGCAGTTGTTGGGAATTGCCGTAACTCTAGTCTGGCTTCTGACAGAACAGTGATTCTTAAAAGACACAGAGAAGACAATGGGGAAGTTGAAGGGAAGGGCAAAGCCATCAGGTTCAGAAACAGAGAAGCAGGTTTTAGTCACTGTCCCCAAATGGCCAACTGGTGGGTGTGACTCATTAGCGCCCATGTGAAGACCTTCTACTTCCCCGTCTAGAGGACACAGCTGCACCCACCTTTACCCCTTCCCCACACACTGCCTGATAGTGCTCTTGACCCTCTCAGTGTCTAACTTCCCACAATCTGTAGGACTGCACACTCCGACCGCAGAAGTGGCTCCCCCGCAATCACAATGGTGACAGGTGGCTCTATAACCATTGAATCTGTTGTCAGCAGTGATTTCCCCTCCTCTGAAGGTCAAAAACCATTTTTCAGCAGTTCTCAGATGGGCCATTCTTCACATTCTAAATGTGAAATCTCTAGAACTGGGATAAGTGTTACAATTGAAGTTGTCTCTGAATGGCAGAACACAAATTAATGGCACATCTCAAATCGGTGCACTCTTAAATCTGGTCAGATGTATTATTTGAAAACAGCCTGGTTCCTGGAAGAACTCAGACTGAGCTAAGACAACCACCGAAAGAGCTCCTTTGTCACTGGCAAAGAGTATATTACAGCTGCGTTTAATGTTTTTGTTTTTGCTCTTTTTTGTTTTGTTTTTCTGTTTTTGCCTAATCCAAGCCACTGACAAAGGTGTCACTGCATTAGGTGATTAGAATAAGAATCTAATGCAGTCGTGTGAAAGGCCTCGCAGTGTCACTCCTAGGCTGAGTCCACAAGTTTCCTGCAGCAGAGAGCATGGCAGCCACAACACTGAGCACCCATTGTCAGCTTTCACAGGGCCCTCTGTCAGCCCTTTCAGGTTGTTTTCATGGCAAACCAGAATATTTTCTTGACACATTGGAGATGTACATGCAAAAATCACAAGAGCAAAAAATTACATAAATTGAGTAGTATAAATAGGGAAAGCTCTATAAATAGCACAGAAAAGGGGTCTGAAACAAAATTGGGAACACTCTGATTTGCGCACTGAGACTTAGTTATTCATACAAAGGCATGAGTTGCAAAAGCTTTCGAAATGCTTTCTAATGTGAAAACCCATTTCATTCAAACTACATAAATCAGCCACAAAGAAACACCCTGTAATTATCTCCCCAGAAGCCCTGGTCTCTAAGAGCCATTCAAATAAAATAACAAGGAAGAGGGAGGAAGGAAGAAAAGAAGGAGAAAAGAAAAGAGAGAAGAGAGAATGCTCCCCTGTCCAACTTACTCTCTGTCGTGGTGAAGATTCCCACAAGGAAATCAGCGACCTGGGTCTGATAGGGGCTGCCCTGCAGACGCCGAAGACCCTCCAGAAACATGCCAGCGGCTTCATGATACCGGAACAACCGCAGCAAGGAATACCCAGCTCGGTAGAACCCCTGGAAAAGAGAAAGAAAAATTTAACACACCCATCTCTGCTCATCTGAGGCTGAAAGGAAGGGCCAGATTGATGACATGGGGAAATGGGCTGTAGGAGCCTCGCTGCTGCATAAACACAGATTTCTAACTAGCCCTGGGTCCAGGACTGCCTCACTATATTCTTTCCACATTTTTCTCCTCGTTCTCTAACTGGTAAGCACACAATCACTTTCAAATCTATAATGTACGCAGCATCTATCATATGACAGAGAGAAGGAAGCAGGCCTGGTTCCAACTCCATGTGTGGTTTATTTATTTACACCTCCAATCACAGCCTAGACCAGAAAAGAGAAATGAAAAAAAAATCCTTAGACTACAGTGTTCCAGAAAAGAATGAGATTGTCATATAAACACAGAAGTTGTTCTCTGCTCCTTTGGATCAAAGTAAACACAACTTTGGGTATATAAGGGGGAAAAATGTAATAGGCATTGAGATTTATGGAGCTCCACAATATAGGCAGGGAGGGAGGGCGGGATTTTTTTATTTCTGTAGAGAGAAAAATGACAATGATTAACAGAGGGAAATAGTCTAGTTTTGCCTGTATACAAACTGATACAAAAGGCTCCCCATGCATACGATATTGTAGTCTGAGTAGGAACAAAATAATATATACTGTCTTCCCCATCTACATGCATCAACACTTAAAATTCCGCTTAATGCCAAATATCTCTTTGTTTTAACCATCATTTGAAAGTCTAAACCCCAGATAATAACCAGAAAAACTGGCACTGGCAGTTTGACTCTCTCAGATTTGTTTTGTCTTTTAATTTTGGAGAGGGGTAAAGCGGATCAGAATATGCCACCCCAAGATAGGAGAAATAAGGACTGCATGAATCCCCTCTCCTGGGGAGTTTTTCTGGCCGTGAAGACAGAAAGTCAGCACTGAGATGAGCCTGCACAAGCAAATCTTGTTAAGATAGCCCTTTTCTTCTATTTGTTTCCCCCATACATTTACTTTCACACAATTTGCAGCCCCTAGGAGTCTTTAAAACACTCTCCTTTGTCTTGTCATATCTCCACAATTTATCACTCTTTGTTAAAGATGGGATACAAGCTCTCAGGCCCGCCTGCTTCTTTGGAGTCTTCACTTCTTTCTCAAAAGGACTCCACGTCACATGAAAATTAACATCAAATAAAACTTGTATGCTTTTTCTCTGGTTCATCTGTCTCTTATCAGACTCATTTGCAAGGCCCCAGCCACTGAACCAAAGAGGGTCAAGAAAATAGTTTTTTTTCCTCCCCTACAGAGGACATTTGGGGGAAGGAAGGGCAGGAAGAAAGAATGAAAATGGAGGGAGACAGCCAGGACCTCTGGGTAGAAATGGGAGAGTGGTTCTTGCTGCTATGCTATAAGAAGTTACTGCAGGTCTAGACACTCAAGGAAGAACCCTGGAGCATCAGCCAGGACCCCTAGCCCCATCGTCCACAGTCACAGCCTCCACCTCAGGGACGTGGGCAAACCCCAACTACTCCTCACCCTATTCTAGTTAGAGGACAGGAAAATCTTAAAATGTTACTGGGCAGAATTCCTGCATTCTCATTTTCAAAAACTACGCAATAATTCTCAAATATCCATCCAATAGAAGAGGTTTAATGTAAAATATACAAATCCCTCCCTCAAGGCTGCCGTAATCTGTAAGTCAAACCTCCCCGCCCACTTCCCACTGTGTTGTCATCCACAAAACGCAGACCACTGCAGACATAACACAGACTCTATTTCCTGAGAGTTGACAACTTTACTTCGTGTCTCCTTGATGCATGAAGCAACTCTAAGGCATAGGTGTTATCTCAGTTTTACAGTTGGGGAGATGGAGGCGTAGACACGAAAAAGTAACTCATCCAAGCTGTTGAAACCGGCACAAGCAGAGCACAGGGGGGAAAGGGCTGGACTTTCCCCCACTTTATCCTGGAGCCTCTCTTTAAACTGTCTATACCACTAATTTGACATTTAAATGTATGTTGGCCTCAGATGGTTCCAGGATGTATTTTAAGGCCTTTGATTTTGCACATGTTTTTCCTCTCCTAGCTTGACTGTGAATTACTCAAGGCCTAAAATGGTGTCTCCCACTCCTTTTGTCTGCCTTGAGGCACCTAGAACATGAAGGTGACTTGCAGAGAGGGTGCTCAAACATTTTAGCTGAAAAAGCAACCAAACGATTATTTATTTTGTTAATAATCATTTGTTAACCTTGGTTAACAATCTTAAAAAGTCTTGCAAGCCTCTCAAACTTCCCTGACGCCTCCAAAGGGGCTGATTTCTACTGTAAGAAATGCTACCTGAAGAACTGCTGTCATGGCATCGCTCAGATTGCATTTGAAATAAAGCTTTGCTAAAATGAAACTTGCATAGAACATGAACAGACTATGAATTTCAGTGTAAGTATATCAGAAGAAAATGAGCTCCACGAGGATCTCTGCTGCACTCAAAGGCATTTCAATACTTGGCCATCACTGTTTTTACTCTCCTCTGGGTATCACTCACACCCTATAGGTATTTGTCTGAAGTGCAAACAGTGTTGAAAGAGAAGCCCTCCCCTTTGAAAAAGAAGGGAGGGGAGGTGGCAGGTTAAGAAGAATGAGACAGCAGCCACTCCCAGATGTCACTGCACCATACCTTCACATAGCTTGGATCCCACTGGAGACATTCCTTGGCAGTCATAAATGCCTCGTTCCATCTCCCAAGGTTATAATATGCATTGGATTTGTTGCACAGCAGCACAGCCAATTCCCTGGGGGGAACCCTGTGAGAAAGAACAATTTGATGGTCAGTGAAATTATCCCTCTGCAAACACAGAAAACAATCCTTGAAGGCCATCATTTTGGTGCTAGCTGATGCCATCACGAAGGAGTTTCGTCATGAAATATCCCTCTTATACCTATCAAAGCTTTGTAACCCCCTAGAAAGCCTGGGGCATTTGCAATACACAGATCTGTCCTTCGTAGCTCCCAGATCCTCTGCTCCCACCTTTTAACGACAACGTTCTTAACACCTTGGTTCCATCTCCTATTGATTTCCACAGATTTTTTTATTTTTTAGAGACTGTTGCTGAAGATGTTGAAAAATGATTAATATTTCTAAGAATGGAGAAAATGGGAGTTCCGTTGAGCCTTAGCAGAGGCCAGACACAGTGTGAACCACTCCACACGCACATTCGTGCTGAATGGAGGCAGAGCTTATCACAGGAAGGGCTTTTGGGACTATGTGCCCATACCATGCCCAGGGACCCACAGCGAGAGGTCCAGGGCAAGCGCTGTTCTATTACATCAGCAGGGTCCCCTTAACATTTGCAGGACCCAGAGCCAGAATACAAATGGAGGCCCACACACCATGTGGCTAATTTGCACTAACAGAGTAGCCACTAGCCACATGTAGCTATTTAAATTTAAATTAATGAAGACGAAACAAAATTTAAAATTCAGTTCCTTACTTGTATCAGCCACATCTTTCAGGATTCAATAGCTGCACTCCATGATACAGAACATTTTCATCATCACAGAAAGTCTGATTGGACAATGCTAGTCCTAAGCATTTGAAGGCCATAAATCAAGCTTACAAATTGTTCAGTAAAATATGTCCTATCCCCTTAATTTATAATAACTGGGAGGCAAGTTTCAAATTTAGAACTGTGTCAGGGCAAGGTGAGCCAGCCTAAGCCCTGCCTACCTCCTCCCCTCTTTCCACTTCAGCCTTTATCCTGCACAGCAGGAGGCATAATTCCAAGCTCTGGCCACACCTGTGACCTTGGCCAGTCCTTAGACAAGTGGGCTGCAGGTAGGAGGTCTGTGTAGGCTTTGGGAACAGAGAGCATGGGCAGGAATTCTATGGTGTGGACCAAAGAAGACAAAAGGGCTCTGGGCAAATAAATCCCCTGGCCCCACAAACTCCTGTCTGTGGGGAGGCGTACAGCTGTGAGAGGTCAAAGGGGTGCCCTCTAAACATGGCCAGTGGGGGTGGGGGAGCTCTTGCCTTGGTCTTGGGGTAATACAACAGCAAGGTTGGTGCTGAAACCAGGTCAGAAGAAAAGGAAAACACAAAATATACCACAATATGTTAACAAAAGCCCTGATACCATTGAATTCAAGACACACAAGGCGAGGCTCAGGCTTCTTTTTTACTAAATATTTTAATTGCAAAGATAATACAAATCACTATAGAAAAGTTATGTTATGCAGAAAGACAAAAATAAAGCAAAGTAAAAATCACCTCTACCACTGTCCCCATCCCAATGCTTTGTGTGTCCAGCTTCTCTCAGCACCCATAATTCTCTCTGGGGAAAAGATGAGGCCCCAGAAACAGAGAAGAGGCAGTAGGGAAGCCAGTAGGTGATTAGAAAAGATGCTGTGACTGCAGTGTAATAGATGCCATAGTGTCCAGCCCAGATACCTTGGCCAGTGTGGCTGTCCCCAGCTGCAGTAACTGTTAGCTGAACTAGGGGCTCCAGGGATTAATCTTCGGCCTAATGGGAAGTAGGCTCTCCCCAGGAAGTTATGTCCCTGCTATAGACTAAATGGTGCCTCCCCCCCAAATTCATAAGTTGAAGTCCTAGCACTCGATATGATGGTATTTGGAGATGCAGCCTTTGGGGAGGTGATAAGGTTTAGATGATGTCATGAGGGTGGGGCCCTCATGACGAGATTAGTGCCCTTCTAAGAGGAAGCACCAGAGAGCTTCCTCACTTTCCCTACTATATGAGGACACAGTGAAGTGACCAGTTGAAAACCAGGAAGAGAGTTCGTACCAGGAACTGAATTGGCCAGCACCTTCCCAGGCCCAGAATTGTGAGAAATAAATTCCTGTTGTTTAAACCGACCCAGTCTATGGTATTTTTTATGGTAGCTGGAGCTGACTAATATAACCTCACTCCCTAGGACAACTCCCAGGAGCTGGGTAACCTACAACCACTGATTGACTGACATGAGAAGCAAAAGGGCAGCCTCCTTATCCCAAAGTGGGACCAGCTCAGCTCTGCAGTACAACTCATGCTCCAGAGCCACCCAGGGGACTAAGCTAAAGCAGACTCCAGATCAGACAATATCCCTGCTTGGAGGCTTCCCCTGCCCCATCCTGCTTCCCTCCATTCCCTTCTCCTAAGAGCACTTGCTCCATAAACTACATATGCCTAAATCCCTGTGTCAGCTAGCAGCAGCATGAAAGCAAGCAGCAGGTGACAGCCAAGGGGAATAGCGTCAGGAAGGTCTACGAAAGGCAACATGTGAAGGTCCAGGCAGAAGTCCCATTAGTGGGCACACAGCTAGTAAGTGGTGGATTTGAGATTTGAGCACTCACAGTGGGGTCAGTCTATGGCCATGACCACATATCTCTTTAAGAAACCTGGATATTTTTCCCTGGATAAGATGCTGTAGGCACAGCTCTGACACAGTTCAGAGCTGAACCGAGAGGCGGCAGAATGACAGAATTACAGGCCCAAGACGATTGCACTCAACTCAAGCCCAGCTAGAGTGTAGACATCAAGGTGATAGGAGGGTAGGGGATGGGAGCCGTGTTTTAGTGGTTTAATTCATTTCTCAGTACAACTTCTGCTTCCTTTACTACGGTTATTCCCAAAGTATGATCTGAACCCCAGAGGTTCCCCAAGGCCATTTCAATGGTCCACAAGATCAAAATACCTTCACAATTGTACTAGGCTGAATAATGGTTCCCAAATGATGTCACCATTTCTGGCAAAAGGGACTTTGCTGAAGTGTTTATGAATCTTGAGAAAACATTATTCTGAATTATATACAATCACAAGGGTCTTTATACAAGACAGAATGAGACCAGATTATAGCAGAGAAGAAAGTGATGGGACGACAGAGTGGAATGATGTGCTTTGCCCTTCGAGGAAGGAGCCACAAGCCAAGGAAACCTAGCAGCCCCTCGAAGCTGTAAAGGGCAAGCGAATGAACTCTCCTCCACTAGGAACCAACCCTCCTGGGGCCTTGATTTTAGCCTTGGAAGACTCACTTCGGACTTCTGACCTCTAGGAAACTAATGCAACAATAATAATACTAAGACATACTGGGCCTTTTTCAAGCTCATTCTCTCACATGTGTACAGGAATTTCCCATAGTCTACATGATATGTGATATCACAACAGACTGAATACAGGAGCAGATGTGAGAAGCCAAATGTCTTCTACGGAGACACATCAAAGAGACCTGCAGAAATGTAAAATGTGCCACTCTTCTCACCAAATTGTTTGCTTTGGAAAATATAGTTATTTTTCTTTGAAACATGTTATTTATGTTTACATGCATTGGAGCTGTATTTTTAAGTAGATGAATAAATACACACATTAAATTCAGTTTTAAGTTCTAATGCATACTATATTGATAGTTAAAACCTACATAAAAAAAAAAACACGTTGGGGTCCTCCATGAATTTTAAGTATGGCATGAAACTTAAAAGTTTGGGAATGGGTCCACTAGAAGTGGAAGGGGCAGGGTGGAGCTGAGCCTTAGTTCTCGAGTGCTGTGTACTGTGGCCAGAAAATAAATGATACAGGTACTCAAGAAGATGAAATGAATGACAATTGAGAGGTTTGGGGACTTCAGTCATCCCAGGACTCTTGTCCCATAACCAAGCAGAAGAGCAAGTTTAGTAATGTTCATCCACAGTTCCCTATGTTTCACTTTCCATTTCCCTTATTACTCTAGTGCTCTCAGTTTCCGAACTGCCAAGCAGAGAAAATTAACAGGAAGTGAGAGAGAAAGAAAACAGAAACTAGGCAGTGTGATAAGAAATGACAAGGAAACATAAGCAACAGGGTTCCCGTTTGCAAAAAAAAAAAAAAAAAAAAAAAAAAATAGGTGAAGAGAAAATCCAAACACTTACCCCCACTGCAATACTTGCAGGAGAATCTGGATGGCTTCATCATACTTTCTGAGGGCCAAAGAGAAGTTTCCATTCCTAAAAACCTGGTTGCCAGATTCTTTCAACTGCTCAGCGTAAGCTATGGGGTCCATCCTGTGAGGAGACAGAGGAAAGCCTGGCTGCCAGGCTGGCTGCACAGGATCCACTTCCCTTTATATCTGCATCGCTGGGAGTCTGGAGAGGCAGTTTGTTCGTTCTGGCTCCACCCACCTGCCCAGGGCAAACACTGACAACACTCCTCACCACCAGGGGATCAGACAGGCAGTCTGACGAGATCATCTCTTCCTCAGTTCTTTTCTGACGTCAGGGGCAGAAGCCAGAATTATCCCATTTATTCTGTGTCACCTGTCAGCTAGGCACTGAGCAAGGAAGCTGCTTCCCATGCACGAGACAACAATAAACTTGGCAAGTAGTTTGGCTCAAAAAGTGGCAGCTATTCCCATAACTGACAGTGCTATCACTCCTTCACTTACCCATCTCTACAACCCATACGGAGGCATTGACCCCACTGTTCAGATCAGGAAACAGGCCCCAAAAGTATCACATTGCTTGCCTAAGGATCCGCTAATAGCATTCCCCAATTTGGACCTCAAATTCAGGTTTATGCTCTTCACCCCTGTATCACACCACCTGCTGGTACCAGCAAAACTCAGCTGATAGTCCTTTTACTCAGAAAGTGGGATAGGGGAGGGGAGGGGAGGCGCGGTTCTGAAGGCCACAATATACAAGGGACTAAGGCACAGGGCCACAACCACTGTATCTCCCGCACTCCTCCCTTTCAAAAACACTGTAAAATAAGCCTCAGAGTATTTACTTATTCCTGAGATTTGTCCCTGAATTTGCCATTGCCTGCTTACATGTCTGTATTCACCCAAAAGCACTTGCTTCTTTCAGGTCATAACATCTATGTTATTCATGTTTGTACCCCAATGGCCAAGCACATAATGGGTACTGAAATATTTATGGTGTAATCAGTTTGAATGCCAGACCCAGGGAGGTTGCCTGTTACTTACTGATCCTTTCTGGTGTGGCTTAGATAGTGGGCGAGAAGGGCCCGGAGCCCCACTGACACAATGGGCCTCAGGAAGTGTTTACTGAATAAAGGTGGTGAAGAGGAGAGCCTCAGGAAACAAATACCAAGGATGTAGGGGAAAGGTGGGGGCCAGCAGAGATGTCCCCGAGGAAAGGTAAGAAGGTGAGAAAGGTTTTAAATATGAGGACCATTCAGATATTTGTATATGCCATGAACTGTGAGTCACACAATCTACCGAGGGTCTTGTTGATCAACACAATGCTTGGATAGATTATAATTCTTATTGTTTTTATCATTTCAAATCTCACTGACAGGTTCGGGGATAAGAGAAGTGGACCCAGGCAGATATCAGTGGTGGCTTACTTTAAACCCATATGGAAATGGGGTTTTTTCACTGTGTTGCATTCCTCAGGCAGAGTTGTATCAGAATGAGGTAAGGGATTCTTTAAGAAGTCAGAAGGCAAAATTCCACCTACACTTTTCATTAAATAATCTCTCAGGTCTATGGCTCACACTTGCACAGAGATGACTAAGGAGAGTATAAAGAAAAAATAATGAACTGACTAGAGAATACAAACATGTTTCTCTTTCAAATATTGTCAGCTTATGTCCAATAAATGCTTTTTAAACTGGCCATGGCCAGACAACCAGAAAAATAAAATTCCTATAATAACTGACAAAGGGTTAACACCCCTCCTTTCTGAATATCTTTCCATTGCAAGAAAAGACCAATACACTGACCAAAATGTGTAAGGTTCTAAACAGACAAAACACAGAGAAATACAAGTAATGGCTAAATGTATGGAAAATTATGGATAAACAAGATCACCCTCACAATAAGCAAGAAATGAAAATTAAAACAGCAAAATATCACTGGAAAATAATTAAAATAATGATCTCAAGTTTTGGGTGCTGGCACATTCTGCTTACAGGGAAAGTATACTACATCATTGGGTAGATTTTAGGCTTGAGGATGTTTGCCACAGGGAAAAAGCTGGAAATAACCCCAAATGCTCTGTAACATGTAATGGGTCACAATCAGTTGTAGCATGTCCATATGGTGTAACACTATGCAGTTATATTTAAAATCATGCTGTAAAAGAACATTCAGTGATAGGCTAAGTTAGTAAATGAAAAATGTAGGCTACGTAAAAAGGCATATAATTCCAAATTAAATTTTAAACCCATATAATGTATTGAAATATGCCAAAATGTTACCAGTCACATCACTGGGGTTAGGCAGGATTTCGATTTTCCTCCTTGTGCCCTTCTGAACTCCTAATTGCTCTGCAATGTACCATCTTAATAATCAGACCATAAACATTTTTTTACAGTTCTGTATACACTAAGCAAAATAAACCCCAACTTTTATTCATTTTGCTTCAAATTCGGCTCTTCCATTCATTTAATTTGATCAAGTATGTGTTCCACAGGCGTTATAGAGGTCCTCAACTCTCTGAGTGGGTCATTTTTTATATTTCTCAAACCCCTGACAGGCATCTCAAAGTGGGGTAGAGGGCGAAGGGTTGGAAGTCATTGTCATCAACTCACATGAGCTTAAAAACCATTAAAATGTTAGCCTTCCTTGCTATTACAAGTGTCTCTGGTTGTCTCTAGTTGACAAATTCACCTCAGGTACTTATTAGGGGAGCCATCCAGTCCTTCCGGGCTTTCCTCAGCACAGGATTCTCAGCTACTCTCTGTTTACTTGGCCTTGTCAATGGGATCACCTTATCCCTCTGGTGAGTGGGAAGGCATTCTGGTTGTCACCAAATGTCACATTCTCAGCAGCCTTCCTCAAAAGCCCACCCCACTGGATGGGTGCCTTTCTTCTGGGAAATTCAGCCCCACCATCTCCATTCTGGGTTTAGCTCTAATGGATGCCACATTTCCATAGATTCTGCAGGGCCTGTTTATTGTCCTAATTTATCCAGGAAAGATCCCAAATGCAAACAAAATGGCCTTATGTCCTCTAACTGTGATGGATATATTATCAAAATCTCACTAGATGGAGCCCTATTGCAGGCTGAGCAATCAGTGGGCTAAGCAAATCTGAGCTCAGGGATATCAAACTCCAAAACTCTCCTTCAATGAGCTCCCAGTGGGCTTCCCTACTGTGCCTTCCAAAGCAGTGCTTTGCTAGAACCTTCTACCTGGCCAAAATTCACTAGTGAACTATTCGGTATTGCGTGGGCTGAGATCTCTATGCAGACCCTTGAGCCCTTTCAGAGGTTGTGTTGCTAGAATTTGGCTATTTGAGGCCTGTCAGCTCCATGATGCCCAAATGGAGCCCGGTAAGTGCTTCCCAACACTTCAGTTTCCTTGGCAGGGGTGTAGGGTTCTCTACTTGCTCATTGCTCAGCTGAAAGGAAACTCTCTGATACTCAATGTCTTTAACTTGGCATTTTTCCCACCCCAAACCCCCACCGCTCCCAACCACCAATCTGTTCTTTGTATCTATGAGTTGGGTTTGTTAGTTTTAAATTTTCCATAACAGAGAGATTATGTAGTACTTATCTTTCTTGGTCTATTTCACTTAGCATAATGCCCTTGAGGTCCAGCCATGCTGTTGCAAATTTCAAGATTTCATTCTCTTTATAGCTGAATAATACTCTTTATGCATTCAACCATTGATGGACACTTAGGCTGTTTCCCTATCTTAACTATTGTAAATAATGCTGCAGTGGACGTGAGTGTGCGTACATCTCTTCAAGTTAGTGTTGTTTTCTGTGGATCAATACCCAAAAGTGGAATTGCTGCATCAAATGGTAGTTCTATTTTTAATTTTTTGAGGCACCCCCATACTGTCTTCCATAGTGGCTGCATCAATTAACATTCCCACCAACAGTGCACAAGGCTTCCCTTTGTTCATGATCTTGTCAACACTTATGTCTTGTCTTCTTGATAATAGCTGTTCTAACAAATATGAGGTGATATCTCATTGTGGTTTTGATTTGCATTTCCTTGGATGATTAATTATGTTAAGCATTTTTTCATGTACCTGATGGATATCTGTATGTCTTCTTTGGAAAAAGTGACTATTCAGATTTCCCCTTTTTGTAATTGAAATTTTATTTAATTATTTATTTATTTGTTTATTTATTTATTTTATATATTTATTTATTTTGGCTATTGAGTTGTATGATTTCTTGATATATTTTGAATATTCACCCTTTTAGATATATGATTTGCAAATATTTTCTCCCATTCAGTAGGCTGTATTTTCATTTTGTTGATGGTTTCCTTTGGTATGCAGAAGCTTTTTTAGTATGATGTAGTCCTACTTATTCACTTTGCTTTTGTTGCTTTTCTTTGCGGTATCAGATTCAAAAACTCATCACCAAGATCTATGTAAAGCAACTTACTGCCTGGGCTTCCTTCTATGAGTTTTATGTTTTCAGTTCTTACATTCGAGCCTTTGGTCCATTTTGAGTTCCTTTTTGTGTATGGTATAAGATAGTGGTCTAGTTTCATTCTTTTGTTAGTGGCTATCCACTTTTCCCAACATTATTTATTGAAGAGAAGTGTGTATCTTGGCTCCTTTGTCATAAATTAATTGACCATACAGGTGTGGATTTATTTCTAGGCTTTCTATTCTGTTCCATTGATCTACGTGCCTATTTTTACACCAATATTATACTGTTTTAATTACTATTTAATTACATTTAACATTTAATCACTGTTATTAAAATGAGACTCTTTAAGGGCTTAAAGAATTCAAATACAGACTATTTCTACTGTACTTAGCATATACAGTAAAAACTACTCATGTCAAAGTTTGTTTTTTTTTTTTTCCTTACTGCTCTAAAAATTAGGAGTGAGGTCTTAATGTTACGTGGGCAACATTCACATGACAATCACATGACAGGGAAAAGAGAATTGCCAACCACATGGAAGGCTTTTTGTTTCTTAATAGGATGTAATTATTGACAGTTATTGTCTCCTTATACTGAAGAATGCTCTTTATCTATGCCTTAGAACAAGGAGGGCTGAGTTGTTGAGCCTATTTTATTTTAACAACAATAAGATGAAATTATTAAATACAAATGGTAATAATTTAACATAATGACAATACTCTTGATAATGTCTAGTGAGCACCTACTATCTATTTACATCATTGAGTCATTTCATCCTTGCAAGAAGCCCTATGAAGAAGACATGATTGTGCCCCATTTGACATAGAAAGAAATGAGGCAAAGAAAGGTTAAGTGACTTGCCACAGTCACATGGAAAGTGGTAAAGCTGGAATCCAAACCCAGGTGGCCTGATTTTAAGAGCTCAAATACACTCTGAAGGGCCAAGACCAAATGGGCTGACTCCAAGAACTCACCTCACTGCATTTCAGTTTTGTTAATGGTGCAAAAGCTAAAACAGAAGTAGAGACAGTTTCACAGCTGCAGTGTTGGCTTTCAGTTTCACTACATCCCTATGAGAATTCAAAGTCCAGTTGTTGGGAGGTGTCATGGAAAGGAAGCAGAAACTATACACCCAAGGAAGTAGAAGCAAGAAAAATGCAAATGCACTGGGCAGTTTCGAAACAAACAAGTTTGAAAGAAAGCAGATCCAGGTTGTTGTAGTTTTTATTATTTACTGTGTACATACACATGAAATTTTAGAGCCAACTAGGAGAAATAGAGCAAAAACTGTCAACAGAAGTGAGGTTGGGGGCAGCTGAAATGGACAGAGGTCTGGGTACAACTTAAAATCTTGGAAGCAAATTTTTGGGTTTTGGAGGTTTTCTTTGTTTTAGCTGAAATCCTTTCAAGAGACCCTAAAAGCAGTCAATGATCTAAGCTTAACTCTGGAATGCTTAGGGTAGAGACAGTTTCAAACTGAGGCCTAAGGGACAATTCTTAAAATTGACTCCTTCCTACTCCCACAGGAAGGTGGCAGGATAAGAATCCAAAGGCAGATTCATTCTGGGAAATCCAATTTGTTTTCTTTTCTTTTTCTCTTCCTGTTTTCCCTTGGGAGAAGGGGAAAAAATGCAGGAGAGGAGAGGAGTAGAGATTTTCTTAAGAAACACATTCAAAATCTTTCAAAAAGCCTCTGGAAAAATGTGAAGTATTAGGCCCAATCCTTTCCTACATGGGTGTCTAAATAGAACAAGAAAAATCAGATCACGCTGTCACCCCACCTCAGCTCTCTTATCAGCCTTCTCCAGCCCACCAAAGCCCAACAACTTTAAATCATTCCACCTCAGTTTACCATTCAAACACCCCACTACACAGAATACCAAAGTCAAGACGGTGATTCTAAAACCAGTTAACAAGTCCAGCTCTGAACCACTCTTACAAAGTTTATATCCTAAAACTCATACTCCCAGCAAAAAGTAAACACCATAAATAACTATCCCCTGAATATGTGGGGTCTCTTTATTGTTTTTAGGCCTCACTTGATGAAATTTTCACACTCACCCAATAAATATGTGTCTCCCAGGAGGATCTATAACTTTCAGAATACTCCAACGTTAATATTTACACAGCATCTACCCTGTGTTAGGCACTTTACTGGGCATTAATGGTGAAAGGGATTAATGGTGAAAGGACAACCACTATGCCCATGTTTGAGAAGTTTATCATCTGTTAGGGAGATGGACATTAAATAAATAATCATGCAAATATTATAGTTAATAGATTTTTCATCTGAAGAAGAAAAAGTTGGGGTATAAGGAAGTATATAAAAGGAAAATATACCCTAAATTGTAGGGGCTAATGCAGATCTCTTTTGGAAATGATATTTAAGCCAAGATCTAGAAAATGAGTAGTTAGACCAGTCAAGAGTAGGAGTAGCTGTCCAAGCCAGGGGAATGGTACATGCAAAGATTCTGAGCTTCAGAATTGAGAACTGCCAGGTGGGCAGGAGGACAGAAGTGAGGCTGGAAGAATAGGTAATGGCTGCAATGGATGGATGACGTGAAATCCTGAGGGCCATCAGAGGGTCTTGTAAGTCATCTTCTGATTCAATTGGGAAAGCAGCACTGTCCATTACAACTTTCTGTGAGGACTGGAATGATCTATTCTGTAGTATCCAACACAGTAGCCACTAGCTACTTGTAGCTATTATACATTTGAAATATGGCTACTACTACTGCAGAAATGAATTTTTCGTTTTATTTACTTTTAACTAACCTTGATTTACATAGCCACATGTGACTAGTGGGCTTTTAACTGGGTTTAACTAGAGGGTTTTAACTGGCTCCCACTGGCTGCAGGCCAGACAGAGAGAAACAACCCAAAGTAAAACAAACTCAGGGGGCAGAGTCAATAAGAGTTGCTGATGGGCCTACATGGGAGTAAAGGACCGGAAAAATTAATTACAAAGCTATTAGTCAAACTTCACTTTGCATTACAGAAATAGGAGCTTTGGTTTCATGTAGAAATGTATGTAATATTAAATTTTCTTTTACACATGCACATACACACACATACACACACAAAGGGAGAGCATAGCCTTTGAGATGAACCATTTTAATGTCACTGAAGCTAATGGGGTAAAGTATACGCTCTATGAAGTATACAATTTGAGGAAATATACAAAAGCCTGAGAATGGGTCACTTGTGACTGTCAAGGATGCACCAAGTAGAAACATATTCTATAGGAAAATGGCAGTCACAGAGAGCCATTTTCCCCTCTAGAAGAGAGGAAGTCATCCCTACACCATGACTGGGAAATACGTTTCTATCACAAACAACCAATGCCAGGATGTTCCCTTTTTCTTCTTTTTTGTTTCTTTTTAAAGGGGTGGGGCACATGGAGGTGAGAAATGGAAAGTTAGTGGGAGAAGAGGTGACTTTAAATTTTTCTTGTCAACAGCCATGCCACCCTGAACAAGCCCAATCCCATCTGATCTCGGAAGCTAAGCAGGGTCAAGCCTGGCTAGTACTTGGATGGGAGACCACCTAGGAAGACCAGGTGCTGTAGGCGTAAAAAATAAAAACATAAGGGATTGTAAGCTGACAAGGTCCTTGCAATCTGTGAGGTCAACCAAGGGTTGCCTAGCCTAAATTAATTAGTTAATTAATTAATTAGTTAATTAATTAATTAAATTTTTTTCAAGTGCCATTTCTTTCATTACCATGATATTAAGAAAATGTGGGGCTGCTTCCATACACATTAGTCTAGGAGTGATTTTCCCTGTAATACGCATTCTCGAAGGGGCAATATTGCCCCCCAAGGGGCAAAAAATGATTCTGAAGGAGTGAAAACTTGTGTTCTTTTTATGTACAAAGCACAGAATTATATACAATGCATAAAGAGATAGACGGTGTATCTGTAGTATCAAAATTTCATGGCAGGGGATGGAGAGCTATATTAGGAAAAATCCCTTAAAAGGTTGAGTGTGGCTTTAATGAAAAAAAAAATTGTAAAGAAACACTGTCCTAGCGGAAATTAAAGGATTAAAAAAAAAAAAGCTAAAAGTAAACAAAAGGTCCATCTATAGATGAAGGGGTAAACAAACTGTGATATACATTTTTATGCCCAATACAAATAGAATTCGGCCCCAGAAAGGAAGGTAATGCTGATGCATGCTACCAACATGGATAAACCTTGGGGCTATATGCTAAGTGAAATAAGCCAGTCACAAAAAGACAAATACTGTATGATATTCCATCTACATGAGGTACCTAGAGTTAGTCAAATTCAGAGACAGAAAGGAGAATGGCTGCCATGCACAGAAAGTAAATGGGTACCAGGGGCTGGGGGGAGGAGGCATGGGGGTTATTGTTTGAGGGGCACAGAGTTTCAGTTTTGCTCAACGGTGTGAATATACTTCACATTATTGAACTAACTCTACACTTAAAATGGCTAAGGTGGTAACTTTTATGTTATGTGTTTTTTGCCACAATTAAAATTTTTTAAAAGTACCAAGACAACAAACCAAAGAAACACAAATACACCAGTGTAGAATAATATTTTCCAGACTTGTATTCCTATTCTAAGTTTGACAGAAAAATTATTTATTTTCCTTCTATGTACCATGCTACACCAAGGTACCCAAAAGACGGCAGGGTACCAAAACTTCCCATCTCGTAGTAGCACTGACTTGCGTGCATACCTGGGAAAGGGAAGGCAGACAAGACACCAATAACTTACAAGGCCAAGCTAACATGCTGGCCCCACTGAGAAGACGGCAATCAAAATCCATCCCCTACATTCTTTCTCGAGGTATACATATATTAATTCATCACACTGTACACTTAAAATATCTTACAATTTTATTGGTCAATTATAACTTAATAAAGCTGAGGGGGTGAACCATCCTTCCGCAGGCATCACATGCATATGGTTTAAGGTACTTAGAAGATAATTTCTATGGCCATTAAAAAAACTTACATTATGCAAACAATCTATTTGGGCTTATAGTCAAAAAGTAAACCACAGTAAGTGTGTTACACGCATTAATCTTAGGTGCTTACATCAATGAATTTTTAACCCATGTAACCCCCATCCAGATTAATATAGAAAACATCCAGGTCCCAGAAGATTCCCTCTTGCCTTGCCTCTTTTAAAGCCACCTTCACTATTTTGATCTCTAAACCATAGACTAGTTTTGTCTGTTCTTAAACCTCAGATCCACATAGTGGGAATTCTTGAGTCTGCTTTCCTTCCTTCAGCATTGTATGTGTGAGACTCACGTGTTATTATGTGTATCAGTAGTTTACTTCTCTTATTGCTGTGCAGTGTTTAACAATTTTGTCATCCATTCCACTGACGGACACTGGGTTGATTTCAGTGTGGGATAATTATAACTGAAGTTATTATAAATATTCTTGTACGTGTCTACCAGTGAATATGTCCGCATTTCTTTTGAGTACCTAACCCAGGGGTGGAGTTGCTGGGTCACAGAGTAAATGTACTGTATCGTCTGAGTAGATACTAACAGTTTTTCAGGTGGTTGGACCAATTTATATTCTCAATAGCGGTGTGTAGGGAGTTTAAATTGTTAATATTTATCAGTTCTAGGTATTAACAGTCTTTTAAATTTTAACCCATGCGGTATCTCATGGTAGTTTTAATTAGCATTATCCTGATGATTAAGGATGCTGTGTACTTTTTCACAAGGATATTAGCCATATGAATGTCCTCTCTTGGAAAGTGCCAAAGAGACCCAATCTTAGAAGTAAAGAGTTATTTGTTTTGCTTTTAATAAATAACCACTAGATAGATGACCATCTGCCAGACCTACTTCAGCTCATTTTCTCAGCAATAATATCACTATTCGACAGCAGAAGGAGGAGTGGACTCTGACCCAGACACCCAACAACCACCACTCAACTATACAGCACACAAAGGACAGGAAGCTCAGGAAATAAATTTCTAAAGAGGCTTTACAAATAAGTGCCTGAGGAGATTTCATTAGATTATAATGATAGCATGATGTCACTGTGAAAACTAAAAACAGGCTAAACTTTTACGGCAGAAACTGAAAGTTGGCCCTAAATAATAACTAAATATTTATAACTCAGAAAGCTCAGACACTGTACCCATATGGCTACAATGAACTATTCCTGGGGCCTTTAAAGTGGTTGCTACTGCCAAACTGAACCCCAGTTTTGTTTCTCTTACCCAACCCTTCCCCACAGAGCCACTGGCCTTATGGGAAGTCAACCCCACCCCTAGTTCCTGAGCAAGGTTTGATGAGCAAATCCTATTTCCTAGTCAGGGACTGGTTCAGTCTGGGTGACTCAATTCTGGCCCTTGAAACTTAAGAGATATGTTAGAGGCTTCTAGGAATGCTTTTTTTTTTTTTTCTCATTCTTCTGAAGAAGCTTCCAGAAGCAAATCTCTGTCACATGGAGCACTGTCCAATGTAGAAGTGAGGCTGTGAATCTCAACACCAAATCTGCAGATGTGCAGCCCTAAGCTTCAGCAATATGTTGATTCTGGCCTGAGGGTAGAGCCAACACTGAAAGGAAGAGGACAGAGCCCAGGGGATCACAGAGAAATATGTGGGAGCTATTGATTGGAGAGAATCCTAGGGCCTGTCTTATCTTCAGACTTCTATTTCTGTGAGTGCATCAGTTAGGATACATTTGGCTGCAGGTAACAGGATAGGTGACTAAAAGTGGCTTGAACCAGGAGGAGTAATTTTCTTAGATAATCAGAAGTCAGGGGATAAGAGCACAGCTCTTTATCTTCCTGAGACACCATCCTAATTGCCCTGATTCTGGGCCCTCATTATTGAAAATCCAGGCATTGCCTTAAAATTCAAGCCAAGAGGAAAACTTTCCCAAACCCACAAGTAGACTTCTCCATGTGTTTCATGGTCAGAAACAGGAATCTGGGAAAACAAGTGTCTGGTTCTCTAATGGCAGGTGGTCAGGGAAGAGGGGGATGGAAGGGGTTGCTGGGTTTGCAAACAGGGTGTCCCAGAAGGAGCCAATAAGATCCTTATTGCTTACAATAATATCCTTAGGTTTTCTGTTACTCAGATCTAAAAGCACTACAATATAGAGCTTTACACTATACTATCTGGAACATTCTGTCCAGAATGGTACCCGCTAGCCACAAGTGGCTATTTACATTTTAATTTTAACTAACTGAAACTAAATACAACTGAAAGCCTCAGTTCCTCAGTCACTCTAGCCACATTTATAGTGTTCAGCAGTCACACGTGACTAGTGGCTACAGAACTTGACAGGGCAGGTATAGACAATCACCATCACGCAGAAAGTTCTATTGGAGAGAGAAGTTCGAGACAGCATAGTAATCTGGGTGCAACATCTGAAATATTATTGTTCTACTTAGTGAGAAATGTAGCCTTTAATCCTGCGTGTGAGAGAGTGGTAGATAAATGAGGGCTGTTGCCCCAAATTTTTGTGTGCAGGGCCTCTTTCTGGGAGTTGGGTATTGCCATGCTCCTTGCACTACCCTATTCCCACTGCTGAGCATTGTGTCACCTTTTTATCCTACAACGTCTAATAAATAGAGATTAGTAACATCTACAATCAGGACCTAAGTTCTCCTGGAATTACTCCAGCACGTATTTTGGATAGAGTGTGGAGTCACAGATTGTGCTGAGTACACCAGCCCATATTGCCTCCAGGTACCCCATTTAGTGCCCACAGTAGTACAACTAGAAATTAGTTTATTTCTTGCTCCACAGCTTCCCCATAAACACAGACCCTTAAGTTTCTATCCTACTTACGCCCTTAACAAACAGAGTAAAGACTTGCAACACCAAGGTGAAACCCAAGAACACGGCTACTGACCTTGGGAAGCAAGCATGAAGAAACTGTTCCGACGTGATTTCATAAAGCAACTTGCTTTTTATTGGAGAGGGGGATAAAATCGTTTAATTCTGCTACTGAGTAGCTATTTAGAATTTTCAGTGCAGCCAACTTTAAAGCCCTAAGTATCCCCTGATATTCATATTAAGACTTGATACTTCAGACTGACTCACTTTTGTCCTTCAACTAAGCAGTACTTCAAAACATGTTTTTTGTTAAATTCTAGATTATAAATAGAACATTTCACTACGTGGAGAAAAGTAGGAGGATTCCTGGGAAGGTTAATTATATTCGCACTGCTTTACAATTTAATGTTTACAGGCTTAAATTAACACAGGAATACAATAACCTATATCTGTCCAACCTGAGGGAACAGACACAGATTTTCAAGGAAAAAACCAGGGTAATAAGAAAAATTTTAATTAAAAAATATGTAAATATATATTTCTCAGAAGAGCTTTTAAAAAAGCTTCTGATAAAACATCTACTAACACTCATAAAATTGCAAGACTTACATGGAGGAAAAAAGCTATACTCAAGAAAATAGTCTTGACTTTTAAAAATAACTGACTTGTTTCTGACTGAGCAAATTCACTATTTTTTAAAATACAAATAAAATGTCAAATGTCATATACATATTGAGTTAATATATATTTTCAACAAAATCTCAATTTTAAAAAACCAGGATAAAGAAATTAATGAAAAAATTCTTCATCTAAGAGAATAAGCAAAGCAGAATAACTGAGATAATTTTAATTAAAAAAAGTAGTATCAAGAGAAAATCTTCACTACCATTTTCAATCACATTTTCAAAACTTATTTAATTTTTAAAGAGTAAACAGATCAATTGAACAAACAGAATATAGAGAAATAAGTATATACTATAAAGGAATTCCACATGTGACAAAGGTGGCTTTTTAACAGATTGAGAAAGAATGAATCTGTTGGTACAACTGGCTAAATATCTGGACTAGAAGTTAAATTTCTACTTCATACCATGTGGTAGACCAAATAATGGACACCTCCCCACAAAGGTGTCCATGCCCCAGCCCCAGAACCTGTGCATATATTACATTAATTGCAAAAGGAACTTTGTAGTTGTAATTAAGGCTACAGACCTTAAGACAAGGAGACTATCCTGGATGATCTGGGTGAGCCCGGTCTAGTCACATGAACCCTTGAAAGCAGAAAAAGTTCTCTGGCTAGAGTCAGAAAGATGCCAGGGAAGAGGAAGGCAGGAGAAATGCAGCAGAAGTCGTGAGACATGAGAAGGACTTGACCAATCACTGCATGCCTTGAGTGTGCAGGGAAGGGCAATGCGAGATGGAACGCAGGTGGCCTTGGAAACTGACAGAAGCACCTGGGTGACAGTAAGAAAACAAGGACCTCGGCCCTACATCTGCAGGGAACTGGATCCTGCCGACAACAAGAATGAGTCTAGTAGAGGATTCTTTGCAGACTCTTTAAAAGCCCAGCCTGCCAACACCTTGGTTTCAGCCACGTGAAACCTGCCAAGCTAACCCAGACTTCTGACCTACAGATTGCAAGATTAATTACATAATTTGTGTTGTTTTAAGCCACTAAGTTGGTGGTCATTTGTTACGGCAGCAACAGCAAACTGATATTAATCATATACCAAAATTCATTCTAAATGATTGAAAAAATGCTAATGTAAAAAAAAAACCGCAATAAAAAAGGAACAAGCTGCTGAGACACACAGCAACATAAAGAACTTCATAAACATGATGTTGAGCAAAAGAAGCCAGACTCAAAAGAGTATAGACTTGTGATTCTACTTAGATAAAGTTCTAGAATTGATGAAACTAAGAAATTAAAGAGCAGTTGCCTAGGGAGAGCTATTGAGGGGAAATGAGTGTACATACCCTCTGGGGGATGGAAATGCTCTCCATTTGGACTGGGGTAGTGGCCACATAGGTGTGACCATTTGTTAAAGCTCACTGAACAGTACACTTAACATTTGTGCCTTTCATCACATGTAAATATCTCATTTAAAAAACTGAGGAAAAGAAATCATAAAGGCCCTAAGAGAAAATACAGGTACAAAGTCTAGATCATCTTCAACTGCTCTAGGAGGAAATTGGTAATTTCTAAGTGGCACATACCAATGGTCTTTAACCCAGCAATTCCACTCCCAACGATCTGTATTACAGATTGATTGCACGCATAGGAAATGACAGGTGCACAAGATGATTCACTGTCACACTGTTGTGATAATAAATGACTGGGACCAACCCTAATGCCCATCAACTGGGCACTGGTTTAATAAATTGAAGTGTATCCCCCACACAAAGTATTACACAAGTATTAGAAAAGAAGGAAAGATGGAAGGAAGGGAGGAAAGGAGGGAGGGAGGATGAAGATGATCTCTAGGTACTGATCTTGGATAATCTCCAAAACACATTTTTTAAAAGTAAATGTAGAAAAGTGTATCTTATGCTCTTTTTCCTGCAAATTTTTTTTAGAGGAAAGAGCTGAATAAAAATACATATTTGCATTTTCTTGTATTTACATAAAGAAATTCCAGAAGAATCCACTAGAAATAAAATTATTTCTCTTTATTGAGAGGTGGAATAGAGGGCTGGGAAAGAAGATCTATTTCCTCCTTTTCGCTCTTCCCTTTTTATATTTTTTGATTGCTAAATTACGTAAATTCAAAAGTTTTAATGCAAAGAAGAAATGTACATAATCTTCACATTTAAGAAAGCCATTTTAATGACAACAAAAGCAAAAACCATACAGTGATGGACATAAATTCATAAAAAATTTAAAACTTCTGTACATCAAAAAGCCTCCAAAATAGTTTAATAACACTCTAAATCAGCAAGATCATGGGTAGAGTCACTCTCATGTACTGCTGATGGCAGGATTAAGTTGTGCAGCATCTATCTACAGCAATGTTAAATGCAAACTTTTCACATAGCTCTTTAGCCACTAGAATTTATTCTATAAACACATTTTGTTCAAGTGTATGATGATTTCACTGCCTCATTCTTTGTAAAAGCAAAATGATACACATCTAAAAGTCCAACAATTGGAGATGTTTATATAAGAAATGGTACACCTTAGTGCAGAACACCACACAGTTGTTAAAAACTATAAGGCAGATCTAAATAAAGAGGAGCTAACTAAAAAATAAAAAATTAAAAAATAATAAAGTAAGAAGAGATGTCAAAATATGCAATAATTTGTAGAGCAACGTGGAGAGCTTAAGAATATATTTGCATGTGTGTGTACACTTGATCTATTAGAGAAATTTTGGAAGGACACTTCAGAAACTAACTTTGGGAAGTAGATCGGGGAACAGAGAGAATGCTCCTGAATTATGGAAGAAAAAATTTCTGTTGTTTTAAGTCACCCAGTTTTTGAAAATTTATTATTGCAGCCTTAGGAAACTAAAAGAGCACCTCCCTGAATACGTTCACAGAACCACATAAATAGAAAGGATTTAATAAAGTGAGAAGTTTGGACTAAAATTTCCAAGGTAAAGAACACAGTAGTGAGTACCTGAAGTGAAACCCTGGCTTACCTCCTGGCCTCCACACTGGCACCCTGGTCCACACACCTGTGGGTGGGCAGGAAAGCCAGGACCAGAACCCAGGTCTTGCCCCTGGTACACAATGGCTCGGGGTAATGGTTTTTGTGGGTTGGGGCAGTCCCTACATGTAGTTTGAGTGTAGACACTCAACATTTACAGAACCTTTGCTTTGTTGACCCAGAAAAAATAAAATATTTGCTAAAAACATAGCCCTAGTATTTGCCTGTTTTCAAAGGGCTTTCCCAAAATGACCAGTCAGTTAAGCAGCTATAGCTGCAGGAATCTGTGAGACTCGAGGCCTTGCTTGGATGAAAGGTGGGAGGGGTGTGTGCTGGAGCATCTGAAAATGGTCCCAAATCTTTCTCGACTGTGATTGTTCCTTTGTGAAGAAGGGCCCAGCACCTGCTCACAGGCCCTAAGAAACCCTTTTCAGCTGAAAGACGGTCACCAATATAAGCTCGCTCTGGGAGGGCTGCTCAGCTCAGCACAGCGGCCTTTCTGGGGAGAGCTGAGGTGCACAGAGGCAGGCATCACGTGTGTTCCACACACCAGTCCTGCAGGCCAGAGCCCTTCCACAGGGGTGTTCAAACTGCAACTCTGGGAGGAACAACTCTGGCGGTAGCAGCTGGAGTAAGATGCTCTAGAGGGGGTGGCCTTGCCCCCTACCCTGCAAAGAAGCCACTCTGGGTGAGACAATACAGTACTTATACCCAGAGACAGAAAAGGCAGAAAGAGGGACTTCTGGGGTCCCACCGTTCCACATGACACTGCCCAGAGGCCCAGCTGCACCCTTGCCCCTTCCCTAATTACTAAAGACATCAACAGTCTTCCAGAACTTTCCCCTTTGACTAAAGAGTTAGTTTTTTCTTTCGTTCACTAGAAAGGAAGAAAAGAGGGGAGACTGGCTTGCCCTATTTCACCCCTTTCTATAACTTCACATGAAACAAGGTCTTTTTCAGGGTTGCCCTGCCCCCACCCCTGCAGTGTGTCTGAGCTCCCTGCTAGAGCTTTATTTTTCTACTTTCTCCAGTAGACTGAGCTCTTAAGGCAGAAACTAAGTCTTACTAAGTCTTATTATTTCTGCAACCTGAGGGCTCAGTGTTGTTGCCTTTAAATGATTTTCTGGCTGTTTCTTTACTTAGAGAAAGATGATTAAGCTGGAGGAATAGGAAAGGAAGAAAGGTTTTAGAGTTTAATTCAAACTAGATGATTTCACTGGTGGTTTTGAATTTCTGACCAAGAAATGTTTACAGTCAGCTGTTCCCTTGGAAGACACAAATTTAATAAAAGCCAATCACACAAAGTACAAACCAGAAACCACCATATGAATCCAACCAAAACAAAACAAAACAAAACAAAACAAACAAACAAACAAAAAGCCAAAGCTGCTGACTACTTGGGGAAAACAAAAGAGAAAAATGTTTATACATTTATGTAAGCACCCGTTGAGAATTCAATGGTCAGCAAACAAGGCCACATATCCTTGTGTGAAATTATAGTCTGGGATTCAGAAATGCTCAAAGAGGAATCCTGTAGATCAGTGTGAAGCTGGCAAACAGCAACCTGTGCACATGCGGAAAAGAAATGGAAAGGAACCTAAGTAGGATTGCCAGCTCTTGATTTTGCCAAATAAAAACATTTTTTAAAAAGTGTACCATCTACTATTCCCATAATTTCACAAAAGAAGAAATATTTTAACTCCCAAAAAAAGGAGGAAAAATGTAAACTCAGACTAAAGAAAGCCATTCTCAGGGAAGGAAGCGCTAAGAACCTTACAGCCCATTTTAGTTTGGGATAATAAACAGATGGTTTGGACTTGGAGTCATCCCAAGCCCTAAAACGACACCAGACTCCTAGAAGATGCTCAAAAAATATTGCTAAAGGGCAAGATGGATCAATTTCAACTCCTGGTTCTGTAGTAGAGTCTCAATCACTTGACCTCTGAAGAGCAAGGCCATAAAGAGGCCTCCCTCCCAGGTGGTGGCCAGTAACAGGCACAATTTCTCCTCAGTGTGTGCCACAGACTGACATTTTTCCACTTCGCTATTTGAATGAGAGGAGTCCGAGGCAGCTGTGTGATAACAAGTAAGATTTATCGAGCACATACTAAGTCCCAGCCCCTGTGCTTCAGCTCTTCCAGGGCATTTTCTTATTCAATGTCCCTAACAATGCCAGTGAGGGAGGTATAATTATTATCCCAATTTCACAGGCCAGAAAACAGGTTTAATCAAGATGAAGGGACTGCTCCAAGCAAGGTGCAAAACCAAATCTGATACCAAAATCTGTGTTCATAAGCCTGGAGAGAGGAGGTGAACAAAGGGGGGTCACTGGGGAAAACAAAAAGGATATCTTTTAAAGTTAAAATCAATCTCTGCTAATGCAAACCCAAAGATAGCCCGAAAAGTTAGCATTCCACACTCTGCCTCAAGACGAATGAGGAAGTTAACCATTGGCTAGCATGGGTTGCTCATAAATCTTGACTCAGTATCTGTGTCAAATCCAGGCTGCCCAACAACTGCCATCTGCCCTTCATTCAGGTTTCCTCACTCTCCCCAAAGCACCTGGGAGCTATAGATGATTATAAAGTTTGGAGCAGCCCCAAAAGGGACACAAAGCCCTGCGGTAGCCCTTGAGCAAAGGTGTGTTCTCCTGTTAAGAGAACCTGAGTTAAATAATAGCAGCCCACTCATCCTCTCCTCCAGGTTCCTCCCTGAGCCCCTCTGTAATATTTTAAATGATGATTAATGGCCTCCATTTCACCTCCTACCCTAAGACCAGAGTAATCTACTTGCCCCTGAAGAGCAAGACAAAGCCAGCAGAGAGGCTAATATACTATCCACTGTGGCATGGGAAGGGTCTGGAGGTGAGGTCCCCAGGAGCACCCTATACACAAAACAATCTCCCCCCAACAGAGGCATGAGGCATGGCCCCTTAGCAGTGTTGGGAGAACCTGAGTTCTATCAGCAACAGTTCCTTGAAACATGGGACCTTGAATTTGGTCTTCAAAAAAGTGGCCAGGCTGAAAAAGATATTGATACTCTCAACCTTCTAAATAAAACTCAGAGCTGTTAAAACACAGATACAGACACAGACACAGACACTCTCACTCACTCTCTCTCTCTCTCTCTCTCTCTCTCTCTCTCTCTCTCTCTCCCTCCCCCCCCACCACCCACCCCATCTTCCCTCCCTCTCTCCATGGCTCCTAACTCCATTTAGAATAAAGCCCCCAAAGCTCAGATTCTAAGTCCTACACACACACTTCGACTTACCTTTCCAACATTCTCTAACACTATTTGCCCACAATGTTGTAGCCTTGGGACCCCAAATTCATCTGGCTCCACCCCGTCACATGCCTTTGTGAAGCAAGGTAACAGGGGCTAGTGCCAGGTGGAGGACAGAAGGATATAAACGTGTCCCTCTGATAGCAGAGAAAGTCCAGAATCCTGGGATCAAGTCCCACTTTAGCTCTTCCTGGTGCCGAGTCAGGCAGCCAATTCACTTAACCCTAGGCCTCAGTTTCCCTACTGAAAGACAGGGCAGTATCACCCACATGACTGGACTCCCCATTTCCTCAGTCAACAAATATTAAATGAGTGCCGACTGTATGCCAGGCACTCTCATGCATGTTTGGGGTGTGTGAATGGGCTAGACTCAGCAAAACACTGCTGCCTTCTCGAAGCTGACATTCTTATGGCTGGAGACCTATAAAATCGGGGTTGCTCATATTTCTGTGAGAATTAAATAAGATAATATTTGAAACATACTTACCGCAGAGCCTGGCATGGGATCAACCATTGCTATTATCAGGGAACTCTCTTGGAGTGCTTGTCTGCATCTCCACTGATCCTTTCTGGCATCAACTCTGTTCTACCACTGTTAGCAGTGCCCGTGTTTCATGCGTTTACATCCTCCGTAGGCCAATACAGGGCCCTCAGATAAGTGGGCAGTGAAACCGCCTTGAAAATCAAAAAGCAAAAAGAAGAAAGAAGAGGTAAGACATTGAGGGGAGAGGAAAGGGCCTATTAGAGAGAAAGGCTTAGAAGGACAGTGTGTGGTGACCCTCAGTACTTTGCCAATGAGTCCAGAATTCAGCGAGCCCTGGAAGTCACCACTTTTTGAGTCTCCAGGTAGAGTCAACCCTGACAGGCAGAGGGTGAGCTGGCCCCAGAGTGACTAATGGAGATTGCCCCAGAGGCCATGAAGCTCATCCTAGTTCAAGGCTACGATCCAAGTATTCTTGTCACAGTGAATCAAATCACCCAGGATAGCTCTGTGAGTCTCTATATCCTCTGTGTTGCGCAGTTTCTTCCAAAATGGCCTGGTTTCCACTGAAGGGAAGCAGAATATGCCACCCCAAATTATGTCACTTCGGCATGATGATTAATTTTGAATTCAAGGTATTTGAAAAAGCTGGTACAAAAAGTATGCTCTTGACCTCCCTGAAAGCAGGAGATAAATCTCTCATGTGAAAGGTACGCTCTCTGTACCAGGACAGTAGAAGGCATCCCTATCACCAGAGACAAGGGATTTAGGGCCAAGAAGGCTGTATAATAAACAAACCTTGTTACTTCGTTCCCAATTGACTACCTCAAATCCAAAACCCTTTGTCTTGACAATTTTCACCAATTTATTATTTATCTAAAAGATATAAAAGCTTCTTGCTTTGGACACCTCTTTGACTTTCATATTTTTATGGGGCTCCCATAAGCACGAAATTAAATGTGTTTTTCTCCTGTTAATCTGTTTTATGTCAATTTAACTACTAGAATGGCCAAATAACCTAGTAGGGGAAAAGGGGTAATTTTTCCACCCTTAAACCTCCAAAATGTCATCATCATTTTCTAGGGATAGCAATCCTGCCTCCTTTCCAAGTGCTGCCCCCATGGACAGGAGGACCCAGTGCTTAAAAAAATAAAAACATTTCAATCTAAATGTCACTGGAACTTCAAACAGACATAGTTAAACCAGACTTGGCTTGGGTCTGACAGACACGCAGGAATCCCACAGGCTCACCAGGCTCACTGGAGCTCAGATAAATCAGCCATGATGAGTGTAGGCAGGCACTGATGCTCATTTAGACTTCCAGATTTTCTACAAAAACAAGGAAACAAGGCAATGCTTACTTAAGAAATTTCAGATCAAGGAAAAATGTCTAGTCAGCCAAATGGACAATCTCACTAACCACAGGAAGACCACTGCTCTTGGTTTAGGCACTGTGACATTTCGGGGTTTGAGATGTGTTTACCTGGCTCGATATTTTTTTAAAATTTTAAACCTAAAGGTTCTTCCGGCCATTGCCACTGTCCCCACCATCAATCTCTGCTGTAACTTAAAGTGTGATCCTTGCTAAGGAGGCTATCTATTTCCGCCAAATTCCACTTTCTTGTAAAGATTTCTTTACAGCAAGAAATTTTTGGCCTTAAGAACCTCTAAGGAAACTTGCTTCGAAGCCATGAGTCAGTTGTGTCACTGATGAGAAAACCAGAGGCAAGGCACTGACCTGTCAGCTCCACTTCCCCATCTGAAAAGGCAGAGAGCTCATTCCTCAAGGTCAGTTAAAACAATGCCACATTTTCCACAATGGCCACAGAAGCACACACCCAAACGCCACTTCAGTTCCTAAACACATCTTCAGTATTACTTTACCTTCCCCATTCAAACATAGCTTTGGCTGCTAAAAGAATCTTCACCCCAAGAAGCAAAGTTAAAATAATGAGAGAGCATATACTATAGCAATGGGTCTTCGGTAGCAGCCACAAGAAACACAGAACTAATCAGCAAAGAAAAGCTTAAGAATCCCACAAATGCAAAGTCTCTATTTGATCCCTGAGAGCCAGGGACTCAAAAGTCAAGAGAATGGGTATTTAATCCCAGATCTACCACTAATGACAAACAAGTGGTGGGACTCCGCTTCTTCGTCTATAAAATGTTCATGGCCCCCACTCTTGACACTGCAGGTGTGAAATTCTGAGAGGAGACTTAAAGAATCCCCTTTCAAATTTATGAATCCAGTTTGTGGCAGTCTTGCAGTACTCTCCTTCCTTCTTATTCTTCAAAAAAAAAAAAAAAAAAGCATAATAGCAAGGAGCCACTATTCCCCTACCTCTCCAGTATTCACACAAGGCCCCACTGGGCTCATGGCAGGCAGCCAGTTGGGTGTGGGCAGACAGATAGAATCAGATTAACCAGAAACATCCTTGCAGTCTGCCTTTGCAGACACTACTGGTGTGACCCGTACAGCCATATCCTATGGTACTCTCATTACTCAGGTTTGTATTTCCTTAGTCAAGTATAAATATCAGCTTCCTTCATCGGAGACCAACTCCTCCCTTCCAAAGTTACCTCCCAGGGAAATAGCGATGTTCTCCTAAGCCTCTCTGGGGGTGCCCCAAAGAGAACCTGCAGTTGCCACCTAAACTGGTTAGTCGATCATAAAATCAAGTTAACAGAGTATGATTAGCTTTAAAAAAACAACAACAACAGAAAATAAGATGGAAAATATCATTGTGCCTTGCCCTGTGGAGACTATAAATTTACTGTAAAGCTCTTGTTGCACTTTGATATATATGCATGTCGGTAGGTGTGGTCTCTTGTGGGTTTTTGATCAAAAGCAGACTGAGAAAGCCCTATGCCTGAGGAAGTGAGATCTCACTCTCAGGATGAATGCCACACATACCCGGCCTTCATCCCCCACGGAGGAGACCAGGGCCAGCAAAGGGGACAGAGAACCCAAGCAGGCATCCTGCAGTTCCACAACACAGAGCTGACTGTCCTGCAGGGTAGTACTTCCCGTAAGGTCCAAAACAGAATGTTCAACAGAAGACCAAAGCTCAGCATAGGAGGCAGCAAAGGAGAACCTGGGTGCTGGGCAGGAAAGGCCCTTGGCTCCCTGATTTCCTGACTAAGGACTGATTAGGGTAACGGCAGACGGGCTGGGGACTAGAGACCTCGGAGCCCCCTTTCTCTGTTTACGTTTATTTATTTATTTTTTTCAAATCGCACACCCCCCTACAAATTTTCCCTTGGAAGCACCAAAGCCTGCAGCCTCCCAGAAACGACGCCCAGCGGGGAAGGGAGCGCATTCGCATCGCAGGTGGGACAAGTCCGGTGCTATCTCAGGGAGGCTGCACGGGCGCTCCGGGCTCCTCGTGGGCGCGCCGCGGGGTGCGGGGTGGGGATGGGGGGTGGGGGTGGGGTGGCGTGCGCCTCTCAGGCTCCGGGCTCCGAGCCCACGTTTGATCGGAAGCGGACGACTGAGCTTCTGGCGACTCCGCGGCCTGGCCTTGGGCCCCTGCCGCTCCCCCGCCCCCCAGACTCGTTTGGCCCAGGACCGCGGACGGTGCAGCCCCTTTCGGGCGAGGGCGAGCCCCGCCCACGATCCGGGGGCTGCGGAAGGGGCCTGCCCGGGGCCGGCCTCCCGAACCTCCCGCTGCCGAGCAGCCGCCAGACCCCCCACCGTCCCCCCCAGATCCCGCCTGGCGCCGGGGCGCCGGCCGGACCCCGCGTACGTGCCCGGGGGCGCGTCCTCCGCGCTTCCCATCCGAACGCGCTGGCCGCCCCGGGGTCGCCCCGAGGGGGCGGGGAGGTGGCCCGGGAGCCGCAGGTTCGGTGCCCGGGTGGGGACGGGGCGGGAAGCAGCCCTGTCGCAGCGCGAGCCCCCGTCCCCCCCGCCCCCCAGGCCCGGGTCTGCACCTGCGTGAGGGCGGGGCCCGCAGGGATGGCCCGCGGGGGGGAGGGGGTCGCCGGCCCCCGGAGGCGCCCCCCGCGCCGCTTACGCACCTAGTTGCCCGCGGGTCCCACATGGCCGGGGCCGTGGTGAGCTGGGGAAGGGGGAAGGGGTCGCGGCCGCCGCACACCTGGTCCAAGTGTGCACGTAGCGGCGAGAGACCGAGGCTGTCACGTGCACGTGGCCGCGGGGTGGGGGGTGGATGTCTGTCCCTGTGTTCCAAAGAGGCGTTTGGACGTCGCCCATCGAGCGGGTGGGCGCTCCCATGGGTGCCTCTCGGCCGCCCCTGAAGGACAGGTGCTTCGAGCCCGTTCCCACGAGGGGCTGATCGCACGCGCGCGCACAGGCGTGCACACACGTGCACACACACACACACACACACCCTTCCGACTCGTATTGCCGTGGACACTTGAGAACTGGGTCAGTTCAAGGCCTTGAAGCGCCTCTTCGCCTTCCCTCGGCCCCCCTCATACAAAGAAACCCGGGCGACAGCCCGCGGGTCACCCGACACCCGCACCGGCCCATGCGCTCCCACCTCCTGCTGGTCTCAGGCATTGGTGGGATCCAGGCTACTGACGGGGAGCTTGATCTTCCATCGATGGGTCACTAGGGATTCAAGTGGGACGAGGCCAGCGAGGCCCCCAACTTCTTGGCGTTAACAGTCGAGTAAACAAACTCAGCACAGGTGGGAACCAGCAAGGAACGTCCTTGAAAGGGCAGTGTGCTGAGTTGGGGGGCAGTTAGGGCTACCTCAGGCTGCCATCTCCCTGTCGGTCGTCGATGCTATGAGATGCACACCAGCTCACCCACCACTCCTGTTTGGTCCTCAAGTTCTCTGGGATGGGGATTTGGCCCAATCCGGAGCAAAGCCTGCCTCCCTCTCTGGGGGAAAGGCAATGGACTACAGTGGGCACCACCGTGCCTGGCAGGCCCTGCAGCCAGGAGGAGGACACCACAGAGCTTTAGCCAGAGAAAGTTTCCAACAAAGCAGAGATTTGATGACAATAAACACACTCAATCCACGCCACCTGTGTACTGCTCTGCACCACCTACTCTGAGTCAAGGACTAGGGTATCAGTCTAGCTAGTGGCTTCCTTGTTTCTGACGTCTCACCTCCTCCCCTTTCTTCTGTGCATTAATCTTCACCAATATCACCCCGCAGGACTTGCAGTTTGAAAGCCTTCAATGGCATCCTGTTGCCTACTGAAGACCAGATAAGGTAGCTGAGCATTTGGGACCCTTGACAATTTTACCCTGTCCTTCCAGTCTTAGCCTTTTCTCACAAACACTAGACTCCAGTGGTTCCCAAACTTGGTCGAACATTGGAATCACCTGAGGGTCTTTTAAAACTACTGACGTCTGGTTCCTATTCTCAGATAGTCTGGTTTAATTGGTATCCCGTATGACATGGACATTGGGAATTTTTAAAGCTTCTCATGTGATTATAACATAAACAAAAATTTTGGGAAACACTGCTCATCTCCAAATAGTTGGAGCTACTTGCTGTATCCCACACATCATTGGTCCTTGCATTTTTAGACTTTATATACCCTTTCTCCAATGTTTTTCCCAAAATTGCCCACTGTTGTATCTAGGAAAGGCCCATGCCACCACCTCTTCTAACATGCCTCTTCTATTTGGCCAACTGCAAAAGGCCAAGTCAGGTTCACATGTAAGCATATCAGAATATTTCTGTCATACTTATTCTTTCATACCTTTCATCATAGTCCTGTGGTGGAAATGTAAACTAGTACAGCCACTATAGAAAACAGCATGGAGGTTTCTCAAAAACTTAAAATTAGAACTATATGATCCAGCAATCCCACTTCTGAGTATATATCCAGAAGACACAATATCAGGATCTTGAAGAGATGTCTGTCTTTGCATATTCAGCGCAGTATGATGCACAATAGCCAAGATAGGTGATGGGGAAACTACCTAATGTCCACTGACAGATGAATTGACAAATATAACGTGATGATAGAAAATGAGATCATACATACATACATACACACACACAGACAGACAGACAGACAAATATAATGAAATAGTATTAAGCCAGGAGAAAGAAGGAAATCTTACCATTTGCAACAACACGGATGAACCTAGAGGACATTATGCTAAGTGAAATAAGCCACACAGAAAAATACAAATACCATGTGACCTCACTTATATGTGGAACCAAAAAAAGAAAAAAAAATCCAAACTCTTAGAAACCCAGATTAGAATGGGGGTTACCAGTGGCTGGAGCTGAGGCTAAGAGAGATGGGGAGATGCTGGTCAAAAAACATGAGCCTTCAGTCATAAGATGAATAAGTTCTGGAGATATAATGTAAAGCATGGTGACTCCAGTTAATAATATTGTACTGTACAGTTGAATTTTGCTAAGAGAATAGATCTTAAACATTCTCACAAAGAAAGGTAACTGTGAAGTGATGGATGTGTTAATTGTGGTAATTGTTTCACAGAGTATATATGTATCAAATCATCATATTGTGTGCTTTAAATGTGTACAATTTTATCAATTGTACCTCAATAAATCTGGAGGAAAAAAAAAAGAATATTATTTTGAAAGAGCAGGAAAACTACCTTGTGAGAATGTCTATGGGTCTGTGTCTTCTACGTCTGTGGCTGTCCCTTACTATGTTTTAAGAGCCAGAGCCTTGCTCCATATATCTTTTTTGCTTCTTGGTTGACAAGAATGACAAGTTCTTCTCCCTTAAAACTCCCCAAGAACCCATTTCAATGACCCTGAAAAACTGAAAATTTTACAGACCCCATCGGGGCCTTAGGCAGGCCAGAATCACCACTGTCAAAGCACATCATTGAAAACAAATGACTGTGGAGTCACTAGTGGCCACAATGGCCGCTATACCAAGTAAAGATGCAGACCTAACCCTATGTACCCAGATAGCTAAACAAGTAAGAGAGACAAATAGATAAATAAATATCAGTTGATTTTTTTTTTAAGGAAAGAGCTTACATAATACCAACTAAAGGACGAAGTACAATTTATTTTCACTAAATATTTACGTAGGACTATTTTTTAAGTCTTTATGATAATGTAAGTTGTTCTCAAAAGAGTTATCTAAGAAGGATATTAACTATCGTTTTACAGAAAGCAAAACTAAAGAAAGGAAAGGTTAAGCAGTTTGTTGTACAACCAGCTGGTCAAAGGGCTAAGAAGGCAAACATTTGATAAGCTCAGAATGGGCTTGGCTGTGCTTTTTGGACCCTGAGCTTGGTCCACCCTGGATTCTGGTGCTAAAGCATGGTGTCATTGGAGACCACTGAGGGCATTCCCCATCTGTTACACATTACATATACCTAGAGGCAGACAGGTCTACACAACAGGAGAAACCCTTCTGGAGCAAATTCTGTTTTCATTTCAACTTTAGTAGAGCTAATTCTTACCCTGTGTAGCACTCTGCAAATACCAATTATGTGTGCTATATATGACACTAATCTATTCTGACAACATAGGACGAGGAGCAGAGTGTACTAGGTAGTCCTACATGAAGACATACCGATATAGACGCCCTCACACAGAGACCTACGTCAACACCAAGAATGGCACATTCTCAGACATGAATACACAGAGAGTAACCCAATGCTCATTCAACCTTACGCAGCTACAAAACACACACAAACACAAGTATCTTTTTTGGTTTCCTCACTCTGATTGAACACATCTATTCACATCTGAGCCCGCCAATGCTCCATCCAATCCCCTTTCACAGTAGGAGCTGACCCTCCAAGCCTCCGAGTCAGCCCTGACAGAGGCAGATATACTATCATCAGCAGCCTTTATACTCACACTCCTGATTCCTGACTACATCCACCTGGACAGCCTCATCCCATGCCCTTAGAATGGTGGTTCTCAACCAAGGGTAATTTTCCTTCAGGAGGCATTTGGCAATGTCTAAAGACGTTTTGATTATCATAACTTAGTGGGCATCTCCTAGGTAAAGGATGCTGCTAAACACTCTACAATGCTCAGGTCAGTCCCCCACAGCAAAGAGTCACCTGGCCCAAAATATCAATAGTTCCAATGTTGGGAACTTTGCCTTTGAAGGAGGAGTGAGCAATTGTCTTCCCCTTAGCGACTTGCTAATAAATCACCTAAGACTGCTTCCTCATTGATAACTGGCCGTGGTTGGTACCATAGGACCCCAACCCTGGTTACAGCTCCTTGGACCAGGTTCCTATCCCAAGGACAGCCAAGGTAAACTAGCCAGTTCCTAGTGAGGCAAACCAGTGAGAAGGTTATGCCAACAGGAACCACAGTGATTTTCTGGACCAGGCCATGTCCAGCAATTTGAACTAGAGGTTAGAGTGGAGAGCTAGGGCAACTGGTAGTAGAAGCGAAAAATGAAAAATACTGAGAAAGAGCAGCCAAGGGCCAGAGTCAGCCAATGGCACCCAATAGAGGAAAAGAAGCACAGAGTGAAGGCAGCTGGTTGGGAAAGCAGCAGGGGTGATCAAAGCAGATGCAGGGAGTCTACGGCCATGCCACCCTGAACAAGCCTGATCCCATTTGATCTCGGAAGCTAAGCAGTGTCAGGCCTCGTTAGTACTTGGATGGGAGACCACCTAGGAAGACCAGGTACTATAGGCATAAAAAATAAAAAAATAAGGGATTGTAATCCAACAAGGTCCTTGTAATCTGTGAGGTCAACCAAGGGTCACCTCACCTAAAAAAAAAAAAAAAAGCAGATGCAGGAAGACTGGGGCACCATGACATCTGATGATCAGAAAATGCTTTTTAGCAAGAGTCAGTGAGAACCAAGCTATTCTGAGGAAACGTCCACCTTGTTCTAAAGTAGGAGCTGTAGGCCTGGCTGAAAGATGGTTTCTGTGAACCTATGAGTCTCACTTCCTTTGTTACTGCCTGTGACCTCATGGTAGACCCTGCTGTAGGTTGAATTGTGACCCCCACACACAAAAAAAATACGTTGAAGTGCCCACCCCCTGTACCTTAGCATGTGAACTCATCTGGAGACAGGGTTGTTGAAGATGTAATTGTTTAGAATAAGGTCATATTGGAGTAGGGTGGATCTCTTATCCAATATTAATGGTGATGTCCTTACAAGAAGATGGCCATATGAAGACACAGAGACATGGGGAGAATGTCATGTAAAGATGCAGGCCGAGGTTAGAATGATGCATTTCAAGGTTAGGAATGCCAAGGATTGCCAGCTGTCACCAGAAGCTAGGAGAGAGAGGTACAGATTCTCCCTCGAGGCCTCAGAAGGAACCAGTCTTGCTGACATGTTGATTTTGTTGGACATCTAGGCTCCAGAACTATGAGAATAGTTTTGTTGTTTTAAACCACTCAGCTTGTGGTACTTTATTACAGCAGTCCTAGCAAATGGATATAGACCTCATTATCTAAGGTAAGCCATGGGCATCTCTGTGCTTAACACTTCAGCCCTGTTCCTGAATTTTAGAAGGTCCAGGACTCTGGCTCTCCTCTGCCCACACCCCTCACTAGGGTAAGAGTCCACTGGCCTATAGGGATGTGCCCATCCAGAGCTCACATTTTCCTTCTACACCATGATCTGGGCCATAATTCCCCATCCAAATGGCTCTTAGAATGCTTTCATGGTCTGGCCAAGCCTAGTTCTTGAGTCTGTCCTCCTAAGAGTGGACCAAGGGATAGCTAAGGGGCAGCTGTTTGCCAGGAGCATGAGAAACTGTGACACACTGAACTTGTTGGGATCTCCATTTGTTCTATTGAACCTGTCTCTACACAAGTTCACCTCATGCTATGGAACAGAGATGGGACTAAGAAGAGGGCAGGCTGTGGGCTGCAGGTCTCCATTTACACAATTGTCCCAGCCTCCATGATGGTCAGGGGTGGACCTATCACTCACACCCTCATGGATCAGGATTAATGTCCAAGGGATGGGTCTGGGGCATGTTCATTCATCACTCTCTTTGTTCACAGGAGTGGACTGCTGCCTCATTTCTCCTCCTTAGCTCTGACCCATCTGTTTGCCAAGGATGGGACCTCTGGGTGGCCCTCTACATAATCAACTGCAGTTGGCTGGGTTAACTCCTGCTTCCCCTGCCTCCCTCTTCTTCCTCACCAACCTCAGGAAGGGGATCTGCACCAGGCTTCTTAAGAATCCTAGCTCACACCCGTAGCTGGGGTGGGATGTCAAAGCAGAGATCACAAATTTGGGTACCTACAGGGGCCAGGCGAATATCACAACTGGGTATATCTGGCCAGGTGTAAGTACCAGGGTGAGGTAAGGTCTGCAGCAAACTAGGACAGCCAGGCTCCTTCTAAAGTGGCTCCAGCTGATTGTTGCCATAAAGAAAGTGAGCTTAATGTCAAAATGTTTTTTTTACAGAAACCAGAAATCTTAATTTTCTTATGCGTAGTTCCTACTTAACTAATTCAAAATGTTAACACAATGCCCACCAAAAACAACCCAGCCAGACAGGCCAGATGGGTCAGCCAGCTTTATTGCCACTAATCAAACTAAACATCTATACCAGATCAGGTTGGCCAGCTGAGGCAAGCAGAAGCTACCCCACATGTGGTTTGCCCTGACCTCACTGAACTTCACAGTTTGAGGAACTAATGGTGTTTTCCGATGTTGTTATTTTTGCAGCCTGATATAGCTTGCCACCCTCCCCCACCTGGTAAACTCCAAAACAACTCATATGACTCATCTCTATTATCACCTCCCGTGAGTAAGCCTGGACTGACCATTTTCACCTTTCCCGCTCACTGCCCCTTGTTTATGTTTCGGTTACAGCCTAAATCACATGATTTCAGAACTGTTTACTTGTCAGCTACCACTAGACAGTGAACCCCTCGCAGTCTAGGATCTTATCTTGTGTATTCTGTTTCCAGCTCTCTGGCACTTAGCTGACAGGATGCTTGTGGAATGAATAAACAATACGTATCAGTAATAAAACCAACGTCGTGAAGCTACTGGATTGAATTCCAAAATGGCATTTATGACACGTTTATTGACAATGTTTACTATATAAGAGATTAGGAATGGGACAAAATCACGTTTATCAGGATGACCAAGAAATCTGCACTTGAAATGGGAAACTGATACTCACGGAGAAGAGGGTGGAGCAAAAGCAGAGCAATCCAGAAATGAAACTAAAGATTCAGAAGACAGTAAGCCTGTGGCAGGCTCTGATGGCAGGGTCAGTAAGACAACAAACGAAATTAAGCAATTGGAATGGGAAGTTCTTAATGGTTAAAGGGTCTGTGTAGGGGAGGGCTGTGCACAGACAGCTGAGGCCCTGGGATGATAAGAATAAGAAAGTACTTCCAGCACCCTGCTGACAGCCACCCTGAGCAGTGCAGCACTTGTAAAGGGGTTTGTTTTCTCTGGTGATAAGATCATTGTTGATTCTTCCCCCAGAAAGTCCTAGAGGGACTTGTGACTCCTGGTACTGAGGCTTTCATGTCAGTATGGCGCCACCTTGAGGCAGACGTGTGCAGTCACACCGCTAGGCTCCAGGTTCAGATTTTACCTCCATCCAAGGGGACGCCCGACCTAGCACGGTGGCAGATCCAACTTCCTGGCATTTAAATATCACGCACAAATTTTCTTTACACCAGCTGAGGTCCAGCAAAAGGAAGACCAGGCACTCATTTCACAACCCTCCCTGAAGCTTAGTCCTTGTCTTGTGTTTTCCTCCTAACTAGTGGGTAAATGCTCTAGCACAGAGGTTTATTCACCTTTGCTTCTCCCACAGGGCCTTACACACTACACTGCAAGTGTTTTTTAAAACGTCTCTGCTTAGTGCATTTATGTGGAGGTAATAGCTTAAAGCAAGTTTATTTGAAACTCCAAAAACAAATGAAAGAAGCCATACACAAAAGGACAAATATTGTATGATTCCACTTACGTGAGGTAACTAGCATACTCGAATACATAAGGACAAAAAGTAGAATAATGGTTACCAGAGGCTGAGGGGAAAGGGAGAAGGGCTCTCGTTATTTAATGGGTGGAGAATTTCTATTTGGGATGCTGAAAAAGATCTGGATCAAGGTAGTATGGAACCTGAGAAAGAAGATACTTACTAAGAAGGGCTCCTGGTGGCCAACTGGGCTGAACTTTAAAAAAACAGAGCCTAGCAGCCATTTCTACACAGGGGCCTGTCACACAAATTGCACTTAGGACAAAGCCTGCACTAAAGCTGCCTCCCTCCTGCACTGAAGTGCCTGACTATACTGTGTTCCTACCATCTGAGCTAGTGCTTATAAAGGAGCCCCTGGAATTGTATTTCAACTAATAGGACTGATGTCATCCCCATCCAATTGGAGTTACATAGCTATATCCCCATCAGCATCTTCACAGACAAGTCAGAGCAGCTCTATTCTAACCAATCAGGACAGTGACTTTTGGACCAAACTATGAGGATTTACATGAGGATGGACCAATTAGGGATCAAAGGCAGGGACTTCTGTCTGTATAAGTCAGCTCCCCTGTAACTTGGGAAGCACACTTTCCATTGGAGTTTAAAGACTGAGTTTCCCAAACTGGAGCTGAAACACCCAAGACAACTCAGTAGATCAGAGCAGAGAAGAATAGGGCAGTCCACGCAAAAAGGGGCCTTGCCCCAGGGCCATATCCCCTAAAGCTGCCTCACAGCTGTGAGGCATCAAAATTGGGCTGTAATATTATTGGGCTGTTCCATAGCCATACTGTGTCACAACTGAGCTATTGGCACCGAATAAAGTTTCCTTATTCATTGCACCCCAAATTGGGGATTCCTATTGTTGTTGAATTGACACCAACAACCATCAATTAACAATAATGGTGACTGTGAATGCATTATATGCCATTGAGTTGAACATTTTAAAATGGCTAAGATGGAAACTTTTGGAAAGTTGCTCTAGCTCAATATTAGATAAAACAAAGTTTAGGTCAAAAAAGTCACTTCACTATGACAACATGGTCATAAGGAAGAATGATCAGTGTGTGCCGAATAACTGCCTCCATCTATGTAAAGCAGAAGTTGTCAGACCCACGAAGAAAAATTCACAATGCTGGTGAGAGATTTTAACAATGTTATATCAGTAACTATTAGAACAAGTCAAAAATGCTCCTACACATCAGCACCAGAACACATGAATTATTCACAATAGCCCCAAACTGGAAACAACCCAAAAATTCATCAATAGTAGAATAAATACATTGTATTAGATTAGTCCAGTAGAATACTACATAGCAATAAAAATGAACAAGCTACAGTTACATGCAACATGTATGAATTTCAATATAATTTTGAGCAAATGAAGTCAGATGTAAAATACATATTGTATTCTATTTATATGAAGCTCAACAATAAGCAACACTAGACTATGTGTTTAGGATGCATAGTTATGTGATAACATTTTCTTAAAGGAAAAAAGCTATTTTTATAAAGAAATTGAGATATCTCTAAGAAGGAAGGGCAGCACTGTGATTGGAAAAGGGCCTATGAGCTTGGGGGTGGAGAGTAGTGTTGTAGACTTCTAGAGTTTTGACACATTTTATCACCTGGATTGTGCGTATATGGGTATTGATGACAAGCCATTAAGATACACATTTGTGTTTCTGCACCTCTCCAAATATGTATTCTATTTCACAGTTAAAAATTTTTAACGAATTACTAGAGTATACCTTCTGTGGAAAAACAATTATGAACCTAGATATCCATACCTAGCCAAGCTAGCTTATCAAGATTGAGAACAGAATAAAGCTAAGTTGATAGCTGTAAAGATTCAGAGTGTTTACCTAACTATTTACCCTTTCTGAAGGAGATAATTGGAGATGTTGGCCAGGAAATCAAGTGTGAGGAGTACATAGAAAAAAAAAAAAGAAGTATTAGAACTAACCTTGTTAATTTAATGAAAAAAAAAAATCCCAAGGTAATAGTTTGTAGCAGGTATTGAAAGAAATCTGTCTAAATTAAAATAGGAGGTCAGTGGGCTCTAAAAAGATGTCCTTAAGAATTCTGGAATAGACCCTGAGCTATTTTAGAATAAAAAAGAAACTATTGGTGCTATGATAAAAAGACTTTTACTTTCCCCAATTTGGGGGGGGGACAATAAAAAATTCCAAGAAGATAGGAAAAATTCCAAGAAGATAGGAAAGTTATAACCTAAAGTTGAAGCAAACTAAAATGTGGTTTGAATTTGAGCAACTATGGTAGTTTAAGAAAATAATCCATTTAATGATTTGCTAGGAACATTGTCCATTGAGGTTTGTGACATCAAAAGTAAAGAAAATGTAATAACGTCACAATGATTTATAAACTTTAAACTTCTATCAACCACCTAGAGACATACCGTGGGAGATAGTAATGATGTCTGAACAGAATGTTATAAAATTTTCAGCTTTGACAATATAAAAGTGGAGACCCCAGCGGATGGTCAGAGGAACTAAAAGGTGGAAACAGGAAGAGGAGCAGGGGCAGAGCCAAGAGACACTGCTAAAAATTGACAGAGGAAACAAATAGTTTAAGAATAGAATCTAAATTTGCAAAAGTAAATAAGAGAAAACCAATACAACTGTGAAAAAGTGAGACAAAACGGGGAGAAATGGGGTGATATGAATTCTCTAAGTCCTTATTTATCACAAAAGGCAATAGGGGCCATGTTTAGCATTGATAAATTGAGTTAGTGATATATAGAGATATATGAAACCAAAAGAAAAGGTGAAAGTGCTTATTACCAGAGATAGCAATGAGCGAGGGGAGGAGAGAGGGCACCACGGTTTTTTATTGTCTTCTGGCATTTTCTGATTTTTTCATGAACCATCGATAGACCCGAATAAGCAGACTCAAAAGGAGCATTTGGTGAGGAGGCTTCCTTTTTCTATGTACACTTGCTGTGGACGTGTTCATGCCTGTTGCTCAGCACCATTCATTAAGGAGGCCTCTGTTGCCAGGGAAACCAGCTTTTCGCTGATACCAAAGATAATGCTGAGGCCTGCTGTTCACTAAGCAACCTTCCTCTTGATTCATGCCACCTTTCAGAACTATCACTTGTCCCAGTGTGATGCTGTCCAGCTACAGAAAGTTACACCTGCTCTCTCACTTCCCACTTTTTTGCCTGTGACAGTGACGGTTGGGGGCTATGCCAGGCAGCAGGACCTGCGTCCTTGTTTTATTTTAAGCAAACCTGCTCATGAGAAATGAGATCAGTCATTTTTTAAAAATGATATACATCAAAGCACAGAGAACAGTATAAAAACCACATTACTTTTTCTATACTTGCTTCACTGACCCAAGGGAGAGAGAAGCAGATTTTTTTTTTAACACTAATTATGTTATTGTATAAAGTATATAGAGTGATACACAGATATTAAGTATAGTTTTATGAGTTTTGACAACTATATATACCTGTAGAACCAATACCCCCATGAACATAAATAGATCACTTTCACTGTCCCAGAAAGTTCCTTCTTGGACCTTTTTAGTCAATCTCTCTCTCTCTCTCTCTCTCTCTCTCTCTCTCTCACACACACACACACACACACACACACACACACACACACACCCTACCCCCACCTCCCTGCCCTTCCTGTACCCCACACTCCCTTCCCCCAGGCAGCCACTACTAAGTTCTGTCACCATGGTCTCACCATAGTTTGGATTCTTCAGTTCTTGATCTTCACATAAATGGCATGTTTCCTTTTGTATCTGGTTTCTTTTGTTCGAGATAATGTTTTGACATTCATCCATGTTATCATGTGTCAGTAGCTTGTCCCAGATTAGTATTCCACTGTATAAATAGAACACATTTTGCTTATCCATTTCCTGTTGATGGACATTTGGTTTGTTGCCAGTTTGGGGTTATTAAGAACAAAGCTGCTATGAACATTCTTTAACAATGAAGTGTTTTGGTCACAGGTTTTCATAACTTTTGAGTAAATACCTAGGAGTGGAATGGCTGACTCATGAGGGTAGTTAAACTTGATTCATTTTTTAAATTGTGGTAAAACACACAAAGTAAAGTTTACGATCTTAACCATTTTTAACTGTGCAGTTCAGTGGTATCAAGTACGTTCATATTGCTGTGCAACCATCACCATTAACCATTTTCAGAAATTTTTCATGTTGCGAAACTGAAACTCTGTACCCATTAAATAATAATCCCCATTCCTCCCTTCCCCCGCAGCCTCTGGCAACATTTCTGCTGTCTATGAATTTGACACTCCAGGTGTCAAGTTTGACACTGGTGGAATCAGACAGTATTTATCTTTTTTTGTGACTGGTTTATTTCACTTAGCATAATGTCCTCAAGGTCCATCCATGTTGGAGCATATGCCAGAATTTTCTTCCTTTTTAAAGCTGAATAATATTTCACTGCATGTATATACATTTTGTTTATCCACTCATCCATTGCTTTCACCTTTTGCTATTGTGAATAATGCTGCTATGAATGTAAGTGTACAAATATCTCCTTGCATCCCTGTTTTCACTTCTTTGGGTGTCTACACCCAAAAGTGGAACTGTTGGTTTTTAATTTTCTGAGAAATTGTCATACTGTTTCCCATAATGACTGTTAGCATTTACATTCCCACCAAAAGTGCACAAAGGCTCCAATTACTCCACATCCTTGCTAGCACTTATTTTCTATTTTTTTAAGTAGCTACCCTAGTGGTGTAAAACTGATTTATTTTTAAAAAACCTTTTCATTATAGAATTTTTAAACATACACAAAAGATGAGACACCTCTCCATGCACAACCCAAACCTTTAACAATAATTGACATTTGATAGTAGGCAGAGAAGGACATACCTCCTCTATAGAGGCTATGAGAATAGAGTCAAACAAGAATAAGGCTGAGTAACTGGTGTCCTCTGTTTCTGCCTGTGTTCAAGTTGTGGGACAACAGTCAAGCACACTTGGTAAAAAAGCAACAGAGAAAGGTCACACTCAATGGGCCATCAAGGAACTCCCACCATCATTTATCCCTCAGACTGTACCCAACTAACAAATAATTTTCCTTTATCAAAGAAGGCTGAGTCTCTGATTTGTCTTGGTGACTCCTGTGATCCACCAGAGGGAGACTAAACCAGAGGCTGTGGGTAGTACCTTATCTGACAGCATTAGTGGGGCTGGTGAGCTTTCCTTGTTACACGAAAACTTGAGGAACCCAAGCTAAGCACAAAAGCCAGAACTGAATTCTCCATCAAACCAGTGGCTTGCCCTTGACCGACATGCCCATGCTTGAAGAAAGAGCCAGTGTCCCTTTCAATAGGGAACTCCTGAAATGAGTCCCATGACCATCTGCAAGCATAAGCCAGCTATCTCTGAGCTGGCTTATTTTTTCCCCGCCAGGAAATCATGGGATCAGAAATGGCAGGTATCCCTTGTATGAATTGTACTTTCTTATTTTCTGTATTCTTGATGCTTTGGCATCTGAGGCCTTGCTGACCCAAGAAGGACTGCCCCACCAGGGCTGGCTAAGACCTAGACATAGGTACATAATTCCTACTCATTTCTTACACTCTAGGAGGCAATATTCCTGTGCTCCATTCCATGGCCAAGTACTATACAACTTAGAGACAGCTCCTATCTCCCAGAACTGGCTGAAATTACTCAAACTAGGCAATCCTAATCTGGTTTACCCTGCCTTGCCTCACCTCTTTCATGGAAACCACAGAAGAGATCCCTGCCCAGGCTTTCTCCCCACTCATGGCTTCTGACTGACCTTGGTGCTTACCGGTGTGGCCCTGCATGGAGTGGAGTGTCCCCTCCTTTTGGGAACTTTAACAAACTATCTTTTCAATGGAAGTCATCTCCTGATGTCTTGGCCTTACCATACCTGATTAAGATAAAACCTGCATTTTAAAACAACCCTTCTTCAGCCCTAATTTCTCACCCAAAAGGCCTATGAATGGGGCAAATAGTTCACTGTAAGTTAGCTCCTTCATAGAAAAAAAAGAAAAAAGAAAAAACAGTACAAAGACCCACACCTTGACATATCCTAGAAAATTTTATGAAGTATAAATTTTGAAATGTAGATTTTAGAAAAACTATACTATCTATGTTCACTTCTAGAGAAAGTTACTTAAGAGACTTATCCCAAAGGAGAGATTTTCCTTAATTTTTCAACAGTGTTTTGATGTTTCCAGAATAAAGTTACATTATGTAAACTCTCTCTATGGATGGTATTCCCTCTAATTTTGCAGTTGGCCTTAACTTTTCATAGATGCTGTCATCCCATCAAGATAAAGGATGAGAGCCTAGCTAGTTCATCTTCCAGACAACCCAAAGTGAGAACCCAGGGTTAATTTCAGTCTTGCACCTTGCATAACAAGGGAAAGGATGGAAATGAGACATCATATGATTTTATCTTCAGAAGCAATAGTTCCTTTATATAGATAAAACATAAAATTAAATAGAAAATGAAAAAGTAATCTAAAAGTTATCCCAAACTGGAACAAATATATCTAAATGAGTATCAAGTTGGTGACAATAACCATACACAAAAAATTACTTCAATTAACTTTGGAGTACAGTATTTTAACTATACATTCTTAGTAAAATATACTGTCGATTAGAACTAGACAGAATTCTCAATTTCATTTAGTAATCTTACCATTAGTAACATTACTACTTTATATGATTCTGAAAGTATTTTCTGTACATTATAGGACAAAGTAAATGATATTATGTTACTATTTTAGAAATATTTTCAGTATAAAATATCGGTACAAAATCAAAGAAGTTAGATAAAAACTGTACAATGTTACATTTGAATGAGAAATATCAATATGGCCTGTTTTCTCATCAAAAAATATGTTTTAGCTCTGTGCACTAGGAAGGCCTAGAAACAATGACAGCCCATGAACAATAAGCAATATCAACATCGTATTGGTGGTCCTTGCCCATCATTCTCTCTTTCAAGGAACGTGTGCTCCAGACCAAGTATAATGGGGTAGGAATGTAGAGATGAACCAGGATAATCTTATGCAGAAATGCATGGATGCTATCAAAGACTAATGGGATCATGGCAGGGGATACAGGAGCCACCTCAGAGAAGTTCCCGGTGGTCAAGGATGAGGCAACATGAGCATCAAAAAGAATAATGACTGGTAAATGACTGAAGCAATTAAAAATATAAAAGTCACATTATAAATAAGTTTTTAGCAAAATATAAAGTCCGCAAATGAAGAAAAAAGAAAAGATACCAACTCCTAACTCTGAAAATTAGTAATTAAAGGGGAAGAATTGAACATTTATTTTGACTTCAACAATTATCTAATGGAGGCCTGTCAGTACCAGGCACTGGTCTGGACACTGGTGATTCATCAGTAAAGCAAAATAAATTCCTGTCCTCGTGGATCTTGTCAGTGACTCCTTTGCATGTCTGCTTCAAATTATATTTCGACGTAACCCAATAGTTGTAGTTAATAAGGAAAATTCTACTTTATAGAAGAATTTCAGCTAATAAATGGAGAAGGAATGATAAGAGTTAGAAAAATAACTATATTGCAAGTCCTAATTAATAATGGAGTTGGGTAACAATGATCTACAGATCAAAACTATCCAGTGAAAAAGACTCACAGGGAAATTGACACAAACAGGATCAGACTAATAACCATCTAAAACCATTGGCTGATTTTAGCATTACTAATACAGGGAAGACCAGTTAATCTGTGATCCTGATGTGAGGCAATAAGTACACAGTACCACCTTTCCAGGATGCTAGTGACAAGGTTAACCTGCATCCATCTAATCAAGCCTTTAGAACTAACTTTAAGACTACACGAAATATGGAAAATAGAGGAACAAATCAAACGTGACTAGAAAGAAAACAGATAAATCTCTACAGCTGACTGGGTTTCTTCAATAAGACAATGGCATGGAAAAAACTGGGGAGCAAGAGGAGGGATCCCTCTGGAAGAAAGGAGATTTAAGAGCCACAACAACCAAAAATGGTATGTGGACCCTGCTTGGACCCTGATTTGAAGAAGCCAACTTTGAAAAATCATTTTTGAGAACCATTAGAGAAATCTGAATATGTACTAGGCATTAGTTTTTGTCAGAGAATTATCATTCGGTGTGGTGCATTGTAATGACAATAGCATTGTAATAATATGAGAAAATGTTTTTTTTTTTACAGATTAAATAAGGACTTCAGTGCTAAAGGAGTTATTTCAGTGGTCAGCACTGTATCCACCATGAGCCAAATAAAAATTCAAAGCAATAAAATAATAAAGGCTTAGAAATTTATATTAATAGGTCTGACATATAAAAGATTATTAAACAAAGCATAAAAATTTTCAATTAAAGGATATGAAAAAAAATAATAGGAAGAATAAAAGAAGATAAAAGCAGCAGCCAGGAAATTATAAAACATTAGCATGGATATATAAACAGAGGAGAAAATTCTTTGAAAAAGACAAAAAAAGAAAATAAAAATCTGTAATGAGGCTAATTAATAAAAATATAAAATCCAAACATTAGGAATGAGAGAGGGAATATAACCAGAGACAGAGGAGATAAAATAAAAACTCAATAAATTTGAAAACTTTAATGGAAAATTTCCTAGGAAAATAAAAAAATTGAAATTCAATATGCAAAAGACATAGAATTGGGAATCTGTCAATAATTACTTAATGGGGCACTAATTCATTCCTTTCAGATAAACTTTTTCAAACCCTCTAGAATCAGGTAATAGGCGTACCATTTAAACTATTTCAGAATACATATCAAAATATGAACATTTTATAATTTTTATTATATATTTAATACAAGAACATCTCAAAGAATTCTAGATTCCTAAAGGATTATTCCTGCGTCAGCAGAGAGATCCCCTTTCTCAGCCATTGCTGCCATAACCAGATGTCAAGACAGTGAAGATTCTGGCAAACAGGTAGTTCCTTCAAAGGAACTGGAGACATGAGGCACTCTGGTAATGGCAGCAATGGCAGAGTGGGACAGGCACTGGAATGGGGGTCAAAAAATAGCTTTTGTTCTGCTGCAACTCCATATAACCTAAGAGTGTTACTGTCTATGGTAAAATTACCTGTGTAGACTACAACCTCTTTAAAGATGGTGTTGAATCACGTATTGTGATTTCCCAATATACAAGCAGTGCCTAGTAGAGCAGTAAGTGGAAATAGGGAAAGGGGTAAAGGATATGATGTAAGACGGCATCAGAAGAAAAGGGTGTGTATAGGGTAAGCGTGGGTACAGATCACTCAGGGTCTTAGAGACCATAATAGGTCTTGAATTTTATTCTGAATGGATACTAAGCCATTGGAGGATTTTGAGCAGAGGAGTGGCATGGTCTGATTTATATTTTTAATTTTTAAAAAAGGACCACTCTAGTTGCTGTGTGAATAAATTATTATGTGTGAAGGACAGAAGCAGGGTATATACCAGAGCATACCAAGAGAAACAGGTGCACGTTTACTGAAAGGCAGATACAAAAATGTCCACAACAACTTTATTTATAATAACCACAAACTGGAAACAACCAAAATTTCCATCAATACTAAATTCATAAATTGTGGTAATGCCATACAAGAGAATACTACACAGAAGTAAAAAATGAACAGCTGTTACATGCAACAACATGGACTCACGTACATAATGTTGAACTAAAGACACAAGAATACATATAATCATTACATTTACATTGTTTTAAAATAGAAAAAAGTAATCTAAAGTGATAAAGGTCAGAATAGTGGTTATATGCGTGTGGGAGGGATATAAGGACACCTACAGGATGCTAGAAATGTTTACTATCTTGATCTGGGTGATGGGTTCAAGAGTGAAATATAAATCCACACTTAATATTTGCACACTTTACTAAATATAAATTTTATCTAAAAAAAAGTATTTTGAAAGAAATTCTGTAAATGAAGATCTACAACCATGTGTTAATCAGCAGTGCTGTCTTCCAAATATTTCTGGTTTTCCAACCATGCATGTGACTGAACTTTGGTGGCTAAGGTTTACTTGAACCAAAAGTACTCCAAGGGCCTATGAGTGACTTGCCAGACTCTTTTCATTTCCCAAAACGAGCAGCCACACCCAATATGGCATCTGCTTGGTCAGCCTGAGTCCCAGAATGAGGACAACTTAGAGCAGTGATCAGTTAATACTTTCTGTAAAGGGTCACACAGGAAATATTTTAGACTTTGTGGGCCATACATTCTGTAACAACTACTCTACTCTGCAACTGTAGAACACAAGCAGCCATAGACAATACACCAACAGGCAAGTCTGCCTTCCAATAAAATCTTACTTACAGAAAGCAGCAGCAGAACAGATTTTGTCTGTGACTGACCCGATCTAGAGCTAAGTCCTTGCCCAAGTGAGAGAAAAACTGTGTGAGTTATTGAGATCTTGTTGTTACTATATGGCAACTAGCCCATCCCAATACAGAAACTGGTTCTTTTTACACAAAAGCTCAACTATTGAACATTGGCTTGGCTGTCATAGGCATTCAGGACACTGCTATTGGAGGATGGAAGAAATAACTTATGCAGGAACAATTCAAGTTATGGATGGGTGAAACCGTCCCTTGAGAGAAACTAGAAGGCAGATAATGTACCCTTTACCAGAGAAAAAAAAATTTATGGTTGCTGTGGGCTGCACTTGACAAGATACACAGGAAAAAAAGATAAATTCAGAATTCATTAGTTTGCAAGCAGAAATGCTAGGGAATAGAGTGAGTTTACAAATTCAATTACCTATTGAGTAGGATGAAGCCACTTCTCAATGACAAAGACGAATGAGAACTGTTTTAATCCAATGGTTGACTAAAACCCAATGAAATCACTGGATGATTATCACACCTATTAAGATCTCTGAAAAAATTAATGTGCCCCAAACTAAAATCCACCTAAGAGTATAACACTGATCCCTTAAATTGGACAAAATGGCTCAGGGAAAAAGAGAGTAAGGGTATGACTCTCCCATGAAGTCTGAAGCTTCCAGTTATTCAGAAATTACATTCAGAGAAGCTTACGAATAAGAAACCAAAGAAATATAGCAAATCTAGTAAGTTTTCATTAGATGTCACTTTGGGATCATCTTCCTTGGGGAGGTGATGAGAACAGTCTGTATGTAGGAAAGCAAGTGAACTGAATATTTAGTGATCAGAAGGGCTGAGTCATTCCTCTAACATTTTGCTAAATTTACTTACTTTTAAATCCCAGAAGTCAGAAACCATCTGTGAAAAAAAGTAGCAACAGTATGCCATTTTCTCCTGTGACTGATGCTGACAAAAGGAAAATGGATATTAACTCTTAAGTGGCACTACCTTTTTCTGATACTGAATTTAACTTATTAATTACTTAAGTATTGTGTCAGTCCACTAAATAGTTAGTTGTCCAATCATTTTCATCCAGGTTTCTTTGGAAGTCTGCCTTTAAAAAATTAAAAAAAAAAAAAATTAAGACTTCTATATGAAGGAGGTAAAGACTTAAGTACATAGTGGATTTATGTGAGTATGCCTGGGTTTGCATCCTGGCTTTACTAGTTATGTTTGTTAGGGCAAATTACAATCTAAGTTTGTTTCCCCACCAACAAACATATAATAAACATTTGAGCCACATGCCACGCACTAAGCTACATTCTGGGAATACAATGAGATCTCTACTCACAAAAGAATTTAGCATCATTCCTTAATTTGTAATACGTGGACAATAATCACCCAGTGAGCAGACTAAGGCAAGACCACTGTGACGGTGAAATAAGACTGTGAAAGGGCTTCAAAGATTGTAAAACACTACACAAACATTTATGCATCCAAACATTTATTGAAATGCCAGGCATTATACTAAGCACTGGAGACACAACAGTGAGTGAGGCATAAGGTTCCTGCCCTTATAAAGCTTACAGTCTAGCAGTGATTAAGAAGAAGGAACAATAAAGCGTGCTAAGTGTGTGGGTGGGAAAGAATGGCTGTTTAGGGAGTGCGTAGTAGGGGCAGCTAGTCTAGAGGGTGTCAATGAAAATTTCCTAGAGGAAGTGGTCTATCAAATGAGACCTGAAAGATAAATAGAAATTGTGCCTTATCTTAGGAACAGTGAGAAGGCAGTGATGTGACCAGAAATGCCTTTTGGAACAATCTGGCTGCAGTGTGAACAGGGATCAAAATCAGAGAGAGAAATAAATGAGGAGGCTGTTGCTATCATCTAGGTAGGCTAATGGCTGGAATGAGAATAGAAGCACTGGCAAATTGAGAAAAATTTAGACAGCAGACGTACCGGAATGGTTTTTATGAGTAGATGTGATGAAAGAAAAGTCATGGATAACTTAGTTTTGGGCTTGGCAAGTGCAACTGAATGGTTAGTAGTGGTAGTGCCATTTATTAAGAGGATACATGAGAGGAGAAGCAAGTTTGGGGGCGAGCCAATGACATGCCATGGTGCCTATGAGACAGCAACATGGACTTGTTAGAGATTAGATATATGAATTAGGAAAGGTCTAGAAAGGAGATATGAATTTGGAAGTCATTTGCATTCAGGTGGTAACTGAAGCCATGAAAGATGAGAAAGCTAAGAGATGATGTGAATAAGATAGCCTAAAAAATCCCAAGAACACAGATATTTAAGGGAAAGAAGTATCTGCAAACAAGACTAAGCATACCTGGAGATGTTATCTCCTCAAAGCCAAAGTAAACGAGTATTTCAATGAGAGCAGTCAGTAGTATCAGAGGGTAATACTGACAAGGACTTCGTGAGCTAAGTGGAGCAGTTTGAATGGAAATATCGGAGACCAGGAACACAGACAAATCTTTCAAGAAGAAACCAGTAGGAATGGGAGATGCAGAGGGGTAATACTTTTTTAAAAATAGTACTTATTTTAACTGTATTCACTGATATAACAGGACCAATGATAACTATTTTATAAAAAATATTTCAAACACAAAAGACTGCCATGCAGGTACAGAATTACTAAATACAGAAAACAGTAAAATACACACTTTTTTTCTTTTTTTTTTTTTTTTACAAACAAGACTAATTTATAGTAAACTCTCTATTATTCGGGATCCATTTAAAATCCTTGGCTTTTATCTCCCCCGCCCCCCAATCAGTGACTATATGATGCAAACTAATTTTATTACCTTAAACAAAATATATACTAGAACTTCACAAAATGTACAAGACTTTAATACTTGAGGAACTGGGTTAGAAAGCAGAAACAGCTTTCAGGTCTCCAATCATCCTTTCAATAAAGTACTTGGCATGACAGAAAATACTCCAAGCTAGTGGGAAATTACCGGTAGATTTTTGTTTGGTTGGTTTTTTACTATGTTGGTTTTCCAAATACTTAAGCCTACTTACTATTCCCTGTTAACCAAAATTTCAATTTGACCACTCTTGATAAATATCTTTGTACCACTTGCTTGTCAACTAATTACCTATAACAGAAAAGAGCCTTTAATCAATTACTAACTTACGCTATTGTGAGCAACCAGAACCTGTCAAGGCCTTTAATGAACCTCACCAGCCAAACTTAGAAGGTTGGAATTAGATTCCCCTATGTCAGTTTGCCCAAATTGACCTAATTTTGCTTCTACCGGTAATTTTCCATCCCTCAAAATAAAATGATCTACACTGGGGATCTACTGGCACTTTCAGAGGGATAATTCTTCATTGTGCCAGGTTGTCCCATGCACTTAAATGCCAGCAGAACCACCCTCCACCCCAAAGTAAATGTATCAACGAAAATGAGACCCCCATGTTTGCCAACATCCTTTGGAAAGAAAAGTTACTGTCTCTGGTTGAGAACCACTGACACAATTTTTGTCTTGGGCTCCTATGTTATCTTTGATTATTCAGTTACCAGTTCCTTCTAAATTCTTAGTTGCATCCTGGTTCCTTGAATTGGCTGTATTAGTGACCACAGAATATAATGTATTACAATCATTAAGACAGGACTTTAGCACAAGTTTTCAAATTGTACTTGAGAGAATCTAGAAATTGGGTCCTGTTTTTAAATCATTTTGCTTATTTGGCTTTACTGTATGACTTCCTTTTGATCATTAATTTAAATTTGAGAATTACTGTTTTAGCACAAAGCAGATGGCTCACTAGAAATATGAAATTGCTAAGATCCACGAATAAAGGTGCTTCTTGAATTAAATATTACCTGTGCACTGTCTCAAATGCAGAATGTGGGGGGCAGTTTCAAATTCTATAATAAATCCATTTCCAACAGCTAACAAAATCTGATAATATATCACTATAAAACAAAGGGTTTCCTTTAAGCAGAATTTCTTCATAAAGGTAAGACCCATGCAGACAGGACAAATAAGCTAAAATATTTCACACCTCCTGATTCTGGTGTGCAAAAATCTTTTTTTCCTTATCCTTATTAATAAGGCTAAACTTCTGCCTAAAATAGAAAAAAGAATCGCTAATGGGCAGTCATTAAGATTCTATACTTACCATAATCCTTTATTAGGCAAGCTGGTAAAACAGCACCCAATTGTGAAAAATTCAGGAGAAACCTCCAATAATTGATTAGTCTGATCTCCAAATTGCAGGAAGCCTTCAACCTGCAATTTAAAAATAATCCTTGCTCCTAAAATTTTATTTTCTCTATTAATAATAGTTATCGCTGTGGTAGGTAGGGAGGAGGGGAGATGGAGGTAATCTGTCAATATTTACCTCAGATTCAGAAAAGTTTAAAAAAAATAGTTTCAAACTTTGTTAGACAAAATACTTCCAATGAATGTACGTTCTTCCTTTACAGAAACTTCTGAACTTGCTATGCGAGTTTCTGTAAATTTGCTCAAACGTACATTTAAGGAGTTGGTAATTTCAGACTATACGCATTAGAATTTTAACATTTTGTTAAAGGCTAAAATTTCTTTGAAACACCTTAAAAACAGACTTCTAATTAAACTCACATCATCAGTTCTAAACTTCTTTAAAAAACAATTATGCCATAAAAGCAAAAGAAAACGATTTTATCATGAAGTTTTAAAAGAGGTGTTCGCATGTTTCAGTTCCATGCTGCATCTTGAGGTGAAAAAAAAAAGTCAGAAGAATTTAAATCATAATCAATTTGGATGAATAAACTTGGTGCTTTCCCATGATTCAAATTAGTAAATTTGGAAAATCAAACAAATTTTTTCTTTTAGAACCGGATTCTTCTTGTTTCAACGTTGAACTACACATCTTTATGGATTAGGTTCATTTCTTCCTCTTACAAGAGCATCCCAATGCGGCTCTATTTCAGTTGTGGCAATCCTAAACAGGGCGTGGAGATGCTCATCTGTCAATGGCTGGCTCAAAGTGTGTTGGTTTCGAGTCAAATATGAAAATGCCTTTTCGCAGATTTCGCTACTGTCAAACAAGGATGCCACCTTACAGGCAACCCCTTTGATAATCGGGTAAGATTCTGCGGGCAGTCCAGCGTAGAACTGCCCCAAGTCTTTGTTTCTGTACTCATTCCAAAGGTTAGTGTTTGCCTGAAGTTTTGTGAGCTCCACCCTTACCGAAATAGGGGCATACTCAGGTTTAAAGTTAAACGGATTTGCAAAAAGTTCTAAGTCCTTTTTAATGAACTTGAGGTCCTTAAAATGTCTCTCAAATTCTTTTTGTAGGCGACAGATTACACCTTGATACCGATCTGCGGCAACTACTTTATCATCTTCTTTAAGATGCTGTTTCAGCTCATCAGCAACTTCTCGGAGGCAAGCAAAGTGTGTGAGATTTTTTTCCTCAATATGTCTGTGAATTACATTCAGCTTAGCTTCAAAGGTACAAATATGGTCAAAGGCAGCAGCCGCAAAGACTTTATTGACTCGCAGTAGCTCACTGAGTTCTCGGAGATGGTCCATAATATCCACCAAGAAGGCAAAGTCACAGAGCCATTGTTTGTCGGTGAAATGGACTGTTGTCGCCCCTACTGAAACCAAGAACGCTTCTATCTCCTTCCTTAGAGAAAATATTAGCTTTAAAGTTTTCCCTTTTCGGAGCCAATTGTTCAGACACCGTCCATTAACCCTTTCGCCATGCTCTGATTCAGATTCAGTTAGTAAAGCCTGAAATTCCGGTCGCCGAACGCCTCTTGTCTTGATCAACACTATCCATTCAGACACGGTATTTATGACCTGATTAACGTCAACATCATAGGAGCTCAACAGTTCCAAGTGAAGGAACCCTGAGTAATGGATGACATTCCAACAGTTGGGGCTTACAGCCTTCTCTCTCATGTACGACACCAGTCCCGAGTTCTCACCAATCATCCTCAAAGTGTGGGTCGTGGTGAGGCCGACCATTCGCTGCAAGCTGAGCCCCGCTGTCTGCAAGGCCTCGAGGATTGCCGCCATGAGGGCACCAACACTGAAATGATGAGTCAGGTTGACTATGGTCAGGAGCTCTTCTTGCACCTCCAGGTCCTGGTCTACGCCGCGGACAAAGACCAGGAGGTAGTTCTCGTAGGCAACAAAAGCCTGGTCGTCCAAGGCAAGGGAATAGGCTCTGAAGTCCTTGGCGCGGCTGAAAAGCTGACTGCGCAGATTCTCGTTAATTTTAAGGACCCTTTGCTGGGTGGTCTCTGGAGACAGATCGATGCCGCCGATGACGCTGACGTGATCTGGCAGGACATCTCTCAGCAGCACCTCCATGCACTGGTTTACGAAGCCGCCCTCGGCCCAGCCGCGACCCTTTAAGGCCAGGAGGCGCGCGAGCCCCAGGCCTGCGCGAGCCGCGCGCTCCTCGGGGGTGGGCGGGGGGATCTCGGGCAGGTCCCCCCGCCGCAGACGCTCCACCAGGGCCGCGCGCTCGCCCTCCTCCACGTACCGCTCGTACGACTGATGCTCGGCCTCGTAGTGGCGCCGGACGTCGCGCTCGCAGACGGGGACGACGACGTGGCCGCAGACCAGGCACAGGGCCCCTTCGCCCTCCGGCGGCTCCGCCACCAAGAAACGCTGGGTCCACTCGGGCCGGAAACCCCGAGCCTCCTCGATTTCCATCTTGCACCTCTTGGGTGTCATCCACATTCTACTGGAGGGAGGACACAGGAACAAGGCCAACCTCCGCCGCGGGACCGCAAGGATCGGGGCGGAGCAGGAGTCAGCGCGAGGCACCTCCCCCGCTCTGCGCCAGATCACCCCAGCGGGGGGACACCCGCCTCCGCGATCGCACCTCCGTTCCTATTGGCCGGGATGGCGGACAGTGATGTCTAGCGCGCAGGCGCAGGCCCTCCTACCTGGTGGTCCGAAACCGCTTTAGCGGAGCGCGAAAAGCCCCAGAAAGCCCCAGACCCTAGGAGTTTGACTGGCATTCAAGCTGCCCAATCAAGAGCTCCCTGGCTCGAAAGCAGCGCTGCCATTGGACGGCGAACACAGAGTCGAGGGAGGGCCGTGAACACAAAGCACGAAAGTGATTGGCTGGAGGCACTTCCGGCGAGCGTGTCCACGTGACCTGGGGTCCGCTGGCGCCAAAATGTCGTTCGTAGCGGGCGTTATTCGGCGGCTGGACGAGACCGTGGTGAACCGCATCGCGGCGGGGGAAGTTATTCAGCGGCCCGCGAACGCCATCAAGGAGATGATTGAGAACTGGTACGGAGGGGGTCGAGCCAGGCTTCCGCAGACGCTGTGACTTAACGGGCCGCTCGCCGCCATGGCGCGGACACGCCTCCCCGCTCCGGGCGGGGGCGTGCACGGCGCATGCGCGTGGAGCGGAGGCCGTGGGGTCCTGCCGTCTCCGCGGGTACCTGTTTGAGCGCTGTCGCGAGACTTTCCCAGGGTTGGGGGTGCGAGTGGAGGATACGCAGTATCTTAAATGTTGCCATTAACTAAGAAATACTCCATATATAGAGAGAGAGGGTGCACGATTTTTAATGTAACAAAGTTTTCGGTGGGGAAAATCTCCATTCAGAGGGAGGATGTGCCATGCTTATTTCAGAAATCATGCCCATTTCAGAAATCATGCACATTCAAGAGTACAAGTTATTGTTTATTTTAAATGTTGAGATTTTAGGACAGGCCGGTGGCCTTTACCTGGGTTTAACTGGTGATTTCCCTGTTGCTAAATTAGTGGTGCTACTTAGTGTATTCCTGCACTTTACTTTGGGGGAAGGGGGAGTGACTGCAAAGATGCTTGATTTTTATGGGTATTGCAAGGATTCTGAAGTTTAGAACTATCACCAAATGTGGAGGGAGGAGGTTAAAAATGTGGACAGGTGGACGTAAACTGTAAACCTCAAAAAGGACACATGCTTATAAAATATCTAAGCGTTATATGTGATCTTTTGTGTTGAAATCAGTCGATGCTAATAAAATCGGAACATTAAAAAAAAAAAAAATGCCCCAGCGAAGAATGGTACGTTTGTAAAGAGATTTATCGTGAAAATATAAACCATTCAGGGTAATGGGATTGAAAGAACAGTGCATCACTCAGGCGAAGGAAGAGAATTAGAAGGTAGACAAAAGAAGGAGCATTGAACCTGGGAACGGTTTCTCCTTTTGCCTTTACTTGCCATGGTTTGAAAAGGCTGGCTTTTATTTCTTCAATATTAGAATTAACTGATAAAACAATGTTAGAATTAACTGCACCTATTATCGTACCGTGCCAGAATACTGTACAGCAAAACTAAACATATTAGCTCATTGGCTTATAATTAATTTTATAAGCAGAAACTTTGTATGGAGTCCAGTCATGCTCTTTTTAATATGTAGGTAAAAGTAGCTAGTATAACTTCAATTCAGGGGCTCAAGAGAAAGGTCTTTAATATTTAAGTAATTTAATGTCTTATTTCTGAATAAAGAATTTTCTGTGTGAGGAGCCAATAACATCTTTTACTCATACAGCACCAAGCTGAAATTTTCTCTGGTAGCTGCTCTATGCTTGTAGACTACTCTTTGAAGATACAAAAGAATTATTGGTTTCTTAAAAAACTTTCTATATTGCCATTTTTCTGTTCCCTTGCGTAAATATATTTTCTTACAGAAAAGGGAATGGTAGGGAAAAACATTAAGAATTTTCAAATTTTTAAAAATGACAGGATCATTTTGAGGCTGAATATAGGTTGAGTAAAAAATGTTAGAATTAGTAGGGAAGAGAGTAGTAAAAAGGCATGTGCTAAAAAGACCTTCTACCTTCATTTCTTTCTTAGAAGAACAAAAATGGTGTTTAGTGTCCTATTAGAAATGATAGTTTCCCCTTTGGCCCCTCCCTTTCCGCTCGCATATGGCATGTGAACTGGTAACAGTGTAGTCACAGAGCTGAGAGACAGAGAAAAAACATATTAATTAGACAGTCTTATATTTATCTGGAATTTGTTCTTATCCCATGATTCTCATTAAAGTACGTGTGTTAGCGTTCTTGCAAACTAATAAATTATCTTTTCGGTTTGACTTGCTAGTTTAGATGCAAAATCTACAAGTATTCAAGTGGTTGTTAAAGAAGGAGGCCTGAAGTTGATTCAAATCCAAGACAATGGCACTGGAATCAGGGTAAGTAAAACCTCAGAGAAGCAGGACATTTGTAACCTTCATGTGATACATCTGAAGGAAGTGGCAGACCCTTTCCCAGTTCTAGAAGCTCTGGGCTTTTGTGGATGGGATTGTTGGAAAAATTCAGCACCAATAATAAATATTTATTGAGTACCTGTTCTGTGCTGGGCACTGTTCAGGGTAATAAGAAGGTCAAGGAGTGAGTCATGAGGCCCTTTGAAGGATGAGTTTTCTGGGCAGAGAATAATAAGCAAAGCCACAAAATGGAAGCATGCCTGACAGAGAGGAGGATTGAACAGGGTCGGGGGGTGGAAGAGGAACAGACGAGATCTGAAGGATAAGTATACTGATCATGTGGGACACTGGGCTGTTGTAAAATCTTTGGCCTTTACTATGAATGAGGTGAGATATATTAGAGGGTCTTGAGCAAAGAGGTGACATGGTTTGGCAAGTTTTGTAGGAACCCTTTTGTCTATACTGTGAAAAATAGACTGTAGCAGGATAAGACAGAAGCAGTGAGGAGGCTCTTGGAGCAATCCAGGAGAAGTGGATTGTGCCGTGGACCATTTTGATCACAGCAGAGATGTAAGAAGCAGTGAGATTCTGGGTTAATTACGAAGACAAAGCTCAGATTTGCTGATGTAGGGTATAAGAAAGATAGATCAAGAGTGATTTTAAGGTTTTGGCCTGTGCAAGCAGAAGGAGGAGTTACTATTCACTGATGGGAGAGACTGTAGAAGAATCAGGTTTGGGGTAGGTTTGGAAATTTGTGTGGGGACATGTTAAACCCAAGATACCTATTGGATAGGTGTGTGAGTCGAGTGTAGGGTAGAGGTTTGGGCTGGAGATAAAAAGTTTGTATACTCTCTTGATGGTATTAAAAAGCGATGAGACTCACATGAAAAGGTGCTCAACATCACTAATCATTAGGAAAAAACCAATCAAAACTACAATGAGATACCACTTGATATTCATTAGGATGGCTATTATCAGAAATAGATAAGTATCGCCAAGGACATAGAGAAATTTAAACCCTTGTGCACTGCTGATGGGAATCTAAAGTAGTGCAGTTACTATTGAAAATGATTCCTCAAAAAATTTAGCAATTACCAAACGATCCAGCAGTTCCACTTCTGGTTACATAACCAAAAGAAGTGAAAGCAAGGTCTCAAAGAGATTTGAACACCTATTTTCATAGCAACATATAATATTCAAAAGATAGGTGCAATCCACGTATCAACAGATGGATTAACAAAATGTAATATATACATAAAGTGGAATATTCAGCCTTAAAAAGGAATGAAATTTGACAAATGCTATAACATAAATGAACCTTGAAGACATATTAAGTGAAATAAGCCAGTCACAAAAGAACGGATATTGCATGGTTACTCATATAGATTCTTAGAGTAGTAAAATTCATAGAGACAGAAAATAGAACAGAAAGTAGAAGGGTAGTCACCAGGAGCTTGGGGGAGGGGATAACGGAGAGTTTTTGTTTAATGAGTACAGTTTCAGTTGGGGAGGATGAAAGAGTTCTGGACACGAATGTTGATGGTTGCAGAACAATGTGAATGTACTTCATGCCACAGAACTGTATACTTAAAAATGCCTAAAATAGAGGATTTTTTAATGCATATTTTACTACAATTAAATGTATCTGTAAAATGTATCTATGAAGTGGATCAGTAGTTTTTTAATAAAGAAGTTTTCTAATTTTATCAAATCCATAAGACTGGTTGAAATCATTAAGAGAGTGAGTGTGGTGGACATAGTTCCATAGTGTAGCGGTTAGCATGTCTGCTTTACACAGAAGGTCCTGGGTTCACGCCCCAGTGGAGCCACAGTCCATGGTCTACATCCATGCCACCCTGAACAAGGCCGATGTCTGATCTTGGAAGCTAAGCAGTGTCGGTCCTGGTTAGTACTTGGATGGGAGAACACTTAGGAAGACCAGATGCTGTAGGAATAAATAGTAATAAATAATATAAAAAGAGAGAGGGAGAGAGAAAGTGTACATAGAGAGGGATGACATCCTGGGTTGTTCCACTGTCAGGCGATGAGACAGAACCAGCAAATGATACTGAGGAATGAGAAGTGAAAAGGAAGAGCAGGTCAGTGTAGTATTCCGGATGCCGAGTAAGAAAGGTACTGCTAATTCAAAAACGCTTCAAAGAGTTTTCTTCTTAGATTCAGTCAAAAAAAGGGAAATTCAGAAAATTAGTATTATAATAATTATTTATTTTTGATATCTTCTAGAAAGAAGATCTGGATATTGTGTGTGAGAGGTTCACTACAAGTAAACTGCAGTCCTTTGAGGATTTAACTAGTATTTCTACCTATGGCTTTCGGGGTGAGGTAAGCTAAATGTGTAAAATATCATTTGATGACATTTCTGCCATTTGTCAACATGTTTCTCAACAGGTAAATAAGATGTGATACTTTTTACTTATTAAATATATGCAAATTTAAACACTTAAATTCAGTTTTCCAAAACAATCGTTCACGAATATACAGTGAACTATTTCTATAGAGACCTCCAAAATATTATGTTTCTCTTGATGGAAGAATGCAACATCACCTACATTTTCTTGTCCAAAAATCAAATGTGAATCTGATCATTACCTAGATCTAAATACCAATATACAGAAAATGTAGAGGCCAAGGGAGCATGATAAATGATACTGAGATTGGGAAAATACATGATAAAAGGCTTGTTTCTTTCAACAAATGAACTACAAGGAAAAAAAGTAGAGAAGGGACATGAACCTGTAGATTAAGAGATTTAAGAGACACATGAAACAGCTTCAATATATAGATCTTACTTGGATTTGAGCAAAATGTCAAAATTTTTTTGAGACATATCTGAATGCAGAGTAGTTATTTGACAGTATTAGGAGAAATTATTGTTAAAAATAGTATCATGGATTTTTTTGAGTTTTTATCTTTTAAGATACATACTGAAATACTTGTGGATGAAATTATGCGATGTAGCATAAGAATATGTGATATAGAAAATAGATAAAAATGTTTTTCAGACTAAAAATAGGATCTTATATTTTTGTGATAATATTCTGTGGCTATCTTTTCATTCACTTTCTCCTAAGATGCTGTTAACAGTGCCTGGTTAATACATAAATTTTAATAGCTACATACGATGCTATTACATGTAATTGTAGTCTATTCAAATCATTTCTTTTTGAATATTTATGCTCTGCCATTATTTCCTGTTTAATGCTCTGGTGAATATTCGTGTGTTTTCATACAATATTCATACAATGTGTTTTCTTCAACTATTTCTTTAGGATAAATTTATAGAAATAATACTCATGAGTGAAAATATGTATACTTTTCAAACACTTTGTATTAGATTCCTATTGTTGCTGAAATAAATGACCATAACCTTAGTGGCTAAAACACAAATTTGTTGCCTTACAGTACTGGAGGTCAGAAGACATGGGAGTCACTCGGTCTCACTGTGCTAAAATACAAGTGTTGGCAGGGTTGTATTCCCATTTGGAGGCTCTGGGGTACCAGAGAAAATTTGGAGTAGTTATTTGGGTGGAATGAGAGTGAAGGTAGGGAGGGGAGTAGAGCCATTTACTTTTCATTTTAGGCCTTTCTGTAGTTTCTCAATCCTTTATCATGTGCATGTATTACCATTATTTAATTTTTTAAAATTAAATGGCAGCCATGACCCAGTCACTGTAATTTAGATAAAACCAGAGTGGTCTCAAGCACTCTCTGGCTTACAAAGAGCCCCAAAGTGTTGCAGGTAAGGGCTATGCCAGACTGTCTGCCCTGAGGCTCCCCTAATTTGAATATGCCTCAGATCAAGCCCTAGCAAAGCAGCCTTATTCTGGCTTTCTATTTTTCTGCATCAGTTCTAAGCCCATGACCTGGAGCCTTAGCCTAGTTGTAGGGTATCTTTGGGTTTTTGTTTGTTTGTTTGTTTGTTTGTTTTTACTGTAATTAAAGGGGAAGATTTGTTGAGGAATTTTTCTGTGCCATCATGGTTCTCAGCACTTTGTATGTATTAACTCTTTTACTCTTGGCAGTTCTGCAGAGTAGGTTCTATTAACCTGTTTTACACATGAGGAAACTGGCACTGAGAGATTAAGAAGCATGGCCAGGACACAGCTAGAAAGTGGCAAAGTGGGGAATGGAACCTACAAGTTTGACTCCAGAGCCTCTGCTCCTCTCTACTTCCTCCAGTGCCAGTACAAAGGCCTCCGAAACAGCAAGACCATCTGCCAGTGGCACTCTCTCTTCCTGGTGTATTGTCCTGTGTAATGTCCTTCCTTACACAGGTCTCAAAATCATTTACATTTTGAATAATGAAAATTAACTCAATTAACATAAACCAGGAAAATCCAGCAGTGATCTGGTGATTTTTGGCCTGAGCCATCTTCCTTGTTAATGAATTGAACCTGCCATGGGCTACATTCCCTTTATTCAGCGATGTTGTCAGGCAGACCTCATCCCAGTGCCTGGTTGCATTTCTGATGTCCTCATGAAAGGAGATGCAGATTCCAAAGACCTAGGAAACCAATCTTGATTGCAAGAGAAAAATATGGTCACAACTCTTTATGTCGATTGCATAATTTTAAACTTATATTTCTTAACATGTAATTGCTTACAGAAAACAGTTTTAAATAAAGTGTACGATTTTGTCTATTTGAAGTGACTGTTATCCATTTCTGAAGGCAAGTTTTAAAACTGTTGCAAGATAAATCATTGAGAATATTAAACATACCTGTAACTCTATACCTGAACTCAATTGCTATTAACACATTAATGCTTCAGTGTGTTTCCTTTTGGACTTTATATATATATATATATTTTTTTTCTCTCCCCCTTGTTCTAATGATTATGTTAAAGATTGAATTTTATATCATTTTTAAATTTTTTTAACAGGTCATCAGTAAGTAAGCAAAACGCTCATTGTTGCATCTCTTAATACAAAATGGAAGAGGCAGTCAGATAAGCTTTCCATTAAAAACATGACACGGGGTGACCCAGCAGTGAGTTTCTCTTTCATTTCATTTTCTTTTCTTCTTAAGGCTTTGGCCAGCATAAGCCATGTGGCTCATGTCACTATTACAACCAAAACGGCTGATGGAAAGTGTGCATACAGGTAAAATGCTGTCTTCTTTTATTCATGTATTTGCATCCAGAGATGTGCTTTTTGCCTGCATCTCAAAGTAATTCTATCTAAACATCAGTGTTAATCTTTTTTGGTCAAGATCTTAGGTAAGGTTTTTTTTTTTTTTTTTCGCTTCCTTTTGGATTAGTTGGTAATCCACAGGGATGATGATTCTCTTCATGGATTTTTAAAAGATAAGACATGACATATTACAGGTGCATAGCAAGGTGTCTATTACCCAGAGGTACTCTAAGTGATAGCTGCAGATATTATTCTGCTCTTTGGCTCTTCAGTGGGGTATCACTTTGGACTGATTACAGGCCTGTAGAGCCTCACAGTTCCTTAGCTGGCTCATGAACCACCAGCTCCCTGCCACATGTGCATGCCTGTACCGGATTGCCTTCCCATGGATGGCCGCTGATTGTTATGTTGGCGCAGTTTTCAGAGGCTGATGAATGGCCTCGGAGCAGAGCAAAAGCAGATTCGAGAAATCAAAATTAAAAAAATAAAATCAAAATCACATCTTTGTTTTATAAGCACTGTGGCCATTCACTAGTGTAAGACAAGCAGGAGTACCTAATTTATGCCCCCAAAAGAGAATTTTTTTATCATACAGATTATATATAGTTAATATAGAAAATAGCTTCAATAAGGGCAGTTCTGCATGTTTCTCTGTCTTCAGACAAATGTGTATAGTGGAAGATGGAGCATTTCAGAGTATACAGCACTGATGCTAGAGGAGTTTGTGTGAATTATAATTGTTTTGGGATCTGGGCGGCTGATATGATTAGAAGCCCTTCTCACAAAATGGGAAGACATTTACGAGTTAATGTCTTCCTATATAGCCTAGGACACAATTTCCATTTCCTCAGTTCTGAGATCATGTTATGCTCCTGCTTAGGACCTCTAGTGGCTCCTTCCCGTGGCCAAGTGAAATCCAGAGTCATCACCATAGCAACCAGCACCCTCCCAACATGTTTTCGGTCCGCCTTTCAACCTCTTCTCTCCACACATCCCCAGCTGCCCCGTATTCTAAAGCTTCTATGTTTTTCTTTTCCTGGATGGTCTTCCCTGCTCTCTCCAGCTGAAACAATTTCTCCCTCAAGCCTGGATGAATTGTTACCTCATATGTGAGACTTTTACCCACTCCCACTCACCCCAGGCCAAATGTTTCCTTCTCTAGATCACTCAGCCCATTATTCTACACTTTAGGCAAAAGTCCATCCCTTTGCTAGATCGAGAGTTTTCCAAGGCCTTTCTTTATTACCAGGCCCCTGATGTGTGGTAACCCCTCAATAAATGATTTCAGAATTCCTGAAAAAATTTTCCTGCCGTCTTAGCCACTGGTAAAACTATTATTTATAGCTCAGAACTCAGGAGCTAAAAAGGAACATTTGCTAGAAAAACAGGGATTTTTTTTTTTATCCAATTAGAATGATTCTGGAAGTAGTGAAAAACTAAAGAGGAAAGTGGTTATTAAGACAGTTTATCACATGCATATGTTTTAATCTATCATTGATATAACTTTTTTTACTCTTTGGATAAGTATCCTGTTTCTTTTAGTTATTAATAATTTCTTATATTTTTTGATTAGAGCAAATTACTCAGATGGAAAGCTGAAAGCTCCTCCTAAACCATGTGCAGGCAATCAGGGGACCCAGATCACGGTAAGAGGGACATGTGGCAGGGTAAATTGTTGAAAAAGAGCTTTGTATAAATATTGAAATAAAAAAATAAAATTATCTCTGAACTGTCAAAGTAATAATAAAGTAAATCTCTACTAGTTAATAGAAGCCCGAAGTATGACTCCCTAAGCAAGAGAAATGACTATAGGCTTCTGTGGCATGGCAGCCTGTCCACCCCGTCATCTTTTTTAAGAGACTGGGAGATCCTTTTCCCTGGATGGCAGAAATCAGTGGCAGGGTCGTTGGCTTGGCTTCAGAAGATGTGAGTTAAAATCCCAGCCTTGCCAAACTCAATGGTGTGTGTCCAGTGGCAAGTTGTTTAATGTTCCTTAACCTCACTTTTCTCATCTTTCAAATGGAAATAAAGACCTGCCCACTCAGGGCATTTGAGTAATACGATTGCATCTTCAGGAGAAAGTCCATTACGCTGCCTTATTTCTACGGTGCCGCATTTGGTCTCTTCTCTGGTCCCGTAAAGCACCCTGCTTCCCTGTTACACATCCTGTCTCCACCTCCAGCCTCGGCTAAAGCACATTTCCCTGAAACTCCCTGGGCTTCATGAGGCAGGCAGAAGGCAGAAATGAACATGTGCTTGGAAGTGCGTGTTAAGAGGGATCCTGTACCAGGTGACTGCAGTGTGATTTCCAAAAAGCCCAGATCGTCTCAGAAATTTTGTAATTATTCTTAGTTTGAAAAATAGGTTTGAATGCCCTGTGATGTTATAATCGTTTGTAAATTTATGTTTGCCCCAGTAAATCCTGTGCTATCCTGGGCAAGACCGTGGTTTACTTGTCTTCATATTCCCAGTACAAAGCAAAGGGCCCAACATAGAGATGGCCTCCAGCACCTATTTGAGAAGTCGGTGAATGAACGTGGGACCCTGGAAAAATACCCTTTCTTTCCTTTGTTAAGTCTGCCCCCTCTCTCCCTGACCTCCCAGTCAGTGCCTAGAACCACGGTGTTGATAAATACAGCTGGATTCTCTGGCTTAAGACCCAGCTTTAGGTGGGTAGCTTTGGTCTCTACTTTCATATCCTTCTGTGAATTCACAAGAAAAATCAATCTTCTGTTCAGGTGGAGGACCTTTTTTATAACATATCCACGAGGAGGAAAGCTTTAAAAAATCCAAGTGAAGAGTATGGGAAAATTTTGGAAGTCGTTGGCAGGTATAGTCCAAACTCTGGGTGTGGGTCTCTGAGCTCTTTCACCAAAGGAATGTGTCCCAGTGCTTGTGAACTGACAGCGGTTGCTGAGCTGCATATACGGAGTGCAGCAGTACTAGCCTATGAATGCTGTCTGGTCCATGTTTAACCACTAATTCTGGGTTTTCTCCCATGTCCCCAGGAGATAGTAGTTGGTCTCTGAATCAGTGAGGGTTCTTTGGTGACAAGCAAAACAAACTGACTCTGGCTTTCTTGAGCCCAAAATACATTTATTGGAAGGCGAGGGGTGACTCACCAAGTGGAAAGGAGCGTGGACAGCTGCTCCTTGGGAAGGACAAGAGCCAGGGTGGCCTCAGGGATTTAATGACGTGGGCCTGCTCCAGTTGTTTTTATGATTTTGCTCAAGAGTCTGTTACCTGGGAGAGCGCATCTGGTTGGCATAGTTTGTACCCATATCTGTGGAGAGAAGATTTCTTGATTGGCAGTCTAACTAAAGATACATCAGACAGAATGGCCAGGGGTAGTTTCCCAAAGGGGACAGACTAGAGGCCATTAACAGAAAGGGAAGGGGTTCAGGGCAGCTGAAAGCAACACCATGCTTGTCCTTGAGGCAACCCAGACCTTTTGATTTTATGAAAATAAAACTGTAGGCAAGGAGGAAATGGTGTTGGGATGTTCTTAAGTCTAGTCAGCAACCTATAAATGCAAAATGGAACGCTGTTTTTAGTTTGATTCAGCCGCATTTAGCATTGACATCTCTACGAAGTCTCTGCTGGCTTATTTTCCTGTGGGTAAAATATGATATATGAAGATATTTTGGTTTGTGTATATCTTTGTATCACTTAACTCTACCAATTTAACTAATATTGTGCATTTGGCCACTCTTTGCTTACTGTTTCATTTTGGTTTTTTTTTTTTCTTTGCCAGATATTCAATACATAACTCAGGCATCAGTTTCTCTGTTAAAAAGGTAAGTTATTGATTCATAGGGGATGGTTATATATTATTAAAGATTTTTATATCCTATGGAGATAAGGCTGTGATGTTTCAGTCACAACTGTGAGACAGCAAGTCGTACCTTCTGTTCTCTTTATCAGCAAGGCGAGACAGTAGCTGATGTTAGAACACTGCCTGGTGCCACAACCGTGGACAATATTCGCTCCATCTTTGGAAATGCTGTTAGCCGGTATGTTGATAACTTATATGTAAAAAAATCTTCCGCACTCCCTCACGTTGTTAGATTAAATAGCATCTGCTTTAAGTGTTTGCTTTAATCAAATATGCAGGCTTATTTTCATGCTTCAGATTTGTTAATAGAATTATTATGTCACGTAACCAGCACTTCTTGGGTGCATGTTATCTCTTAGATGGTCCGGCTCTAAATCAGTGTGTCTTCATTGGTCTCTTGTCTTCAAAATATTTGTAGCATATAGAATTCTTTTATTCTGCAGTGCTCCCTCTTTCCCTTTATCTCTTTTATCATCACTTTAGGATTTCTTTTATTATCAGCCAACATTTATTACTTGCCTCTCATGTTCGAGGCTTTGTGCCAGAAGTTAAGATGAATATAGCATTTCCTGCCTTTAAAGACTTCCCTGTCTGGTGGCAGGCAGATTTGTGAGTGTCACCAAATCTTCATAGTCAAGGAAAGCCTAGAAGGGGAAATTGCTTATTTTAGAGATTTTAATGGTCCTCTCTCTTCCATCATTTCCACTACAACCAAAACCACTGTGTCTGTCACAGATTTCTAGCTAAATCTCAGGACTTTACAAAGCCCAAAGTGCCTATGTCATAGTTTGAGGGTGAAAATACTAAGACTCATCTATATGCTAGGTATGCACCAGATGCTAAGGATACACAGATGAATGGGACAGCCCCTCACTTCTATTTTTCCAGTAATCTTAGCAATAGTCCCAGAACCCAGTTTTCTACTTTGAAGGACAGACTATTCATTCTTTGAGCAAAAGCAAGTTTTTAACTAGGAAATAGCCAGCTTGCTTTTAATTACCCTTTTCTTACTAATTGTTACTAAATTGTTTTAAATTGTGTTCTAAGAACAAAGAGCTCTTTGTGCAGTAAAACTTTCAAGAGCTTCTTAGCTAAATTTTAAAACTCAGAATTAGTTGCTTTGAAATTGCTAGGGACTGTAAGAGATTAGAAATCCCACAGGGCAGCAGTTCCCAAAATGTGTTTTCAGAACACCAGCCTCTTGAGACATTTTAGGGAAGAAAGGGTTTGCTGGTTCACTGTGTGGGAAACTACAGACTCTATCCTCTGCTCAGATACTCAAGAATACTGTATGAAAAGCTTCCACCATACATTCAGCAAAAACTTATTGTCTTTTACTCAATGGGTTCTGTGCTGTAAGGTAGAGATATATAGTAGGTAATAAAGCAGAAATGATCCTCAGAGGACTCATATTCGAGTTGGAAAGACACATGAAATAATTCTGCCATTCGTTAGTGATTGTACAGATGTCACAAAGAAAAAAATAAGGCACAACAGGAGAATCTCTTAGGGTCAGGGAGGGGGATAGTCATAGAAGACTCTTTGCAAAAGTAATTCCTAAGATCTGAGGGCTAAGGAGGAGTAACTGAGGGGTAACTTGCTGACAATAGGAGCTTTTCAGGCAGAAAGACCAGTGCTCAGAAAGGGCCTCAGACAGAAATGAGTGTGGCCTATGCAAGGACCTCCTTTCCCCTATTAACCTGATCTCCCCTTAAACACACTCTAGGCAGCACCACACTGGAGCCCCACTGTGGTATGATTCATTGTAGTAAGCGATTCAGCAGAGACGAGTTAGTTGGGACTCTGATCTCTGCGATGTTGATACTAAGATACATAAATTTTCAGCCAAATAAGATTTCAGAGCTTAGAGTTGTCGTTATGTCCCAGCAAGTGCTGCTTGGCTGTTAGCACAGGTGCTAGAAAACACTGTCTGGGTGGGTGAGTGGATAGATGGGTGATGGACGGGCGGATGGGTGATTGGACAGACATATGAACTGATGGGTGGGCCAGACGACCTCAACAAACCGCCTCTGGAGTCTTCATATGACACTTTATGGGAAGGAGCTCTGATTTTTCTAACTCTGATTAAAACATTTGAATTTTCCAGTATTTTCAAAAGCCTCAACATTTCTTTTTCCAACCAGAGAATTGATAGAAGTTGGGTGTGAAGATAAAACACTAGCCTTCAAAATGAAGGGCTACATATCCAATGCAAACTACTCAGTGAAGAAGTGCATCTTCTTACTCTTCATCAACCGTAAGTGAAAAAGAGCCAAGTAGGGAAATCTGTCCACAAGGAATTTTATGGGACCATGGACAACTCCTGATCCACAGATTTGATGACACATAGGAATAGCTCATGATGAAATGTGGTTTGATTAGGAAGCATTTATAATTTCTGGCTTACGTCTGCCCTGCCCTCTGAGACGTGCTCATTACTGGTTGGCTGTTGCCTCTAAGGGGGAGCTCAGGAGAGGGGAAGACAGGCTCTGCGAGCCAGCACCTCTTTATTGCCTGCTGGCATCAGAACCTTTTCAAGCAGGCCCTAAGCAGATCTTAGTTCTCCTTAGATCGAGGTTTGCTGTTTGAAATTGCACAGCCGGACACAGGGAGAGGGATATTTGGGTGTAGGCAATGTTATTAAAATAATTGAATGCTAAGCCCTTTAAGATTTGGATTTTTCTCAGATTCCTTTCCAGTCTTTATCTCTGCTGACATACTATTTATTGACATGATTGCTGCCTATTAAGCAAATACTACTGTGTATTCTAAATCTTTTCACTGATTTCACATATGGTTTTGAGAGAGAGTGACAGGGCAAACAGTCCTGAACATGATCTGACCCCGGTTTTCATTTTCCATCCAGAAAATAGATGCATCTCTCCTGTTGTTCAGTTCTCATCATTTTTATGATATAGGTCCTTTGTTGTTTAAAGAAATTCATATATTTTATATTTTTTGTTTTGTTTTGCTCTTGGAAATGGTATAGTCCCCCCTCCCATTTATAATGATAATCAGCTATAAATGTCCCACACTATACATATTTTATAGCAGTTCAAAGCAATATAGAAACAGTGAGGAGAGCACCAGTATTTTACAGACACATTTTGTTATACTGATTTATATTAGCAGGGTCCTTTCATACTTTGTTAGGAAGGACTTAAGCCTGATAAAAAAAATAAAGCTTGCTTTAATCAAGGCTCAGAAAATGTTTTTCATTTGTTTTTTCCTAACCATGAGGAAAAACTGCTTTGTAACACATGTGTTGGCTACAGAACAGACAAGCAGAGATCCATGTTAAATGCCATCTGAGTAGCTCATGTTCATGCTTCTAGAAGGACGGGTTGCCACACAGGCTCTGCATTAGCATCAGCTAATCTGGTCCTGATGCCAGGTTCCCGGGAGCAGAGAGAGGTCAGACTCTTACGCATGCCATTCAGTTATCTACACACACCACAGGCCCACTCGGTTGGCAGGGACAAAGAATACTCCTTTGCCCTGCCTCGGATTCAGAAATCTCAGCAGAGGACCTCCAGCTTTCCTTTTGTTGGGTGCCCTCACCTGCTCCAGGCCTGTGTGATCAGGACACTTTAGAGAGCAGAATACGGTGACATTATTGAGGAAGCTGTGGATTTAATGAGCACTCAGAGAATAGTTTCCTCACTGATAAAATCACAGATGCTCCTCTCATTGGAAATAAAAAGATGTGACATATTCTTGGCTACACTGACATAGGATAACAGATGATCAGCAGGTCATCTGTCTGGAGGAAAGGAGAGCTGTGTTTTCTGAAAATAGATCTTCCCCTGATTTTAGCCTTTTCTCTCCCAGCTTTTATTTTCCACACCCTCAAACCTGCCTCATTTCCTAAATTGCCTCCTACATACATCCAGATATTTGTACTGCCTGAAATGCCTGGAAAACTCGTCCCTACTCTTCATTACTAGGTGGGTACCCCACAGTTGGAAGTCCCTGAGCAGAGTTAGTTGCTCCCTCATCTCACCATTTAGCACAGGGGTCCCCAAAACAGGCTGTGAACCTGGCCACATAGCAGGAGGTGAGTGGCAGGTGAGCGAGCTTAGCTTCATCTGTATTTGCGCTGTTCCCCAGCACTAGCATCACCACCCCAGCTCTACCTGATCATCAGGCATTAGAGTCTCATAGGTGCACCCGTCCCTGGTCCCAAAAAGGTTGGGGACTCTGCTTTAGCACACATGTCTCTCTAGTAGTGCTTATATCTTGGAGGTGGAATTAGTTTATTCACCAGTATATTGTCACTTAGCATGTGGCACACATATGCGTTTACAGAATGAAGTCTGAGAGCTGATGCCATACTGCCCACTGTGTCCAGCAAGGACAGAGGGAGTTTACCTGGGCTGATTGAGGGAAGAGAGGGAGGGAGGCAGAGTTTATTGCCCTGTCTTGTTTCTGCTACTTGGGCGAGGAGAGAGAGCCCGAAGCCCATAGAAAGATACTGTGAAGCTACAGCCCTTTCTGGGAGTCTGATACAGATGTCCCCCCAGAGGTGTTCTTCCTGAGGCGATTTCATGGCAAGGTTTGAATGTTCACTTGTCACCTCACCCTCGGGACAGTCTTGAACTGGTTACTTTCTTTTCATTTTTTAGATCGTCTGGTAGAGTCAGCCTCCTTAAGAAAAGCCATTGAAACAGTGTATGCAGCTTATTTACCCAAAAACACACACCCGTTCCTGTACCTCAGGTAATGCACCACCAAACTCCTTACCCAAGGCTCACAACAAATGGAAATTCTATCCCACTGTCTTCTTTGAAAGAGATGGACTTGCTAATAGCCTGATCTAAGTGAATCCCGTACTCCATTAGCACAAGGATGTCCTGTCCCTTTCTCACAGGTAAAGGGCACAGTGTTCCTCCATTTGCTCACTCATGTAGCAGAATCTCACTGAGAGCCTCCCGTGTGCCAGGCACTGTGCTGTAGAAACAGGCAAATAACGTTATGTTACCTTGAACCAGGCAAAAACTACCCCAAACCTTGCAGAGAAACCCCTTCCTTCTCCAGGGTCACTTAGCCGAGAGCACAACTACTGATAAAGCATCACATTGCAAAGCTCCATTGTCACACAATGAAAGATGGATTTGGAGCTGCAGCAGTAAGTTGATAGCTGGTGCAGCCTTTAATCTGACTTTTGTTTTATGTTTTAACGATAGAATGTTCTCTCGTTCTTGTTTTGATCCTTATATAGTTTTGAAAAACAAATAAAGGACAGGTTCAGTATAACAGATGAGAAAAATTGATACAGAAAAGTTAAGTCACTTAACTCAGGTGACCTAATAAGAAATTCCACCAGTTCTTGAATGATGACAACAGCTGACATAGAAAACTTTGCCAGTGACATGCAAAGTGCTTTACGTGAATTTAATTCCCACTTTACAAATGAAGAAATTGAGGCAAAGAATAATGATGTCACGTACCCAAAGCTACATAGCTTTTCAGGAGCAGTCAGCTTTTGAACCCAGGTCACTCAGACTTCACCTTGAAGTTTTGACCACTGTGTCATTTTGGGCCTCACCCAACTCTTGGCCACCTCAAGTAATTATTCTCTTTTTCCTACCAGTTTAGAAATCAGCCCCCAGAATGTGGATGTCAATGTGCACCCCACAAAGCATGAAGTTCACTTCCTGCACGAGGACAGCATCCTGGAGCGGGTGCAGCAGCACATTGAGAGCAAGCTCCTGGGCTCCAACTCCTCCAGGATGTACTTCACCCAGGTGATGGTGCTTTCATCCTGCTGCTTCTCTAGTATCTTTGCCGCCTTACAACGTGTCCTATTAGACATGAGAGCCCAGAGTTTTGCCTGTTTCTTTATACTTTCCTTCTAAGTATTATTTTGATAGTTTTAACAATACTTCCATCCATGAACCTAACTATGAAGTGTTGTCAGGTTATCTCTGGCCCTGGAGTCACAAGGCCTGGCCTCTTACTCTGCCTCTGCCTGGGACCTTAGACCGACTTCCTCAGAAAACGAGCTATGACATGGTGTGTTTTAAAGCACCTTCCAGGCATTTCGTTTTTACTTAGTACTTTATTATACATTTGAAAATATTTTTCCATGTGTAATCTATTGAGAATATTTTTTCTTGTGTAATCTAATGTCCTCTTATACCTAATAAAGTTAATAGAAATAATATCATTTAATATCCAATGCATATTCAAATGTCCCCATTGTGCAAAAAAGGTCCTTTTATAGTAGCTATGTTCATATCTGTTTCCAGTTCCACTCATTATGTGTGGTTACCATGTCTTTTAAGTCACTTTTGAGTGTCTTTGCCACTAGAAAAGTCACCCTGCCCTTTTTTATTATTCCTGTTGGCTTATTCTAAAGGTGTTTTGTAAAGTGACATACATTTTGGATTGGCCGTTTGCTGCTGCTTAGTGTCATTTAACTTGTTAAAGCCCTCCATATTTTCCTTAAACTGAAAATTATATCTACAAGTATGATTATATTCCAATTAAAAAAAAAATTTGCAGCATTTCTTTGTAGATGATGCCATGTATTTTCTGTCACATCCCAGCAGGAGGCGCATACTGCCAAGACATTTTGGCAATTCAGCTCTGACAGCCTGACTTCTCCGTTTTAAAGTTCCCCCATTGATATTTAGCTTAGTGGTCTCACAATTCGCTGGTGGCCATACCTGAATCAGTTATTAGGTTGCGAAATTATGTTTTTCTGATTTTATTATTTTTTGTGTTAATTAACTAATTCTTCTGTATAGAATAACTTTCCCTCATTTATTAGAGCTATTTGGTTACTTGAAATAGAGTTCAGACTGTAAAGTAAGGATAATTGCTCTCTCTTTAATTACCAGTTTGCAAAGGAATGAGTTGGTGTTCTAGCAATTTCTAATGACATTTAATGACTTTCCTCTTTCTGTCTCTTCCTCTCTCCCTCTCTCCCTCCTTACCTTTTTCTCCTAGTGTTTTGTAATAACTGTTTAGAAAGCAGTATAATTTAATTAATTATAGTCATTTTTCTTTTTGGTCCTCAGATTAACCCATTTTAGACCAACGAAAGCCCCTTCAAGCTGGTGTTCTTGTCCTTTTGACCCAGTTTCATTGGTCTTTGATAGTTTCTTTGTTTCTAGCATGACAAGCTATTGTAGGTTCACTTTGTGCCTTCCCAGTCCAAGCCTTGAAATTGACCATTTTTCTGAGAAACTCTGATTTATTTTAGTAGCAAATGATATTTAGAGACTTTAATCTGGGATCATGGAGTCCTCGTAGCTACTGGGTGGTCATTGCTTTTAGGCCTCTTGGGTGGGCAACGCTAGGAAACACGTATGTTTAAAAATAAGTATTAGAATAAAATAAGTATTAGAATGATTATTGCCAAGAGCTGGGGGAGAGGGCGGAATAGTGGTGGTGTTTAATGGGCACAGGATTTCAGTTTGGGAGGATGAAAAGTTCTAGAGACGGGTGGTGGTGATGGTTGCATACTAATGTGAATGTAACAATGCCACAGAACTGGCACGTAAAAATGGTTAAATGGAAAATTTTGTGTTATTTATATTTTACCACAGTAAGAAAATAAAATCCTCTTATGACATCAAAAAAAAAAAAAAATAGAAAAACCCAAATATGAGAACTTTACACTAATGTTTCCATTTTTAAGCAGTTTTAAGATCATAAGGGTTGTGTTAATTTTTTGAATTTTATATTTGTATATCTTTAATGTTATATGTTAAATTTAGGTCAGAACTACTTTTAAAAATAATTCTGTAATAATAAACATAGCAGGTTCTAGCTTCTTTAGTACTGATTCATTTCGGGACCTGGACTTCTATACGTCATATTCTGAATCTTCCTACTGCCTTCTTTTTTGTTACAGACTTTACTGCCAGGTCTTGCCGGCCCCTCTGGGGAGGTAGTTAAATCCACAACGGGTGTGACCCTCTCTTCTACTTCTGGAAGCGGTGACAAGGTATATGCCTACCAGATGGTCCGCACAGATTCCCGGGAACAGAAGCTTGATGCCTTTCTACAACCTGGGAGCAAGGCCCTGTCCAGTCAGCCCCAGGTCATTGTCCCAGAGGACAGGACAGAAACTTCTAGTGACAAGCAGCAGGATGAGGAAATGCTTGAAGTCCCAGCTCCTGCTGAAGTGGCTGCCAAAAGTCAGAACTTGGAGGAGGTGGCACCAAAGGGAGCTTCAGAAACGTCAGAGAAGAGAGCGTCCTCTCCTAGTCTGGGCAACCCCAGGTATGGCGTTTGGGAAAAATGGAACTTGCCTCCTCTGTTCTTTGCTACAACTGCCTCTAACTTGGATGTTTTGTGAACCACTTGCTTCTTCTCTGTGCCTGACTTGACCACTGTAATGGGACAGTGCTGTGGCCTTCTCCACTGTCTGCCTTTGACCATGTCTTGAGAGTCACTCATCACAGTGGTCTTTGAAATATTTTAAATGTCCATGATTACAAGTATTAGTTAAAAATACATTAGAAGAAAAAAAAATCAGAAGATTTACCCTTTGTTTTTAGTAAGGAATTTTGAAAAAGCCTTAACAGCAGAAGTGGCTAGAGCAGGAAACCTAAAATACCTGGAGGATTTTCTTTCATCCTACTGGAAACTACTTTCATTCCTTTCAGAAAGAATACACTTTCTTATTCAAATTTTGAAAGTCCCTGAAGCACATGAGCTAGTGGTGAAGGAGGGCAGGAACAACAGAAATAATGATTGTCATTTAATTTTGAGCATTTCCAGCATGCCATCTTCAGGTTCTCGAAAGACATCCCACTGAAATCTCTGAGGCAGATATTCATCATTTAATGTGATCACATTCTGAACCTGCAGCTCAGGGTGAAGTCCTCTGCCCAAGGCTGCACATCCATTGGTGGCTGACCACCGAAACCCTGGCACTAATTGGCCATTGGAATTTTGAGTTAATTCTAGGTTGCTCATTTCCTAGTCAGTCTAGTGAAATGACTTCTAAGGATTTTTCCTCGAAGAATAATAATGGATGCTAACATTTACTGAGCATTCACTATGTGCCAGGTACTTTACATACATTATCTCATTTCATGTTCTTAACAGCCTTGCAGGAAGTGTTACATTTCTGTTTATCATTTGGGAACTAACACCACAAGTTCTTCAGCCTCACAGCAGTCAAAGAAATCTTTTTAAACCAGAAATCAGATTGTATCACTCCTCTGCTGAAAGCCAGTAGCTTCCCATTAGACTTGGGATAAAATCCCCCTGCCCTCCCTTGTGGTGTTCTGGCCACACTAGTCTTGTAGCTGACCTGAGCTCACTGAGCTTCTTAATAACTCTGTGCTTTCACTGTTCACTTGGCTTAGGAAGGCTGGCTTGTCAGGTCTCGACCCAAATGTTGAGGCCTTCTTTGTCCATTTAATCTCAAGTGCGCTCTCTCTCTCTCACATCCCCATCATTCTATTATGGTACCTTGTTTTATTTTCTTCATAGCATTTATTGCTACTTAAAATGATCTTTTTTCTGTTGCTGTTTGATTCCCCCACTGGAAAGTAAGCATCGTGAGGGCAGGCACCTGCACTGTCTTGTTCGTGGCTGTGTGTAGTTGGTATTATAACAGTGTCTGATGGATAGGAAGATGGAAGACTGAATGAATGAGACTTGGCAAGGTCAGTTCACTTGCTGGAGGCCCTGCTGCTCCATGGAGGCACGCTAGACTCCAGAGTCTGGCTGTGTGTAGCAGCCAGCTGCTGGGATCTGTGGGCTGTGACGTAAGCAGTGTGCCACAGAAGAGACTGATCTTGCTGGCCTGCCACCAGCACAGGATCCCTCCCCAGCTATGCAGAGCCAGCACAGAGAAGCTGCCCTCTTCTCCAAAATACAATACACAAAATTTGGCTCAATTCAAAAAAATATATTTTTAAAGAATAGTAGTATCTGCCAATTCCTTATCTTTATTGCAGCAAGAAACATCGGGAAGACTCTGATGTGGAAATGGTGGAAGACGAGTCCCGAAAGGAAATGACAGCAGCTTGTACCCCCCGTAGAAGAATCATTAACCTCACCAGTGTTCTGACTCTCCAGGAAGAAATTAATGAGCGGGGACATGAGAGTACGTAAGTGCCAAAGGTCTCTTGGGGACTCCAAGGGCCTGCTGGTAGTATTTAGTTTTTGGAAATGCAGAAAATACTCAAGTTAAGATGGCCATGGCAGTGTGCTAAGCAAACCTCCATTCCTTTACTAACTCACAGCAGCAGCAGCTTAAGACAATTTTCAACTGGGAGAGATGGGAAAAAAAATAATCTCTGGTTTTAATTAGAATCAATCAGTATTCTCATTAAACCATGGGAGTGAGAGTAAAGCTGCCATTTAAATAACCGTCAGTTTGTTACTTAGCTTAAAGCAGCATAACGATCAGCAAAATTCTAACCCTGTGCTGTTGCTGAAGGTGCGCAGACTTTGGGGGCACTGGCTCTTTCATGTCACCTTAGACTCATGACCTGACCTTTCCATGCCTCAGTTTTTCCTCATCTGCAGAATGGAATTAGTTTTACCCTTAAAGATTATTGTGCTGATTAGAGATAAAATGTAAGTAGAACACTTGTTACAGAATAAAGAATCAGTGGATATTTTTATATCCTGAAGACAGAGTAATAAATCCGTTATCATCTTCCTCACAAGTAGCTTTTCTGAACACCTGAATGGAGAACTCCATTTGGTCCCCGTTACTTCAAAACTAACTAAATGGTTTTAGGATATAAAAGGGACCGGTCACCTCCCAGCGATGAAGTAACCTGGGGATTGGGAATATAACAGCAACTTGTCCCTAACAGCAATCCTCACTGCCCAGTGAGTCAAACCATCATGCTCCAAGTATAGACGTCACAGCTCCAGGCTCCTAATGGCAGCTCTGCACTTGAATCTACACAGGTTAGCCATAGCTGTCCCGCTTTTCATTGACAACACATTTCTTGAGTAATATAGTTACACTTCAACACTGCTCTATAAATATGACAGACTGGGGTTTTTTTTGTTTGTTTTGTTTTTTGTTTTTTGTTTTTTTTTTTTAAAGGAAATGGGTAGCTGAGGAGCAGTTGGGTGCCTTTCCCACTAATTCTTAACCTTCTAGAACAGCTGCTCTGACTTGGTGGCCTCTTACATTTTCTCTGTCTCAGTCACTTGTTTGAATGGGTTCAGGAAGGCCTTAATTTGCCCTCCTTGCTCATTCTCTCTTTTCTTAGCACTCTGGGCCTTTGCATGTGGGGGAAATGTGGGTGTCTCTACTGTTTGGAATGGTAAAACGTCCTGTGACTAAGATCTCACCAGTTGTGGAAGTAGCTGCCGGTTGACTTCTGATTTTTGTTTCCATGAAGATTTGCTCTGGTTGCTCTTTCCCTCTGTTATGGCTCTCAAGCTGGGAGCTTTTAAAACCGTTTAATATTAGAAAGGTGGGCTGTTACTTGACTTATTAAGCAGTCTTCCTCACAGTAGTTTTAATGGACAGACTCCCTCAGATTTGAATTTACTCAGTCTCTTTAAGGTTTTGTCTCCTTTATGCAAAGCAGGCTATTTTAAGTTATAATTTCAATTAGTTTCTGAATAGGTGCAAACTATTTTCAGTGTGACATCAAAACAACCTATGTCATGTCATCAGGTTTGGAGTTCATTGCTGAGGCTAAGATGATGAATCTAAATCTTCTAAAGTTGTATATTCATAGACATTGTCTCATTTAATTCTAGAATAGCCTTATGAGAGAGAAAGCAGATGCTGTTTTCTCTGTTTTAAAGGGGAGGAAATGGAATGGAAGGTGGCGGAGAGGACAGATTAGCTGGAACATCCCTGGTATCTGCCTTGGTGAGGATGGCTTGTTCCTGCACGGCCTTCACCTAGAGAGGCCAGCCCAATATTTAGATGCCAAACTAGATCACCTGGTTGTGCAGGACAAGCACATCATGTGGTTCTGATCCTGGACACTGCAGCCGGTGTAGGGTCTTGTGGAGGGAGCAACTGTCTACACTGAGGGTGTGGAGTGAGCACTTCCTTTGGAGCCAGAAGAGCTAGCTCTGTGGAAGCTCCTGCCAGCTAGAAATCTGTTCACCTTTTGGGGCATCATTTTCCTGCTCTGCAAAACGAAGCTGCTACTACAGCCCTTCATGGGCCGTTGTGAGGAACACCTGAGATACCGTGCATGTGCTCTTTCAGCTTTAAGCCTCTGTTCAGGGGAAGGGACCTCCACCTTGGATCCTTCACACTGGCACTTGGTTTCCAAGCATAGCTTTAGGCAGGGGAACCTTGCTGTCTTTGAGTTGAATGCCATGCAAGAATTTCTCTCAAACTCAGAGTAGGTGAGGTGGGCCACTCCCCTTAATAGCCCAAGGGCCTGGCTGCTCCACCGTTGACTTGTGCCCCTGGCCCAGGAAAGAGGTAAGAGGTACTTTCCTTGGGACAGCTTCTTAGTTGCACTTACCCGTGTGGTTATTTCATCAGTGCATTGCGTGTCCATGTAGGGCTCTTGTCTGTTGAACTCACTGCTTCATCCTTGGTGCCCAGCGCAGTGCCTGGCATGTGGCATTTGCTCAGTAAGGAGTGAGTAAATGATTGAGGGGGGCAGCCTGGGAAGGGAAGCCCAAGAATGCTTATTTTGAAGAAAAGTCAAAGTTAAACTCTCAGGCAGACAACTCTCTTGCATCTGCTGCATTTACCCATTCCTGGTGGGCACACTTTAGACCAACAAGTGACCAACAGGCTGTAGTCAGGTGTTCCGTGGAATCAGGCTTGTCTCAGATTAGTGGTGATTGAACTTGTTGCTGCTCCCATAATTTTGGTTTGTCAATTAATGAGGACGAGGTCTGTCCTAAGTTATTTGCCATCATTTGAATATCAAAGTGTGCTTAACATTTCATCCACAATTTTGATTTATTTTCTTGGTCTTTGGTAAATAGTCCTGGGTCTAAATGTACAAATGGGTATTGTTTGTCACTAGACAACTGTTTCTTTGTACTTGAAATCCATTCAGCAGACATTTGTCTAGTATCTTCTCGGTACAGAATGTGCCCTACCGAGCCCTGAGGCAGAACGTGACACGGATGAGCCATGACCCCGTGTTCACATGCTAGTGTTGTGGGGATTGTTGGGTAAACATCTGGCTACAGCATAAGGTAGAATGATGCTGTAACAGCGGGAGCCCGGGGGAGGGCTTCTTGATCATCTCAGGCAACAGCCAAAGCTCCTGGCGCCCTGGGGCTGCTGTCAGGCAGTCCCGCAGGGCGTGGAGCTTCTGGTCCACAGATGGCTGCCAGGAACTAGAGGACTGGTCACCCTTCCCTGGGGTTTGGCTTTACTTGCTGCTTCCTGGAAAAGCCTGCTGGGACCCAAGCCTTCCTTTGTGAACTCGGATGTGTGGTCTGGCTTCGAGGCACAGGATTTCGTCCCATCTTGCTGCTGGCAGAATGGCAGGGAATGCCCAGAGTTCCAGTGCTGTGCGGATGTGCGGGGAGGAATGAGCCGTGGGTCTTCAGAGTCCTGATGAGAGGCCATGAAAAGGTCCCGGTCCTCACAGAGCCCTCCCTGCCTTGGTTAACTCGCTGCCTGGCTTGAAGAGCAGCTCTGGATGCCTGGCCGGTGAGCAGACGCCTCTCCCCTCCCCCGCTGGCCCTGCCGCACTTCGGTAGCCTTGGAGGCGGCAGAGCGCTCCAGGACAGGTCTGCATGGAAAAAGCTCTGACCCTTTTCCAGTCATCACACTGCTTTCTCTTTCCTCCAGTGCCTCATTATTCAAGATTAATTGATGCTCTCCAGCTTTTAAAATAATCATTTTCCGCCCACGCAGAACATCCTGCAGAGACATTGCGTTTCCAGTGGGAACAGAGGGGAATACTTATTCTAAAAATGAAGAAATAGGCTCCTTTTTATGGGGGGGAGCAGGGAGTGTTGCAGAACTTATGTAACAAGACAAGAATTCACTTGTGGTGCCCAGGCCTTAAAAAAAGTATAGTGAAAATGTCACGTACTGCCTTATTGCTGTCCCCAAGACTCTTGCCCTGTTGTCTCCAGCCCCTCATTACCCAGCTCCTGTTATGGCGGTAGTGTTTTTGCTTCTTTCATTTATTCAAAAAATACACACTCACACACACAGATAGATTAGTAAATGCAAAATCACATTTGCAAAATATACGTAGGGTATACAGACGGAAACGTGAACACGTGCGTAGAGAAACAGAACAGTGCCACTGTCTCTGAAGCTTTTACATCCTTCTTCCCTATCCCGTCCCCGTCTCTTCTCCCTACGGGTAACTAGACCAAAATTTTGTGATGATTGTTTTGTTTTTTTCAATTCTAGTTTTACCACCCATATTTGTAACCCGTAAAAACTTATAAGTTTTCTAAGTCTTAAATTTCATATAAATGCAATTATACTGTATGTTTCTGATATTTTATGAATTCGTGTGTGTGTGTGCGCGCGCGCACATGTGTATATTCCTAAAATTAATTCATCTTGTTATGCTCCAGTTTACTTTTTCTGTGTGATAGATTTCACTTTGTGGCTAGCCATACGGCATGTTTGTTCATTCATTCTGTGGCTGGAGGCCATTGGAGCACTCATCTGGCCTCCTCCTGGCCTCACACCGCATCCCTTTTCCCACATGTGAGAGGACCAAGAGCTTGGCTCACACACACTGGTTGGGGAGCTCTGCTGCAGGGTATATACTTAGGAGAGTTAGTGCTGGGTCATAACATGACAGATTGTTTTCCATGGAGGTCGGTACATGGACAGTCGCACCAACAAAGCGAAGAAGTCGCATTTGCTTCACTTTTTCTCCAGAGTTTGATATTGTCAGGCTTTTTAGTTTGTCGTTCGTGAAATGGTGTCTGGTGGTGGTTTTTGTTTGTGTTTCCCTAGTTACTGATAAAGTTGAGTAAGAATATTTCCTCTTCTATAATGAACTTGTTCAGATATTTTGCCCATTTTTTCTGTTGGGTTTTTGGTCTTTTCTAACTGATTTTAGAAGTTTTAGATATATCCTAGATGGTAATCAGTTACATGGGAATATCTTCCCCCAGTTTAGGACCCATCTGGTATTCTTTTTTTAATGAACACTTGTTTTTTGAACAGAAATTCTTAGATTTAATGTAGGCAGATTTATGAATTTTTGTTTACAGGTTGGCTTTTTTTTATCTTACTCAGGAAATTCTTCCTAACTCTGGGATAATTAAATAAATGCCCTTGTATTGTCTCCTAAAATGCATATGCTTAAATTTCTATTCCCCATGGAATTCATCTTTGGTGTATGGTGTTAGATTCACAGTTTTCATGTAAATATGTGGTTGTTTCATAATACATTGCTATTGTCAATTGAATTTAGCCAATATTTGCTCATAATTCTTTCCCTCTGACCTTTTGTGCTCTGCCCTAAGCCTGTCCATCCTTGGGTGGCAAACTGAATTTTGCTTTGTCTAATTCATCCATATTTCAAAAGGTTTTTTGGTTGGGTTTAAATTTCTAGATCGGCATTTTTTTTTTTTTTTTGAAGGTGTAACTCATTTTCTTGGCTTCTGTTGCTATTAAAAATTCAGCTAGCTATGAGCCTTCTGTTTTATCACTTTATGGGTAATCTCTTGTCTCTGAGTGCTTTTGAGATCTCTCTGCTTTAGTGTCTTACAATATCGCTTAGTGCCCATTTATCACTTCTAATTTCCATCTCTTTGTCTTTCTGTGCTACATTCTGGAAAATTTCTTTAGATCGACCTTCCAGTGAATTACCTTGCCAACTTTGTCTAATGCATTAAGTCTATTTTGATTTTTAATACCAACTATTTTTCAGTTTTAGAAATTTTATTTGCTTCTTTTGAAACTCTCATCATCATTTTTGATAGTCTCCCGCCACTCATTGTTTTAATACCTCTTAAGCATACCGAACATACTTACCTTATCTTCTTTGCTGATATTTCCAGGCCCCGAAACCTTTGCAGATATGTGATGTCAGGATTTCTTCTGTACTCAAATTCTTGGTGCCTTGTTTCTTTGTGTATTTTACAATTTTTGACTGCTAGTTCCTGGTACTTTTATCTGTGGGGAATAGTTTGAAGCCTGGATCAAAGATGAATTTCTCCAGAAGGAATTTGCCTTTGATTCTATCAGGGACCTGGAGAAACGGTCAGCCCTGGAATCAGTTTAAACTAAAATCTGCACTTAAGGTTTTCAGGCAACCTGCTTAGTGTTAATTCCTGGCTGCAAAAGCTTGCGAAGACCAGCTTATGATCACAAATTCTCAGGGATGCAATTTTTTCTTTACTCCCAACACCAGAGTTTGGGGTGGGGGGCAGTTTTGCTCACTGCCCTTTGAAGGGGAGGCATGGGGCATGTTAGTGGCTCTTTTCCTTCGCAGTGAGGGTGCAGCCCTTGAGGTCTCAGCTTCAAGTCTTGGAGAAGTGGGCTCCTGTTAGACTCCCCATTTAAAACCATTCCTAGGCTTCAGGTTTTCTTTCTTCACACCGCAGAGCCTGCAAAAACTAAGGTTCATGATTCCTGAGGTTCCTCTGGTGTCTTTGGATACAGCTGGCTTCAGAGCTCGCATCACTTCTCTGGCTTCCTGCTTTGTCTTAGATTGTGATTTTTGAGTATTCCTAAATCTTTTGGTAGTTCCTTGTTGCATTTTAAAAGATTAGTTATGTTTTATTTCTCATTCGTTTTTGTTTTCAGCGAGAAGTTTAGTTCAGGCATCTTTGCTTGTTTGATGTCTCTAGTTCTGGTGCTTGGTACTTTGGGATGCAAAGAGGTATTGGTGGGATGCAATTACTTACCTGTTTTTCTGTTTTCCAGCTCTGCGGGAGATGCTGCATAACCACTCGTTTGTGGGCTGTGTGAATCCTCAGTGGGCCTTGGCACAGCATCAGACCAAGTTGTACCTTCTCAACACCACCAAACTTAGGTAAATCAGTGAGCACATGAAAAGAGCAGAGCTACTAGTAGAATGGTCCCGGAGGCACAGGCGCAGAAAAATGGAGAGCCGTTTGCCGGAGTCAGAAAGGGCCCAGGCTTCGTAGACAGACAGAGGTAGTCTCAAATCTAGGCTCAACCACTTACAGTTGACGTGACCATGGACAAGCCTCTTTCTAAAACTATGTCTCAGATTTCTCATCTGTAAATTGGGATAAACTTACAGAATTTGTGAGGGTGAGAAATGACAGGAGAAGCCTAGTGTTTGGTTGGTGCTCAGTGCTCAGTTAATGTTGGCTGCTGTGAACCAGGTGTTGAGGGCTTAATGCTGGTAGAGGATTCTAGCATCTGTTGCATGCAACAGGGTACAGTAGTCAGGGATGCAGGAGAAAGAAGACCTGATGCCTCTTTCCTCCTAGCCTCAGGAATATGGCAGAAGCTTACTCTAGCCACCAAGTAAACGAGTGGGATTGATGAGCAAGGGAAGGGTGATCCCAGCAGTGCCATTTGCTGGTGCATAGCCAGTAACATTTCTATTGATTGCTTCCAGGGACCTTGGTGGATGACTCCTGTTGAGTCAAGAACCTGTATCAAATATGTTCTCAAATTGGTAGTACAGTTGGGAGGGAGCTGCCCCCTTCCATTTACAAGACATCACTTGTCCATCGTGGGACTCTTCTACTAAGTGCTGCTGTGGCCTCACAGCGCTGCTTGGCCTTGTGAGAGGGGCAGCCACTACGTTTGCTGGGAGTTGGCCTGGTTGAGCTCCCTAACCTAGCAATGGCCCCAGCCCAGCAGCTAGCCCTTGGTGCACGTACCTCCCCTGATGTTCAGCTCTCATCCCTCCTGGGCTTGGAAACCTTGTGGCACATCTCTCTTTGGGGCCCATTGTCCTCGAGAGTCCTCGGGCTTGTATAGTGAGCCGACTCGTATTTACTTTTTGAGAATTCTGCGCTCCCTGTTGTTTTTCCCCAGCATATCTAAGTGCAAGATTTCCAAGCCTCCCACTCACAGTTTTGTTCAGGTTCTTTCATTTCACAGTTAAGAATCCAGAATTTCAGCCATTGATGTGAATGGTTTCCCAGTGAGAAGGTAAAGAAACGCAGAGAGACCAAGTTCAGAGTACAGTATCTAGATTCAACTCCTTCATATCCCACTTCACTTACTCTGACCTGAGACAAGTCAGTTACCCTCTGGGTGCCTCAGATTCCCCGCTATAAAGCAGGCATAGCAGATGCTTTGTCTACTTTGACAAAATGAAAAAAAAAAAAGCCTTTAAACAAGATCTGTACGGTTCAAATTGCATTAAGAACTATAAAGTAGCATTTATTTCACTTTGGTATTTTTGTGAGAGGTTCAGTATATTCTGTACATCCCAGCTGCTTTTGGAATGTTGCCAGCCAGTGCTGCATCCTAACGCACGTAGCAGCACAGTCTATTCTGCCACGTGTCCACTCCTGACTGTTTAGGGGGTCTCCCCGCCCTGCACCACATTCCATATCACTTTTAATGGTGTGTCGTAAAAATGGCATTTGTAGGATTCTAAGTGGTAAAAAGGCAAGCAAATAAAAACTTAAATTTCATTACAGGGTGTCAGAAACCTTTCATAGCGCCAGAGGGGTGAGGACAGAGCAGGGGTGATAATGAGGCAGACCTGGTCTTCGCACTTGAACTTGTGGGGGTGGGGGGGGGTAGCCAACATGAGCCCTGGCTTCAACACCAGCTCTTTGGGGGAAGGGCCATGTGGGTAGACTATAACACAGTCCCGCAGCAGGGCAGGACCATCTCCGCGTCCCGCCCATGTTCCCTTTGCCCCTGCTGCTGGGCTCTAATGCTTGGTTTCAGCTTTTCCTTCAGGTCACTTTGTTTTTATTTTCAGTGAAGAACTGTTCTACCAGATACTCATTTATGATTTTGCCAATTTTGGTGTTCTGAGGTTATCGGTAAGTTTATTTCCTGCTTCTCATTTCTGAAATTTCAACAACTGGTTATTTTTGAGTAGAATAGTTTTGCCTTAGTTGTACTGTGTTAAATTTTTCTAAATATGCTTAGGATAGTTTCTGTATTAGATTTACATATGGAGGTATCTTTAACGATAATAGTTTTATACAAAGCAGAATAGTCATTTGGTAGCCAACTTAAACAATGTTCATTAATTATTATAGAAATTAGTATATCTACTTAAGAAAACTTGGAAAGAGATAAAAGCAGAAATAAATGTTCTCTAAAGCCCGTGACCTAAACACAATCCCAACCAATAACTTGAGTCCATTTCTTCCAAGACATTTTCATTGCCTAATTTTAGAATTAATGTCATACTACATATCTATGTAATTTCATATTTTCTTTTTTACGTGTGCTGTACTCTACAAAAAAGCCTTCTGGAATTTTTAATGGGATTGCATTGAATGTATAGATCAATTTGGAGAGAAAAATCTTTTTTCCCACCCCCCCGCCAGAAAATCTTTTGTCAGATTTGTTCCTTAGTATTTCATATTTTTTGATGCTATTGTAAATGGCATTTTTAAAAATTTTCCAGTTGTTGCTAGTATATAAAAAACAGGTGGTTTTGTCATTGATCATGTATCTTGCACAACCTCATTAAACTCACTTATTCTAGTAACTTTTTTATAGATTTCATTAGATTTTCTATGTAGATGATCATGGCTTCAGTGAATAAAGAAAGTTTTATTTCTTCCTGTCCAATCTAATCTGGATGCCTTTTTTTTCTTTCTCTCGCTTGATTACACTGGCTAGAACCTTAGTAGAATGTGGAATAAAGTGGCAAGAATGAATATCCTCCTCTTGTTCTTGATCTTAGAATGAAAGCATTCAGTCTTTCACTATTAACTATGCTTTCTGCTGTAGGTCGAGGTTTTTTTGTAGCTGCCCCGTATGAAGTTGTGTTTGCTTAGAATTTTTATTCAAGAATGGGTGTTGAACTTTTCCACCTGCTTTTTCTGTATCTGTTAAAATATATGGTTTATCTTTTTTTAGTTTGTTAACGTAGTGAGTTATATTGGTTTTCATATATTAAACCAGTCTTGCATTCCTGGGATGAACCTTGCTTGTACCTGATCAAATGTATTATTTTTTTTATATTATTGGAATTGATTTGCTAAAGTTTTGTTTATGATTCTTACATCTGTGGTCATTAATTACAGTATTGGTTTGTAGTTTTCTTGTATTATCTTTGTCAGGTTTTGGTATCCGGGTAATCTCGTCTCATGGAGTGGGATGGTCAGTAGTTCTTCCTTTTCTGTCTTCTGAAAGATTGTGTAGAATTGGTGTTTATTCCTTAAATGTTTGATAGAATTCACCAGTGAAGCCATTTGAGTCTGGAGCATTCTGAGGAGGGAGGTTTTTAACTAAAAATTCAATTTCTTTCATAGATAAAGATCTATTTGGGTTAACTTTTTCTCCTCAAATCAGCCTTGGTACTTTTTTCTTTCAAAGGATTTGTTTGTTTAGGTTTTCAAATTTGTTGGCGTGAAGTCATTCATAATATATTTTATTCTTTGAATTTCCGTAGGTCTGTAGCGAAATAATTATTCTTCATAATTATTCTTCATAATTTATATTCTCTTTTTACTTTATCAGTTGGCTAGCGGTTTGCCAGTTTTATTGATCCCAAAGAACTGACTTCTATTTCATTGATTTTTCTTTTTTTGATTATTTAATTGATATCTGCTCTGATCTTTACTATTTTCTTTCTTCTACTTATTTTAATTTGTTCTTCTATTTCATATTCCTCACGGTGGAAGCTGAGGTCCCTGGTTTGCATTCTTTCTTTTCTAAGATAGATGTTAAGTGCTATAAATGTCCCCTAAGTGGTGCTTTAGCAGCTTCCTACAAATTTTGATAAGTTGTTTTTATTTTCATTCTGCATTCTGTTCAAAATACTCTATAATTTCCTTTTTTTTTTTTTTTTTTTTGACCTTCAGGTTATTTAGAAATATGTTGTTTATTAGTTTCTCATTACTGGGGATTTTCCAGAGGTTTTGTTATTGATTCCTACCATTTGGTCAGAGAACATATTTTAATCATTTTACACTTGTCAAAATGTCTTATGGCCCAAAGTATGGTCTATGTGGATAAATGTCTCGTGTGCACTTGGAAAGAATTTGTCTTCTGGTCTTGTTGAGAAGAATGTTCTATAAATGGCAAGGATATCAGTTGATAGTGACGCTCAAATCTTCTGTGTCCTGGTTTTTTGTCTACTTGTTCTGTCAGTTATTGATAAAGGGGTATTAAAACCTCCAGCTATAATTGTGAATTTGTCTGTTTCTCTTTGCAGTTCTGTTAGTTTTATCCTTCATATTTTAAAGCTCTGTTATTGTGTATAAACATTTAGTAGTATTAGCTCCTTTTGAATAATTGAAAAATATTATGAAAAAATAAGAATAGTGTACTATGGGTTTGTAACACATGAAAGGAAAATGTGTGACCACAGTAACCATGTCTGAAAGAGAGAAGTGGAAGAAAGTTAGGCATCTTACTTTTAACAACAGATTTCAGTCTTCTTCCTAATCTGATAATTTACTTAAAATGTCATTCTATTTAACTTATTCGCCCTCCCCTTGCTTTAGTTATGGATAAGGCAGTAAAAAGAAATGAATGATCTGCTTGGGGATTTTCTATAAATGGGAACCTAAGTGGAGCCCTTAAAGCTACACAGAAAGGAAGTGCCTTGTCACGGCCTCACCCATCACACCTGTCTGTCTGTCACATCTTCTCTGCTGAAAGGGCCACGGGTGAGGAGAAAGAGGTTTTGTGGTGCGTTTTGTTGTTTCCGTGCGAAGTGTTAGATTGGTGGGTTCCACCGCCTGCTGTGGTCATGGTTTTGTGGCTTTTCTGACTCTGCTCTCGTGGGAGCTCAGGCTCCCTTTGGGCCCCCCGTTAACGCTTGCCGCCTACTGTTCTTGCTGCTCCCCAGGAGCCGGCACCGCTCTTTGACCTCGCCATGCTCGCGCTAGACAGTCCCGAGAGCGGCTGGACAGAGGAAGATGGCCCCAAGGAAGGACTTGCCGAATACATAGTTGAGTTTCTGAAAAAGAAGACTGAGATGCTCGCAGACTACTTCTCCTTGGAAATTGACGAGGTGTGTGACAGCCATTTTTATGTGTCTTGTCTTTTTCAGATAAGAATCGAGTTCTCTAGTTGGTCCCAGATCAGGAGACTCGGCATTTGCATTTCTAGTTCCACAACAGTTTTATCACCCCTCCGTGCCCATTCCTGTTCCCCGGGTGAAGGATGCAGGCAGGAGGGAGGGCCGAATCCCGTAGCCCCTGCGGGCCACAGTCAATGTGATGATGCTGAGCCACGCACTCTCCTCTTACCCCATGATCTTTGGGGTTTTCGTTCTTGATACGTTCTTTGGTTGGTGAGCACATCTGAAAAAAGGTTGTTCCCTTCTGTGTCAGGACAAAAAGTAATTAGCTCTCCTGTCCCCAGTGTGTAGCCCAATCATGCACCTGGTCACCAGAATGACAGGTATGAGCACAGTCAAGACCTTGAGGAGGGTCTGTGGACATGGAATTTATTTAAACTATAACAGCATTATTTCTTGTCCCTTCATCTTGATCTTTTTTTCTGCAAGCAGGAAGGGAACCTGATTGGATTACCCCTTCTGATAGACAACTACGTGCCCCCGTTAGAGGGTCTGCCTATCTTCATTCTCCGACTAGCCACTGAGGCAAGTATGTGGGTGCTGGGGGTGGGAGGCACCGGGCCCCAGCTTTACTTGGAATGATAAAGGTGGAAAGGGCAAAATACCTAAAGGCTCCCTCCCATCCCCATCTACCCACAAGCAATATTCAGCCATTCCGATTTATAGCTTTAATGCCTAAAAAGTCACATTTAGTTTTAAAGTTGTGTGATCTCCATTGAGAATGAAGTGTGTTTAAAGCACACACATGTTGAGGTATTGAATTCTCTTTGGATTAGGTGAACTGGGACGAAGAAAAGGAATGTTTTGAAAGCCTCAGTAAAGAATGCGCTGTGTTTTACTCCGTCCGGAAGCAGTACATATCTGAGGAGTCGACGCTCTCAGGCAAGCAGGTACTGTGCAGATGGGATGGGCCCTCACACCACCTTTAGATGCAACGTGCCCATCCCTAAATTCCTACGATTTCATTGCACAGATGGCTTAAATACAATGGTCAGCTTTCATTCATGAGTTTTTTTTTCTGCTGGAGTCAGGTAGAGAGAGATCCCACTGTCAACTGTAAAAACAAGCCCTCACAGTAAGAGATGGGAGGTTGAGTGAGATTGTCCAGGGCCAGTGGGTCCTACCTCCCGGTGTTAGTCCTTAAGTGTAGCAACAGTCCTCAGATTCCGGGCCAGTCTTCCCAGTCTCTCTTAGTGTTTGCCTTATTCTACGCCTGACCACTGCCTTCCCAAGAAAACGGAGCTAGACTGAGTGAGGTCAGACGCCAGCTTTCCTTATGGAAGGTCAGCTTGACGCAAAAAGGGCCTGGGTTCCTTATGCTTCCTCGTCACTTTCCAATCAGATGACAGTGCCTTTCAATCAACAACTATTCCGGAGGGTTTGGTTGGTTGGGGGCCGTAGGGATTGAAATAGTCTTAAGAATTAAAGGTAGCAGCCTCACATCCATAACCATGCTTGGTGATTACTTACAGTCATCCTCTGAGGTGAAGTGATACACTCGTTTCACAGGTGAGGAAACGAAGGGACAGGTGGGGCATGCACAGGTGTTCCCAGAGCCTGTAGGTGTTGAAGCAGAGATTCAGCCCTAGGTCCTGTTGGCCAAGCCCCTGGGGACTATCTCAGGCCAGTGGAGGAGGTAAGGCAGCACATTTTCTGAACTGTGCTGAGAGTCTACGGCATTTGAGAAAATCTACTTCAAGAAAAGAACATTTTCTTGTCCATGAGACAGCCAAAGCTCAGATGTGAGAGAGGAAGGGCAGAACATATCTTACCTGTGGAGCTTTTTGAAAACAGGGCTACATGAAGACCCCCAAATTCAGTGGTGCTATCTGAACATCACGGTCAGGATCAGACGTCACATTAGATCCTGCCAAAACAAACTCCTTCTCCCTGCATTGGAACTTGGTTCCAGGGGAGAAGGTCTCATGAGAGCTGTGGCTTCCTCCTTTTCCCCCACCTCATCTCATGTTCAGGCCAATAGGCGCCCTGGGAGGCCAGCCCAGAGAGGATGCTTCATGAGCATGAGGGAGCAGAGGCCGTTACAAGCTACCAAGACTTTCCCAGCCCAGTGCATGTCACCCAGGACGCCAGTGTATGTTGGGATGCACACGGGGAGGTTTATGACATCAAACATGTCTTCCAGAGTGAAGTGCCTGGCTCGACTGCAAACCCCTGGAAGTGGACTGTGGAACACGTCGTCTATAAAGCCTTCCGCTCACACCTCCTGCCTCCTAAACATTTCACAGAAGATGGAAATATCCTGCAGCTTGCCAACCTGCCCGATCTATACAAAGTCTTTGAGAGGTGTTAAATATGGCCATTTGTGGACTCTGTGTGTTGTTCTTCCTTTGTTCCCTGATGTTGGTACAGTCCTAAGGCTGCAGTCTCACACTAACTAGTAGCACTCGGTATGCATGGTGAGTTGACTAAATTGTCAAATGTGTCAAACATGATTTCTTATTTAATTTCATTAAACTTGAAAGTTTTTCTAGATTGATTTTCTTAGTATATATCTGATTGTGTTGAAGAATCCCAAAAGCAATTTGAAAGCCCCCTGAGCATCTGATCAGAATTCTAAAAAGTGCTTGAAAATTTCGTAGATCATGTGACAGATATTATGTTAGTTCACGTGCCTTTTAAAAGAGGTCCTGAACATATTAGAGGCTCTGATGACACTGCCTATGGAGAAAGCTAGATTTATAATCTGTCAATACCTTCAGTAACCAAAGAGTAATGAATTTACTCTTTATTTAAAAAAAAGAGAGGAGAAAATAGTCCTTGTCCAATATGAGTTTTTAAGGTAGCCCACTTTGTTAATGATTTATTACTACCAGCTTAAGATAAAGCTCTAGGTATTCTTATTTGAAGAATGATGTAAAAATACAAACTTAAACTATAAGTGCCATTAAAATAAGCTACTTTAATACTAACCTGCATTAATAGAAATAAATGTGCAGTGTGCACAGGGAGGAAGAATGCCTATAGGTTGGAGGTAAAATCCAGATTTCAAGACTCAAATGAAGAAAGTTCTGTTAGAAAGAAGAGAAAACTCTACCTTATGAAGAAGTGGAGCCATTGCATGTGGAGAAGACTGAGACGACAGACAGAGACATATTTGTTGTGCCACAAAAGAGGCAAGATCAGGTTCTAACACTTAGAACTTCCAAAAGGTAGACCAGGGCATCCCAGAAGTGAGAGTCCAGGAGCCTGGGAGGGGGCGCAAGCTGAGTGACCACAGGTGAAGAGGAAGAGGGGTTTCCAAGGCCCCTAGGGCTGGACCACACAGTGTATTGGTTCCGACTGGGATTCTAGGATAAATCTGCATTTCCACCCCACTCCTACACAAATAACTGGTTACTACTGCTAGAAAGAAAATCTATAGGAAATCATCTTAGTTCAGGAGATGGGTTTCCATGTTTTAAAACAAAGGGCTAATTAGTCTAAAAAAGGGAACGGTTATTAGAAGTTTTATTCACATTTGAGTTAACTTTATTACCTAGTTTCTGGTCTAATTTATTCTTATGTGACCTTGTTTCATAAGACTTCCCTCAATATTTTTTCTTTGCAAACACACTGAAGATACAATAATCATTTCTACAAAATCACCTTGATTCTGAGAGCAAAAGAGAATCACAAATCCTGCAAAGTGGCTACACTCAATGACAAAAACCTCTTGAACTGGGTACCTTTAGAGATGAAATGAAAGTTCTTAAAAAGTTCTATATTCCAGATTATTTTTCCTTAGAAAGGAGAGAAGAAAAGCAAGGTAAGAGGGCATGGTTGCCATGATTTGCTTTAAAGGCTCTGCTAACAAAATGTGCCAGTAGCCAACTGTGGTCAGCAAAAAGGGAGTATTTAATAGAATCTTCAGGCAGATTTCCCACCTGCCTGCCCTTGCCCTCCTCCCCACTGGGCTTGTCTGAGGTTTCATTCCACAAAACAGCAGCAGATGAAATACTTGACGAGATACAGCACAGCTGATGTTGAAGACTGAGGACCCTGCTCTTACTCGTAAGTGAGGCCTCGGACTTCCCCTGCCCCATGCAGTAAAGCAAGTTTTATATACACTCCCCGTATCTTTTTCTAACATTTTCTTATATAAATATTTTACAAAAAAAGGCTTTTCCTCCAAACATATAAATTTGAACATATTCCCCACCTGTGAACTCTTCGTCACTAAAATATAAATGCTATCCGATATTAAGGGTAAATGTCTTTTGACCACTGGAGAGAGCTGAAGTCTGGATTGCACTGTGAGGAAGGCACTTGTGTTTTCTGAGGTCTCCAGCAAGTATCTCAGCGCTCAGAGAATCGCTGTCCTCTAGAACCCGGGCCAAGGCCTCCGAGTGCCCAGTCATTGAGGCAGCTGGGGGGAAAATGATGAGTAAACTTCATTTTAAAATTATAGAAATAAAAAATAAAAACATCATGGACCAGTTCTTTGTCTAGAATCAAACTACAAACAAAATCCAAAGTGTTCATCCATGAAGATTCAAAACTGTTTCATTCTCTCATAAATTATAAAATACAAAGGTGGCTATGTTAATGACAAAACTCAAACAGTACTGAAAAGGCTTTGCGTCAATGGACAAAAAGTCAGTCCCTCTGGGTGGGGCCCCAGCAGCCCCCAGGTGGAAGGGTGGCCTCTCTATTGCTGGGCCAGAAGTGCTGTCCTATTGGCCTTCATCTTCTCCAGCCGCTTGGCCAGGTGGCTGTTGGTCATCTCCATCTCTTCAATCTTGTCCAGTGCTGTTCGTAACTGGAGACAGGAAGAACTCAAGTCACTTCACAGGGTCAGAAAGAAAGCCCAGGAACTTTATTTTCAGCTTTCTGGGAAACGGAAGTACTGGTAACAGCTTTGCGCAGCATCCCACAGCTGAAACTGTTTTTTCAAGTCAGCTAGAGGCTAAATAATGATGCTGGGCATTAATCACGGACAGGACGTACAGCAGTTGGAGAAACAGAACTGATCTAAAACAAAAATTAAAACTATCCTTTTTCTTATTATCAAACTGACCAAATTATAAAGGTAAATGGCAGTCACTGTGCAGGTCGAAAACCAACAGGAGAATAAGTGACTCCACTGCTGTTCCCTTAAGATCGGACCCAGGATCAACTTCCTTATGCAGCAAAGAATTGTTTCCAAAGGATTTTTTCTTTTTAGGAATATATTCCAGGAAGCATATAAAAACAAATACCTCTCGTTGTAGCTTTCTCTTTTCTGCCTTCAGTTCATCCTCCACTTTCTCGGCATTCTCGGCCGCGGTTTTGTATCTGAGCACCTGTCCCTCGAGCCGACTAATCTGTAAATATGAAAACGGGCCTTTAGTAATGGGCACTGGGAGCCACTCCTTTTTTGCAGCCAAGGTGGAAATGCAATGTCATTAAAATTCCAAGTAATCTAACACTAACAAGTCCCCTTAGGGTGAGTCATAGGTCCTCTCAGAACCCAACTGCTATTTATAAATCAAGGAATGTCCCCAACGGATTACAGCTGTAGAGTTATTATAGGGCAGATTTCCCATGTTAGGTTTTATGATGACCATATTGTTTAAGTGCCAGAGTAACGTCGCAGGAGGAGACTCTGAATGGAAAAGTTTTTAGACGTTTGGAAATGTACCATAAGGCATTTTGTTATAAACTACAATCTTATTGAATTCTCGTGAAATATCTACAATGAAAATTATAGCTACAGTTTCCTACATTTTTACAGGAAACAGAAGGCTGAAGTGCCCTGCCCAGTGTTCTCTGCTGGCTTTCCCACTTTTAACATAGAGCTCTTCTAGAGATCCAACTATAAAGACAGCCCCAAGAAACCCAGGCACTCAGGTAGCAGATGTGTTTTCAAGGAATTTAAATCACTTGGAACCATATAGAAGTACTTACACTTTGTTCTAAGGTGGTTATATCCTGTTCTGCTTTTGAAAGCTTAAATTTGTATTCACTAATTTGTCTATTGGCATCTCCTGGAACAGAAGAGAATAATGAATGAATCGTCTCTCAGGTAAAGTCACCTGAATCATCTCAGGCAGTGATGCCCCCTGCAGCCCCGGAAAGGACCATGCAGTTTGAGAAGACAAAACATGTACACGGGGCAAGCACAGCTACTCCGGCAGCCGAGTTTCTGGAACTGGACACTACGAGAAGCTCTGGCACTTGTGTTGCAACAGCATCCCTTGGATCAGGAGTCAGAAGAATATTCACTGTTCGCCCCGCGGTCTGTATAGGTAGAGCACTGAGCAGTCGCTGAGTCTCATCTGCAGCCCTGTGGCCCACGGAGCCTCTGTGACTGCAGGACTGGGCCCTCCGGTTTCCCTGGCCACAGCCCTGGCCTCCCCGGCCTCTCAGTCCTCCTGCTCTCTATGCCTCAAGTGTCCCCTCTCCCCTCTGATTTAAGTCTTCAGCAGCCTTCAAGGTTACTCTAAATTTTCGCCTCCTTCATGACTCTCCTTAGTTAACTGTAACTCCTTCTCTTGTTACATTTATTTCATTTGTACTCTCTTTTTAACATTTATCATGCTTTCTTAACATTATATATTTATGTAAGGAGAGGGGCTCTGTCTTAGCATTCTGGAATCTACTCTGTCTAGCCAAGTCCTTTGCACATAGCATATGCTTAATAAATATTTGCTTTTCAAAAGCATGGTAATGTGATATGGGTAGAGCTATAAATCAGTAAATATATATTTGACCTGAGAATTAAATCATTTAAAAAGATGTTTAGAAATGACAGGGAGAAAAAAAATTCCCTCCAGCAAGCTGAATTTAACAAAATCACTCTCTGAAATGATTATAGGGTAGGTTTTATAAGGCTTAAAAGAGAGAAACCAATTATAACCCAGAACTTTTCTGTTGTTCCACATAACTAAGATTATAACTATCTTCATAATCTTCAATGCAAAAGGCTGTTCTAACTGGATAGTTATTGTCGCCCTAAAAGTAGTGGAACTACAAAACCCGCTCCTCAAAGCCACTTCTGGGAGTCAAAGAGAGCAATCCCTTTGTGGGGATTCCTGGTCCCTAAAACAGAAGCTTCAGGATCTTAGTTTTTCATTCTTCGTCCCAGCAATTATCAAAATGTGCTGCTGCTCTCTTGCTCTCCAAACCACCCATGCTTTCCTGTTTTCAAAAGTGTAAGTCCTTCACTTCAGCCATTTCACGTTTTGAAATTCACTTCCAAAACCCCTGCTCAACAGCCAGGCAGTGTTCCTTCCAGCTCTTTCGGTGCAGGGAAGCTGCCCACTTTTGTCTTTACCAGCCAGGCCCAGCCTGGTCCTGCTCAAAAGCAGGACTCTGGCTGGTACTTTTCTCTACTTCACACATAAATGGACGCGCATTCCCCCTTAATATGATTCCTTTTGATTTTGCTGCTTTAGGCCAATCTATTTCACATCTATCCCCTGCTCCCTCTCTAAATGTTGATAGCCACTGTGCTGGTTCTGCTCACCATCACAGCCTCCTAACTAGTCAGCCTGCCCTTTTTCATGCCTCTGTCTTCATCTACCCTCTACAACAAAATATTCACCAGGAGGTATCACAAGGGTCCTTACTGATATCCGATAAAGGAAATGACATTAATTGCAAGAGTCGGTATTAATAGTATATTAATAAGCCTTAATCCCAAAAGTCTTTTCTATTTAGCCTAATTCAGAATATTTAGAGGAAATGTCCAGGGAATAACCAATATTTTAAAATAAGTTATCAGAAAAACCACTATTCAAATTGGAAAAATAAAAGTCTTCTCATTCATGATTTATATAGCTGTCGTCCCCAACCTTTCTGGCACCAAGGACCAGTGCTCCTATGAAAATCGAACACCTGAGGATCTGAGGCGGAGCTGAGGTGGTGATGCTAGCGCTGGGGGGCGGCTGCAGATACAGATAAAGCTTCGCCTACTCCCTCGCCACTCACCTCCTGCTGTGCAGCCCGGTTCCTAACAGGCCATGAACCAGTACTGGTCCATAACACAGGGTTTGGGGACCCCTGTTACAGAGTATCTAACTATATGTGAATTGCTTCTGAACTCTCCCTACCACAGGAATTACTGTGAATACATTAAACATTTTAAAATAGCATGGGGTCAAAATTAGAAAGGGAGAAAAACTGAGATCATTCAGGTACACCGAATAGGCTTACTTTGTGGCCTTGTTTTAAATTCCATCTAATAAAAATTAATTGGAATTAACAAAAAAAGCTTCTGAGAAAATTTTGAAACTACTCAACATTAGTGTGAGTTAGTACCAAATATATCCTTCCACTTATTCTAAGATAAATTCCATGAAAAAAAATTATAACTAGAAAGGGTGCTGCACTGAGCTTCATGTTGGCTCAGGTATAGAAGAGGACTGTCAGGATGTCACTATTTGCAAAATGTTTCTAGAAATCACTTCACCTAGCAGGGGCAAAGTCGTCTCATTATCCTCTGAAGCACACAGGCTAGTTGGAGCTTCTGCTGGCTCCATCACTGACCAGGACTGCTCTTCTGGACTAACGGAGGACTAACCAGTCTCTGGGACGCAGCTTTCCTTGACTACTGTGCATTACAAGGAGCTAGCAGCCAGCTTACAGTCCTGCTCCTAGGACACGGCCTGCTCCTAGGACACGGAGACTGGGACAGGTCTGTCCCCCAGGACCTACTCTGCATTTCGATGAACTGCAAGTCTGAGCCGTTCTGCAGTGCCGCCAGGTCCCCTGCTGTGCCGTCACTCCTGGAGCACTTCTGCCGCTCCTCCTCCAGCTGCAGCTTCAGTTTTCTAATCTGAAGTAGAAAGAAGGCTTGTCAGGAAGAGCCAGTCCCCCAAAGGAAGCAGATGCTTGGCCCAATAGCCACGTCGTAGAGCATGGCCGATCCTCATGAGCCAAAATGCTCGCTCAGAATGATGTTCTTGTGTGTCCACTATGGGACGCACCGTTAAAGGTGCTCAAGATAAGCTATGAACAAATACCAAAAGGAGTGGGCACTAGGCCCAGGTGTCCCATTAAAAATAGCTCGGTTTTATTATTTCTGCAGGCTTTTTGGACATCACTTCTCAGTATCTGTTGTTCCTTTTATTAAAAATGGAAATTCTATCAGCAGCAGTTAGATATTTTTGTTTTGTTTTAGAGTTAGGTTAAGTATTCTTATTTGGAAATTTTTATGTATACAGAAATAATTGGAAATACATTTTTGAGTTTAGCTACAAAGTCTCCCTTATTTTACCCAAAATAAAAGATGTTCATAGTAGCTCATTCATAATAAAACTGAAAATAACCCATCAATCGGAGGATAAACAAATTGTGGTACACCTATACAATGGAATTACTACCAGGCACAGAAAGGAAAAGTACTACTGATACATGTAACAACATGGCTGAATCTCAAAACAGGTATGCTGTGTGAGAGATGTGTTCCAATCATCTAAAATTCCAGAAAATATAAACTAATCTATAGTGACAGAAGCAGATGAGTGGTTGACTGCAGAGAGAGGGAGGGGGCACAGGATAGAAGGTTTACAGAGGGACACAGACACTCTTGGGGAGTTATGAATATTTTCACCATCTTGACTGTGGTGATCATTTCATAGGTAATGTTATGAACTGAATTGTGTCTCCCCCAAATTCATTATGCTTAAGTCCCAACCTCCAGGACTCTAGAAAGAGAGTCATTACAGATGCAATTAGTTAGGCTGAGATGAGGTCACATTGGAATAGGGTGGACCCCTAATCGAGTATGGCTCGTGTCCTTATAAAAATAATGCCAGGTAGAGACAGACACATACAGAGCGAAGACAATGTGAAGACACAGAGAATGCCACCTATGAGCCAAGGGAAGAGAAAGATGGCCAGTAAACCACCAGAAGCCAGAAAAGAAGCATGAAACAGATTTCCCTTCACGAGCCTCAGAAGAAACCAACACTGCTGATACCTTGATCTTGTACCTCTACTCTCCGGAACTGTGAGACAATACATTCCTGTTGAAATAAGTCAATCTGTTTGTGGTACTTTGTCATGGCAGCCCTAGGAAACTAATAGAAACTGACATTTGTACACTTTAGTACGTTCAGCTTGACACCAGTTAGACCCTAATAAAGCTGGGTTTGTTTTTTTTTTAATTTGCAAAATAAAGAAACTCAAAAATAACATTAAAAAGAGACTCTGGGTTGGGGAAACAATAAGGCCCACTGGAGAGAGGAGTCCCACACAAGGAAAACAAGCAGATTAGGTGAATAGATATGTACCGAAGGCTGAGGTCTCTCTACTCCACCCCTGAATGCAGGCAGCTGGGCCTGTACCCTCAGGCAGGAGACTGGAGGATATCTTTAGAACTCTCCAACTAGCCTAAAATAAAAGACCAACAACATTCCCACATTGAGGGTTCCCAACAAAACACCCAGCCACATCAATCTTCACGAAAACTTAGGCAAGCCCCATCCATATTCTCAGAGCTGCCCATCAGCTTTTTAGTTCCCCACGCTTAAACTGAAGACCAAACAAACACACATAAAAGAGCATCTGGAAGGAAGGAAATAAACTGCAGACAGAAGAAAACATCAGAAAACCCACCAACATATCAAGTTCTCCAAGATAAGTGAAAATATCTACAACTTTGAAATAGCTACAGAATAGAAACTCAATAAAAAGATGAAGTTGAGAAAATCCTCCAAAAAGTAGAGCAAAAGAGATGGAAAAACAGGAGAGAAGCCATAAGCAAATTAGGGCATAAATGCCAGCGGTTTAATGTCCCCTCCTTCAGAATCAGCCGTGTTTCCCCAGATGACTAAAAAAAACAACTCATCATCAGAGCAAGCACGATTCAGAGCATGTCTACCCACCCCACCCACCTCTGCACTAGCGGGGCAACTCTGGTGCCGAGGCCAAGCCTCCCAAAGCTCCATCCTTCATCAAGGTTGCATGCTGAGACTTCCAGGGGGCTTCTCCAACTGCGTCCTCAACTCCATCAAGAGGAGTCCAGAGAAGGCCTCAGCACTAGGACTAAACCCACGTTTTCCAGACACCTCTGCCCTTCAACACACACGGGGCATTGTGACTAATGCCATTATCCCCATCATTCCTGTTTATGTCCATCTCAAGCAGGGTCTTCCTTCTTCACCCGCAGTCTTCCCCAAAAGGCTCCGTACAACCCCTACCTTTCCCAAAGCCTGAAACTCCTCCCCGTGCCCTCTGGACGGCCATTCCATCACCAGCAAAGGCTCCTCACCCTCAACCCCTTCTCTGGGCATCTTTGCCTTAGTGCTCAGTCGAACCCTGCTTCCTTCCTCTGCAGTTCGCAAACCGCTGGCTGTTTTCCTCCCACGGCCCACCTACCACCCAGCCTGAAAATGGAACAGCTGTCCTCTTGCTTTCCCCACTGTCGCCAAACTGTCCTCCCTCTATCTTCCCTAAAATTCCCAGTTCCTAATCTCATCTGTTCAGATTGTGTAAACTGACCTCCCTCGCTGCCATCATCCCACTCCTTCTCCATCATTTTAGCTCCTGACTCGCACTCCCTCGAGACTATTTCTATCTTAATTCTTGGCAATTTCGAAATACGTCTAAGTAGAGGATTTCTCCTACAACTGATATCTCAGTTCCCAAAATAACTCCTCTCCAAGGATCTTGCCATCTATCCCTTCTTGCCCTAAGCCGCTTACTCCCACAGTCATGTAATATATGTCATCATTAGATACCTACAAACCCTACATAATTCGGATCCATGTTCTCTTCATTTTTTACGCCTATAGCACCTGGTCTTCCTAGGTGGTCTCTCATCCAAGTACTAACCAGACCCAGCCCTGCTTAGCTTCTGAGATCAGACGGGATCGGGCATGTTCAGGGTAGCATGGCCGTAGACTCCATGTTCTCTTTTAACTACAATTCCAGGTCTTTCCAGCTCATTCTCTCTGGACCCCAACTCCAAAAGTCCTTTAATCCCACTGGCACCTGAAACCCATCGCTCCCATCTTCTTTCCACTGTGCTTTCATGTCTTCCTGGATGTCCCCTCAAACAACCTTGCCCGGTTTAATCTCTAGGTCCATCATCACTCTCTTGTACATACCCTCACTTCCTCTGTCTTATTATACTTGCCTAGTAGAAGCCTGCACCAATGCAGCTAAATGTGGCTGGAGAAACAATAATGCATTCACACAAACCTCCAACATAGCATATACTTTACTTATTATGTTTGCTGTTTACTGTCCTGGTCTCCACTATAATATAGGGTCCACTGGAGCAGGGACTAATTTTTTTTAACTAATTTATTCATTGAAATATCCCAAATGCCTGTGCCTGCTAAATAGTGGAATCTCATTCAACATCTGAATGACTGAATAGGAGTTTCCAAAAGAGATGCAACACAGAATATGGAGAGAAATCATTCAAGAAATTTTCCCATAACTGAAGGACAGAGATTGCTAGAACTGACAGGGGCCCATACCATGCATGAAAACTCCAAACCACATCACTGTGAAATTTCAGAACACTAGGGAGAAAGAGTACGATACAACTCCCAGAGAGGGGAAAGGGGTCACATACAAAAGATCAAAAATCAAAATGTCCTTGAAATTTTCTAAACAGCCATATCGGAAGCCAGAAGACAATGAAGCAATTTCTTTGAAAGAGAGGGACTGGAGGTATGGGGGGGAGAGGGGAGAGAGACAGAGAGACAGACAGAGAGACAGAGAAAGGAAACAACTGTAACACAGAATTCAGTACCCAAACTGTTCTATCAAGTAAGAGGGCAATATGAAGACATTTTCAGGACTCCGAAGTTAAGAAAAGTTTACAGCACATATCCTTTTCTCTGGAAGTTACTGGGGGATGTAACAAAATTAAGAGAAGGCATTAAAGATTACAAAAAGAGAAGCCAACCTAAACCACAGGTAGGGGGAAACCCCAGCAGACGATGAAGGGCAGACATGCCTCTGCCCGGAGGAAGCTCAGAAGGGGGATGAGTCAAGAGGCTCTCAGAATCAAAAGGATGGAACTGAGGGAGGATCTGCTGATCTGAAAACACTAAGCTTGGATTTAAACTACTTTTGAAAAGTCTGCAGCTAAACTAGTAATAAACACATAGAAGAGCTAGTGAATGGAAAGAAAAACCACAATATTGATTTTAGAGGAAATAAAAAATTGTGAAAGAGATGAAAGGCAATCCTAGGATGCTACATGGCTCCACTGCGAGTGGTGTTTACAGAACCCTAATAGCATAAACAGACTGGAATGACACAGTTCCTTTATGAGACGGATGTGGGGAAGGGAAGTGTACATCTGTGGAAGGGACACCGGATGAAAGAAAGCTAAATGCTCATGTTCCACAGAAGGATGGCAACGGAGAATGCCCCAAACAGATCAAGAAGCAGCATACGCATGTTATAGACAAATATACGAGGACAATATACACCAAAAGAATTAGCTTTAAAAAAGAAAAATAGGAATGGTCCAGGGTAAGGCTGGAAGAGACAGAGCAGGGCGCTTCTGTCTTCGCAGACCTATTTCATCCTCAAACTAGGTGTCCTATGAGTTTTTCTTAAAGACTAGGAAACAAAGGTAAAATAGGGATTATCTTTGCATTCTTTAAGTCTTACTCGAGGACTGATATTTGAAATAGCACATGATTTCCTCGTGTACACTAGTTCACTACCATTTTACCACGTGACTCGGTCAGTTACAATTAACATCACCTCCACTGAGAAGAAAGCCTTTACCTGTGAAAGTAGCTCTTCCTTTTCTCCAGCCAGTTTTCGTAGCCTTACATCTAAAACAGATTAAAAAAAAAAAAAAGTTGTACACTCAATTTGTAATGATGTATTAAATAAGCAACAAAAAATAATAATCCAAATTCAAAAACAGCAAACATTATCTGATAAACTTAAAACTCCGAATATCAAAAGACACAAAGGCTTTAAAGGTATTAAGGAAAACTACTTAACTATTCAACGCATATTTCCACACAACTGATATTTATCAGGGCACTAAATACAACATTTGCTTCCAGGAGCAGTGATTTTCCATTTAAAGACAAACTGAAGTTGTTTCAAAACGGCAAGCTTTCACTAGCAGACAGACAACTCAAGTGCCAAGGATACTCCCACAGGCTTAATTAAGCCCTTAGGAGGAGAAAACAAAATAGGAAACAGAAGACAGAAATTAAGAGTGGGCCTGAGAGGGGGAGCTGGAACCAAGGAAACAAGAGGAACGCAATGCTGGAAGAAGCAGAGGCCCCCAAAGTCTAATGGGGGAGGGAGGAGAGCAGCTCTAGGATGGGGGCTGCCAAGGGCTGATCTGAGGCTTGGGAGCAGGATCACTAGGGCTGGTTCCCGGCCTGCGGTGAGGGCTGCTGCTTCTCCAGCACCCGGTAACAGGCCCCTTGGGCTGAGGGGAAACCCATAGATGAGTAAAAGCAGCAGCTGACACCTAGCCAGCGCCCCTCACAACCAGCTAGGGTCACGGCTAAATGTAAGTTCTGGTTTCTTCAGAACCTTCCAAACAAGCAGAGGAAATGCTGAGCTGCCCCTAGCTGTGCAGTCAGCCCATTCTCCAGAGCAGCCCTCTCCCGCCCAGCTCCACCCTCTGCTTTACGGGAGTGCTCGACAATTACACCAGTGGAATTCGGTACGTTAGAGAACGTGCTTACTAACTTCTTAAAGTTTTTCGGCTTCCCCCACTCTTACACTCTACCCTGCTCGTTAGGAAACCTACAAATACATGAAAACGAGATAAACAAGAGAAACATGATCATTTTTTAGTAAATTAAAGTGTGCTGGTGATGCATTATCTGTCTGTGCCATCCTTCTAGAGCAGGATTCTTAGTGGAGGCCAGGGATGGCCATCTGTGTGCTTTCCTGAGACATGTCATTAGATGCGCAAAGGGTTACATTTAAGAGGCTTGGTCTTTAAGAGGCTCAGAGGCCTTGCTCTAGAAATAACACTCCTCTGATCGCTGTCTCCTTGGTCATCTGTTTCTTGCCTTAAGAAAGGAGGTGGCAAAAAGCGACAGAACCCTGGGATAAACAGCAGAACATAAAACCAGATGTTCCAGGAAGAAAACATACTTGGAAAGTCACCTAGCAGCCCACAGGCTCCCTAGGAAGGGTGGTTTGTTTTAAGTGCAAAGGCCACAGTGTGCACCCGCAGTGCTTCCACCCACGGGCCTTAGAATGGCCTAAACGCTGGCCTCCCAAGGTCAGGGATGTCTGAAGACAATGTGCCCAGATTTCTTCTGTGAAGGCTCAGACAGCCCTGCGCTGTTTTCGTTTTCCAAGATGGGACATGAACAAGCTGGAAGTCTAACAGCGTAACACTGATCCGAGCCAACCCAGCAACCAGCATCTTACCCAGTGGACCTTCTCCTGCTGACTCCAAGACCTGAGCGGCTTCCTGAGACACCACAGCGATGGCTCCGACCGCTGGTTCGTGACTGACATCGCCATTGGGAGTGCCGTCGGGGATTATAACTAAGCCATGTTTCTGGGGGGAAGGAAAAAAACCACCATCACAAAAGATGGCCCTAAGCCGTATGCTTTCTGAGCTGACGCTGTGACAATACATGTTTGGCCCAAGTAAAACCTGGTTGGAACTGTATGGAATATGACTCTAAGAAGAAATGACTTAACCCTACCAAATCTGGGTTGGAGAATAACCACTGTGGTTTGTATTCAGGCCAGGAAAGATGACAGGACAAAAGGAAGGAAGAAGAAGGCAGTGGGGACACGAGCTCCAGGCTAATGCTAACGTACCTCTCCTGTCTTCACTGTCTCCTTCAGGTCAGCCAGCTCCTCTCTGAGCGTATCTCGCTCATTCCTAAGGCAGGCAGTGTATTCTTTCTGTTTCTCTAGGGCCTGGTTTTAGACAGGGTAGCAAGGGAAAGAATGGCACAGAAGTAAGAGCAAGCGAAAGGGAGCAGAGACGAACCTAATTCCAATAAACAAAGATAAAGGCACAGAAGACAAGGCAGCATGAAAAGCTTGGAAACAAGCAGTTAGATAAGGGAGGAAATACAAAGTTACATGGATATACGTCTCCAGAAGAGAATTTTGATAGAAACTGGTTAATCGTGCATAAACTCAGCAAAACATGCTTAACACATCAGGCAGGAAAACAAATCTTTCTTTTCCAGTCAAGGAAGAAAACAGGAATATTATTAAATAATATTAAAACTGACCTCCTTAGTACCAACCAACCGAACACAACAACCCATTTCACATTTAACTAGCTTATTCAAGAATATACTTGATTTTGGAGGAGGGGGCTGGGGGAGTACATTTTAGAAGAAAACTCACCACTTATACAAGGGATTTTAATATCGGCTGTGATTTTTCTCCAAGCAGTATGTCAAAACACTCCTCAAATACCATTTAATTAAAAATAGCTGACTTCTAAAGGGATTCTCAAGGACCTCTTTTATTAAGTTAATTAAGTACAATTAAGAGTAATTTGGTTTTCTGATCTATCTTCAAAATGTGAAAAAAAAAAAAATAACACTCTGACAAAAATAGTACAGCCCACCTAAAGAGGGTAGCAGACTGTGTGTTTGGAATCCGGCTTTTGAGTCCTGGCACATATTAACTTATCTACGCCTCAGTTTCCCCATCTGAAAAACAGAAGGGGGAACAAGCAGCGCTCATCCCTGGGCACCAGCTCCCGGGAGGCCTCGGTGCGAAGCACACTGTCTGCAGTGCGTAAGGCAACAGGGAAGGCGCAGGAGAAGCCAGCTCGTGCTGCTATTTGTCTTTGCCCTGCCGTTGCCTGAATCTCACAACTGTCAGAGCTGTTGTGACCTCACAGAAGCAGGAACACACTCTGGCCATTGGTGGCAAAGCAGATCTACTCTGTGTGATAAAATAACCCAGACTTCCAAACATACCCAAGCAGTCTATGCAGGGACCCGAGAGCTGGGCTATATATTTCTCTACATATTTGTTCATACATTTAATGTTTTCTGCGGCATTCCCATTAATCCAAAAAGTTAAACTAAGACAGGCAACTTTCCTTTCAGTGTGTTGGGTTTAGAAGTGGGCCAACTGCTTAGTTACTGGTTGCTGAGTAGTGGGACAAATGTTTAAATCATTCTTATTTGATTCTGCAATGAAACTGGGAGTAAGGACATAAGAAAGGATAGAACTACCATCTGTGTAGCTTCAGTTATACGGCAGGAACTGTTTATACACATAAATTAAGTCCTTCCATATTATACTTAGCTACCCTGTAACTTGACTTACCCTCATGTCATGGATCAGAAAACTGAGGCTCCGAAAATCTACATTTTTTTTTTTCTTTTGGCCCAGAGTCACAGTAAGTGGCAAAGCCAGAAAATGAATCCAATTCTTTCTGGTTCCAAACACCTCGCATACTTTTTCTATATCACAGCCCCATGAAGGTCACAATTATGTTCACTGTCATCCCAGATGCTGCTGAAATGTAGTCCACAGAGAAGTCCTACTTCTCTGCAACATCAACACCTAACTTCCTTTCAACAATTCACACCATATGACACGTCTTGAGTTTGCCTGCGAATTAATAATTTGAGTTTCTAATATTACAAGGCTGTACCCTAATACTTCAAGCTAATATTGACACTCCCTTACATTAATAACAAATATAACATTAACACAACAAAGCACATTTCCCCATCTGTTGACAGTCACTGAATGTCTGTTGGGTTAGAAGCTTTTAGTTACCGGTGTCTGCGTGCATAGTTAGCCATGCATCACCACGTGGAACTGTGTCAGGGCTCACTGTCACAACGTGCGCGATGTAAGCACCACCACTGAACATAAAAGGTCTCCTAGGAATAGACCAATTTGAAACTAGGAATTCTAGCAAATGCTCATACACGCCATTTGCTCCTCTTCCACATCTTATAACAGTAGATTTTATCTTTACTTTCGGACCTTTTAATTTTACCTCCCATAATTATGGATGGGAAAATAAAATACATCCTGTAAGTTCTCTCATTTCACCGCAAAGTCTGAAGACTACTAAAATACCTTATAATTGGACCAAATGTATTCACGCTGGATCTGAAATCCTCTGTATTACCTGACCATATAATCACTACCCTTGTGGTCACATTCAATTATAGCGCCTGCAGTAGTTTTTTTTAAGGTTAGAAAGTACATGCTTGTGGAGATTCAAATGATTCTTTACCCCTGACCTATCCCCAAATCCTAGTGTCAAGAATCCTGAAAGATAGGAATAAGAGGCTGAACTTCTGGGCAACAGGTTTATTATTCATCTAATCGCATGGGGCACAAATATCTTTAGTCAGAATGGGTGTATCTTATGGTGGACTACAGGGACATCCTTGAATGTATCTGTTCTACACATGGCCACCTGGTGTCTGAAACAGCCTCAGGGCTATAGGCATGACCAGTAGAATCAGTGAAGAACTAAAGAAAACTGACCTTTAACATGAGAATAATGGCCATGTTCCTTCATGAAGTTACTAAATTTAAATCTTGAAAATGAAACTAGAGACAAGTGATGCATTAGGTAGTCACAGACCATTTTCATTTTTAAACTGTCTTTTTACAAGTCAAGGGAGGCGCAATTCACGCACGTTCAGATAGCTAATGTCAAAACAACAGAAAACAAATGTTGTTAAAGATGTAGAAAAATTGGAACACTTGTGCAGGCTGCATGGCAATGTAAAATGGTGCAGCTGCTGTGGAACACAATACGGCTGTTCCTCAAAAAATTAAACATGAAATTACCACATTATGCAACAATTCCACCCATGGGTATACGCCCAAAGGAAATGAAAGAAGGGTCACCAGATGAGCCGGGAATACCTTCTTGTGCTAGAGAGCAAAGAAACTATCAAAAACAGCTGCACTCGTGTCAAAATTACTTTGGAATAAACCTAAAGAGGTTCACATTAGTTAAACATCAGACAACTGGAAGATTCTACTTATATGAGGTACCTAGAGTAGACAAATTCATAGAGACAAACAGTCGAAGGGTGGTTGCCAGGGGCTGGGAGTGGGGTGGGGGAATTGGGGAGTTTAATGAGTCTAGAGTTTCAGTTCTACAAGATGAAAAGCGTCCTGTGGATACATGGTGGCGACGGTAGCACAATAATCTGAATGTACTTAATACCACCAAACTCTCTACTTAAAAAAGTTAAATTTTATGTTATGTATTTTCCCACAATTTTTAATTTAAAAAGGGCAAAGGAGGAACAAACTACTGGCACATGCAACCACTTGGATGAATCTCAAAGAAATTATGCTGAGTGAAAAAGCATAATTCCAAAAGGTTTCCTTCATACTATACAATTCCATTTATATAACATTCTCATAATGGCAGAATTATAGAATGGAGAATGGATTACTGATTACCAGGCCTTGGGACAAGGTAGGAAAGGTGGTAGATATGACTATGAAAGGGCTACATGACAGTTCTCTTCTGGTGATGAATATGCTCTGTATTCTGACTGTTTCCAGGTCAATATCCTGGTTGTGATATTGTACTACAGTTTTACAAGATGTTACATTTGGGGAAAACTAGATAAAGGATCTCTTTGTACTAGTTCTTAAAATTTCATATGAATCTAAAATTACCTCAAAAATTTTAACTTTAAATTTTTTTGAAACGCCAAAAAAATTTAGACCACATAGAAAGAGGATATCTACTTACTCACTCAACAAGTCCAAGAAAATTAAAAAGTCAATTTATAGTTTCACTATCAGCACAGCTTTTAGGTAAGAAAAAATTTTTGTTTTATTTGAGTATCTATTTTATTGAACTGAGAGGATTAGAGGATTAGGGTTTTTCTACAGCTGGTCCAAAATAATCAGTTAAAAATACTAAGATAATCATACAAAACATAAATCATGGACCTACAGATACATGTTAAAGAATATCACATTAAGGTCCTTAAAGAAACACATTCTAGATAGTGACCGGATTTTAACTAAACTTTCAAGTTACCTATTTTGTGCCAAATATTTTTTCACATTTCATTTTAAATTCCCCAAGTGCAAAAAAAATTAAAAATCAGTTCACAATTATAATTTTAAAACTCTTTAACAGAGTGGTTAATTTATATTCCAGAAGGCTCTTCTACCTTTGGGTAGAATTTTAGAAACTCGGTATCTGAGTGTTAGAAACTTTGAAAGGTAGCTTTATTTCTTTAAAACTTTTGGACTGCCAAACTCTTAAGAAGTAATTATGTTTCTCACGTGTTTATTTTTTGATAGGGTCGTTGGAGATGTGAAAAGAACTGGACACCAGGATGCCCCTAACAATGGAGAGGATGACCCATGCCTTTCACACACAGGCATGTCTACCTATCACAGGTGCTCTTGGGCATCTTTGCCAACTTTTCCTGACCCCATGGAGCCTCAAGCAGAACAAAACTTTCTCACTGTGTCCTTAGGCTGAGGGTTTCCTTCTGTCTGTTTCTTCCACCAAAGCCCTTCCCTGACAAGGTAAGCCTCAGACAGCTAGGGTTGTGTGGTACCCCCTACTGCAGAATGGAGAACTCAGGCCATGGGATGGGGCTGCCGGTCAAAGGCCACATGGGATGAACTGGTGGAAATTTTTTCAGCCTCCTATGCACTTGGAGCCTACCTGAAGTAAGGCTTAGCAAAAAAGCACTGAAGACTTTTTCTTTATCTGGGCCCCTGCTCTGGGGAGTTGTGGAGTTATAATTAGAGATGATGTCACAGTTTGGAAGCTCTGGCCAATCTTACATTCCTATCCACTTCCGTAATTAAACTGATTTTAATCTCTTCCTATTTTACTCACCAAGGATTTATGGAATGCTAAAAACCTTTCCACCAGTCCCACTCCCCATCCTCTTGCTTCTTATCCAAATTCTTGCAATGTAAGGATATCAAGTTACCCACAGAGTTTGCATTAAATGTCTGTGGCTGCTTCTGGATAAGAAACCTGGGGAAATAAAGAACAACTTCCTTAGAAAGTTCCTACTTATAGGTTTCACAAGCCAAGGCTGGCTGAAAAGAAGAGTTCTTTTCATGCATAATATCAGGTTTTCCCATAGAAGTTTCTTTCTGTCTTCTGCTTATTCATATTTCAATGTGTAAATGCTTAAAAATAATCCAAAGTGCAGATTTTTAGGAATCCTGAAGTTAAATTATATTGGTCTATTCCTCATCAATGAGCTTCAGACCAAAGCCCAATTACACCTCATACCCTAATGTTTTTATCTTTCCAAAGAAGTGTCTCCTGGAGGTCAAACACCTCTTTTGTTATGGTGTCTATTTTCTGCTGCATACGCTGATTCTCCTGCAGAGGAAGAAGGGAAGAGAAGAAATAAAAGAGCAGAAAGAAAAAAAGGAGGGAGAGTTAGAAGGAGAAAAACAATAAAAATGAAGCTGATAAAGAAATTTAACAAAAGGAGAAAGTCTGTGATGAACAGGAAAAGCAAGAGCTGCTTGCTAAAAGGAAAGATGACATCCGGGTGTCTTGGCGACATGACTCTCTTGGCTTTCCACTATGAAAGTAAGCCAGGGGACTGGGAATAACTGTTCCAACCACAGCTATGTGGCAGCAAGCCAGCTAGGGCTTCTGTGTATATACAGCTCCACATGGGTACTCTTCCTGTGGTAACTGCCTGTTTTCCAAACATGGAAAAACTTACATTTCTGGGGAGAAAAATTCAGATTTGCTTATGAACAAAATGATCCTTATCATAGGGAACAAGCAGTAGTTTTGAATCTTATTTTTTTAAGCATAACTGAAAAAATATAAGAGGAAAATATCTCAGCTTCGTCATTTTGAATTTGTTAGCAGAGTCTATACTAGCAAGAACATCATGAATTATATATGAATACTCACCTAGGTGTTCGGAAAACCGAGAATTTAGTAGTTAGCAATTCTTAAACAACTCTTCTGATTAGGCAATGATGCTCAATTTACACCCTCTAATGTTTAACAGGTTATTTTTTATGCATTGCTGGTAAATTATCATCTCTGACTTTCCCTACTCAAAATTTCTTATCTGCTCTATCATACAATTATAAAAACCAAAAAGCATTATTTTGTCATAGTCAAAGTTTTTCAGTTACACATGACCATAAATATTAACATCTAAGAGATGTTAATTGTAACCATAAGAAGTACTTAAAACTAATTTAACATTTTTAAAGTTTTTATACCTAGCCCCCTGGGCTTTTAAAAAAACCACGATGACAAATTATAGAAATCATGCATTACAATTTCTCTTAAACGCAATCATCAGATTAAAAACAAGAACATTTAACCAATTCTAACTGAAGCTATTGAATTTGAGAAGCAGCTCTCAAAGCAGTTTTAATATTCCTCTGAAATCATAAAAAGAGAAAAGTATATCTCTTAATTAGAAAAAAAATGAAAGTGGCTGGCACACTGACATGCAAAAACAAAAAAAATGGACAAAAAGGGAGAGGAATTCACATTATTTTAAAATACCAGCAGGAAACAGAATTTGGATAATATGCTTCTTGCCATATATGGAAAAACTAAGACAACTAACTTCACATGTAATTTGATATTTTCAAAAGGTTAGGTTTCTGCATTTAGAATTCATAAATCCTACCTGCTTTCACCAGGCTAGTTTCAATTCAATTAATTTCAAGAATGAAAAAAAAGGAACAAAAATTCACAAATAGAAAAAGTCATTTCTTTTCCTCTATTAAATGGTTTTTAAGTCATTTACAGAGAGGAGGATTACATGAGGCAGGTCCATGGGGGAAGGAAATGGGAGGTGGAGATGAGGGTGGAGTGGGTGGAACTGGGGGTCCTGAGCAACCAGAGACATGAATGAGCAAGTGTCCTAGGGATCACTAAGAGATGGCCTTCCAGCTGCCACTCACATGTCAACATCTCTAAATTAACATTAGATGCCTTTTGATAAACACACCAAGATAGTGGGCAGGATCCCTTCCCAACAAACTCCATACTCATACAAAATGACCACCTCAAGAGAAAAAAAACATTTAAAGAAAATGAATAGTGTGCAAGGTGATAGGCATAAAAGGATGACAAATGTTGTCAATCATTTCTTGGTGGACCACACTGATTCCCCTTCCTAAAATGCTGCCAGCACTGTGGCACTCAGAGTCCCTCTTGCCAGAAGAAATATGAACCTCAGCACTTGGCCAATCTTCACCTTTTTGTACATAAGATGTCTTGACAATTTCTCATTTTCATTTAGCCACCTCAGAAATGTATCTACTTGAGTGAAGATCAAGTTTCTTCTTCCCCAAAAATCATGTCCCAAAATACAGAATTCATTACATTCCAAAGAATAATGGTACTTTAATTTTTCCTTTTGTCCATTTCTTAAGATATCTTTAGAAAGAATGTGATTAGGAATAAAAGATAATAACACAAGCTTCTATTATTAAAAAGGGGGATAATTTTAGGGTACACAGTATTAATTGTTTAAACCTGCCTTTATGTTTCACGTTTGTAAAATTTCAAGATACAGCCAAATATGAAGAGACAAGTAAACTCTTCATGGCATTTAACTCCCTTCCCTCCCAACATGTACCCTCTCATCCCACTTAATGTATTTTTTTCAAAATAAAGTATTCCCACAGTTCACATACATACCTCAATAAGCTCATCTCTTTGTCGAAGGCCTTCTTTAAGTTCATCCATTTTATGTTGCAGCACACTACACATATGTTTCTGCCTTTCCAATTCCTGTTATTAAACAAATGATACAGCTTATACAGATAATGGCACACAGCAAACTGGAACATTTACATTATAATAATACAAAGGCTGGGTATGACCTCTAGAAATATGCCTGAACTGCTAATGCATAGTAACTTTAAAAAATTCTGTAGTTTATGGGAAAGGTTCAAAAAATTAAATTTTTTTATCTCATAGGATTCTAGATCTAGAAAAGCCAAACTTATCAAAATTTCTAGGAACCATGGAAAATAACTTTTACTAAGGCTTCGTAAAGGTAGAGCTTACAAAATTAACATGCAAAATTCAATAATCTTCATAGATATAAACAAAGAGAGAAGATATAATAAACACAATATCAAAAAAATAAAAATTTAAAAATACATACATATAAACTTACAAGATACAGCCAAAATTTATATAAGGAAAATTATATAAAATGTTCCTGGAAGACAGAAAAGTAGGCTAGAACAAATGGAACAGTATACCATCTTCTTGGATAAAAAGACTGAATACCGAAAAATATGTCAGTTCTTCCCCAAATTTATCCATACATTTAATTCAGTGCAAATAAAAATACCATCATGTTTTTTTTTATTATAAACTTTATTTGGGGGAACAAAAATGAAGAAAAATAGATATAAAACATAATGAAAAAGAATAAAACTAGCCTTACTAAATATTAAAATATATTATACGGCCAAATAATAAAAACAATGTGGTAATGGCTCATGAATACAGATCAATGGAGCAGAACAGAATATCCAAAGATAGACATAATTTAATATACAAATATAATAAACAATGACAAAAAGAGTATCTCAAATCAATATGAAAAAACACTTTTAAATTAGTGATATTGGGATAACTGAATATCCATACAGAAAAGAAAAATAGGAACCTCACACATACACCATGACAAATTCCAGATGATCAGAAGTATTCAGGAAACAGAGAAAGGAGAGAGAGAGAAGGAGAGGGAGAGAGAGGGGAAAAAAGAAATATATTACTAGAAAAAAGATGAGTGAGTTCTAATAACCAAGGAATGGAGAAAATGTTACTAAAAGTGACTAGAAAATCTATAAACAAGAAAAGGAACGGGTAATAAATTAGACTAAAAACCAAAATAAAAACTTTTGCATGGCAAAAGATAATATAAACAAAGTAAAATGAAAAATGACAAACTGCAAAAAAAAATTTTACAATTTATACCAGAGACAAAAATTTACTCTCTCTCCCTTACAGAGCCTCTAAAATTAGAAAGAAAAAAAAACACTACTCTATAGAAAATTTTCTTGAAGAAATGAACAGTTCACAGAAAAAGAGAAACTGTTCTCAATGTGAAAAGATCGCACTAAGAGAAATATAAATTAAAACTACATTTCTCATTAACACTAGTAAAAGTCCAAAAACTTGACAACATATTCAGGAAGGTAGTATGGGGAAGGAAACAGGCCCTCTCAAACTTTTTGCTGGAAATACAAAATGACAGAATCCCTACAAAGGGTATTCAGCAGTATCTAGCACAATTACTGCACCTTTTGACCCAGCAAACCCACTTTAAGGTCTCCCATAGATACACTGGGAAAAATACGAAAAGACCCATTCAGTACATCATCTTGGCAGGATTACTTTTAATAGCAAAAGGCTGCAAACAACTTAAATGTCCATTAATAGGGAACTGGTGAAATACTCTATAGTATATCCACACAACAGAGTAACTATACAGTGATAAAAAAGAATAAGGCCAATCTCTACATACTGCCATCATATGGTGATTAAACCAACGTGCCAAACAGTGCTTATAGTATGCTACTATTTTATAAGAAAGGAGAAATACAAATATACATATTTGCACATATTTTTGAGTGGCAAGATATATGCTTATGTATTTATATTAATATTACATAATCACAGATTAAAAAATGGAAGAATAAACCAGTTAATTTAAAAATTCTCTTAAGGAGAAAACAGAAATAAAAATAGAGACACAAGATTGACTTCTTTGAGAATTTCTTTTTTGTTGATTTGACTTCAGATATATAAATATTTTATGTAATTGGAAACTAAAAATAAATTTAAAAAGCAATTCCTGGTGGGAGCAACCCAAGCGTCCACTGATAAATGAATGGATAAACAAAATGTGGTACATGTATACAGTTGAATATCATCCAGGAAGGAAATCCTGTCACATGCTACAACATAGATGAACCTTGAGAGCATTAAGCTAGTGAAATAAGTCAATCGCAAAAAGACAAATACTATATTAGTCCACTTATGTGAGGTACCTAGCTAGCATGGTCAAACTCATATAGACCAAGTAGAATGGAGGTTGCCAGGAAGAATTATTTAAAAAGTACGGAGTTCAGTTTTGCAAATGAAAAAGTTCTGGAGGTCTGTTGCATAACAATGTGAATACACTTCACATTACAGAACTCCCAATCTAAAATGTTTAAAATGGTAAATTTTGTTATATGTTTTTACCACGATTAAAAGTAAAAATAATTTAAAGATAAAAAGTAAAAAAAGCAATTCCTAAATATTGAAATAAAATGCAGTGAACCTAAACACATATCCAGTTAGTAGCATAAGCACAGAGAAACTATTTCAAGTAACTTTTCAAAACAATGGTTTGACTATACATAGCCTAGCAGCAACATAACAACCAAACAGAACAAAACAACAGTTAACTATTTTCAGTAATTATATCGTTGGTAGTAACATTGGTACTGCCATTCTGGGTTCTGCGGGACAAAAGAATGAGAATAGAATATAACATAATTACTATCATCCCCAGTGAATTTGAGAACTAGGAATAGTAGTGTCGGAAAAAGGAGATATGCATACATAAGACAGAAGAGGTTAAGTAAAAACCTTTGCATTCTAAACATGAACTAGAACTATCAGCATATACTCATAATGTATTTTGACTTAAAAACTTGTTTTTAAATTATTTTTTTAAATATCCCACAGGGTCTACAGCCATGCCACCCTGAACAAACCTGATCCTGTCTGATCTAGGAAGCTAAGCAGAGTTGGGCCTGGTTAGTACTTGGATGGGAGAACACCTACGAAGACCAAGTGCTGTAGGCATAAAAATTAAAAAATAAGGGATTGTAAGCTGACAAGGTCCTTGCAATCTGTGAGGTCAACCAAGGGCTGCTTTGCCTATTTAAAAAAAAAATGTAAAACAAACATACATACATACATACATACATACATACATACATACATATATATGTATATTTAAAAATAAATATATATTTAAAAAAATAAAATATCCCACATGAATGTTTCTCTGAGAGATCCACTAAAAAGGTCCACAAACGGTGACCAACTTGGTGACAAGGGCATCTCTGGCACCCACACTGCTCTACTAAAAGAGAACCAGGGTTCCTTGGACAGATAGCTGATTCTGGGTCTGGGGCAGAAAATGCATCAGATGAGCCTGGAATACCTTCTTGAGCTAGATAGCAAAGAAACTATCAAAAACAACTGCACTCATGTCAAAATTACCTAAATGGGAATAAACCTAAAGAGGTTCACATTAGTTAAACATCGGACAACTGGAAGATCAGTAAGAATAAAAAAGCTATGATGGACTGAGATCATCAAATGCTTGAATTCTTGACTTCATAATGAATTTAAAAAATAAAATAAAATAATGAATGACTATACTAGGATGTTAAACAACCAATTCTTTATTTTGAAAAATCATAAGGAAAAAATAATCAAGCCTTATCTTCCCTTTCCTACATAAACTATCTATCTCATCTGAGTAATAAGAGATGAGGGAAATTTCTCTTTAAAGATGGACTTACACTAATAAAACACAGGAAAGTGAAAAGACAACCCATGGAATGGGAGAAGACATTTGCAAATCATCTGTCTGATAAGGGACTTATATTTAGAATATATAAACTTTTACGACTCAATAATAAAAAGATAATCCAATTTTAAAATGGACAGAGGATCTGAATAGATATTTCTTCAAGAAAGATATTCAAATAGTCAATAAGCATATGAAAATATGCACTCAAAATCATTTACTCATCAGGGAAATACAAACATAAGCACATCTGCTAAGATAGCTAGAGAAAAAGATAACAAGTGTTAGTGAAGCTGTGGAGAAATCAGAACTCGCATACTCTGCTGGTGGGAATGTAAACTGGTGTAGTCACTTTGGAAAACTATCTGGCATCCCCCAAATGGTTAAGCTTAGAGCTGCCATATGACCCAGCAATTCCACTCCTGTGTATATACTTAAAAGAAAGGACAACAAAAACTTATACACAAATGTTTGTCACAGCATTATTTTTCATAGAAAAAAAACCCCAAATGTCCATTAATGCACAAATGAATAAACAAAATGTGGTATACGCAATAAATGAAATATTACTAAGTCATAAGAAATAAAGTACTACTGATGCATGCTACAACACAGATGAACCTTGAAAATACTAAGGGAAAGAAGTCAGTAACAAAAGCCCACATATTATATGATTCCATTGAAATGAAAGTCTAAATTAGGAAAATTTATATAGAGAGATGGAAAGTATACTAGTGGTTGCTTAGGGCTGAGGAGGGCAAGAGATAGAGAATGACAGCTAAAAGGTATAGGGTTTCCTTTTGCCACGATGAAAATATTCTAAACTTGACTGTAGTGATGGTTACACATATTTGTGAATATACAAGAAAAACCCCACTGAATTAGACACTTTAAACAGATGAACTGTACAATATGTAAATTATATCTCAATAAAATTGTTTAAAATAATAAAAGAAAATAAAGCAGTAAAGACAAAATTAGACTATCACATTCTACAACCCCTAATCAACTAACAGATCTAAGCACCTAGCTACAACGTCACAAAGAGAGACAGCCATGCATCTGGGTATCTGGAAGGAAAATAACCTATGATGCAGATTTGCTGAAAATATTAAATCTATGTTTGATTATGCTTCTACATCTAACTACCTATTTAAAGGAGATACAGAAGGAAAAGGAACATATTAAAGACTCCAAGGGGATGAAACAGCAAAATCTATAAGACTGTCAGAAACTGGTAAGAGAGGAAATAGTTTCTGGGTTATTTTTTTTATTTTTGCAATGTAGTGAAAACTCATTTTTCAATAGTAATATCCATTTGCCTTCTGCTTGGACTGACATCAACCTTTTAAAAAGTCCAAATCCAGTAAGCTCTTTAAAGAACCCAATTTGTTTTCTGCAATTGTCAAAGGGCATATGTAGACCTTGGGCAGCAGCTTTAATTTTCCATCTGAACATTTTAACAATATTGCTTACAAACCTCTAAAGAAAACATCAGTCAGTGTCTGACCCACATCTCCACACTGCTATTTCTAACTTAAAACTTCTCTCCGATAATTTAGAAAAAAAGTTTCTCTTGAAAAATGGGGGGGTGGGGGGAGTAAAAAAATGAAAGAAAAAGAAAAAAGTGAACCATTACATTGAAATTCTGGAACTTTGTGGAGTTTCAGCAGTTAAAACAGGAACAAATAAGTAATTGACTGTAAGTGTCCCAATTAAGAGATAGAAAATAAAGATAAAACTTAAATTGTATTCTATTTACGGAAACTAAAAGAGGTCATAAGCTTTTCCTTAATAAGTAAATCTTATAAAAAGTTTAAAAGAATATATCTTAGGACCTATTATCTTACATTCTATCAATTTCGTACCAATGAGTTTTGACTGAAACATCATTCCCAGCACTTCTTCTATTAAGCATTTCTTCCATTAATCCCAGCACTGTTTAAATGGCACATTTAAATTCTCTGATCCAAGAGAAAGACATGATATGACATAAACAATTACCTTTGATTTTTCTTCATTTTCTCTGTAAAATTCTGCCATCTGTTCCTCCTGTTCTTCAATAACATCCTTGAGGGTGTCTACCTGGTAGATCAAATTGTTCTTCTCATTGTCTAACTGTGCATTGGAAACCATGGCTTTCTTGTATTTTTCTTCCACTTCAGACAAAGACTCCTAAATGAAAGTCACAGTCATCAGCCTGATATCTAAAATATGTTCCCTGCATATATACGATATACAACAGGAAGCTATAGCCTGGGCCAGACACATGGAGTTGCACTTTTGCAGGATACAAGCAGTTTAGGAAACTCCTTGTTTAGTAACATGCACATAAGACAGGAGGACGATAATAAGCCAGTAATGTCATTATAAGAATTTTATGCACTCTCTGCTATCCAAAGAACAAAACAAAACAAAACAAAATCAAGCAGCAGTGTAGCCTCTGAAAGATGAACAGGTATGCAGACAACATACATTTGTAAGAGTCACAAAATGAAGAATCATTGGTTTTCAGAAATGTTACTCCTGCAGTTTTCAACAACAATTTGGTATTCCGAATGCAAAGAAACAACAGAATACAGCCTCGCTTTACACAAGTGAACTTCATACTCATTTGAATTTTGCTACTTTCTAGATGTTTTCAGTACTTTCTTGTTCTGCATAATGCTAATGTAAATGTATAAACATGTTTTTCTAGCAATTATTCAAATTTTAGTCATTGTTAAATAAGCAATACAAAAATGATTATTTAAAAAAGAGCTATCATAAAATGCCTGAAATTTTTTCTGCTTCTATGTTTTCTGCCTAATATAGCTTACAAGTCTGTTTTTTAGTAACAATATCTAGTTTGATAGCTAACTACTAGCTCACCTTTTTTAAAGCTAAAAAGAAAAGACATTTCACATAGAAAAAGTCATCACTGCTGGAAATAAATTCAAAAAAATATTAATACAAATATTTATCAAACCAAGATCAATGATACAGAAAAGAGAGTCAAAGACACTTACATTCATGATCAATTGATTTTGACAAGCCTGACCCATACAATTCTATAAGAACAGAATAGTTTTTTTTTAACAAATGATGCTGGGACACCTGGACATCCACATGCAAAAGAATGAATTTGGACTCCTGCCTTACATCGTACATAAAAATTAACTCAAAACAGATAAGAGACCCAAATGTAAGAGCTAAAACTATAAAACTCTTCAAAGGAAATATAGCAGTAAATCTTTATGAACTTGGACTAAGCTATGGTTTTTTAGATACAAAACCAAAAGCATTATCAATGACAACAAAAAAAAACAGACTCCTTCAAAATATTTTGTGCTCCAAACAATATGATCAAGAAATTAAAAAGACAACACATACAATGGGAAAAAATATTTATAAATCTTATATCTGATTAAGGGCTTATATCCAGAACGTATAATGAACTCTTACAACTCAATTAATAAAAAGATATAATTCAATTTAAAAATCGGAAAGGATTTGAATAGATATTTCTCCAAAGAGAATACACAAATGGCCAATAAGCACATTCTCAACATCATTAGTAATTAGGGAGATGCATATCTAAACCACAACGAGATACCACTTTGGACCTACTAGGATGGTTATAATTCATAATGGGAAAAAAAAAAGGAAAGAAACAATTGCTGGTGAGGATGTAGAAAAACTAGAACATACATTGCTGGTGATAATGTAAAATAATGCAGCTGCTTTGGAAAACAGTTTGGTAATGCTTCAAAATGTGAAACACAGAATTACCATATGACCCAGAAATTCTGTTGTTAGGTATCTTACCCAAGAGAAATAAAAAAGATATATGTCTATACAAAAACTGTACACAAATGTTCACAGCAACATCATTCATAATAGTCAAAAATTGGTAACAACCCAAATGTCCATCAACTCCCAAATTAACAAAATGTGGGAAATCCATAAACTGCAGAAAACTGTTTTAAATTTAAGTATCAAGGTAGTTTTAGCGAATTTAATCTAGCTTATGTAGTGATAACATCAAGAATCAGCTTTACTTTAATACATCTAAAGTATTAAAGATTTTCAAACTGTGGGTTCTGACCTAGAAATCTGGGGTTTACCTCAGAACTGGGTAAAAATGCAAATTTTCAATTCCATCCCAGACCCCCATTCAGCAGGTCCAGCAATCTGTTTTAACAAGATCCAGGTGATTCTGGGTAGAGGGCAGAGTAGGGAAAGCATCCAAAGGCAGACATACTTAATCAAAAATAATGTCATAAACAATGACCCAGTATCCTTTTTTAATAGACGATGGATATATCACATCGCTGTGTTTCTTCATCATCGTCTTTTTTTCAAATTTTCTTCCACTCAAAAGTCATTTCAAGGATAAATATAAACTGGAGTCAAATTCAATCATACGCTGATCATGAATTAAGAAAAAGAATATCTGTTCAAAGCCTCAATAAATTTAATCTGTTCTTTTGTATCTTTCAAAGAATGTAACAAATGGTAGATCTAAAAGGTAAGAAAAAATGTTTTAAATAAAATAAAAAGTAAATAAGAAAGTCCCTGAATCACTTGCTTGCTCTCCTGATACATATGTTATATATGAGACTTTTAATATGACCATAATTATTTAATGTACTGGATTTGTTCCCTTGATCCAAGATACTTCTAAAAGTTGTAACTCTAAAACCTTAAAAGAGGGATTAAATTCTGAAGATGAGAGCAACAAGACTAAATGAGCACATCAGCGTACTAACTCTAATTCTCCTGATGTTTACTGACAACCTCACAATGCCACATCAGCAGCTCCCAGGCCTCCCTCATGGGTACCCTCCATAGGACTTCTCACCCTTTTTGGTCCTGAGCCTTACCTGTAAGTTTCTTACAGACAACAATCACCTGCATGAAGGTTTCGGCTGGTAGCTGGACTCCTTCAACTGATACCACAGAGGCTGATGAAAGCCTTGTCCATTTGCCCCATACTTTGTGCTCTGGGTGTACCCTGAGTCACCTTTCTGAATGCCTTGTTTATGCATTTTTCAGAGTCCTGATACATATATTTCTACTTCCAACAGGGACATGCATGTGTTCAGAGAGACTTTTAGTTTCCTCACATTAGGCGTGAACTTCAGAGAAAAACATGGGGAAGAGCATGATAACCAAGTGCAATTTATAACCAAAATGTCTGCCTCACATGGACACCTGTACCGAAGAACAGTAGTCATACTTGCTCAGTAAAGATAAGACCCATTGTAATTTACCTCCAAAATCTTTATCTGAATTTGTGTAATCCTTTTTGACCTAGGTTAAAAAATAAGCAGAAGAAGAAGAAGAAGAAGAAAAAAAAAGCCTCATGCTTCAGGGTCATTCCTCCAGAGGGAATATTTATAATAATGATCTCTTAGATGCTTTTTCCTCCTGCCTTTAATACTGACTGAATTTGGTGACAGAAATAGGCAATACTCTCTTATTTAGCTTGGAAGAATTTTGAGGTCTAATTCACAGTAAAAAAATGTTCTTAGAATACTTTTCGATGTGCGCCCAAGTCGATTTTGAATCACTAAGACACAAGGAACATTCAAGTTATTTTACAAGGTTTAAAAACCGTAAGGTGTATCTTATACTGAATATTCCAAAAACCATATACTAAATATTTAAACGTAAGCAAAGATAGAGAATTCACCTTTCCTATGCATTGCAGGTTAAGCACATGCCTGAAAGACGAACACTGTTAGTAAAGCTATGTGCAGTGGTGTTAACAGAACTCGTGAAGCCACCAGTACCAACACTTCTGCGTACAGAGAGCATGCTTGAACTGCAAAATGGGCCCTGATACCTTTAGTTCTTTAAGCCCTTGCATGTATCTCCCTTCTACATCCTGTATCTGGTCCTTCAGGTCATAGATATCCTGCAGGACATAGGAATGAACCATTGCATAAAACCATACACAAACATATCTTAAGTCTCAAAGGAGTCAGATGCAAAGTGAGTTGCTTTTATATATTCCAGACTAAAGGTAGAAAAATCAAAGGACATAAAACTGCCACTCCCAAAAACTAAAAGGGGCAAATAGGTAATAGTGGGGCTAGGGAAGGGATTAGCAGTAATCAAGCTAAAGTGTCAAATATTTTCTTGGTATTAACACCTGTTGAAACAGCATTAGCAAAAGGGGATGGGGCTATATATGAAAAAAGCTATATAAATTATAACATTTTAAAAATTTTATAAATCATTTAAATAATTCTTAGCATAACGTTTCACCTAGAACTAATAAAATATGTAGTAAAATAATGATAAGCAGCAAAACTTCCTGCGGAAGTTTTTAAAAATGTAATAAAAGGATATGATCAAAGCTGTCTTTCAATAACGTAGTCACTGACCAAAATTAATTTGAGAGAAAAAATGTAAAAGGAGGGAAGTTAAACACAAACATTTTAAACACAATGTCAAATGAGACAGTCTGTCCTGAGAACACCATTTAAATGAGAAAAGCATTTGCTCCAAGTATTACCATAATCCTTATAAAAAAATAAAGGTCATATTTTAAGTGGAAAATATTATTTTCCTTGTACCTAACCCTGCTAAATGAGGTCTATCCTGGACGCTTGATTTAAGTGGGAATTAACTGCCACAGGGCCCTAAATATAATTAATTCCGCAATTATAGGCAGAATCAATTATCCAAGGCTGTTATACAGTTTCTGTATTAGAGTTCCCCTGTCTCCTTCATTCTTTCCGTGGTACGTTTGTCTCTTTTATTCATTGATTCATTCAACAGACATTTATCGAGGGCCTATTAGGAGCTAGGTGCTGGGACGTAAAAATCTCATTTTGTTGAAGGTCGTCAAACTCTCAAAGAAGAAATATGAGTAAACGGCAAACACAAGCTAAGTCTGAGGCTGGAAGGCCTTGTCCTCCTGCCCTTTGTCACACCAGAAAATAGCACCTAAAGGCAACAGTTTTCTTATTAAACTTTGTATTCCTAGCACTAAGGCCTGGTCCTTAGCAACAGCTCAATAAATACTGACACCTTCAAAGTGTCGGCCATGCTGACCTGGGCCAGCTCTCCTCCACTGTCACTGCCACTGTTCCAAACCTCTCCACCCTTGCCTAAACCCCATCCCACTTTTACAAGCTGCCCTTTTGACAACCAGACAGACTCCTGTTCCTACCCTGACTTCACTCGTTCTCAGTCCCCACACACAGGTCCCTGCCTCCTCCTCTACTGCATCAGTGAGAGGGGTCCTGCAAATTAGGCCACCCCACACAACTTAGCCCTGGACATTCCCCTCACCCACTCAGGCACTTTGCTCTGTCAACCCTCTTTCCCATCCTTCATGATCTCTCTCTACTGGCTCAATCCAACCAAAGAAAAAAATAATCAACTCCATATTAAAAAAAAAAAATCCTTCTCTTAACCTTCTAGGTCTACTACTGACCAACCAACTTCCTATCCTCTACCATTCTCTTCAGAGCAGCTTCTTACATTTTCTATCACAGTTTTAACTTGTTCGTCTCATCCTCATTGGTCAACCACAGTGTTACTGTTCTCACCTCCAGTGCTTCCTCCAAACTGTGGCCCTTCTTTAAGAAAGCAAATCAGAAAGTATCACTACCCCATGGTTGTCAGGGTGAAACTGGATACCTTTGAGGTTGCCATACAAGATGCTTTGTGATTTGGGCCATCACTATGTCTCCAGCCTTCTCTGACACCCATCACTACTCACTTCTCATCCTAACCTCTGACAGCTTTACTAGATAGACAACTTTTTGGTTCTTTGAATTTCCTTCTCTAAGAAAGATTTTCCCCTTCAACTTCTTTGCCTGGTTAATTTTATTCTTCCTGTAAACCTTAGCTCAGAGTTATTTCTCTTCTGAAAAGCCTTTTGTCACCTCTTATCCTAGTCCAATTTAAATGATGCTTCCCTGAATTCCCCCAGCAGCCCTATTCTTGCTACTGCCATCATATCACACCACTTGGTTTAATAAGTTTGTATCAGTTGATCTTCCCTACGGAAACTAAACTCCTGAAGTCCAAAGTGTGTTATACTTCTTAAATCTCTGAGGCCAATGGTTCAATAAATGTTGAATGAATGAATGAATGAATGAATATGAAATTTTTATTACTACCCTTCCCCCATTGCTCAAGAACACCAATTCAAATAAATACATTTTGAAAGCCCCCATCTTTCAAATAAAAGGGTTGATAAGAATGAAGACTCAACTAATGTGTTAAGTAAAATTATTAATTATTTCTGTTTCCACAAATATTATTATACTTGTCTTGTCATGAAAAGCTGAAAGCAGCTAAATAATACCATAGTGGCTCAAAAGATTAATGATTCTCAGAGTCTGGTTCCTTGTACATCCGCATATTTTTCATTTAAAATATGGCCCATAATTTCTGAGAATATTACTTTTACATACATTAAAAAGCTTTTTTGGCATTTTTAAATTAGCAGAACTCATTCCAATATCATCAAAAGTTCAGGAAAGAGAATAGAAAAAAAAATTAACTAATCTCTTTTCAGACTGAAGTCACATTCTTGAAATGTAATAATTTTTTTAAAGAACTCATACTCCTTTTCTCTCTACTATGTCACAATAAATGTTAAATAGTTCCCATATACTCGTACACCACAAAGAAGCCAAAAAACTGTTTTTAAAAAATCAAACCAAAAATTTCGGTTTACCCGCAATTCACTTAATGAGGTGTCTGGGTCTATTAAGCTGCTGGTGTCCCCGCTTCCTCGTCTGGAAGAGTTTCCACTTAAAGGGGTTGTTGCCGAGGCAGAATTTCGAGATGAAGGCTAGAGAAAAGAAATATGACACTTCTAAGTCTTGTTTCTCTAAAAATGTTTTCTGCGAAAACTAAAAATGGGGCAGAATGGTGAAGGAGATCTGATACAGTGTGGACCAACAGTTACCAAATGCAATTTATGGGCAGTTAGGATTAGCTTTTTTGGGGGGGGAGGCGTGGGGCGGTTGACGATGGGGATCCAAAGAAGGGCCCAGGCCCTATAGGCATAGCGTCATTCATGCAAACACTTCGTTGGAATCCTGAATTCATAATAACTAAGAAGTAAATAGTTTCGTGTAAGAGCTGTTTACTTTTCTAAATTAATCTTTGCCATACTGTAAACACTGAGTGAGTATGTCAGATTAATTTAAAAACAGTTTTAGAAATTCATAACTGCTATGCTAATTAGCTGTCCTATTAGCTCCTGAAGCTGCTTCCCTCTGGACCTTCTTTTTCTGATTTTTTGTTAACAATGTTAGAGATACTCTTTGCAGCTGAGAGCAACAACACCGGGTATCACTATAGGTTTAGACTACTCTTCCCACAATTAGTTTAAATGGGAGATTATGCTATTGGATTAATAAATGACATAGATCTGTCCAATTAGTAGCCTCTAGTGCTGAGCACTTGAAATGAGATTCTTCTTTTTTTTCCAAGTGTAAAATATACACCAGATTTCAAAGATTTAATGCAGAAAAAAAGATCAAATCCCTCAACAACTTTTCATATTATGTTGAAATATTTTGAATATTTGGGTTATATAAAATATTATTTAAATTAATTTTACCTGTTCCTTTCTTTTTACTGTTTTAAAGTGGCTACTAGAAAATTTAAACTTAACATATGCAGTTTACATTAGTGGACTGCACTATGTTTCTGTTGGACAGAACTGGTATATCTTTTTGGGTACGGCATAAAATTAATCCTGATAATTTCCCGAAGAGGACTTAAAAAATACTTCTGGAAAAAAGTTGGAGACTGACAGAAAACAACTGTCAGCAAGGAGTTATTTTATTTCAAAATATAATTTATCTTAAATTGAAAAAAAAAAAAAAAGTTTGTCACCACCATTCCTAAAGACACTTCATTTGCAGTGTTAATGGCTTCTTCTCAGAATCAAATTCTAGAGGAATGAAAAGCAAACAGCGGCCAAAAGCTTAAGAGGTAACCCACTCAGGGAAATAAAATGCATTGTCTTTTCTCAGTGCTTCACATGATTCAACCTCAGAGGAATTTTGGGGGTCAAGGACAGAAAATAGATGAAGAGAGGAAGAGCAGTTCCATCAGTTCAACTATAGGAAAATGATGAAATAGTAGTAGAAAGTAAGTTTAATTGACCTTGAGAATCTAATTCCCTTGGGACTTTATTTACTCACTCTTGTGTAATTTTCAGCATACTGTTTGTCAGATTTTTCGTCCAACTAGAAAAGAACAGAGATAAAAATCAGGAAAGATGCTTAGGCTGTTGATTTTTTTTTTTTTTTAGGAGAAAAAAGAAGTGACTTCATTTGATTTTTCTAAGTTCAACTGATGTTTGGAACCTAAAAGTAAACATACTAAAACTGAATGAAAATTTGAAATACATAAAATAAAGTGTCAAAAACTTTAATTCTTACCCCAAGGAAGACATGAAGCAAGCAAGCTGTCCTTTAACAAAAGTTCACAACTTTTAGATAGATTTTCTTTTCATGGTATTTGAATACATTAAGAAAAACTATACATAAAACTTGTTTTAGCATTGCAAATGTTAATACAAAATAATAATAATAATAATAATAATAATAATAATAATAAACTTGTACACATCAACAGGAAAAGTCTGATACAATTCAAAGCCAAAAAATTTTTCTATCTAAACATTATTACAACACAGGACATAAAGTTAATACTAAGCATACTTGGTCAAAAAAGTTCAGATTAGACTGAAGCATGTTAAATATATCATCAAAAAAATTTTCCCCCACAGCATTAAGGATTCGGTTGTTTGGCACATTTTGTTTTTTGTTTTTAAGTAATACATGAACGAGTGTCAAAAAAAGAAAGAAAAAAATGAAACAGCACAAAAGATTATGAGAAATAAGCCCCTCTCCCTTCCATATCATATCCTGACCTCCAACTCTTACTCCAAGGGCAACCAACTCTCAAGTCTTTAAAAAAAATTTCTAACAATAGTGTTCCAAATACATTCTATATTTTCTTTTTCTCCATGTCAAGTTTCAGAGATGAGAAAAAGTGCTTCACTTTCTTCATGGCATTTATCTCTCCCTGACCCCATGATATTAATTTATGTACTGTCTCCTCTCTCCCTTTAATGTAAGCTCTATGTTGGTGTTCTTTTCTGTATTCCTGGCACCAAATATAACACCTGGCATATAAAAAGACTCAAAATTTGTTGGATGAATGCATAAATGAATCATACTCCATCTGTACTATGGACTGCCCTCTATTTTAACAGCTGAATACATCTGATTATCTGGACATACCATGACTGAGTTATCCTATCTTCTGCTGATAGGCTTTAAGATTGTTTTAGTGAGACAGTATCTCAAGAAGGGAGGGACCATAAAAGTCTAGTCCAAAATGCTGACTTTATAGCTAAGGAAAGATAAATTCGGAGGTGAAAGACTTTGCTGAACTACTAAATGTCAGAGCTGGATCAGATCTCACTTTTGTGAATTTTGGCCCCAATATTCATATTATTTACCTGTATATACTGTCCCATTTATCACTGGGCGGGGATGAGTCACACAGAGATTTAACTAAATGAAAATATACCCATATTCTAACTGCTTGATCAATTTTCCTAGCCCAATCTAAAAGAGACCTGAAAAGCTTCCTCAGTTCATTATTAAAACATAAAATGTCATTATTTCTGGCTCTATTCAGTTCAATTCACTTTAATTTCCTTATGTTTGGAAGTTTTTCTGGTTTTTTTTTTTTCGTTACCCATATTTGTTGTTCATTTTTTCAGTAAATACCCATCATTATGAGCACTGTATCACTGTGTCACAGTAATATAAATTATCTTAGACTTTAAACACTTTTTGCTACTTATTGCTGTAGTGCTCTGAAAAGGAATTGATTTTAGTTCACTTTGAATTTTTTAAAATCATATGTGAAAGTTTTATAACAATCAAGGAATGAAAACAGTTTTTGTATGGGCATTTTTGCCATAAAAAGGAATAATCTTTCATTGCATCTATGCTAGTAAAATGTATTACCTAATATTTAATGTGTTATTCTTCAGAGTGAAAGAAATACTACATCTGAATAAATGCCTTCTTTTCCTGAGTATCTTCCAACTCTCTTCTACTAATGAGTTAAAGAGAAAAACAAACAGTATTCAAAAGTATTCCTCTAGGTCTTTCTGAAATCTTGTCTCATCCACCTCTCAAACAATAATCCCTAGACCCTCCAATTTTTTAAGATAGTCAACTTAAAATAATCTTACATTTCAGAGGCTGCATCACTAGTCCATCGCAATGTTGACTCTACTGCTTTCACTCTCTTCTCACAGATCCCAACTGTCGCACCCCAAACTGATAATGCGCCAAACCTCAGAGATTGTCAAGCCAGCAAAAAATGCCTAGAACAGCCATGCCGCAGTCCAATTATTTTGGCTGCAGTGACTTGGCCAGAGACTCTTCAGTTCTCATGTGTCAGCCTTTGTGCTATATGATATGGTGTATTCCATTTAAACAAAAAGCTAGTAGAAATATGGTATTCTAAAAGCCCCAGTGCTCTAATACCAGGAGGTCTACCCTGCTACACTGCAATGACAAACTAATGTTCAGAATGATGCCTCAAAGAGTGTGCCAGATCCTGAAGAGGCTTTTCAAATAGAATAAAATTTAATTATGCTTAATATATTAAGGTATAAAAAAAGGATAAGGTTGGTAAAAGGGTAAAAACCTTCAGCTAAAAGGTAAATAAGGTCAGAAGATCTAATAGTGATTATAGCTGATTTTTTAAATCGTATGTAAATAACATGGAAAAAATGAATATGCACTAATATGAAAAATGATAAGATTAGTAAGTGAAAAATCAGAAAACAAATATGCATATACTATATGGTTACAATTCAATAAAACAAACAAACTACAAAAGAAAAATAATGAAAATAAATAAAATTGCTAACGAAAAAGTGGCTAATAAAAAGGTAGATTAAAATTAAAAGAAAAAAAGTAAACAAAACTTTTTTACCCTAGTAAGGCCCTCAAGACTTGCTCATTAATGTTGACAGGGCCAACTAGTCTCAAAAAAAATTTAAATAATAAATAAATAAATAAAGTAAATATTATGCCACTGTACTCTTAAATAGGTAATTTCCCAATCAAGATAAGGGTATTTTTCCTTCACAGCTGTACAAAGAAAGTTAGCTAACAAATTTGTAATATTTCATATTAGTATTAATGTGCAAAAAGAGCATGATGCAAACTTTACTCCAATTTTAATGCTTCAAGTTTAAAAATAACATTTTCTTAAAGGATTTTAAATTATCAGTTAGCAAACAAAGTCTTAAACACAATTTTTCCCATATTTCAGTGATAAATGTCTGAGACATCTCAAAATGCTTTGCTCTTGACATTATAAACTGCAGATTATTTCTCTTGAAATCAAAACTTCTTGATCATTTATTCACTTAGCACATGTTTTTCTTAGACCATATATACCTTGTCAAATCTTTGAAACTTGTTTCTTCTTAAAAGAAAGATATTCATTAGTCTTTGATTAAGGGGCCCTTTAAACTTTGTTTCAGCAAATAGCTACTTAGTTTGACAGATAATTTAATTTCAAGTATTCATAGTATAGTTTGTTTAATGTAGTTATTAGGTTCTAATCTTTGTTAACCACTAATTTACATATACTGACTTGATAATGCTATTCAAAAATTCTGGGGCAGTGCGGGGGGGACAGAAAACAGAAGATCTGATTCTCTAACCACAAAGGGAACAATTAATTTTAATAATCTCCTATAGCAAAACTGGCTGAGGATTCCATTCAGAAATGGTCAAATTATTAACAATCCGTAAAACTAAAGTTAGCACACTTACACATTTACCATTTATAAACATAAAAGGCAAAATATATTGAAACTTTTAGAATAGAAACAGTATTTTAGGTATGGCAATGAAAAAATAAACACACATACACACACAATTAGTACACAAGCTGTAAAATAACAGGGAGCTTTCCAGATTTTTTGACCTGCTCTGGAGAATCTTTTGTTTATCTACTAAGGTATACAGCCATTGATATACATATAGGCTATGTATATTGTATGTATGTATATCAAATCATCATACTATGTTCCTTAAAAACGTATAATTTTTTTAAAAAACATGTCAATAAATCCAAATAACTACCTGGGAAAGGAAAAGTTGTTTTTGAGAGGCTGAGGAAGATTATTTTTATAATTGTCAATCTTTTCACTCCTGTGTAGTGCCAAGAAATACAATGTAAGGAGGACATAACTACTAATTCAGACATCACATATTAGAGGCTAACAGAATTCAAAGTTTTTAAGAGAGAAAAGTATACACAGTAAATTAAAATTAATTGTTTATATCTATGAAAAAATAAGGTACTAAATAAGCAAATTACAGAAGAAGCACTATTTCGGGGTAAAGACTCCTTTGGAGCCCATCTTCTAACTCTGCATGCAGGGAAACAACTTGATCTGACCCAGGGCAAGGTGGGACTGTTGCATGGCTAAGTTTGAGAACCAACAATCTGAATTCTTATGGACCATACTTAAAATTGCTTTCTAGGATTAAAATCATTCAGAAATAGCTATGTAAATATAACCAGTGATGTGCTAAATATAAATATCTCTCCATGAAAAAACTATCTAACTTTCCTGTTAAGAAACACTGCCTCTCATTGGCTTCAAAGTGCTTGATAATCAGGACAACATTGGTCCATGGGCAAAGAACAATATTAATTCCAGCCACACATGAGGTGTCTCAAAGAGAAAATCAGGCTGGTAGATAAACCAGGCTGGTGGAGGTCCTTCATTAAAACAAATGCCTCTAAACATCTTACTGGAATTTCTTTCCTCAGTTCAGTCCCTGATGAATTTGAAAGCAATGGGAAGCATTTTGTCAAAGCAATACCGCAATTCAAGCTCTATTCAGATTCTTCCCAGGCACTATAAATTAGTGACACTTTACTAAGGAGTATATTTTGTTGTTCAACCTTCAAAGTCTCACTAGAACTTTATAGATTTGCCAAAACAAAAAGAAAACAAAATTTTTAAGACTGATCAGGAATATCTAAATATGGTCTAGGTATTAAGAAATTTAAGAAATTTAAAAAAATTTTTTTAAATTTCATTAGGTAAGATAATGGTATAGTGAGCATGAAAAAATTCTCATAGATCCATACTGAACTACTTATTGGGAAATAACGTGATGTGTGGGATTTGCTTTAAAATAATTCAGAGGAAAAAAGAGAGGGCAAGGGGAAGAAATAAATGAAATTTGCAAAATATTAGAATTGTTGCAGCTGCTTATGGGTTCTATGGGAGAAATTTCCACAGGAAAAAAGTTTAAAAATCAGAATATATCAATATACACATTCTAAAATAAAATAATTTTGTGCTCCTGTGTTTAAATAAATATTTCCTAGACAGTAAATTAAGTTCCTGATTTTAAAATAGCTAATATATTAGCCGTTAGTCACAAGCCTGAGACAACATAACCACTCCATGCAATACACTCACACTGGTCAAATCTGGGATACTGACATCATCCACCTCAGAGACAACACTGCCCCTACGATTGGAGCGGCTAAAATAATCAGCAGCAGAAACCTTTGTCAGAAAAAAAATGAGATGATTTCAATTAAGAAAAAGGAGCAGAAAAAGATAAGAACATTGGCATATAGAGGGAAAATGTTTTTGGTGTGTGATAAAGTATCATGAAATGAAAGAACTGAGTAGCAATTAAGCTACTCAAAAAAGTTTTTAAAAATGTGAAGAGATTTAGAACTGAAATCACAGCTCTCTCAGATAAGCTGTTATTCATCCTAACTAGAGTTCCATAGAGATCATTTACTGCCTGAGGGCCAGCAAAGTCTCCCATGTCCCTGCCAGGAGGGTTTCTAGGATAATATATACCGAAGGCCCCCCTACTTTTCACAAAGTTTATCATTCATTTTAGCTACCAATTCTGTTAAGCATATCCAGGCTGAATGCAGAATTATTTGCAGGGTATTTACTGGTCCTGTTACCCAATTTACACAGCTCCCTCTTTTTTACATTCTTTAATATCAGGAACTATAAAACAGAAAAATCAAAGAACTACATTGGACTCTTGCTGGTTCCCCAAACATACCCGGTCTTCCCACCTTAAGACTTTGGCAGTGGCCTCAAAGCTCTGCTCTCAGCTCCTCAAGTACCTGGTTCCTCACATTTCAAGTGTCAGCTCAAAGGTCACGTCCCTTGAGAACCGTTCCCTGACCACCTCATCCAAATGGACACACACACCGCCCTCACTGTTGCCTAGCTTATCACCTGCTTTTTCTCTCCACTGTCCCAGGGTTACTTTCTTTTAGTTCCTTTCGTTACTAGTTTATTTTCTACTTCTTTCACTTGGATAAGAGCTCCATGAAGTCAGAAATCTGGTCTGTCTGGTTTACCACATTACTTCCAACACTTAACAAAGGGCCTGGCATATAATAGGTACTCCATAAATATTTGTTGAATTAATAAATAATGGACATTTTTTACCTCATTTATCTGCTATTCTTTACTTTAGCTATTCTTTACTTCAGCTCTGATTACCTTGCTTAAAAATTCTTCCCTTCCAGGAAAGGAATTTGAAAGCCCATCCAGAGAGACAAAAAACACTTAAAACTGTAAAGTTTTGCTTAGGGCTAATACGATCAAGCAATAGTATTTTTATTGACAGTGACAATAATACAACTTATATTTACACATATCTAGTATTTTATTGGTGCCTACTGTTTCAGAATTTTGATAGTCATTTCCTATATAGTAATTCATTTAACCCATATATTAAGCCTACCTACAAAGATAGTAACACTCCCATTGTAAAAATAAAGAAACTCCCATTAACACACTAACGGGTTGTAGAAGTGGTTCGAGCTCAGACAACGTGACTTTAAAGTTCCTGCCTTTCCAAGATGCTTTCATGATAGTGGCTTGTTCTTTCTCCTTCAGCTGTGGGTATGAGCATTCTTTGGCTTGCCAATGGGCCACAACTGCCTTACTTAGATCACTGGCTTTTAGGGCAACAACTCTCACCAACACTTGGTGCTCCTCTTCGCTATGAAACGTCCGGTTTACAATCTTTCATGAAACATGACTTGTATTAAAAAGCCTTCGATTTTTCTTAAAGGAACTGTAGCTTCCAAGTTATTGGGCTCTTTTGGCTCTGAGCTGACACACCACCCTCACCAATGTAATTTTCAAATCAGTTCTTAAATATAGCAAAAATGTCATTGGCTCTCTGTAATGTTTTCAGCTTCATCAAAAGAATAACCTGAAATTACATAATTTGTATTCTAATATAGCTATTTGTTGCCTCTACAATTATTACTCCAGTTGAATTCTAAGACAAGAATTTTTAAATTTTACCATCAGAAACTCTGAAAATATTCACATCTTAAAAGATGTATAAGCAATGGTTAAACTTAAATACACAACAAATAAAGCAACCAGTAACATGACTTGTAACCCATAGTTATAAGTTTTACACAATGTGGGAGCCTTAATTTTGCTTAAAATTTTTTGTTTTTGGTGAACTGTGCACATAAACATATGTGGGTAAAACAGCAACAAAAAATAAAAGTGAAAATCTTTCCAATACACAATGACTAGCACACAAGCGGTGTGAAGATGCAAGTTATTAATGAAAGCTTACACTGACCATTGAGAATATATTTTCTTGAGAACACATTTTGAAGGCTAATTATTCCTGTAAGTTAAATGTGAGAAAAATACTCATTTTGCCAAATGCAAATTTTACTTTCCAGTAGATTTCAAATGATCACACAGTGCTGCTGTTTTAAAACGCATTTCATGTGTCTGCATGCAAACCACGCTCACCACACTCTCCCTTCGCCCGTGACTGGAACGACCAGAAGACGCAATGCTTGCAGTGTCATCATCGAAACACTATAGATATTAAAAGTAGATCATGAAAAAAATGTAATTTCTCTACAGGTCTTGTGTGACTGTAAGCATATCAGGTAAGGTTTGGGAAACATGCAAATATACTTCAGAAGCATTACAGTTGGCATCATCTGTTGCACATCATTAAATACAAAAGGTGTTTCAAGATACAATGAATTATCATTAAAAATCAAACGATATTTCCAAAAAGCACAAAGAATAAAACAGTACTCTATCTTTTAAGTTAAATTAAAGAAAAAGGGGCATGAGTAAACCATCCAAAACCAGCTAGGGATTTCATGTTTAAATCTCTAGGCCCTTTGGGATCCCATTAGGGGTTAATAAATATATTTAATGTTTCCATTTGGGAGAGAAAATAAAAAGATATTTTAAAGTGAACTAATATGAGTCAAAGACAGAATTTCCTACCAGCAAAGACACTGAAACGATGATTCTTATTTTCCTTTATTCATTCCTATGCAACTAGTGGAGATATTTCTAACATTGCCCTACAGTTTTCTTCCTGTTTCACCAGCAGTAAGAGACTCATCTTTAGTATGTGTAGGTTATCTCCATTCTGACATCACGAAGAAACCATTCTGGCATCACTAAAATAATAACTCTGAACCCTACTTGCAAATGAAATAGCATCTAGCCAGAAAACAAGGACAAGATTCTATACTTGACTGAAAATATATTGCAATAATTTTGTTTGCAAAGGCCATTATACTTGGGGCATTAAAAATGCTACCAGGCTCAAGACCTGCCAAGTGGAATTTTATTACTGAGTGGATTAAAAGTAAACCTCCTCCTAAAGTGAAAAAGCTGTTACCTCCTTAAACATCCCTGAGTAATTATTTGTTAACTATAAGAGTGGCATCCTGGAGAAGTGCCACCTGGAGACGGCAGGAGGACTGAGCCAAACATATGTGTAAAAGAAAGCCCACATAGCTTACCTATTCGACACCACAAAGTAACACATGTTGACTATTTATTAAGAAACTCTTTTAATAACTTCTCTAATTTTGACTTCATCAAGAATACCGAGGTAGCTCCTAAAGTCATAATTTCCTATTGGAATTATAAATTAGCAGTCTTTTTGGTGGGCAATATGGCAGTATACATCATAATGAAAATGTATATACTCTTTGACCCCCCCATTTCATGATTAGCAATTCACCTTGAAGATCTAATCATATAATTACACAAAAACATACGTGTATAAGAATGTTCATTGTACGAGTGTGTCTGTAGTAGCTAAAATCTGATAATTAAATGTCCATCATTAGGGGAGAGATCTTTGAAATGTACAGCACATGCACTAATGGAATAACTTATAGCCATTCAAAAGAAAGTGCAGACGTAAACTATCTCCAAGAGGCATTCAGTGGAAAAAGTAAGGGGCATGGTTTACTTTTCAAAAATCTTTCAAATGTCAAAGAATGAAATAAATCCTTATGTATTAATACAAAAATATACTTTAGAAAACAAGTGAGGAACAGTATATATGAGTCCACATACATACTGTTCAAATAAAGGACAGTCATATATGCATAAAATACCTGTGGAAAAAATGGTCAAGTACAGAGGCTTCACTCCAAAAATGGAAATGGGGGAAATGGTCAGGAGACTTTAACTTTGGACTTCCTTTAAACTAATATTACTTTTATAAATTAAACATAATTTAATACTCTGGAAAGATTAGGTGATTAGAATTGTCCCTGTTTTGTCTTTTATGTAACAATTTTTAAAAGTTGACTGGTTTTATTCTTCTTCCACTCCACTTGGAGGAGCTGGCAAGCAAGTGAAATGGCTCACTGCAGGGAACAAAGATGGCACTGAGAAACACAAGGTAGCCAACTCATACACTGAGTCGTGACCACTGAAGAGACAAGAAGTTCCACACAAATGACAATTAAATATAAACTTTAAAAAAATTCTAATGATATCGGTTCCAGACTCATTTAAGAAATTACATGCTAATTCATATTCATACAGAAACCACTAATTAGGACAAATTAGTACTTTGAGTTTGTGTACTTAAAGAAAATGATAATCCATGCACAAGAGAGTGAAACACACCACATTCTCAATATTCTAAACCGTGAGTACAGATTAATGAAACGACCAAAAGTTTCCATAAAGCATGCAAAGAGACTAGACTGCTCACCACAGGACTGCTTCGGGCTGAACTTGTCCTTGATGAGTAATAACTATATTCAGATGGCTATAAAGTTTCCAAGAAAAAAGGTTTTACAAAAATGATCAGTTCTTTGTCCTGCTGGGAATATATTAGTGACCTTGGATCTAACGTCCCCTTGGCTCCCCGAGTGAAGGTAACTGTGACTCCCTAGCCTAGAATTCTACCTCACTCCCACTCTCAAGCCCATGGCAGGAGGAAGAGAGGAAGTAGATGCTCTGAGAAGGACTACTCTCTTCCTGAACAAGAAAAGAGGTTCCTCGATTTATACTCCCTCGTACTTAAAGCCATCAGTTCCGGCATGCATTTTCTCACAGTTTGGGTGAGAGTCCCTTGTAGAGTATTACAGGTCAGATTAAACGACTTGCAAATTTCTTAGTAAACTGTGCCCACCTACACATCACCCTCCTCACCATCTCCCCCTGGGTAGACTTACAGTTCGAGAACCATAAGGATTATATAATCCACCATCATACAATGATACCTAAAGAACAAAGGAAATACCATTTATCTATTCAGCATCAAAGTTATTCTGAGAATGTCAAAATTTCTTTGCAGTATTCAGTTCCAAAAAGTTTTGACGAGTGGTATAAGTGAACGGCCTATCAAGGTGAAGACTCTAAAGGTGATAACGCTCATTTATATGCATAAGTTCATCTATCAGTCACCTTAACACTTCAAACTCACAATTCATTTATAAAAAGCACATTAGTTACAGTAGTTCCTTTAACTATCATGTGATCAAACTAGGAGAACTAAGATTTATGAATTTATTATCTCAAAAGAGGAAATAGAGCAGGAAAGGTGAGATAGAAAGCATTTTGTCCACTGTCACAATAGAATTAAGTTACAAAGCCTCAGGTTCCCAGTCTACTTGAACAGCCCACAACACAACAAACAACAGCTTGAAAGCAACCAACTTATAACTTGCACATTACAAAGAGCCATTGTTCTGCTTTCTAGTCAGCTTGCTTTACTACAGCTTAGTATTAATGTGGCCGAGGCCACAGCTGTCCCAAAGAGAAATATGGCATCCCAACCACAGACAAGCCATCTCACAAAAGTATGCAAGCGTAGTGGGACCCATGCAAATCTGTTTTCCCTATAGGAAATCAATTCACAGGCATGGGCCTACCAACAGCCAGCAGTATCTACTGCCGTGAAGAGAATATGCTCATTTTTACTCCCCTTAAGTTTTGTATTTTAAGCAAAAGCCACACACTCTGCAGTACACACAGTATTAAAGCCATGTGTTCTTGACGATTTGGGAGGAAAGTTGTCAAACCAGAGTCAGCACCATGACAGTGGCCCCACCAGGAGTACACGCGCTGGAAGAGGGAAAATACAAACCAGACTGGTGCTTCTCAGCAGACCAGAATTTGCAGTAGGTAAGGCCTATGAAAAAAGCACATGATTTAACCTAAAGGAAGGCAACCGGTAGTGTTGAAGGCAACATATTTCTAAGAAGGTACTAACCCTGTTACTCTTAGATGTTGCCAGAGGGTCATTGTAGAGGGAAGAAGACTGCTAAGAAAGAAAAACAAAACAATGAAACGAGAGGCGGGGGGGACAGAAAGAGAGAGAGAGACAATGAGAATAAGAATGAATATGAACTGGTCTCACAGGCATGAGGTCAGAAGACTTATGTTTATTTTATACTCCAAAATTCATTAGCAATTCCTGAGTGCTTACGGTACTTAAGTAACACATAAAGTGAGAAAAATTTAATCATTAGAAATCTTTTTAGATACCAATTTTAAGGGATAAGAAAGAAAAACACTTGGAATAGTTTTCTATACATATATTTACATTCTACTGGTCTTTGAACATTAATGTTATGAGATAGGACAGCAACTTAAGAAAACACTCAAGAAAAGAGGGCCATGGCACAGGGACTGTGGCCAACTGCGGCCACATTCCAGTCACCAGCAGCTCTTGTGATATTTTCAATGATCTCACGTCAAATTCCAAATGGCCTTAGCCTGATTATTGGGGAACCAAGGAAGTAAGCACTAAGTTATCACTGTAAACACTCTCTTCCATGTATTTGGAAAAGATTAGAAAAACCTGTATTTCTAAACAAGTATGGACAAAGTGCCTTGTTTAATCAGATAGAACACACTGGTCACAATGAATCCACGCACTACCAAGGCACACCATTTTTTAAAAAGGAATTAAATCTTTTTTTCCTGACAGCATTTGAAGACACACTTTTCAATTCCTTTTTATCAGGCTTAATCAGACACAGAGAATAATAAGAGTATCTAATTGTGTGTGTGGGTTTTGACAATCAAATTATTTTAAGTGTACTCTGTGCTATATTTAATGCATTTTAAACATATGATGTGCCAGATGCTTTGAAAAAAACAAAGGTTTTAACAATGGGCAAATAATTACATTCTTCTCATTCCACTTATAGCTTAAATTTTCCCATGTAAGCTTTTATCAAAAGGGCATCCACATAATGTGTACTGATGCCTACAATTATTCTGAAATGCACCCCCAAAAAAGATAGATTGATGGATGCTTAGAGGGACAGATAATTATGTAATAAATGAAACACAGTAAAATGTTAATTGTAGAATCTAAGTGATAGGTGCTGGATGGTTACTACACAATTCTTTGAATTCTTTTGTATGTTAAAAATTTTTTGTCAGGAAAAAATTTTTTGATGGTATTCACAATTATGGTAATTCAAAAATCCCTGCTGTTTAAATTTACTCACACGGAGTATATGAATTTAGTTTAACCAGCCATTCACAGATTAGTTGTAACTATTCAAAATGCAAAACAGGAGACTAGAAATGTCTTAAAGTTGAATAAAACAGAAAGCCAAAAAACTCTAGACAAACCCGAGTGTAGTAGGCAGAGGTGGGTTTGCTATGCCTAAGACTGCTATAGCTTCTCTGGTCAAAGTAGAGGCCACTCTGCAAGAAGCAAAATCAAACACATTTTTCTTAAGTGAAAAGTGGTTAACCTAATAGCACACTAAGGCAAAATCTGAATACACAAAAGCAAGATCTAAGATTGCCAAACCCCTTGTCCCCCAAACAATGACTTTAGAGCATTAAGTAGTACTGAATAAAAATCAAAATAATAATTTCAATCTCTCAAAAAAGGATGAATATTTAAGATTAACTGTTTTCAAACAAATTACATTTTTTTTTAACTTTAAAAACAAGAATATAGACCTCAGATATAATGGAATGAAAATAAGTGATTTATTCTCCTGTTATACATAGGCATGTCCTTGAAAAATCCAGGACAACTGAATAACTGCCACTTTTATAATCCACTTGGCAATGTCACAGATATTATTAAACAGTCATTTTTTCCAAACTTCTCCTAGTTCTATTATTTGTCAAAATAAACTGATCAAATTAAATTACCAAAGAGAAAGAAAAGAGAGAACACACCAAATATGGTCTGGTCTAAAACATCTATGGTGGTTTACGTCCAATACACTGTACAAAATAGTAATCCTATATATTGTGGGTTTGTTTTGTTTTGTTTTGTTTTTTGGGGGGGTGGCGGGGGGACAGAATGTCCTTCCTAACTTCTTCTACAGCCATCGTTTTTAACTCAAGGTTAAGAAAATTCAGGCAATTCCTGACTGAAAGCCTCCTCCACTGTTGACATTGTAATCAGGGACATCCTCACTCCTATCCAACCCCTGCCTCTCCTGGCCCTGCCTTCCTTTATGTACTACACCCTCCATGAGGCACTATGAGTCATCTCTCCCCAGTGTCCCCAGTATTTGACCCTCCAAGCCTTCTTACTAAAGTCCTCTCCATTATATTCTCTCCTCCCTCCTCCTTTCTACCAGCCAAAGTCTCCTGAGCCTCTCTCCACTCCAGCAATGGTCAGAACCCCTACCGTGGGAACCCTGAATTAGCAAGGAGTTTGGGACTGCACGTCCTTTGCCAGTGTGGTGGCAGCCTAACAGGGAAGAGGTGTTCCCAGCATCACAAATGGGCATTCTGGGCACATTTGTTTTCCCCACAGAAATGTTGTTTAGCAAGATGGCTGGAATAAAGAGCACTATTAGTGATGCAGTTTAATCACATTGTAAGTTAAAGAGTCTTTAGCAAGACAGCAGGGGAACTCTGTCACTGAATACCTTAATGTATCTACCAGATAATTTATTCCAAGTTCTCAAAATCTGACCTACTAACAAACTTTTAGGATGAAACCTATTTGTGAGTTTGATGCTACCTATAATACCACAATTTAATCTATTTTAATTTCTAAAGAATAAGAATGTCTCACTTAACCTATTCTTGAGGTATATTCTAAAGGACAGTTCACATATGAATATACATTGTTAATGAACTTCTTGTGACACCGTCCAACCTCTAGCCCTCAGGATTAGTATATATTAACTTAATATTAAATTTTATAAAAAAACAAAATTATTTTTAAATAAGGTTCTGGAAAATCATGTTCCAGTATATTATCAAATTTCAATAATGCCTTAGGAGCACATCAAAGCAGTCATAATTCTTAAGTTCTCTAAACGTTAATTAGTGAATTTTACAGCAGCACAAGATAGTGTGATACGAGACACAACAGAACTAACCAGCAGGTCTCTATGAGAACCAGATCTCTTCTTCATTCCATAAGAATGATTCTGGAAATAAATATTTGAAATTAAATATGTGAAGAACGATAATTATATAGTGAAGGTTTAAAAATAATTTAACAAAATTATACACAGAAAGGTCCATATGAGTTACAGAGTAGTCTACATGCAATCTAATTTCCAGCTGTTAGTAAATGATTCACTGTACTTGACTGGCTAAGATATAACACCTCTTTACACATCTGCACTTCCTCTTACCTACCCCTGGGCCATCCAGCTCACTGTCTAGTCAACTAAAAAACGATTAATTAAGACACAGCCGCGCAGGATATTTGTGAGGACCTTTACTCAATACCTCATTTGAGTCGATCTTTTTTATAAAAGTATGGTGACAAAGAAGTCTACCTCCTTCTATAGTCTTTCTTACCTAGAGGCTATAAAACAATGCTTTGGATCAATAAAAACAAGGCTGAGATAACAAAGAACATGATGTTGCATTGCCCCAGATAGTACTCCTAACCCAAGTTAGGAGTCCCATGGTATGTGCTGCTCTGGAGGAAAAAAGCAAAGATGGTATGGCTGTCCCACACAGCAGCAGCATCATTAGACAACAACCTTACACATGAGCCCTTTGAAGATAGCATCGTCTTGATACATAACTTCTTCTAGGAGTACAGAGCCAAGTGTGTATGCCAGGATAAAGAACAGTACTACTACTAAACAGCTCAATTGGTAGACAAGAAATCCAATCTAGGTAGGCTCTGCTTGCCTGAAATAAGGACATGCAGCTAGAAGCATCCTACCCATGAACAGTCTGCTCTAGGCAGTCTACAACGTATGTGCAGCTGGAACCCAAATCAATGACTAGAGACTCATTTTTCTTTCATGGGATATCCATATCTTTCCTTTGTACATTGCCTGAGCATTTTAAGAGACGTCTATACAGCCTAGAAACTCAGGCAATCTATTGACATCATATTAAAACATGCCATAGCTTAACTTCCTTGGCTAAAATGACATACAATAAAAAAAAAAATCAAACCAAGCAAAAACAAGTGGACGTAACTGATGTTTCAGGTCTCAACTGTCACTGCTGGAAGTCTTCTGTTTAGCAAAGTCACACCTGCTAGCTTGTGACACCTAACATGAAATATAGTGGGCCTGTGCTGCTATAGTTCAGTGTGTAGATGTCAGAGGGATGGTTCATCATTCTAAGAAATGATATTGCTACCAATATTAGAGTCCTGAGTAGGAAGGCAAATTTTTATCTGATCCTAAAATTCGATGAAAGTATTCAAATGTTAATCATGCCACAACTGCAAAACAATAGTTTTCGTTTTGTTAGTTATGTTTTCCCCAAACATCATAACAAACCTGTGAAAGTTAGTCACACTCTCTGATTAGAATCATCAGGTGTTTATAAACTAAAACTACATTTAACACAAAGTCATGCACTACATACTAATGATGAAAGTCTCGATGATCTATCCTTGAGAGGATCATACTGGATTTCAGAAAAAGATGGAAGTTGGTTGTATTTCCAAAATCAGAAATATAAAAAGGGAAAAAAGTAACATTTGCAAAGTTATTAAAAATCCAGAACTACTTAAAAAGCCCAAAATTATTAAACTCAAAGGCTATCACAGCGAATTAAAGAATTCTTCCCCTCACTCTTTCCTAGTATAAGTTATTGCTAAACTATAATGTAAAACTACATATTCTCTTTCAAATACAGAATTCATAATCGGTAATGGTGAGAAGATTCAATCTCAGTACACTAGCAAAAAACACCCTTAAAGATGGCTTAAAATAAAGGAAATCAGCATTCTGAAGTCAAGATGCTTTACTTTCTAGTGTTGTGACTATTATCATCATTTCCCATCATTTGAAGAAGGTAAAAGCAAGGCACAGATGGGCAATGAGGTGAAAGCACATAATTAATCAAGCTTACAAGAAACAACTACAGCATCAAAATGGAAGGAATTCCCTTCGATCTGCATACAGACACACATCTGAAAAAATGCCCTCCCCAAAAACATCCCCTATGAAAAACGCTGAACAAAACCAGAAAGTTGCTCCAAGCATAGTGTGGAATACACAGTATATGTAAGTATGGAATTAAATATAAATCAAAGAAAAATCTATAAAATTTATGATAAAACCAGAACGCCACATTTCAGGTAGTGTCTTTAAGAAAATAAGATAATATATGGACCACCATATTTCAAACACAAACACTGAACTAGATTGGTGGTTTCCTAATTGTTTTTAAAGCCTTCCAGCTTATATTTTGTTAAGCAATCTTACCCAGAGACTAATGTATACAAAAATAAAAATAAAAACAATGAATAATTTCCTCAGGCAGTTTGGTATATGTATCTTTCTTTTGCAACTCTTGTACCCAGTTAGGATATTAGGAAACACTAATCAAAACCTGGTCTAGAGTAATGTTTTACTAAATGCAGGTTGTAACTCATGAGTAGTTCATGAAATTGGTTTGCATTCAATCAGAATTCTCAGATAAACCTGCCCGAAGGTTTTCATTTGGAAGTAAAATCAAAAGTATAGCAAACAAGTTGTTAAAACAAAGTTAAGGAAGTATCAATTTCTAGTAGAATGTACCAATTACTCAAACCCCCAGAATTCTGAGTCAACAATGAATGCATAATACTAACAATGCACATTTTTCTGGACTACACACCATGTCTTTCCTTTTCAGTGTACTGGCTCTGCTCCAATGTGTCCCAGTTATATCCTTCGATGGGCTCTTCAACAGAATTAAACAGTGTAGCAGTAAATGACAAAAAATAAATTCAAAGCATATTAAAATTGAATTCATTAAAATTATACAAAGGCCACTGACATACAAACAGGAACTAATATATACAACAAAAAATCTCCATCAGTGAGAAATAGCAATGTATTATTCCTACTGTTCTGATTCAAGATCACCTCATTTTCTAATTTTGGATGGCTGTGTATAGTCTTCTTGTATTTCAGTATATAAAACAGTGACCAAGTATTTGTAAGACGTGTGTGTGTGTGTGTGTGTGTGTGTGTGTGTGTTTTAAGACATACTGTTTTTTTAAAGCAACAGATTGTTTCAATTCTAAACTCGGGATTTTGATTTAATCCTCCCTCTCTAAAACTTATCACTCACAGTCTTAAACCATCTTTGTTTGCTCTTTTTATTTTAATACAGAATGTCTATAACACTGACACCATTTCCAGACCAAACAGCTCTGGCAAGCCACCTTTCAAGAAGTTAGTATCTGAAAGTTAATTGCACACAAGGAAAGATCAAAGTCCTAAGCATGCAGTATAAACTATAAATACATCTGCTTCACTTCCAGGTACTTCTAATGTTCATACATCAAATACAAGGTCCAAAAGTGGTACACTTTTAAATACATGGCTCATAAGTAAAAATAATACTTTAAAAGATAAGTGGCAGAGAAATACCAAAACCCAAAAATTATACAGCAAACACCAATAAAATCTAAGTCAGTGTTTTAGGCCACTACATTTATTTTTACAGAGAACAAGTGTTGTCTGCATACTCAGCTTAATGTAAATGGTAAAGGAATTTTAAAAAGCAAATAATCTGATGAAAACTTAGAATTCCCAATATTATCTAGTTGAAAGAAAAGAACTAATCTCAATTATATTTCTTTAAACAATGTCATTTCCAGAAAAGTCTAAATATTTAAAATGTGCTGGATGTAAACCTACACACAGTAAAGTACTAGAGTCTCCTCTAGGGTATAAAATTTTTATTAATGCTGTAATTCACACACTGATTTTTTTAAATATTGAGAGCTTTACTCTTTTTCCCATAATTACCAAAATGAAATAAAAATATCATGAAAATTCTGGTTATATCTTAAATGTATTTAATGATATAATTTCCAAAAAAAGAAAATCAACTCATATAATATAGAATGAGTTGATTTTCTTTTTATGAAAATTATAGCATTCTATATGTAACAATTCCTAATTAGCTTACTTACAAATTTCTTTTTTGTTTGTCTGCAGGTTTGTTTGAAGACTCTTGAATTAGGCTGACCTTCCATTGTTTTACCATTAGGTTAAACTAATATACAATAACCAAGTTTACCTGAGGCCACATACAAATTTACAAATAACCAGCTTAATAATAACTGTGTGAAACTTCATACTGTGAACATTATCATAGAAGGGAAAAAAAATCCATACATTTTTAAAAGGTGTGGAGAGGGGATTATTTTCAAAACCCTCAAGATGCTCAGCTTCTAAGCTTTTATTGACAAATCCCCTTTATGATTCAATTTAAAGTATTTAAGAAAAAAATATATATATGTACTCACATACACATATATATCTAGGGAGAAGCATGATAAATTTATTGTCCTGAAGTTTTTCTCCAGTAAAATTATGAAGCTGATTAGATTTCTGCAAAGCCTTCTTAGTATTCTTATAAATCTAAACTTTTTTAATTAACCAAAATACTTATGATTCCAACACTAGTTTACTAACTTACTCTAAAAATACAGTAATTATATTTCTTTTAAATAATGTCATTAGTAAACCTTCAGATTTATTTCCAATAAGAAGTATAACCAGAGTAAATAACTATTTAAGAATACAAACACATCAATAACTAACATACCAGAACATATTCACTTTTATTACAGTATATTTTTATAAATTATACAAGGTGGGAAGAAAACTAGAGTTGGGGGAAAAATAACAAATATAGAACTTAACATAAAAGATTACTTAACTGATGAAAAAAGTTGGATGTAAGTATATATACAATATTATCAATGTGCCAATTAAAAGCATTGCTTGAAAGTTTAAAGCACAATTCTTTAAGAAGAGAGAGATCAGTGTCTTGGCACAACATGCAAGACTTTAATGAGTGACTTCTCATTTATCTTGATTTGTAACAATGAGGCACACCGCAAACTGTTAATCAAAATGTTGAAGCATGATCATTTCTATAAGTATGACAAGGGAATTTTTCAAATCAGTAGCTCAATTTTCCATGCAATAAAACTATAATTAATCATTCAAGCCTCAAAAAATTTCCCACTTAATCGTTATTTTTAAAAATATAAAAATAGTTAGAACCATGCAGATGTTATTCTATAAAATTAAACTTATTTTTTGTGACTATTTTCTAAAATTAAAAGGTCATTTTATAGAAAAGTACATATAATAGATGAAAATATTCATGATTTTAAAATTGATTTACTTATAGCAGTAATTTGAAAGAAAGCATCACTTTCCAATGGAAAGACTTTGCCAACATTTTCTACTTAAGAAAAAAGGCAAAGGAATATGTGAACATTCTCAGATTGCTTAGGAAATGGTGTAGTAGCTTTGCTACTGTGGTGTAAACCACTTAAAGTTACCAACCCTGTGACTGCCAAGACTTCGAATGGACAATGCCTCCTCAACTCCCTGATAAAAATAAAAACAAAAGTGTGTGAGTGATGACATTAAGTTAATGAGGAAAAGTACTAGAGGCAAGTTTACAAGATATTTACAAACCGGATAAGGACGATGATGACTGGACCGGTGGGAATACCTGGCCCTTTCCGAATCTTCCTGGGAAAGGAGAAAGTACACGGAGAGTTAATCACTGAACAAAGACTTATCTGGCAGAACAAGTGAGTGAAGCACAGTCAATTAAGAGCACAGCTGTGTCTTCCTTATAGCAAGCAGGTGTGGACCGCTCAGTTTCAAAAGCTTAAGTTTGGGGCAGCCACATGCTTCAGTTGGAAAGAAAGCGGAAATAATGTTGGTAATTTTTTTTTTATTTCAACAAGTTTATGTACGTCTGACCATTTGTAGAATGTAATCTACACATGACAAAGAGCGTTTGACATACCAAAATAAAAATAAGCAAGCACACTTGACAAAGAGAAATTGAATTCAGCATTCAAAGTAGACTTTTATCTATATTTTTCAATGTGAATGTTAAGTTTATGCAAGGAAAAAAGAAATGTTTATTTTATTAGAGATGTATTAAGGAGACAGTCTATAGCTTTAGAAAGAGTTGAGTTATAATTTTCTGCTCACTGAAAAAAATTTCTTTCACCATTTTAACTGGAAAAACAACTAAATGACCCTGAGTACTGTTAATATGAAAAACTGCTAAAATTCAGAAGAAATTGGACAAATATTTTAGAGCTAGTAAAGTTATTTCAAAAGTTATGCCTTATGAAGAAAGCAAAGGGAAGTGACTACAACCTAAAAGTTGACAAATTAAATGTAATTCTAAATTTTTCCACATTTAGTTATTAGCAATGGAGCATTAAGTCATAGGTCATGTCAAACCAAACGCCTAGTCCCTAGAACCTAATCAACTGAAACAGTGAGAAACTTCTGCTCTTTAGATTTCAAGGTCCAAAGTGTTAAAGTAAATTGCACTAAGACTCTAACACAATTGGTCCAACTGGGGTCATGACTGATGACAGTGATGAATCAATACCTACAACATCAGCATTACGCAGGTGGAATAAACCCCATACAGATCAGTTAATTTGAAATGAAAGGATATAGTTTATTTCACAGTCATAAACTATACCTTAAACCAGCACTGTCCAACAGAACTTTCTGTAAGAATGGAAATGTCCTATGTTTGTACTGTCTAAGAGCGTAGCCACTAATCACAGGTGGCTATTGAGCACCTGAAATGCTAGAAGTACAACTGAGAAACTACATTTTTAATTTTAATCAATTTCACTCTAAATCTAATTACCCACATATGGTTAGCGGGCTATGGTATAAACAAGGCAAGCTCAAAGCAAATTCTTATTAAACCAAAAAGACTCAAAACACATGTTTTAACTAAGAGTGCCACACAGCACCACCACCCGTATAAAAGGCAGGCATTTAGGTAGTTTTTAATTACTTCCCCTACCTTGAATACTTTTGCATAGTGGTACAAATGAAGGAAACAGGAAACCTTGTGTAAAAGAAAAGACCCTAGCACCAACCATAGAATTATTTTTAGAGCTAGAAGGGTCCTCAGATATCCTCTAGTGATCCCTTCATTGTACAGTAAAAAGAATTGCAGCACAAAAAGATTAAGAATTTACAAAGTCTAAAAGCTGTGACCAGCATTCATATCTCCTGACTCACTAGTCAACTGAACCATAAAGATTCTATCGTATAGCAGAAAAATCTACACTGATTACATTGAAAGAACATAAAGAAAACAGCAAGGTATTCTGGTTTTTACACAGAGATTTCTCTTTATCTGGAAGAATAAGGAGCTTCATTTCTCAAGTATTACTAGAATAGTATTTAAATTGCCAACTGGCTTTCTTTAAATTAATAACACCAGGGGCACATAGGAAAAAAATCAGCAAACTGTGTTTTTAGGTGCCAATCACAAGGCAGAGCATCCCTCTCATCCACAGTCAGGAAAACATAACCTATTTGTTGTCCTGGGAATCCTTATATTAGTATAAAAGATCCAAGGCTGAACAAGCAGGACAATGCCTTAAAAGATGGATGTATATTTGTTTAAGGCTTTCTGGAAAATTATGTTTGATACAGTTAAATTAATGGAAATGAAATCTACTGTTTTTAAAAGTTCACTTGAAATGAGAAAAAAGTGATTTTGTTTTTTAAAAACCCACAGCCCTCTGAATAAATTTGGCCATCTTCTCTGTTAACAAAGAATGTTTAAGTCAAAGCTGGAACCATTCCCCGTTTCAAACTAGGAAACTTCAGAAACTGCACATACGCGTTCAGGTTGCCAATAGCTACTGATTAAGATACCCCGTTTAAAAACAGAATCACCAGCTAGACTGTTTACTTGAAGGCCCAGAAAGACTTAGGCCCTCTTCTTGCTGGTCCTTTTGCCTTCCAATCCATTAACGAATGTGGTACCTTCAAATTCTGGTTCTGCCAAAGACTAAGCAAGTTGTTTACTTCGCCAATCCTTTAACACTTTATCTATAAAGTGGGAAAACTGGTATCTTACAATGTGAAATAAAAACATGTAAAAAGCACTAGCACAGCTGACACACAGAATGTATTCAAAGTTACCTTCATTCCTGAGCCTCATGCCCCTGCTTTCCCTAGGCAATCCCAAAATCTCACCCTCACACAATAAAATCGTATTAGGAGAAAATTTTAACATGGGAAGATTATTCCTTCTAATAACTGACAATCCTATTGTTTGTATGTGCATTATTTATTTTATTATAAATTTATGAATAATTTATATTTTATATTGTGACTATCACATGCCAACTTCTACTACAGGCTCATAGAAAGCAGCCAGAGAGACAAGAATAAAAGTGAGATGAAATAATCAGTTTGAAAGGAGTAAAAAGCAAGTGTCAAGGGGTTAGAAGTGATAATTATTCCCACCTGAAACTAAACCCTACCTTCTCTGCATGTCCAAGTACTAGCCATTAGTCGAGACTTGGGTTAGTCAACATCTGCATTTTAAGCCTCTACTCCAAATTGCTCCCTTTTGCCCATAAAAATCTGGCACACTCACTGCCTGAACTACACACATGTCAGAGATAAAAGTATGTTATCTTCATGGCCTTGAACATAGGAATCAAATATTAGACTTTCCAAGGCATGGGAGAGGGCTCCAAGATGGTTAGAAGGCTGCCTATTGGTTGCAGGGAGAGGCTCAGGCACAAGGCCAATACCACGGGGATGCAGAGGGGCCCCTCAAAAGCCTCTGCACTCCAAAGGCTCTCAGTCATAGTTGAGGGTGAGCCTTTCAAAGAGATACTCGCCCTGCTGAGCTTGGGGGCCAGCCAGACTATGAAGGTTAGTCAGGTGGTTGCCCATCTTCTTGATGATTTTCACTTTTTCTAGGAAGTGGCTCTTCAGGGAGTCACAGAGACGGGGGTCTGCATGGGCAGAACCCAAGGCATGCAGATCCAAAAGGGCCTGGTTCAGGTTCTTCTCCATGACCATGGCGGCTTCCACTGTATCCTGAGTTTTACCCGACTCATCGTGAGAAGGTTTCTGCAGGTCCTGGAAAGGGGGCACAGTCGTCACGCTGGTTTTGCATCTTCAAGAGACTTTGGGCGTCCTCTATCCTCCAGAGCCACATGGTCGCAGTTGAAATAGAAGCCAGAGAGAGACAAGTATAGGAGGCCCGCAGATGCAGGTTGACCAGGCAGTTGACAGTGGCCTCCACTTCGGTGGAATAATTCTGAAGGATCTGAGAGCTCAAGGAATTAAGCTCAAAACACAGTGTTGGCTGGTCTCAGAGGCCAAGGATAGCTGAGAAGGTACTGTAGTTTGCAACTGGAAAAGAGGTTGGAGGGTGGTCGGAGGCTACAAGAAGGGGTGTCCCTGGGTCTGTTCCGTCCAAACACTGTTGAAGCAAGAGATAGATCCAGGGGACCACCAATGGCACTGATCAAAACATTCTTACTATATCATTAATAATGTTAATCCAGTTTAATGAAAACTAATTAGCTTTAGTAATAAGAAAGAACATGTTCTATTCCAAACACATCCATACAGAGTTCCTCAATTTTAAGTAACCAAACATATCTTTCCCTTTCTCTTCTAAAATATCACAATGACAAGTATTAAAACGACAAATTTAAAATTTGTAAGTCAATACGGTCATAAATATTTTAATTCTGGTATACCTTAAAATACTGCTACAGAAGGGATTTGCTTATGAAAGTTGCTTGTTTAGCTGCTAGACAGTGGTTCTTAACCCTTTAGAGATCATAGACTCCTTTGAGTATCTGATAATAAAAATACCTGTGAGCATTTCACATAAAATACACATATATACAAAACTCTGTGTGAGCTTTTAAGGCTTCATGTTCCATCCCCCAATGCTATCCACATATATCAAGTTAAGAACCCCTGCAATAGGAGACAGTTGGGGAACATAAGTTGAAAAAGTTCAAATTTAGGAATGATTTACATTAACATTCTACTGCAGTCTGCTCTTGTAGCTAACAAATCTGAGAGTGATGACAGAAGACTTGAAAAGAAACTGAGAGAAGTAGAAAAATAAGAGTAATTTTCAGAGGAGATGAAAGAACAACTTGGGTGATCTAAGACCCTGCTGACTTAATTTGTTAAAGAGAGAGAGAGAGAGAGAGAGAAGGGAAAGAGGGAGGGAGGGTGAGAGAGAAAGGGGAAGAGAAGAATGTGGGAGAAACATATGTAAAGGAGAGGACAAACCCTTAGAAAGAAAACACCTTCATCAACTCAATCTTTCTTGGTCAGGAGCATTCTGAAATGAGTGTGAGGCTGAAGACTACAACAGAAATGGTTAGGCTCCAAGTACACATTTAGTCCACTACAGACAGAAGAGACACTCTCTGACCTTTAGGTTCAAACATGCCAAACTCTCCTACTTTGCAAAATATTAGTCAATGTTTTACTTCAAGATTGCATTATTTCAGCAACTGATCACAACATGCAGGACAGGCAATCCTGGCCTACCAGCCACTTCTGAATTTGTCCCCATTTCCGATCAAAGGAATGATGAGAGTGCTACAAATGCAAAGGTTTCATAAACTCAGCAGTTTCTAAAATACCACATTCTCTAAAAAGCCTTAAGTTAATCGTATATACTGGCCCTGAAGAACAATGATTGTTGACTCAAAGTAACTGACACATTCAAAATACAAAAAATTAGTAAGCAAAATATATTCAATAAGAGATATATGGGTCTCTGTAGTTTAGAGAACTATAAACAGAATTTATCTTTAATAATTATCTCCTTATAATTTACTAAAATTTTAGTAGTATAAAAGACAATGCATTACAACATTTTCATTTCAAGCCAAGATCTGCATTCAATATTTGAATCTATGAGTTTAAAAAATATTAGCATCGTATCTATCAACTGTTTTGGTTTTGAGCTGTGAGAATATGGAATCTATACACATTTATAATTTATTAGCAGAAGATCTACCACCATCAAAATAAAGTGTTTAATACTATCCTGGCTTTTTCCTCTTTGTACTAATAATACAGTATCAAAAATAGTTTTTATGGAAATTTTCAGAGCCAGGTCAATGTCAGAAGGGTAAAAAAAATAATAAAAAGAGTGATTTCATTTTCAAGCAGCCTAATTTCTATATGCCTATTTAAATTTTTTTTGTTTTTGCTCTCCTTTATGATAAAAACATTGAAATTCATAAAATACAGAAAAGCATAAGAAATAAACATCAATCATAATCCCACTAAAGACAAACCAAAGTATTGATAGTAACCACTTCTTTGTAGTAGTTTTTGACCCTATATAAGGGAAAATGTAGGTTTTGTATTACAAAATTAGAATCCTACCAGTCGGTATTTTTATTTTCTTACATAAATATTTTCTTCCATTATTAAATACGCTCAAAAACTGTGAGGTTGAATGACTTCGCAGTGTTTTACTATGTAGATATCATAATACAATTAATTGAAATGCTAGGACCTTTAGATCTATAATAAATAACTGTCATCTCTAAGCCTATTTAGCTTAGGGCATCAGTTTTACTTCAGAAGTAAACTAGCTAAGTACTGACTTTTTTTTAGACTAGCATGACATTGGGGTTATTCCCCCAAATTACCTCTTTTTGCTGTCGTTCCAGTTCTCTCATGCGTATATCTCTTGCTTCTGCCCGAGCAGCCCGTTTTGCCGCCAGCCTTGCTTCTGCCTGAAAAGTAACATAAAGATTCAGCTTGAGTTAAAAATAACAAACACCACTACCTACACCAGCTTTGAGGATAAGGGGCAAATGGGACATTACCTTCCACTGGCCACAAGATATTAATCTATCAGCAGTTTGACTGGCTTCTTCAGTCAACTGCACTCCCATTTCTTTCTCTAGTCCTACAGTCTCCTGAAATCTGGGCCTTTACCTTTAACTGCTTGCCTTGATTACACATCCAAAACGTTTCACACAATTTAAACTTGCTTTTTCCAGAACTTCTTTCCCTTTCAATTCAATCATGGAATTTAGAAACTTCAGAACCAGTCTCTATTTCATTTTGGACATTGCCAATATTCAGTCTCAAAGTACTGTCAATTCTCTACCACTGAATTTTCTCCAATTCACCTTGGCCTTTTTTTTGTTTCTACGTATTTCACATTATCAAATTCACCACTTAAAAATATACAATTCAGTGAGTTTTTGGTATATTCACAAGATTACACAACTATGACTATCTAATTCCAAATATTTACATCACCTCAAAAAGAAACCCCACACCCGTTAGCAGTCACTCCTCCCAGCTCCTAGTTATCCCAATCTACCTGTCTCTATGAATTTGCCTATTCTGGACACAATAAGAACTCATCCTCACTTGTTTGAATACTGCAATTGCCTCCAAATCCATCTACTTGCTTCCAGAATCTGCCCTATAATTCATCTTCTACATGGTTACAAGACTGCCAATCTGCTTTTCAAAACACGTTTCTGATAATGTCATTCTGCTCTATAAAATTCTCCATTGGCTCCCCATTACTTATAGTTAAAGCCAAAATTCCATGGGCTAGCACAAAAAGAATAGAGAAGCAAAATAAAAATAGAAACAAGGTTGCTCCCAGTCAGATCTCTACCTAATTTTCCAATAGTTTGCCCACATGTACCAGCTGCTCCCATCCGCCACTATTCCTGGGCTCTACAGTCACCTGTTAAGCAACTCTTCCAGACTGTTTGGAAGGAGGTATTCTCACTTCTTTCTTACTCAGCTTAAACATGACCTTCTATGAAGATTTCCCCCATTCCCTCTTTCACAGAGTAATGCTCTATGCACATGCCTCTACTATCATTGTATTAAGTTGCATTAAAATTACATGCTTCTGTCACCCCACAACTTTCATGCTTCAATTTCTACTAAATAAATAAAAGAATTTCAGGCCATGGGCCTAAGTACCAAGAAAATGAGACAAGGAAATAGCTTGATATACCACATGAAGCAAAAATCTACAAGGAAATAGCTTGATATACCACATGAAGCAAAAATCTTTTCTCTGATTTCAATCTCACAGTGGTTTCCTCTGTTCTTGGCCATATCCTAACTCTAATTTCAATCTCCCCCTTTGATAACTGCAGTAGTTGCTTCTTCTTGTGTTGTTATATTTGTGCCCAAATCTATACTAAGAAGTGACTTGGCCAATGTTTAAAATGGTCTATTCTGTGTAAGCAATTATGCTAGATGCTGAAAATGCAGAATAAGATATGACATCTCTGCCCTAAAAAGTTCACCATCTACCTAAGGGAGACAGCAACACAATGGTTACAAGGAAGCAAGCATGCAGGAGAGAGCAATTAATTTTGCTTGACAAAGTGAGAGCAGGCTTCTAAGAAGAGGAGACAATTTAATAGTTAACGCTTATTCAACTAGCCCAATTTTGGCAATTTCCCAGTCTGCTTAACTGGCCTGGCCTTTTAGTATCAAAAACCCAGCAAAATAATTGCAATCTATCAACGTCAAGCTCTAAACACTGACATGACCAGAGCAATTTGTCTTCTCACATGAATTTTACATTGGCCTCTAACTTAAAAAAACCTATACCCCATCATCTTAAAAAAGAAAGAAAGAAAGAAAGAAAGAAAGAAAGAAAGAAAGAAAGAAAGAAAGAAAGAAAGAAAGAAAGAAAGAAAGAAAGAAAGAAAGAAAGAAAGAAAGAAAGAAAGAAAAGAAAAAAAGAAAAAAAAAACACCTGTGCTCTACTTTCTTTATCCACTTTCTTACCAGGCACCACTTTCTTACTAGGGTTTGTAGTTTACAGAAAAAGTCTACAAGGCTAAGTTATGTTTTAGCAGACAGCAAGTATGCTTTTAAATTACAACGTATTATTTTTCTTGGAAAAATTTTCAAACCTCTTTTATTTTAAGAAAGCCAAACAATGTGTAGACATTTTCATTTCCATGTATATTAACTTTGTACTTGTAGCCTTCCTTAGAAATGTATCAAGAGTGCCAAGTTTGACATCTGAAACTAATATAATATTGATTGTATGTCAACTGTAATTGAAAAATAAAAAATACTTTTAAAAAACATTATACAAAGATTTTTATAAATTTTACTAATACAAAAGATATGACACAATTTATAAATAATAAAATATACACTTCTTTAAAAAAGAATGCCAATTTCATCCTTCTAATATCTGTGGCCAATTCTGCACAATCAATACTAAAATGGAACTTTCCTCACTAAACCTGAACTATAGATAAAATTTCATTCACAGCAAAAGGGAAGGGAACCTGACTGCTGTGTAACAGAAAGAACATGGACTCTGGAGCCACAAAAACACCCTTTCCTTTGTTACTTAGCCAACTTTATCCAAACTCAGAGGCTACTTCTCTTGGAGATGGTCCTGAAGGCCACTAAATAAGCTTAAAAGAGATAAACAGAATTTAAAACTTCTTTATCTGGTTCTTTGGATACATTGCTACCAGATGCCTGAGGCAACACTGACAGTATAAGTAGCAAGGAGCAAATGGGATTCCAATCTAGTAGACAAAACATGTGCTCTATCCTTACACTGACATATTTTTAAACAGGCAAATTACAGCTACACAAAACATACTTTTGGGCAGTAATGCTAGCATTTTCCCTGCAAAATACAATTGCATAAAAGAGCTGCTACAGATTCAATACCCATCACACACATTTATACAATAAATGGGGCCTAACAATAAAGGACCACGAAAATTTAACTAAGTTCAAAACAAAGTTAGCTAAAAAATTAAACACAGAATTACCATTTGATTCAATAATTCTACTTCTGGGTACATACACAAAAGGACTGAAAGCAGAGATCAACAGATATGAGTACGCCAGTGTTCATGAGCAGCATGATTCATAATTGTCGCAAGGTAGAAACAACCTAAATGTCCATCAGTGGATGAATGGATAAACAAAATGTGTTACAGATGTGGATGAAAAAGGGGTGCTATAATGAATCATAAATTCCCAACTGGGCACATCATGGTGGGTAGTCACGCCCAGGGATATAACTTCTTTAGTGAAAGGAGTTTAAGCATATAGGTGAACATATCTTTGAAATGCCAAAATAAATACCCTCACAGATGTGACCACCCACAAGAGAGCACAAAATCTTGTTAATTATCCTATAATCTAATGCTTGCCTTGCTTTTTCTCACCTCCATGTACTTTTCCTTACATTCCTTCCTTAATTTCAAATTCGTAAAAAATAAACTGCAAAACTTATTCTCTGAAGTATCTGTCATCGATTTTATAACAAATAAACATAAAAATTCTCTATAGGTGGACATTTTTTAAGTCAACATAAACATATTATGGAATACTATTCAGCCTTACTAAAAAGGGAGAATTTGACAGATGCTCCAACATGTAAGAACATATAAGACATTATGTTAAGCGAAATAAGCCAGTCACAAAAGAACAAATATTGTATAACTCTGCTTAAATAAAGTACCTAAGAATAGTCAAATACCATGAAGATAGAAAGTAGAAGAGTGGTTGCCAGGGGCTGGAGGAAAGAGGAAATGGAGAGTTATTGCTAAACAGGTGTAGAGTTTCAGTATAGGATGACGGAAAAGTTCTGGAGATGGTGGTGGTTGCGCAACAGTATGAATGTACTTAATGCCACTTAAAGATGATTAAAATGGTAAATTTTGTTATGCACATTTTACCGCAAAAAAAGTTAATTTAAAGTTAGTATTAGATATGAAATCAGAAGTATTTAGGAGCCTAAATTATTCAATACGACCCAAACTCTTAAAGTTAATATGAGAGTCCAGGAACTGGAAATTCAGGTTCAAAAGTTACCTGTGAAGTCAAGTAGGTGATAAGACCGGGCTTCTAAAAATGATTCTGACAGATAAACTTTCAAATATTAAGCATATTAAAGCAGACTAAAAAATAAAATCTACTTGGATAGGTATAAAATTTTATTCTTCTTAGAGCAGTGAAGATGATTCCACAGAAAGCAAAGCTATATTTGGAAAGAATTAAATCCATTTCTTACTAAATAGTTGGGACAAATTGAAAAAAAAAATCAGTATCATTAGTCATCAGGCAAATACACATCAAAAACCACACTGAGGAAAAGAAAAAAAAAGCAAATTAGATACCATTCAGGCCTACTAGGATGGCTATAATAATAAAAAAAAAAATTAACCAAAAATAACTATTGTTGGCAGGGATAGAGAAAAATTCACTGCTGATAGAAATTTAAAATGGTGCTGCCACTATTGAAAGCAGCTTAGCAGTTCCTCAAAACATTAAACATAGACCACAATACCTAGCATATACCTCTAAATATGTATCTAAGAGAAATGTTCTTTGGTAGCATTATTCATAATAACCTAAAATATGGAAAACGCAAAATTTTCATCACCTGATGAATGGATAAACAAAATGTGGTATTATCCATACAATGGAATATTATTCAGCCATAAAAGAAATACTGATATAGGCTACCATATAGATCAACCTTAAAAACTATGCTAAGTTAAAGAAACCAGACACAAAAGGACAGAAATTGCAAAATTCCATTTATATTAAATGTGCAGAACAGGCAAATATAGAGGCTGAGGCAAGCGAGAGATGGAGAGTGGCTGCTAATTGTTATGAGGTTTCTTTTTCTGTTGACAAAATGTTCTGCAATTAGAAAGTGGTGTTTGTTGCATATCCTTGTAAAATACTAAACACCATTAAAATTGTATACTTTAATAAACTTTATAGTATGTGAATTATATCTCAATTTAAAAATTTTTAATAGATATTGGGAACATAAAAAATATAATGCCTAAGTAAACTAAGATAAACTAAGAGTAAAATATGTAAAATTCCAATATATAAAATTCAATATATAAAAGAAAAGGAATCTTATGACTTAGTAAGTTTGGAAAATGCCAGGTTAAACCCTTTTTAAAATCAGAGTCTTTAATAATATACATTATGACTCTCCAAGAAAAAGATAAAAAAGCATTTCTCAGACTTACTTGCCCACACTATCAAATAAACCTTATATAATTCTTCAATGATCATGCTTCAAGAAACACATTTGGGAAATAGTAATTAAATTCACAGCAGTATTTCAGGATCCAATTCAAACTGTACTGATTTTTTTCAAGGGGAATCTTACCTCTGATCTTAATATTTATTAAATTAAATCATGTTATCAGAATAATCTCTTCACTATCAAAACTCAAATTTTCAAAATAATGGGAAGAGGAGACCTCACAATAACTATCATCATTTGAGCATTTACTTAGCAAAGCTAGGTGCTTATTTTCCTCTAATCCACAAAGTAACCCCTTGAGGTACAGAAAGGTTCAGTAAGTTGCCCAATGTCCCCTGGCCAACAAGTGTGGCAGCTGAGATCCACATCCTAAGAATGACTCCATTTAAAGCTCTTAACTATGCTGCCGCAACCTATATCTTTAAACTCCACCCCCACCTGAAGTATAAGAGCAGATCCTTAGACAAATAATAAAAGTTTACTTTGGATGAATTATTCTAGGAATTTCAACTTAGCATAGATTCCCTCTTTTCTGTGAAATGGTACCATTCTGGTTCTTATTTCTTTGATCACGACTTTACCACGAATATAGATAATCTTCTCCCTTGCTGTACACACCCTTTCCTTCCATCTTTTTACTCCACATTTTTAACTATCAGCCAATGAAAATGACTTAAATCTAGCGCCTCAAGCTTTGACCAAAATCAAGGCCTACATTTCTGTCTGGTAGATCTCTTCTTATAAATTTAAGAGTAAATAAAAGCAACCTCACCTTCCCTCGGTAAATAGGCTTTGCTTCCCTATTTTCCAGTTTCCAGAAATGAAACCCCTGTTACACTTGTTCAAAACCCAAGGTCTCAGGGCCTCCTACTTCCTACTAAATCTTCCTTTACAATAGCCCCAGAATCCAAACTATAATTTCCATTTCTACAGACTCCCCGTCTTTCCAGCAGGCTCTTACCACTTTCACCTAAAATACTTCATTATCTAATTCTAACTCCACTTTCTCCATTTCAACTTCTCTCCCATCCTTTCTATTCCATACTGTTGATATTAATCTGTCTGAAACAACAAGGAGCAAAAGAGATAAAGCACCTGAAAGTAAAATATGAGTAACCATGATGTATTTTACAATGCTCAATACACAAAAGCTTCCTTATATCTTCTGAATTTTACATTTGGATTTTGTCACTGCTTTAGTTAATAAACACAGGAGAACAGGCTAAAAATAGACTTGCTGCAGCTCCCAGTGGTCAGAAACTCAACTGGAGCCAATCCTATTATAAATCTTCCATCTGTCCAGTGGGTCTACAAGTAAGGCAGGATCTATCCAATGCACTGGACAGTGCTGTTTCCTTGGAATACAATCCGCAAGTCAAATTTCATTTGGGACTTAGTTGAAAAAGAAAAAGGTTATGTTTAAGTGTGAATCCGTCCTCCTAATTCAAAGGCAAGAGAATTATACTTTATAACAATATAAATACACACACACACACACACAATCTGCCATGCTATGCTGTAAATTCCACCCTCCCCATGGACTCTGCCCCATCTATCTGATCTCCCTTCTCTGCTTTCACTCTGTCCTTCCATTGGTTTGTTCTTCTTATTGCAAATAGGTTCAAAGTCTCTCTATTCTCTACAAAAATAAAGACAAAAAATCCTTCCTGGTTCAATTTGGCCTTATCTTTTCTTGCACATCCCTCCTCAGTCCTCTCTTCAAATGACTACATCCCAGCTTCTGCCCAAATCACTTGATTGAAACTGCTCATACAAAAGTCACTAATGACCTCTACCTACCAAGCTCAATAAGATTTTTCTGTTCTTATTTCACTTGTCCTTTCTGGACTTCCAATGTCATTAACCACTCCATTCCTTCCTGGTTTTCCTCTTGACTCTCCAACCTCTCTTAGAATCATTCATAGACTCATTTTTCTCTGCTAGCTCCTTAAATTTTAAAATAATCAAAGCTTCCAGGCTTGATCTCTCTTTTCACTCTATGTTCCCTTCCTGGGTGATATTGGTAGTCCACAAATTTCTGTGTCCAACTCAGACTTTTCTCCCACAGTCCTAATCCAATTAGCTATTAAACACTGGGACTATCCCACTGGGGCCTCTGGTTCAATATATCACAATTGAATTTATAATCTTTCCCTTAAACTTCCTCTCTCTTTGATTTCCCATTTGCTGTCTTATTACCCAAAAACTGAAATGAAGAATCATAAGGCTCTTTCCTTATTTTTACCCTCCTTCCAAATTCAGTCACTAAATCTCAACTACTTGGCTCCCATCAAGATTCACTTTACTATTTTCTTCTATCCAAACTTTCCTCTCTGTTCCACTTTACTGCCTTAACTCATGCTCTCATCATCTTGCACAAAGATGACTATAGCAGCTTAACTTGTTTTCTGCCTCCTACCAGTTACACGGTAGCTAAAGCAATTATACTGTACCTCAGATCTGAACAAGTTTTACCTTTTAAAATCAAATCTGAACTGCTCAGCACACAAATCCCTTCATGAATGCCCCGTACTTTCCCTCCAGCATCATCTCCTCCCTTTTCCCAATCTCTCTCCAGTCATAATGAGCTATTATTCTGGCAGTTCCCACACAGTTCCAGTTGTTTCACACTCCTGTGCCTGTAGAATGCTTAAGAAGCAATACACAAAAACTCATATGTATTAGAACTTTTAGAACATGGACAGGAAGCCTATCTTATTATTTTATTACAGTAGTTCTCTGTTAGCAGGGGAAAGTTTGGAGCCTTAAGCTTGGTTTATAATGTCTTCTTTCTCTCTCCTATCTTTTAAAATAAAATATCTGAAACAATTGTCACAAAATGTTGATGTCAGTTAATGTTGGGTGGTGGACTCATGGATACTTATATTAAATTTTCATAATTTGACAGAAATGCACTGAACTGAGCCAAGACTAGAATTGTAGCTTGCATGTATATCCATAATATAAAATCTATGCAACTGGCATGAGTTAAGAGAGATAAAGAATAATCTGGACTTTACAGACTATTCTTTAATTTCAATAAATTTCAGAAACATATTCTAGAAAGTGAAACATTCAAGGAAAATGACTAAATCACACAGCTAAGACTCAGAGTTTACTGTATTTAATTTCGTTTATTCTTCCATGACACACATGCTAAAAGAACCCTGAAAAACAAGAGACATAATATTTATTGTGTTGCTATGGTTTCCAAATTAACACATAAAAATTATTACTTGATTTTCTAGCAACTTCCCTTTAGTAGAAAAAATTTAGGTACCATTTTTCTTCAGTCTTACAGTGTAGTCATGTTTAAGCACCTTTTTCAAAGTTTTTGGTAGTTGAAAACAAAATATTTAAATTTTTCTGGGCATAAACATCAATGTATCTTAGACAAAACCTAGAAATTTTAAACCATTTTCTTCTGATGTCAAACAACTATTATCTTCCTTTTATTCAGAGATCTTTTAATAGCAAAACATTCTTTTGGTATGAGAGAGGAAATTTAAGATTACAGACTTTATAACTGAGGTCTGAATACAACCTAATTAACAGCACAGAACTAGAAACTTTAGATCTGCGATGATATATCTAACCAAAAGAGAAAATGTGAATCACAGTTCTAGTAGAAATACCCAGGGCGGGGCAAGGGTGGCAGGTACTGCCAGTATCATCATCTTCACATTTAGGTTAATGATGTTGTCTATTTGAATTTATTTTTTCTCCATATTCCTGTGACAGAAATAGTGAAGATTATGACAGTGAATGTTATTCCAAATACTTTTCAGTTACACTGACACAAAACTAAGTCTTAGGGTTCAATAATCCTCCCTTAATTCTGGTTAGAGGGGCAAATCAAGGAACAAGGTGATACCAAGAGTAACACCAGCCATCACAGAGCCAGGGCAAGGGGCAGGGGTTGGGGGCAGCATGCAGCACTAAGAGACTGATGCCCCAACCACATCTCCCACCCGCCTTTGCTTTAGTTCCAGTGAGAAAATGGGGAAAAAATGAAGGACGGTCAGCACTGGTCAAAACTGGCTCAATTTATGTACTAATACCAATAGAAAAGATCCTCTAAATGATTAAAAACAATAAATTTACTTTCAAAGGATTTGCCTAATAAAACCAGTAAGTACAAAGGGAGAAGGCTTGATTTAACTGGGTAGAAAATAAAAACATTCATTTTTTATAACTGAAAAAATAACTCATATTCCATAATCTTTTATAAATTTTTATGTACCACCACTGAGAACACTTAAAGGTACTGAATTAAGAAAGATTCGAGACTTGATTTTGAAATTTTGGAGCCCTTTAGGCTCCTGCCTGAGGATTGGTTATCTTCAACTCTATACTTTCTCCCTCCCTAGACAATCTCTCCCACACTCGTAATTTCAATCACCTTCTATACGCTCTATGTGCTCACAAGTCTCAAATGTTTACCTATAGCCCAGACCACTCCTTTGAGCTCTTGGTCTATATTCCCAAAACTACCTCTTCCAAATCTCTACTTAGATGCCTCACAGGCATCTTAACTCAGCAAATGCCAACATAAATCCATGGTCTTCCTTCCCCAAACCTCCTCCCCATTCTAATGTTCCCTACTATTCATCCAAATGCACAAGACAAAACTTCCCCTCCCTGCTACCCAACCATAGCCACGCATTGAGCATCTACTGCTTACCTCTCCCTTCCAACCACCTCTCACCATCCCCACTGTCATCACTGTAGGCCAGGCTACCATTGCCTCTGCAAGTCTTATGACTCTTCTCCCTGCACCCACTGATGCCTCTTTCTTATATAATATCCAAACTGCAGTAAAGTCATCCTTTTAAGGCACAAATCTGATCATGGCATACCCCTACACGAAACCCCTCAATTTTCCATTGCTCTTAGCATGCAAATCCTATGCACTATAGGATGTTTTAGCCTGGCCTCTACTCAAAAATGCCAGTAGCACACTCCTCTCCCAGTTGTAACAGGCAAAAATATCTCTACACACTGCCAAATGTCATCCCCTGGGGGATAAAAATCACCCTTGGTTGAGAAGCATTGACTTGCCTACATTATCCAGTGCCTGCCTAACTCTGGCTACTCTCCTCCCTGCTGTCCAGGTTACTGTTAACAGTGTTCTTAAGGAAAGAGGCACAACGTTTAAGGATGTAGAAGCCTAAATGCAAATTTCACCTCTACCCTTCTAGTAACTCTTGGGCAAGTTATCTCAGTTCTCCATTCCGTGGATTCATCATTGACAAAATGAAAATAGAAGGTCATCTCACAGAGTTTCATGAGGATTAAATTCATTAAACATACTCAGTGCAGTGCTGGTATATAACAAAAGCTCAATAATGTTAGCTGTTGTTCTTAATCCTTGAATTCTCAATACTCTTTCAGTTTCAAAAGCTTATCACACATTCTTTCTTCTGACTGGAAAGCTCTTAGCAAAATCTGACAACTCCCTTTCCCCTAAATAATTCCACTCATTCTTCAAAACTGAGTTGAAAGGATGCTTCCTTGGAGAAGCCTTCCCAAAGCCTGTCAAGTACCCCTTTCATGCACTCTGTAATATAACCATTTACTATTCACGCAAAGCACTTAATATAGTTGCAAATAAATATACTACTATGTTTCCTGAATTCTAAGAATGCCAATGATTATGACATACCCTGACAATCACAGGTTTCAATTTCAGGAAAAAAATCACCATACTAAATGTAGACATTAAATTTGAAGAAAAAAAGAGCTGAAAATTGAAGTAGTCCATCATGTAAATTATTTGGTGTGTCTTTTCTTCTCCAGAATCTAGGCTCCATAAGGGAAATGACCATGTCAGTATGTCCATTTCATGTCTTCCATACCTAACACACACTGATAAGAGCAGATGCTCACTCAATAAACATTTACTGGATAAATAACATTCAAATTGTTTTTTTTTAAATACTATTCTTAAATGTAAGATGGAATTAATGTTCATAATTATTGCTGATAATGGTAATTCTTTGCGTTTTTAAAAGCTGCTATCTGTGCCAAAAGTTTTTTAGCCTTAATTTGCCATGGCCTAAAAGTGAATTAAATAAAATAGCAAAATAACTATGAGATCACTAGCTCTACTGAGCAATTATGGTGATCATTCCATATTGTATAAAACAATAACACTGGACAGTAGCTTTTATTTACTTATTTATTATCTAGACAGTCTTTTAAACTAAGCATAAGCATAATTCTTTTTGTATCCTGCTAATCCACAATCAAAAACCACAACTAGATTCTCACAACTAGATGCTTAGACAGCGAAATGAAATACGACCAAGTGTCCATTAACAAATAAATGGATAAACAGGAAGGAGCATATACATACAATAAAATATTATTCAGCCATATAAAGGAATGAAGTTATTTAGAAGGGGAGAAAAAGAAATGTAGTTCTGATACATGCTGTAATATGGATGAAGGATGAATCTGGTAGACATTATGTTAAGTGAAATAAGTCAGATACAAAAGGACAAACATTGTGTAATTCCACTTATATGAAATATCTAAAATAGGCAAATTCAAGAGACATAAAGTAGATTAGAGGTTACCAGGGGCTGGGAGAGGGGGAAATTAGAAGTTATTGCTTAATGGTTACAGAATTTCTATGTGGGGTGATGAAAAGATTTTAGAAATAGATAGTGGTGATGGTTACACATATAGTGAATATAATTAATGCCACTAAATTATTGACTTAAAAATAGTTAAAATGGCAAATTTTATTACATATATTTTGACAACTTAAAAAATTAATAACATATCAAAAACTATTGACATATGCTTCAAATGGGTCAATCATGTTATGTGAATCAAAATCACAAGAAAGCTATTTTAAAAAATCCAAAAGTTCTAGTAGCCACAAATATTAAACAGCCATAGTTTCCTTTCTTATTACAAGTAGGTTTGAGCACCAAATATGTATATACGTAAATCCTGCTGAACAAAAAAGTCTCAGAATGCTGTTTGCTAGAGTCTAACTTCTACAAAAAGTGATCATTTTCTATGCTTGTCACTGATTCTTTAAATTGAACAGAATTGTGCATTATGAGCCAGAATTTTCTTTTGGTTCTGGACCTTTAAAGAAATCACAGAATTTTAGAGTAAGAAGGACTCTCAGATCATCAGGTCAAAAAATAAGCAACATTCTTATGACCTCCATCTAAAAAGATGTGTGTGCTAAAACATATTTTCTGCATAATTTCCACTATAAAACAAAGAAAGCAGTACTATTCCAGGTTTCGATGTGTCTTTTTAAAAAGTACTTGCAAAACCCTCAAGATGCTTCAATTTTTTCTAATAGTCACCTTAACATTCACCAAACTATGGTAAGGCAGCAGAACTGGCTTTCATCCTACCCTCGTCTTTCTCTTTTTGAGAAGCTAGCTTCCTCTGTTTCTGTTACCTGTTGTTGAGTCAGCTCCGACTACTGGCAACCCTATGAATGAATGTTGTCCACAATATCCTGTCTTCAATAGCCCTGCTCGGCTCACATAAGATACATGCCTATGGCTTCTTTTATGGATTCAATTCATCTCATATTTGGTCTTCCACTTTCCCGCTGCTTTTTCTTTTTCCTAGCATTACTGTATTTCCCAAAGAACCCTGCCTTCTCATGATGTTCTCGAAGTAAAACAGCTTTAGTTTTGTTGCTTTTGCCTCCAGTGACATTTCAGGCTTACTTTGCTCTAGAACCTACTTATCTTTCTGGCGGTCCAGGATATCCATAAAGCTCTCCTCTAACACCAAATTTCAAATGAATCAATATTTTTCCTTTTGGCCTTTTTCAACTTTTAAGCTAGCTGCCTAAGGCTCCCCAATTTGAAATTTAGTGCTTTCAGGTAATTTTCACTGAAAGCCAACCCTCCAACTGCATTTTCCCCAAACATGTGAAACAATCGAAGCCAAGCAAACAAAAAAGACAAGCGTCCAGATTGGTCTTCTGATACTCTAAAGGACTTGCTGGTGACCCCTTCTGACACTTGCTCTCCCGAGCTCTTCTGAGACCTGTGACAACCCATGCTTCCCCAGCAAAGCAGCAACATGCCTATTACTGACAAAACATGACTTCTAAATACATTCACATTCCTGCCTTTGCAGAGCAGTCTTCAAACTTTTCAACATCTTTTTAAAATGCACTCAGGTTATATAAAACGAAAAGAATTCTAAAGATCATGGTACAGAGGTTCCTCAAAAAAGTAAAAATAGAACTACCATATGATCCAGCAATTCCATTTCTAGGTATTTAGCTGAAGAAAATGAAAACATTAACTCAAAAGATATATGCACCCCCATGTTCATAATATCATTATTTACAATAGCCAAGATATGTCAATCAACGAATGAATGATTAAAAAAAAAGTGTATCTGTATGTGTGTACACAAAATAGAATATTATTCAGCAATAAAAAATAACGAAAATCTTGCCACTTGTGACAACATGGATAGACTTTAATGGCATATGATCTCACTAATATGTGGAATCTGAAAAAAAAAAAAATCCCAAGCTCATAGATAAAAAGAAGAGATTAGTGATTGCCAGAGGCAGGGGAGGTGGGTGAGTGAAATGGGTAAAGGGAGTCAAAAGGTATAAACTTCCAGTTATAAATAAGACATAAGGATGTAATGTACAGCATGGTGGCTATAGTTAATAATATTGTATCGCATATTTGAAAGTTGCTAAGAAAGTAGATCTTAAAAGTTCTCACCACAAGAAAAAATTTGTAATTATGTGCAATGTTGGATATTAACTAGACTTATTGTGGTGACCATTTTGCAATATACACAAATATCAAACCATTATGTTGGACACCTGAAACTAATATGTTATAGCTCAATTATATCTCAATTTTTAAAATATGAACATCCAGGATAAGATCTTCAGTGTATTTTGGTTCATGGTTCTCAAACCTGACTGGCCATTAAAATCTTCTAGGAAGGAGTATGGGATGTGTGGGGTGTATGTGTGTGTGTTTAAATAGATTTTTGGGCTGAACCCTATAGATTCAGATTTAGCTAAGTATGAGGTATGGATTGGGAATCTATAAAATCTGAAACTGCTCCCTGGGAGATTCTAGATGATCAACTATGTTTTAGAACACTTATCTTAATAAGTTTCTTTTTACGAAAGGAGACTATTTTACCTCTATTCTCACTTTCTATTTCTGCTTATTAAGCAACAAAATAGCCTACTGCAAACCTAACACTGCACTAAAGGTTCACATGCATTATTCCTTTAGACATCACAACAGCCCTGTAAGATGAGAAGACACTATTATTCACATTTAATAGAAGAAGGTACCAAAGTCCAGAGTAATTACTTAACAAAATTACTCAACCAGCAACCAATGTTAGAATTCAAGCCACAGTCTCTAAAGCCCGCCTCTTCTGGAAGCATGGTACAGTAAAATAAACAATGGCTTTAAATGGCTGAATTTGAGTTCCAGCTCTGAAACCTTTTTGACAGTTATCTCTCAGCTTCATCTATTTCTTCATCTATAAATGAGACTGATAATAATACCTATCCTATGTAACTCATGTTTTTGTAATAACTAAGATGCGAACATGCTTTCAAAATCATGAAAAGTTACAGAAAAACAAGCTATTAATGAAAGATTTGGAAAAGATTCAGAAACAATAGAGCAGAATGAGTGGTTAAATGCTCAGACTTTGGAGCCAGAGTTCATGTGTTTGAATCAAAGCTCTGTTATTTCCTAGCTATATGACCTTTTGAAAGTTAGTTAACTTTTCTGTGCAATGGTTTCATCATCAGTAAAATGAAGATAATAATAAAACCAATCTCAGAATTTTGTGAGAATTAAATTGATTAATGCATTTTAAATACTTAGAATAGTATTTGTCACATAGTAAGCACTGGATGTTAAGTAAATACTGGATGTTAGAATACTATCCAAAAAAGTTCAAATACTTAATGACAGTATAAAATGAGCCTAGAAGATGCTGGTATTTTCTCCCCTTAATCATCTGGTTATATCCCTCCAAATTTGGAAGTAAACATTTTGAGTAGTTTCAACTTTCAACTAAAACTATGTGGCTTCCAAAATACTTCATTCACGCAAATACTTTAGATTGTTATAATGTACTATTATTTCATTTTAAAATATATTTTACCTTTTTATCTAAAAAATCTCCCTGATTTTTTAAAGTAATTTTGTTAAAGTAATATAAATTTTGTCATCAGTTTTTATAACTTTTCTTTGTTTCAAATATCCTCCTACAGAATTTGACTTCTAATTCAAAAGCTAAGTAGCTTACCAGAGGAAAAATAAAACAATGAGCTGGGTCAAAAAAGACTGTGTAATATGTCAAAAGGAAACAGCACTAGCCCAAAATGAGTTAGTTACTAATAATAACAAAGAGGAAGTGACAAGAGAATAATTCTCACCAAAAGAATATAATTTAATAATCTAGTACTCTAAGCAATTTGTATACAAGATTAGTTTATGATTAGGTCTGGAACTGTAGATAGAATTAGAGTCTGAAACAAAGTTGGCACCCCACTAAGAAATCACAGCTGGGAGTTACCTTAAATTTCCAATACACAACAGGAAAAGTTGCCAGTGATTCAACAGGTGACAACTCTTTCTTTTCCTTTTTCTTTTTTCTGAGTTGTCAACAAACTGAAACAAAAATGTTCCAGAAGCCCTATAACTAGCTAAAAGTTAAACATAAAAATTCTACTGCCATATTTAAAAAGAAAACAGAGAGACACTGAACAGACACCAAATAGGATTGTTTCTGTCCACCTTTTTACAGTGCCCCAGGAATGAATTAACTGTATATAGTCCAAAAAGCATTTCTATAAAATGTTTATCATATCCTTAAGATTCTCATTACTTTAAGCTTCAATGCTAAAGGTTAATTATAAATTTCAATACTTGTCCCATTAGGACAAGTTCCTGGAATTAAAATAATCCACAAAAGTAAAATGAAAAATTAATTTTAGATGAGATAGATATCCAAGTAAAAAGATAATAACTACATTTTATTTTAATACAGTATTTTAGAAGCCAGATACAACATTTTATTCACAGTAAGCATTCTGAAACTAGCTCAATGAATGTCTGTATCGCTCTCACAGAAAACATTCTCATCTGTGCATGTCAGTGTTGAGAGGGAGTTTTCCACACACCTCTCTGGCAATGTTACTCAAAGCTTCATCTTCTGCAGAAAATCGGTCTTTCACAGGTGTTCTTTTCCTTCCTGAACCAGGAGTCCCCATCTTGTCTTCCTGATCTTCTTTTAACTCTGAAAAGTGATTTCACTTTTGTCAGCCCTGAAATAAACAGAAACAGAATAATTTAAGATGTTTCTCTTTGCGCAGTGTTAATATTCATTTATTGATTGACTTTAAACAGAGAAATTATATTTATGTATTTACATATAAATTAAAATTAATCACCAATACTTTTCTCATTATCAAATTATTCCAATAGATTTTAGAATAATTAAATTTACATTAATATTAATTACTGAAGATTTACCATACTGCAATTAACAGTAACCAACATTGTCCATGCAACAAATATCTGAGTACCTGCTATTGATAGGACTATAGGAGGTGAATATATAGGAATAAACAAAACTGACATAGGTTAATGATTAAGAACATATCTATCTATGAATCAACTGTTGTTATAATTATGAAAAGTTTATTTTTACAATAGAGAAAAAAATTAATCCTCTAGGATTAAATAAAAAGGATGATAGAGACCATCTAAATTTCTAACGTGTGGAATATATTTGAAATTAAAGATTCTCATTAGAGAAAGTATCCTAATTTGTATAACTCCCTCTCTCCTATAGTCTCAGAAGTACAGCTAGCTCATTTAGCTAAATATCCATTAACTTAAATTTTTTTCCTAGCTCTAACAAAAATAAATTGGCAAAATTTCGTTACACTATGAGTCATGAAGAGATTCTCAAGTAAGTATGTCCTAATACATTAAACTATATTAAAACTATAAGTGAATTTAATGTGCTAAAATTTACTTGATTTAAGCAAAATAAAATAGAACCACTCTATCATTCTATTCTTCCAGAAAGGTTTTCTCCAAAATAATTCAAGCCATTCTCCTCTTACCTGACACCATTTCTTATTCTCACAGAGCTAGTTTGTTAAGTTTGTCAATCAGAATGAAGACTGACTCTGCCATAGAAAATACATCTGGATATAAGTATGAAAATAACTCCCAAATGGAAGCAAACAAAAAACTGATGTCTGAAAGCAGCAGCTGATAAATCCAAGCCATGAATCAGGACTATTTATGAAAAGCACAGAGAAGTTTTCTCAGAAGTCTCCCATCATCTCCATCCTCACCATAATTTTAAAGATCATTAATCACTTAATAATAATGGTAAACAAATATTAATCACCTATTGAGAAAAAAGGAGCATGCTCAAAGTTCCCGTACAGACTAGTGAGAATTTAGCTAACATACTTGTCCTTCAGCCAGTTTTCCAAGGACACACTGAAAACCAGTTCACAGAAGAATACAAAAACGTACACATTTTCTAATTCTAGACACGTAAAAATAATTAATTGTAGAAGAAAAAAAAAAGATTTGGGGGAGGAAAAAAATGGCAACCAAATCAAAGTTGCAACAGAAACAAGGAGCAGTGAGCAAGAAAAAAATCACCTGGGATCTAGATGATCAAGCCTTACAACTAGAGAGAAACCCAAGAAGTCACCTTGCAATGGCAGACGCCTCTTAAAGGGCCGCGGCCACGAGCGGATTTTCCTGGTAACAGACCAGCTCACTCTGAGCTCCAGTGCCGATTTGGCTGCGCATAGTGGGCACCAGGGACTTACAAGGAGACACTGTTAGAGTGAGGGCCTAAGCAAGACTCGCTCTATACAGAAGTGCCGGCAGTATTCATTGTTCCCTGTTGAGCCCTCCCCCGTCTCAGTGTGCAGACACAGCACCACGGTAGCCTTGAAGTCATCAAACTGGATAAAAGAGGTCGCTCCGCCCAGAGGATTCCCTGAAACCCCGCCTCCTCCAACTCATGGCCCCACTCAAGCCACAGCCAGGTTTATTCTCAGCGAGCCAGGTGCTCCTTGCTGAACAGCGCCTAGACTCACACTGGAGGCAGCTGGCCTCGGTTTCTGGTGTGGCCTTTTGAGGGGACTATAAGCACAGCATCTGTGGATTGCTTGCTGAATCATGACAGGTGGCTCCGGAGGAGAAGAGGCTTGGGCTAAATTTGGCCTGTAGCTGAACCCCTCTCAGGACTGTGCCACTGGACACCTACTTCACAAATCCACACTAATAAGACTAGAGACTTCATTGCTTTGCTTAGTACAGGCAGCCAAAATGGGAAGACAAAGAAACAGAAGCCATATGAGAGAACAGAACAGAGATCCAGATATAATGGAGTCAAATGCAGAGTTCAAAACACTGGTTATAAAGATGTTCAATGAACTTTTGGGAAGAGTAGATAAATTCAGTGAGAACTTCAACAAAGAGATAAAAAAATCATAAAAATGGAAAGAAAATTATAAAAGGGAACCAACTGAAATGAAGAACTCATTATCTGAGATGAGAAGTATATTACATGGCATAAACAAGGTGAATTTAAAAAAGGATCAGATGCCCTCGCTAGAAGATGGGAAAGCCAAGGACATTCAATGAGAACAGTAAGAAAAAAGATGCCAAGACTATAAAGATAATTTAAGGAGCATATGGGACACTATTAAGGGTCCAAATATCCATCTGATCGGTGTACTTGAAGAAAATCAAAATGTTGAACAGCTGTTTGAAGAAATAATGATGAAAAACTTCCCTCACCTTGTGAAGGAAATGGACATAAAACCCCAGGAAGCTCAGAGAATCCCAGAAACCAGGGATCCAAAGAGGCCCACATGAAGACACATCATAATTAAAATGCCAAAGGTTAAATACAAAGAAAGAATATTAAAAGCAGCAGGAGAAAAACAGATAATTACTTAGAAAGGAGCACCTATAAACTGGCAGCTGATTTCTCAAAAGAAACTGTGCAGGACAGAAGGGCTTTGGCAAAAAAGGTTTTCAGTTCCTATGCAAACTATCTTCTAATAATTCCAGAACACTCTATATCAGTGATAGGGAGAATTCTTAAAAGAAATAAGATTCCTGGCATAGCCAACGGAAAAGTGCTTTTCAACAAGATGACAAAAATAAGGACACAGACACAAATAGATTATTTCCAGTTTCTGATCCTGAAAGGACTTTCAGTCAGGTTCTATCCCAAGGGTTTCCTCAAGAACCTTTTTCTTCTGGAGCCACGTTCTCCTCTGCCAGCTTTTCCTTAGTGGTACTGACTAAACAAAGAGCTGAACCTTTACATCCACTGAAAAGAACAAAACTGCCTGCTTTTTTGTCAATTCCTTTACCTAGGCAATGTCACACTGATTTTTCTCCAGATGGTTTTGCCATTAAGTCTTTGTCTACCTAAGGGAAAGAAGGGAAGTACCTTCAGAATGTTGTGGAATATAAACCTTCCAAAATACAAATATATCAACAAGGATTTCTCTTCCCCAAGGAGCTTCTCATATAACACATTTCTGAAAAAAAGTCATTTTGCTACCTTAAGTGGCATTTCAATCATAATATTGTTCCCTTTTGTGAGAACAGAATGAGTATGTAATGCCAGCATGTCACATTCCAAATACTGCACACTTAATTCTGTCTGGACACTGATAGTTGCAGTTCCCTTACATCTAAGTATTTCCTCATGGAAAATTCAGAACATTGGCATGGTCTTTCCATCAATGTTGTAATTACCATTAGCACTGGCTTGCACAATAAAACACTTGGTAGTTATTCATAAGCAAACCGCAGTATCTGAAATGGCACCTGAAGTAAAGACTTAGTGTGTCTGCAGTTGTTTCCATGGGATGAAATTTCAAGTGAAAGAATCTGAGTTCAACTGACTGCACAACCAATCGCCCTTCCTACTGCCTAAGTTTTGGTTTCTTCATCTATAGAGCAGAAACTGTCCCGACTATTTAACATGGTTAATGTGAAGCTCAAAGGAGTTAAGACAAATGCAACCACTTACTAAACTTATACAACACTTCATAAATGTTTAAAGTATCTTGAATTAACTATCTCTTTTACATATTTAGCTAATAAAGTTGACAAAAGGGCAATCCTTGCTTTTCTCTACAGTTTCATACTTTTACCTAATAAAAAAAATATCTTCCTCCAGCATGCATTATGTGATATAATTAGCTACTCTAAGAATTTTTGCTAAAGCACAGAACAATCTGGGAAAAATAAAAATGCCTTTAACTATCATAATCATACTATACAGCACATTCACACAATAAAAACAAAAATAAAGAAATTTTTAAGGTGCTTTGTGGTATTCAAAGTCTATTTTTGAAAATCTAAATGAATACAAAAGTTTGGGAGTATGGATTTATAATGGGTATTAGTCCCCTTATTAGAACACTTGACTTAAAAGGAAAAAGTAGAGGACATTAAATGGTACACTTAAGATCTATGTATACCGTTCTATATAATTTTTACCTCAAAAGAAAAGACCTCTAAACTAATATTATACTGGTTTGAAGTGTACTGACATCTGCTGCTTATTTTGAAATACATCCCCCAAAATGTGAAATAATGGATAGAGGAATAGATAAAGAGGATAAAAGGTGATGAAGTATAATAAAACATTAATAGCAGAATCCAGGTAGTAGATACATGAGTGTTCACAGTAGAATTCTTTCAACTTTTCTGTATATTTGAAAATTGTTATTAAGAAAGTGTTGGGAAAAAAATGGTTGAGAAGGGTACATAACTAAGTGAATAAAAGGCACAGGAACTGGGAATTGCAATAGAAAAATACTATTTTCTCAATTTCATTCGACAGTGTTTGAGAGTTTTCAATAAACAAAGTAGGATTATAAAAATTTATGTTAGTCATCTCTGGTAAAACCATAATTTTCTACCTGATTTAACATTACATCACTCTTAGAAACAAAATAAAATTCTAAGTAAATGAAAAACACATTGCTAATTTTAAATAAATGAACACCACTGGATTAACCTTTAAAATTAGAAATCTGACTCAAATCAACAGGTCCATTTAGAGCAAAGAAGCAAACACTAATGTCCACTAAGTCTTGGGGGGAAAAAAAACAATTTTCAAGTCCACAAGTTTTTATCATTAGAGCAAAATTCATTGCATTTTTCAGGTTCCCTTGAAGCCCTTTATCTTTCCTTCCACCCATGTAGCTTGATCATTAGATAAAAAAAAATAATAGTAGTGACATGAGATACTTCTGTAGCAGAAAGGAAGAAACCAACATTTTCCCTTTCTTGAGCCATGTTTATTGGTCAGGTTCAGGTAGCCTAAACCTATCTTAAATAGAAAGGCAAAGTAATGCCCTGAAATGGTTGGCAAGATTCCAGTCAGGCCCATTACTGGTAAAAGTCAACAAGATAAAATGCAATATAAGTACAATGTTCATGAGGGGATGATTAGAGAAAAGATCACAGCTGAAAACACAGCTGTCAGGGTAGCTAATCCAAGTGCCAATACAATCTAAAGACACATGCAATGAGTTCCCCTTTTAGATACATGTACTTATGCTCATAAAATACCTAATACCAACACTGGTGGCTCCTTTTAAAAAAATTAAAGAGAAACTGACCCTCTCCATTCCCATGCCTGCTCATCCTCCATCCCCACCCCTACCCCCCACATACACACATACACAGAGAAACAGAGAGAAGATACCATTTGTGAAATAACTTTCCAGAAGTTAAAAGATTAAGTTGCCAGAGTCAAAGAAACCACAGAATGCTCAATATAAGTCTTGAGTTTACATCAAGGTGTTTATAGTGAATTATCATAATGAATTTCAAACAGAGATTTTAAAGATTCCATGGGTGGGAAAATCAGGTCATGTATAAAGGATTAGCAACTAGAATGGCTTCAGACTTCCAAAAGTAATTCTGGAAACAAGATCATAGAGAGATTCCTTCAAACTTCTGAAAAAAAATTTTATCCATCTTTAAGCAGCCTATGCCCAAACCACCCTGTTCTCATACTTGACAACTAAAGACATTTTCAGACATGGTCTTAAAAATTTACTCCTTTTAACCCCTTTGTCAATCAGCTACTAGAAGACATACTTCATCCAATAAAAGAGAAAATCAAGAAAGGTAACTGAGCATTCAGAAAATAAATCCAACAGAGAAGAGGGGCAGAGGGGATTGTTTCCCTGCAAGATAGAAAGCTACAGATTGAAGTAATGTGATTCAAGAAACATACTAGAAGACTGTCAGCACCGAAATCTTCACAGCCTTTGCGATTTTTTAATATGAGATGAGCCTTGTCCAGGGTTTTGTCTGAATTTAGTTTGTCTTGACCTAATGTTGATGAAGTTCCTGCTGTCCCTTCCCCTAGTGCCTAGAATGGTTAAGGACTTATTTCACACGACAAAAGTGTTTTGTTTTCACCTATTCTTGAGAGCTAGAGCATGATGAGCATAGAAGCAAAAATGTATAGAGAAAAATACTCCCCCAACCACACTTCTTCTAGATTAGTACCTTGTAAAGACTTCGGCTCTGCATGATGCCCTGATTTTGGTCTTAAGGTTTCCCAGGATTAACAAACTTTCCCAGTGACTTAACAGTAAGGGCTCAAGGAAGATTCTGTTCAGCTCGTGGGAGCCTGAATGTAATAGTGGCAACATGGACATACCCTTTCACAGTTAGGTTTATGCTTGCTATTCAGTTTTTCAAAACCAAACAACATAGGGCTTAGGAAGACATACTATGACAGACACTGGCTTATTGTTCACCAAGCCATTTCCCTTTTCTGCCCACAGTTATGCTACATTTTATGGACCTCCTTGCCATTTTACATGCAGCCATTTGACTAAGTTCTGGCAAATGAAATGCAGACAAAAGTGATGTATGCCATGTCCAAGCCTGGCCCATCGAATTTTCCACATAATCTATCACTGAGGTCTTTGCCCTCAAATCTGCCAGCCAGATGCTGAGAACTCAATGAATGTCTCTGAGACCGCAGGGGATGGCAGAGTCACTAAATGGAAGGGGCCCTAAGTCCCTGGATGACTGTGTGCAACAAACCATTCCTTTGCCAATATTGCTAACAGCAGACAGAGATAAGAATGAGAAATAAATTTTGTGTTAAACCACTAAAGTTGGGGGTTGTTCATTAAAGTAGTTTAACCAATCTGACTGGCAGACACTAAAAGGTGGTAGAGCTATTCAGTTTTTCAAAATTAAACAGCATATGGATTAGAAACACACATATAGAAGGTGGAATGGATTGCAGAGCTGGGGTGGGGGATCCCAAGTGAATGATTACTATGTAAAATGGGATGTGATCTCCTGGAGAGGAAGGGATGCCACTAAAGGATATATACAGGAAACTTGTAGGATAACTGTAATGATCAATTTCTTGACCCAAGTAGTAAGACCACAGATGCTCATTTTATTATTTTTCCTGAAACTGTATTATTTCGTATTTGCCTAAAATATATTAGATAGATAAAACAGACACTTAAAAAATCTGTTGGAGCATTTGGGGAACATAGAGTGAATATAAAACTAAGCCAAAAACCAAATTTAAAATAACAAAGAAAGTAACTCTTTACTCATTGGAAAAACTGAAACTTGAAAAAGAAAGGAAGCAATCACGATATAATACTTGGCTAAGCAGTAAACAATATTTATTTAGTTACAATAAAAATACCACCTTAGTGACTTAAAATTATAAAATTGGAATGTTGCAGGACTTCAGTATCCTCCCTCCTTCTGTGCACACCTTTGTGTAAACACCTCCCCAAGAATGTGGGCAGGACTTGTGACTTGCTTCTAACCAAAAGAATATGGCAAAAATTATGAGATGTCCTTCCATGATTATGTTACATTATACAATACTGTCTAGCTAGCACATGTCTTCCAGACTTTCTTTGATGGTCTGATGAAGTGGTCATATCGGAGAAAAACCACAGGGCCAGAAACTTCAGGTTGCCTCAAAGAGCTGAAAGCAGCCTTCAAGAGCTTGACCAAGTAATCTCTAGTGAGCAAGAAGCCTCAGTCCTAAAATCCTGAAACCATAAAGAAATTAATAAAGAACCGATATGAACTTGGAAGCGGATTTTTTTATGTGACATTAAAAAAATGCATACAATAGCTTTTTAAAATTTTGGATGAATAAATTTAGTGAAGTTGTAGGACACAAAATCAATTTTAAAAAAAACTCAATTGCATTTCTAAACAATCCAAAAAGGAAATTAAGAAAGCAATTCCATTTACAATAGCATCAAAAGGAAAAAAATACTAAGGAATTCACCCAAAGAGGCAAAAGATCTGTATATTAAAAACTATAAAACAGTGCTAAGAAAAATTAAAGGAGATTGAAATAAATGAAAAGCCAGCCCATGTCCACGGATTAGAAGACTTAATATTGTTAAAATGTCAATATCACCTAACGAAATCTACAGTCAATGATATCTCTATCAAATCCCAATGATATTTTTTTGTAGAAAACTCAACCTAAAATTAAAGTTCATATGGAATCTCAAGGGACTTCAAATAAACAAAACAATCTTGAAAAAGTATGAAGTTGGAGGCATCATACTTCCTGATTTCAAAACTTAATAGAAAGCTACAGTAAACAAAACAGTGTGTTACTGGCATAAAGACATAGAGAATATGAGAGAGAATACAAAAATAAACCCTGGCATATATAGTCAAGTGGTTTTCAACAAGATTGCCAAGATCCAACAGGGAAATGGACAGACTTTTCAACAAATAGTGCTGGGAAAAATAGATATCCACTTGCAGAATAAGTTGGACCTTATCTTACATCATATACACAAATTAATTCATAGTGAATTAAAGAAATAAATGAAGTGCTAAAACTATAAAATTCTTAGGAAATAAAACATGCAAAAAGCTTCATTGGATTTGGTGATGATGTCTTGGATATGACACCAAAAGCCCAGGCAACAAAAGAAAAAAGATAAACATCAAAATTACAAGTTTTTACCCTCATACACTGCTGGTGCGACTGCAAATTGGTACAGCCACTATGGAAAACAGTATGGAGGTTTCTCAAAAAATTAAGAATTGATCTACCATATGATCCAGCAATCCCTCTACTATTTACCTCAAAGACTTGAAAATCCTTATCCGAAAAGATATTTGGACACCGATGTTCATAGCAGCATTATTCAGGGTGGCCAGGACATGGAAGCAACCGAAGTGCCCTACAGTAGATGACTGGCTAAAGAAACTGTGGTATATATAACAATGGATATTACTCAGCCATAAGAGATGAAATACTGCCATTTGCGACAACATAGATGGACTTCGAGATAATCATGCTAAGTGAAATAAGCCAGATAGAAAAAGTTGAAAATCACATGATATCACTTATATGTGCAATATAAACCTAAAAGTAACAAATGAAGAGGACAAACAGACACTCATGAACATGGACAATAGACTAGTGGTTACCAAAGGGCAAGGGGTGAGAAAGGAGCAGGGAGGTAGATGGGAGTAAAGGGAGTCAAATATAAGGGGCTAGGGGGAGGGTGAAGTGGGTAAAGGGGATCAAATATATGGTAGCTGAAGGAAACTGGACATTAGGTGGTAAACACACAACAGAATACACAGATGTGAAATTATACTGTACACCTGAAAATTATATAATTGTATTAATCAATACTACCTCAATAAACAATAAAAAAAACTTTAAAAAAAATTAAGTTTTATGCATCCCAGGACACTATCAGCAATGAAAAAGCAACCCACAGGAGAAAATATTTGCAAATAATGTTATCTGATAAGAAATTAATATCTAGAATATATAGAGAACCCCTAAAAATGAACAATAAAACAAACTACCCAATTCAAAAATTGGCAAAGGGGCTGAATAGATAGATACTTCTCCAATGAAGATATACAAAAGATGATCGAATCACTGATTATTAAGGAAACAAGGATCAAAGCCACTATGAGATACCACCTCATGCTCATTAGAATGGCTATTGTTAAAAATAAGAAAGAAAATAAGTGTGTCAAAGATGTAGACACCCTGAACACGCCAATCCTGACTGATCTCAGAAGCTATAAGCAGGGTTGGACCTGGTTAGTACTTGGATGGGAGACCAGCTAGGAAGACCAGGTGCTATAGGCGTAAAGAAAAAAAATTACAAAGATGTAGAGAAATCGGAACCCTTATACACTGCTGGTAGGACTGTAAAATGGTGCAGCTGTTGTAGAAAACGGTATGACAACTTCCTCAAAAAATTAAACAGAATTGCTCTATGATCTAATATTTCCACTTATGGGCATATACCCAAAAGAAATGAAAGCAGAAACTTGAATAGTTATTTATACACTTGTGTTCATAACAGCTTATTCACAATAGCTAAAAGGTGAAAGCAAATCAAGTGTCCATCGACATAACAAATCATGGTATATATAGTGGAATATTATTTAGCCTTAAAAAGAGTGAAATTCTCATATATGCTACAACATGGATGAACCCTGAAGACATTGTGCTAAGTGAAATAAGCCAGACACAGAAAGAAATATTATATGATCCCACTGATGTGAGGTACCTAGAGTGATCAAATTCATAGAGACAGAAAGTAGAAGAGTGGGAAATGGGGACTTATTGTAATGCACACAGAGTTTCAGTTTGGCATGATGAAAAAGTTCTGGAGATGGATGGTGGTGATGATTGCACAACAATGAATGTACCTAATGCCACTGAATTATACATTACAAATGGTTAAAGTAGTATATTTTATGTTATGTGTATTTTACCACAATTTTTTAAAATTCTAGATGGACGGCAAAGGGTGAGTTTGATAAGACAGGAGGAGAGTGACCCTCTCATTTCCAATATACCACTATCCGTGACGGGAAGAAACATCTTATCTAAAATTGAATTTTTCTTTCTATCTTTAGTCTTATAATCTTTGGGTCATATAACTGAAATACTTTTAATTTTTAATAGCAACAACACGTATGCTTATTAATTGTACTTTTTGTTGTTATGATTTAAGTCATTTAACAGGGAAATAAATATTTTAACATCCTAATCCTCTGCATAATGTACACTATACTTAGAAAACAGCCAGAAGTTTGCTCACAGCTGTTAAAATGTTTCTACTTGGAAAGTGAGTGATGTTGAAAGAATAACAAAATGATCATAACGAGTAACTGAAAAATTGCTTCCTAAAGCATTCAAGATATGTCATACCAAACTAGTTAAAATTTTGCTGTTCATAATAAAAGAAAACTAAGACATACATGCTCAAATTGAAAATAGACAAAGATTAAGTATAATTAATTTAAGAAGGGTTTTAATATACCACTTCTGAGAAAATAAAACACCCTCTTATGCATTTGTACTCTAAGGCTTTCTCTACCTCTTTTCCACTCTCACCTTTGTTCTAACTTTACTTCTCTTGCACACACGCGCACGTTCTCTCTCTCTCTCTCTCTCTGTCTCTCTGAGAAGGAAGAGGAGGAAGAGAAGGAGTGGAAAGCTGAGATAGGGAAGGGAGATAACAGGAATAAACCAGATAATAGGAATAGAGAAAAAAGAAGAATTCTCTGGTTTATTTTTTTCTCTTCACACTGAATACTAAATACATCATCATCATCAAATGCTAACAATCCAAATTTTTCAGGGCAGGGGAAAAGTTAAATTTCCAGGAGTCACAGGAAATTTAACTTTGTATCTGTAAATTAAATCTACACACTGAATTCTTCAAACAACCTTGACTGCAATATAGCCTGTGGTTAATTATGGTTTATGAACTTTGGTCCGAAGGGTGGAGCTCTGCTCTTAAACAGCTTTCCTAAGGAGTGAGATGAGTTAAAGAACTTTAAACTCATATGCTTCATTCACTAAGCATTGAAAACAACACGGTTTTCGTAAGAAAGCACATGGTACAGGAAAGCAGGGAGACAGCATCTGGTAATAACCAAGAGTATAAAGAGATAACTTCATGAAATTATATACAATACTGCAACAGTTCTATGGGAAGAAGAAAATGAGAACTTGGAAAGCAGCTAATTTCTCTGTAGGAACTCAAAATAATTCTGTAAAACAGCCCATCATTCCCAGTGTCCTTTTGGTCCCAATGATAAGTGTGAAAGTCTCTAATTGAATTAGAGTATTTGAACTAGGGCATGGCCTCCCTATGCCAGCAACCGTAATGTTTTTCTCCTGTTGTAAAACATGCGGCTGATTCTTGGCAAACACTTTAAGAACCAGAACATAACATCAATACTGGTACAATTCTGTGCTCCTCGTTGTGCACATTTTTCTAAAATATTTTCCTCATTAGTTTTCCTTAATAATAGTCTTTCCTTTAAAAAAGAAAGACAAAACACTGGATCCTAGGATATACATGCTAAGCTGATTTTCACCCCAAAACTGAGCCTTCATCTTCTGAAGGCAAATGTCCTTTATAATCTCCCTCTTCTGTGGTTGCCACTTTTCCCAAACCGCAGACCTTCCTGAATCGTGGTGGGGCCAAGACAGATTAGTTATGTGGTAGGTTCTGTCAGGCGAGCTTTGACAAGGCCTCAAAATAGACCCTGGGCACCAGCCAGGGAAACTGCCACTCACAAGTTCCAATTTCATCATAACACGTTAGCCCCTCAGCACTTTTTTTTTCTCTAGTCTCTCTCATTTTAAAAGGGCAAAGATTCTTGAACCTCTTCCTGATCAAAAGTGAGCTGTATAACACAAAAATTTTAAATTTAAACCTCCCTTATTCTGCTCACACTCTGCAGACTAAAGACTCGATCTGTACCTACCTCCTGCCTTGGGAAATTAATCCATCAGTAGCACTCTGGCTTGCAAAAGGATTTTTGCATTTCAAACTCCACAGAGGTTTATTTTATTATAAATAGACTAGGATGTGGAACATAAAGGAAAAAGAGGTGGGTTATTTATTTCCCTCATGACTAATAATATAGTAGCAGATTTCTGCAGGACAAAAAGTTAAACTATATGTAATGGTTTTCATTGATATTGGCCATAAAATCCTAAAACAATCAACCTACTACAAAAGATATTCATTTAACTAATACCAAAATGTAAATGAATTGGTTTGTCTACAACAGCACCAGTCCTCAGGCTACAGTACTTTAACCCTTACCAGTGGAAATAAAATTATGTATCCCTCTAAAACATTTAAAATTGCCTTATAAATACAGTTGCAGTATTTTTTTAAATGAAGAGGAAGATAAAGAATACAAAGTAATTAAGAGCTCCATTCTCCTTATACCATGTTAAGAAAAAAGTTAACTTGTTATAAAATAAAGCCCAATATAGGATTGAAACAAAGTTTTAGATTTTCACAACTTAAATCCCAACCTTACAATCACACTTTCAGATTCCATATACATACTTATGGACTAGGGCAAAGGCTTATATATGGGTTGTTCGATGTAGGAGAGCTTGTAGAAAACTAAAAACAACCTAAATGTCTATTAAAGGGAATGAATGGTAAAGTAAATTACGGAAAATGGATAAATTATGGTTCATCCACACTGGGTAGATGAACATATGTGCTAATACAGAAAGGTCTCTAAGACAGATCAAGGGTAAAAATGAAAGGTACTCCTAAAGGTGTGGACAGGGGTACACCAGAAACCATTAATAATGGTTGCTTGGATTAGGGGTGGGGGAATGAGGAAAGGATGTAAGTTTCTTGTGGAAAGGAGACTCCTTTTTCACCATATAACATTTATTTTAAAATGTGTTATCAATTTTAAAAAGTCCTGTAAACATTTACTGAACACATGAAGTGAGCGCTCTCCTTTCATATATGCCATTTCTTCCCTCTTCTTAACCATTTCCACTTTTATCTATCGCTGTCCCTACCACTGGACCAAAACAAAAGCATATCTACACAGCAAACCTGAGTTTCTCCAAGAATCCTCTCCCCATCAAAATAAAGAAATAGGCCTAATGAAAAAGTATAACATACGATAAATCCTGTTTCTAGCTCATTGTTTGATTCCTTTACGTCTGGCCAACTTGCTGTAGGCCAAAAAGCTTTAAAAGTGGAAGTACAACGTGCAACAACAAAAAAAGATGTCTTATCAATTATCTTAAAGGGGAATATAAAGAAAAGGCTAAGTTATTTTACTCTTAGAATAATTTTGTTCAATTCTTTCCTTCTGAAGTTTAAAAGCTGAGTTTTGAATGATGGTCATAAAGTCTATTCTTTATTTGCAAACTGGACAAGGTAGTACATTTTCCTGGTGAAAGGACCATCTCTCTACTCAGATTCGCCAGAGAGAAAGCAACTTCCAAAGAGGAAGGAAAAGGCTATGAAAGGGCCTCTATTTTGTCGGTACAATGATCTTACGGTGAGGACAGAAGAATTTTATTTCCTCTTAAGAAATCGTCATCAACATCCAGCACACATCCAGCACACGGCAGTGAGAAATTTTTTTCTTTCATCCATTCTGTCCCTTTTCACACTAGGAACAGGGTAAATAAACAATTCACAAAGAGCTTTGCAAGAAACTGCTCCCTCCCTCTTATTTCTAGTAAAGATCTGTTTTTGTTTTTGAGAAAGAAAAAATATCTACTTTGCTAAATACATTCTCCTTATCACTTTTTTCTTTCATTATGGAGATGCTGAAATCCTGACCTAGGAAGGCTTCTCTCTAGCATATCTACCTATCAAGACTGTCAGTGAAGGTGGTTTCCACTAGGGATTTTCCAAAAGAGAATCTCTATTCACAGGGAACTAAAACTCTTATGTCACTATTAGCTGGACAAAAATCAAAAGCAGCATTAGGGAACACTCTGGACATAAATGGATATCCAAGGAAACAAAATGCCAAAATTTTGTCAAAGAATTAAAGGAATTTGTTAAGCAAGACCAACAGGGTAAACTTACCATTATGTCATAACTGATAACTAATTAAAGTTCTTTGCAAATGAAAATGAAGATAAAATATGCTGAATTCCAAAAAGAAAAAGAAAACAAGGCTAAGAGTATCAAGAACTCTTATGATTCAAAGTCATTTTGCTTAACAACATTTTAAAGGCCAAAATGATCGAGTTACATTTCATCAATAAGAAGTTATTTCTAGTTTGAAATGAATTCATTCCAATAATAAATAATTTTGATACACACGTTCTTCTATATCAGAACTTAAATAGAACAGCATAAGTAATTTCATTCCACATTTTAAAGGATAGACTCGGCAAAATAGGTGAGACCTTTTACTCAAAAGACTATTTTGAATATTGCAGATCCTTTCAGGGAACTTTTCCCGTAAAGATGACAGCTCTCCTTTCCAATGTTTATTTCTAGACCCCTTCATTTATCTTCCATCGTTGGGCAAAATATGCATAAAATTCACAACGATCCACTAGGAACCAACAAACAGTTCCCAATCCAAACATTCTACACATTCTACAGAAGTTCGGTTTTTATTTCCTTACTATACTTCATGACAATAAATATCCAGCAACAAACCTAACCAAGTACAATACAACACTCCTATAAAATGAGCGAAGGCATCTAATTAAACAGGCTGTAACAAACTTTTAGCTTTCCTCTACTTCAATCTTAAGCTCCATATCAATGATTCACAAAGTCCTGACCTAACTTCCTAAATGAATCACACTTTCCAAATTCTTATTCTACATGAGTATAATATTATGTCATCATCTCTATATTTGTTAAACAGAACAGGATGTTGGTAAAACAGGGTTAATTCTGCAGACTTTCAAACCACAGCGGACCTCCAGTCCCTGCCAACTCTTATCTGCAAGACTTCGCATTCTTCAAAAACAGATTTATTCCCCAAATAAAATGTTATCTTGAAAAAAAAATGTTATTTTAAACATTAAGAACTCATCCATCCATGCCCTACTACTCTCCATTTCTCTAAGGCCACTACTGCATCCATCCACATTCTCTTCCCATTGTGATAACATAAAAAAAGATATATATTAATGGGCGTTTGGTTATCCTTCCATATAGCTTTTAGTCGACGGACTTAACTCTACAGTTTTTCTGTTGACGGCAAAAATGCTGAGTCATTAAATGGAAACTCAAAAGAAAATGAGCTGCAAACTAGTTAAGAGTTGAGGATGCAAGATTTCCTTCAGCCGTAGCTCGGCGGCTTGACATCGGGACCTCTCGTGGTGAAATAACATTGATGTAATTCGAAAGGGAGGGCACACTTGAACTTTTTTCCCCCGTAGACGAAGAGGTGGGCTTCCCTGGGTCCCCTTGCTTCCTGCTGCACATCCACAGGCACGAGAAGCAGGCCTGCCTGGAACTGCACAACTTCACAACCCGGGTGTGCAGAAACACCCCTTGATTATTAGCCGAGCATGTAGCCTGGCACTCCTAGCAAGTGCCTGTCCGACCCGCGCGCTTCGGTTCGGGGTCAAGGAGGCAGAGAGAGAGAGGAGAGAGAGAAAAGCCATAAAAACGCGACGCCCTCCGCCGGCCGGACCCTGTTCCCTGGGGGGACCGCCCGCCCGAGGACAGAAAGCGAGGCTGAGTGTGCGGCGTCCGGGAAGGCGGCGAAGGCGCCGCGGGCGAGCGAGCGCCCGAAGCAGAGGGACGACCCAGCCTGAGGGGGTTTCTCTCTCCTCGGGAGGGAGGGAAGGAGGGAGGGACACCCTCCCCTCCGCGCGGACGGGCAGGGGGAGGTCAGGGGTGACGCCGCGGCCCGCGGCACGCGCAGGGGGCGACCCTCCTGGGGGCGGCGGAGGCTCGCGGAGCGGGGTGGAGCGACCCGCGTCCCTGCTGTCCCCGCGGGGCCGGCGGGAGCGGCGGCCCTTACCTGTCTCGGGGCGCGGGCTCGGGAGCCCGCCGGGGCGAGGAGCGAGGAGCCAAGGACGCGGAGAGGGGGAGGCGCCGAGGGCGACCTCGGCCCCGGGGCCCGGCAGCTGCAGGCGGGTCAGGCCGGTGTCCCCGCGGCGCAGGCAGCGGGAAGCGGCCCCCGGGAGGAGCCGCGGCCGGGGCGGCGGGCGACGGGGACGCGGAGGGGCGGGGCCGCGCGAGGGGCGGGGCCGCGGCGCCGGTGACCCGCTCACCCGGAAGCAGTTGTGGCCGCCGCGGCGGCGGCGGCGGCGGCAGCGGGGGAGCTCCCTGTGCGCTGGGGTTAATCCCGGTCAGGCGAAGGGCACCGGCCTTCTCGCGGCGAGCGGTGCGCCACCCGGGGGTGGGGGACGGGGGACGCCCCTCCTGCCGCTCTGCCCCCCGCCACTGCCACCTGCCCCGGGGCGGCCCCGAGGTGGCGCCTCCCGGCCCGCGGCACCTGCCCAGGCCCTCCCCCCCCTCCCGGGGAGCAGGTCCGGAGGAGGGAAGCGAGGCGCGTGCAGGTTCGAGGCCACGCCTTTCCTGGTCACCTGTCTGTCCCTGTCCAGCCTGAGTAGTGCGCTTTTCGGGTAAGTGGCCCGGGGGTGGCAGTGCCCACTGCAGGGAACGCGTGAGCGAGGGTGAGTGGGTGTGGTGGCTGCAGTGCCCACAGCCTTATTTTCCAGATGAACACGCGTGATTGTTTTTAAATTATCTCCGCAGAAGCATGTTTGGGGCGGAGGTGAAATGAGAGGGCGAGGGGAGTTGGGGAGAAAGGCCACTAGATAGCTGATACACGGGGACCTGGCATTCGTTCCAGAAGTATCTCGCGAGGCCCACCAGGTGCGAGGCCCTGGAGAAAAACCAGGATCCCCCTTTTGGGGACGCTTATCTTGTAGGGTTGTGGTAGACGGATTTAGCAAACACACAAGGTAATAGCAGGTTGTGTAAGGCTCTGCAGGAAATGCCCAAGAATGATGAGAAACAATGATGTGCTCTTCGGTAGAAGAGGGTGGCTAGAGAAGGCCACCAGAAGGAAGTGACAGTTGAGCAGCCTCCTGAGAAAAAGGCACAGTATACACTTAAGACACAATTCTACATACAGGGACGGTAGGTTCCAGAACCCTCTGTATAAGCCACGGATTCCACTTTAAGAACCTCTCCCTAAAAGCCCCCTGAGGGCTGTTTCTGTACTTCTGCAGTTTCAGGAGCCTTGTTCGTCCCTTAGAGTTCATAGCTGGGACTTTGGCACTGATAAAAGAGGTTCAAGGCATGAATTAAGGAACTTTGGTTTCTAGAGCGTGAGACAAAACAAATGCTTGATCGCAGGGAGAATTATACCAGCTTGAAAGATAATTTCTTCAACCTTTCCCTGTTTGTCTCCCATGTCACTATTTTTCTCAGACCCATGAATAAAATGACTTACACAGGGATCAAGAGGACCTTAACCTTCCTAGAATATCATATAATATTATGATCTGAACAAAGGATTAATGACACATTTTGCTAAATCAGTTAAAGACAAAATAAAAAGCTGACTTGCGAGAGAGAAGACCTATTCAGGTAATAATGCATTGCCTGAGCAATACCAATAAACTCAATGATGTTTATTAAATATTAGTTTATATAATTGCATAAATACGGAAAGATTGTTTGGATAATATTAGGATGATATTCTCCTTCCCTTTTTATTTTGCTCTTTAACCACTTGTTTTGGCTCATACCAAATTACCAAATTGTTGCGTCTTCTGGGAAAACTAGGGGGGAGCTCACACTGACTGAGTGCCTACTATTAGAGCATTGTGCTAGCACTTAAGTTTATTACCCCTTTCAGTACTAGGACCCACCTTGAAATATGGGGATTATTATACCCATATTGGTAACAAAGACATTGAGGTTCAGAGAGATTGTGATTTGCCTAAGGTAACAAAACTAATATCTGGAAGAGCCAAAATTTGAACTCAGATCTTTCTGACCCTAATTCCCTTTAGGCCATGTTTCTATACTTTAATATTTAAGAGGGAAATATAAGCAAAGTGGCCAAGCAAACTTCTATTTTGATTTTAGAGTTTTATTATGAAAATATACCTTAAGGTAGAGTGTAAACGAGGCAATTTTGGAACTTCTCTGTATTTTCACCTCTCCCTCTATGGGATATTTGCCATCTATTTAGCACCCAAAAACCTACGTCACTTGTTTTAAAAGTTCATACTGTCAAGTGTCCTTTGAACAATTTCAAGAGAGTTATAAAGTACGATGCTAACATTGCAAGGGGATCCTGACTGAATGCATCACAATGGATTATTCACAAGCAATCTTTCCCTGCTCACTAAGTGATCTTTCTGCCAAAAATATGTGTTCCCAGATCTTTATGGAATATTTTGACATGTAAATGCCCTCAGGTCTGTGTGGGCTGGCTGCTCTAGGGACAATTTAATAGACGAAGGAAAATTTTGCAAGTATTTATACAGTTTTGAGGAATGAGATAGTAGGATTTGTACATTTTTTTCCTTTCATATCAGATCCTTCACATTTTTCTTTGATGATGTCAGGAAACAAAAATTTTCCTTTCCCAAGAGCAAACATTCATTTTTGTGGTTTTCACAAAATTAAGTTGTCTTTTGCAAGTACAGTACTATGTTTTTTACTCTGTACACACCTCTGGAAAACCTCATTAGTTCAAACATTAAAAAGAAGATGCCACTTTTCAGGCTTAATATTTTTATTAGTCAATGTGTACATATGATTTTGGAAGCATTTTTAAAATTTTGTCTAACTCCTAACAAACCTATGGAAACCTGAAAACAAGTCTTCAACTGTGTATATTTGTTTTAAATATAATAAATATCCTCTTCCTAAAAATTTTCTATCTAGATTGACTATTTTTTCTTGATGTCTTTATTCTTTTACTTTTTGTTTGGAAATAATTGTAGACCCACAAGCAATTGCAAAAAGAGTAGTAAATCCTCTTTTCAATTTACCTAGTTTCTCCCATTGGTAGTATCTTATATACTTATAATACATTATTAAAACTAGTAAATGACATCTGACTATCTTCTTCAGGTTTTTAGTTTCTTTGTGTTTCATTATATCAAAAAAAAATGACCATTTTGCAACAATTCGTTTCTATTATGTTTAATTTGGCTCTTTTCCTAATTTAGCAGATGCCAAAGTCAACAAGCTTTCCATAGTGCTCGTCTGGAATTGCAAGTTTACTAAAAAATTTTGTGGGTCAACACACTTAAAAATTATTTATTTGTAACATTTTGCTTTTTTGCTTTTCTTCTTATACTGTTCCATACCATCCTATCTCAATAAACTTATAAATTTATACAACCTGTGTATGTGTGTGTTTTAATACATCCTCTGACCACTGAAATGTTTTCAAAGAGATTGCTATTAAAGTAAATAGAAAAAAGAATGCAAAGCTCCTCATTTGACTGAAAAAAAAAAGTTTCTAAACATCCAAATGACAGTTCCATGGTCTGTTGGTTCAGAAGTCAGATCTCCTTTATGGCTAGTTCTGGCTCTGCATGGCTTCTAGCCAGAGCAGCTCATGCTTTACTCCACTAGAGAGTAAAGGAAGGGAAGAGAGGGGAGGGGAGGGAAGAAAAAAAATGTAGAATTTACTTTCTTCTGTCTTAGTGATGAGGAAAAGTTGATGAGAGGGGAGGATTTAAGATTTTGTGTAGGTATCAATTATGTGTGAATGCCTAATCTTAGATAATCAAGTGATGGCCCTTCTGTATTATATGCTTATTATAAATGAGTAATCAAACATCCTTCATATTATGACTCATTTATTATTTTTTTATTATGGTTCAGTTAGCAAACTTATTCATCTACTGTGTACCAGACACCCAGTTAGGCACTAGGAACACAGGAACACAACAGGATCTATTTTTAAATGAGTATTAAGCTCTTACTATGTGCCAGGTACTTTCAAGATGTTAAAACTCTAATGGAAAGTAAAAATAAAGCTGTTTCCTTCTCTTATCAAATGTGTCTGGTAAGGGAGACAAATGATCACACAAAAGTAACTTTATAATCCTAGTAGGTATTACTAAGAGTAAGTATGTGGTGCATGAGGGCATTAAAGTGGAACTCATCCTAATTTGGGGTGTTATAAATGGCTTCTCCCAACAAGAGATGCTTTGAGCCAAGATTTAAAACTGCCTCAGAGTGAATTTGATGTAGAAGTAGAGGAAGATCAAGGAAGAATGTAAAAACCTCATGATGGAACCCGGAGGATTCCAGAGTCTGAAAAGAAATAAGGGAGATAATGTAAAATGAGTCTAGAGAATTAAGTAATGGCCCACCATGCAGGGTCTTATAGAGTTGGTAAAGATTCTTTTTTTTTTTTTTTGGAAACAATGCAAGCCAATTGAAGAGTTTTTATTGGGAATAACATGATTTGTGTTTTTAAAACATTCTGGCTTCAATGAGAATTCATTTTTTAAATAAATGTGTACTGAATGCCCACAATGGGCCAGGTATTAGTCTGTGCACTGAGTACACAACGATGGGAAAAAATAGAAAGAGCCCAAATTTTTGAGGTTCTTATAGAAAATACACCAATAGTACACAGATGATGAGAAGTGCTACACAGAACGTGGGTAAGAATGAAAGGGTAGGGTGATTTTGATATTTTATTAGTTTGAACCATTTAAAATTACTGATCTTTTTACATCATTAAAAAAAAAAAAAAAACCTCAGAACGACAGAATAATGGGTCAACCTGGTTGGATGACTAGAGTTTTATTATTCAACCTAATACTTGGAAGAGACAGAGAAGACCTCTAATGAGGTGATCCAAAGAAAGGTAAGTCATACAAATACCTGGGAAAGAGCATCCTAAGCAAAGGGACAGCAAGTGCAAAAGCCCTAAAGTAAGAATGCACTCTGACATATTTGAGCAACAGGGCCCAGTGTGGCTGAAGAGTAATGGACAAGATGGAAGAATAGTAGCAAGGACCAGATCCTGCTGGATCTGGTAGACCATGGTAAGAAATTGGCTTTTCCTCTTTGAAGTAAGCTATTGAAGAACTTTCAGCAGAGGAACTATATAATCTGTCATTTTTTTAAAAGGACTCAGTGGTAGAATCTAAATGATGGGTATACAGATGAAGCACTTAAAATTTTTTCAACTTTGTAATATATTTGAAACACTTCTTAATAAAATGAGAAGACTATTTTAGCTGCTGTATTGTGAACAGACTTTAGAGGATACAGGAGTCAGATCAGGAAGACTAGTTAGGCTGTTACAATAATTCAGGTAGCAATGGAGGTAGTAATAAGTGATTAGATTCTTGATAAATTTTAAAGACAGAGTCAATAAGTTTGCTTATGCAATGAATTCGAGATGTGAGAAAAAAATATAAAAGATTACATGTAAGGTTTTAGACCCGAGCAGCTGAAAAGTGAGGTTGCCACCTACTGAAATGTGGAAGGGAGTCTAGGTCAAGCAGGTTTGGAGGAAAAGACGTTTTGGACGGGTTAAGTTTGAGGTACATGTTGGACATCTAAGTGGAGATATATAAGAGGCAATTGAATGTACAAGTCAGAAATTCAGAGGAAATATTCAGGTAGGAAATACAAATGTATGAATCCACTGAAAGGTTGGGAATACAAGTACCAGTGCCTTGAGAATGAAACAGATTAACCTAAAGCCTGTTATTCATGCTTTTATTCTAGACTGACTTTGTAGAGAGCTATCAGTTACTTTATATTGCCTATTTACATGCATATTTACATGCATTACTGTCTGCAGTTCACTTATGTTCTGCAGACTTTAGATTTATATTGTTGGTCTTGTCTTCCCAAACAGATTATACACTTCTTAAGAAAAGATCTGTATAATGCCATATTCTTAGAAGACATTTTACAATGTACTATAATAAACCATTCAATATAGAGTTTTTTTTAATTTTTTGTTGTCATAAAGCATCAATTTTCCTATAAGTCTTTAGGTACTCTTAGCTGTCCAATGAAAATAAGAGTTAGAATTTTTTATCTTTTGCAACTCATGCTTATATCATCAGACAAAAGGGATCTTAAAAATAAAAAAAAAAAAAAGAAAAGGCTCAGCTTTCCTCTTCTATATTGTCTTCATACTCAGACTTCATGTCCAGCAAGACTTCAGTCCAACAAGTAGTCCCTAGATTCACTAATTGAACCAACATGGGTGACCTGTCCATCTCCTAAATAACCATAGCTGGGAAAATTCTGTGCTGTGATTGGCTTCACCTCTGATTCGCCCAAAGGACACAGGCTATAGGAGAGGAGTGGCTGCCCAGAATTAAAAATGGAGTATTGTCACCAAAATAGGGAAATGGATATGGATGGTCAAAAACCAACATATACTACACCAGGTAACTCAAAGGCCTAGGTGTTGTTCCTTCCTTAAGCTTATGAAAGAAGTTAGTAATGCCATGGTATTCACTTTGAATCTCTTCCAATTTCATACACAATAGTGCATTTTCCCCTGAATCATTAGGCTGTCAGGTGTTCACTTGTCATTGATGAGTGAACATTACAAAAAGTAAGTGTATGAATATAGAACTTAACCAGCTGGAAGGGTCAGTATTTCAGCACATCACTTTCCAAGTTACTCCCACCTAGGTATTGCATGTAGTTTCTTGTCCTACAATTCTTTCCTATTGTCTGCCTGAAACATTTTTATTTGCCCTCAGAACCCTGGGGGCAGGGTGGCTGCTAGCTAAGATGCCTGGGAAACCATTGTAGGAGCAAGTGACGTGAATCAGCTTAAGTTCATCTTCCAGAAGGACATTTACACAGTGCAGAATTTGAAAGCAAAATGTGTCTGCAGATATGTCTGTTTTCAGCTTTTTTTCAGCATCACCATTTCCATTTCTACACCAACAGATCACTTTCACCACAAGATGTTTGACCTGACGTATGCATTTTTAACATTTTAGTTCATTTCGCTGCAGGAAATAGATAACTTTGGTGTAAGAGAATGTTGGCTCTGTTATTCTGGAATTTGGGATGGCTCCTCTAGATTGCTGCTTCCCTGAACGCTAAACATAACATTCTCTGTTCTAGGACCTGCTTCAAGTTGGTCATAAGACTGGCAGAAAATCAAACCAAACTAAATGAATAGTTGTTGAAGTTAATCTCACATCCTGGGACTGTGCATGCCATGGAATAGCCCGCTTTTATTAAGCATGATTCTCATCAGAATCACTGCCCAGTTGTCCTCTTCACCAGAATTTTATGTGGGAAAATTGGATTTAGGTCTGGTGACTTGAAAAATAAATATGATAATGGAATATAGCTGTTAAAATTCTCTATTGTAGGATAAGGTGACATCAGATAGTGTTACCTATGTATCTAAATGTAAAAAGTAGGTTACCAAACAATATGTTCTAGGTGATTCCAGTACTGTTAAATATACAGATATAGAGAAATCCTGGAAAAGACACCCAAATGTTAACCTTAAGAAATGGAATCATCAGTGATTTGCTTTGATTTGATTTTTGCTTTTCAAAACATTTCTGGATGGAATTATATCTGTCTGTGGATAAATCAATTTTTAAAGAAAAATAGTTTTATAATGCCAATACCCCAGTCAAAACATAAAATATATAACCAAAAAATAGATCTAATTATGATTCTCAGTGCTCAAAACCATTGTAGTTTTTTCTCTTACATACATCAGTTGTTAAATTGCATTTTAAAAGAAACTTACTGGATGCTGGGAATAAATGAACAATACAGGTGTGGCTTCTGCTCTTGTAAAACTGTCTTGAGATAAAGCAAGTAAGCTGGCAGAAGCAATCTAGCATGTCATGGTTAATAACAGTTTGGTGCAGTCTCTGTCAGAACACCTAACCCTCCTTTTCCACACTAAATCTGGCTGCAGTACATCAGCTGACAAGCACGTTGCACTCACAAATGACACTCACTGTTAGTGCTTCCATTTGAGCCACATCCCCATCTTTGTCCACATAGTAGTGTTCAGTTCAGTTAGTAGAATTGTGTTCAACCATTTGAGTATATATTTGCTCTTATTTTACGAAAAATGAAAGTGCTAATACCAGTTATAGGAACGTAGGTCTCATAAAAGTACTTTGAATGCTATAAAGATTGAAATCATTAGGCGTGCCAGAAGCAATATATTGTTAGCCTCAATTATGCAACCAGACAGTCATGAAACGAAGGCCAGTAAACTGAGTGAAGGAAAAGAAGACAATCAGATAACAAAAACAGAATCCTAGAAATATTTATTGTCAAAGGTGGCACCTAAAAATTTAGATATGTTTAGAGATTTTGATCTTTATAGTTCTCCAAGAAAAGATTCCTCCTAAAGCATGTAAGTTTGTTGTTTGATTTTTAGGTAGATTTTTAGGTATGCCTTAGGTCTGAAAGTTGGGAATTGTCTGTGGTGGCTCACCATTGCCTACTTGTCACATCAATGCTGTTTAATAAGTTTATAATGATACTGAGAAAAGAAAGAATTTACAAGTCTCCTATAGAAGTTGCTATAGTAAGTTGCTAAATTTTATGGTAATGATCACCTGTGGCAAATATTTTTCTACTCTCCAAAATATTTTGAGTTTGATTCCAATTAAGCCCCTAAATATAGGGAGAAGGAAGGAGAAAGGAGTTTTTAAGGAGAAGGGAGAATGAACAATAGAGGAAACTGTCAACACCAAGAATATGTAAAGTTCTATAGGACAAATGATAAGATTTCTTCAACAAATAAATTACGTTAATAAATTAAAAGAGGTTTAAGAGGCCTAACAACCAAACATCCTGATTTGACAGACCAATTATAAAGAAATATTTTTTAAACAATAGGAAAATTTGACCACCGACTGGATAGTAAATGATATTAAGGGATTATTATTAATTAAGGGTTAATGATTTTGTCAGTGTCATAATGACATTATGGTTGAGTTTTTGAAGACAGTCTTTTGTATATTAGAGACATATAATGTATAAAATTTAAAGATGGAATTTTATGATCTCCAGGATTTTCTTCAAAATACTTCAGAGGAAAGGGTGGAAGTGGCAGGACAGATGGAACAAGATTAGGTGAGAATTGATAAGTGTTAAAGCTGAGTGAAAGGCATATGGGAGGATGGGATATAATACTATATTCTCTATTTTGTGTGTGTGTTTTAAATTTTCCATAACGGAAAGTTAACATTTAAATTAATAAACACATACATACTTACATATATACATAAAAGCTTTCTGGCAGCTTATTTCTACACCTGACTTGTGTCCTGGAGAATAGACTGAGTGAATGAATACAAAGAACTGTAACATTGGGATCCCTTAGCCAGGTGGTGTGGGTGCATTTGTCTAACTGTAAAATCCTGAGGAAAAGAGCATCTCTTTTTCTTTGTTGTAAAACCACTGAGGGAAAGTGCCACTGTGCCAGTAACAGCCACAGTGAGGAAAGGAAGCTCAATTCAAGTCACTTCTTTCAGATGGCCTGTGTGTCCACAAGTGATCAAAGCAGAGGTGGCTGAAGCTTTCACTGACACCTGGAGCTTAGGTCTAAGTTGGGATGTAATCTCAACTAGAGCTTCATTAGGTATAAGGACACTGTGCTCAAATCCTGTGGGTCAGAAGCAGAAGCTGACAAGGGCCTTGCTTTCCATGGGCACAGCTTAGGAATGTTTCAGAGTTGGCAATGACACCAGGCTCCCAGATTTCACAGCAACTAGGGTACCACCTCCTAGAGCAGCCAGCTGTGATTGTGATCACTGGGCTTCCTAGACACATGGGGGAAGGAGGTGGAACCAAAAGAGGAGATCTAGAATTCCCACTAATCCAGGCATGTGGAGCATGTGTTGACAAACCAGAGACATCCCTGTGGTGAGACGTGCATTTTTCAGCTGGTGAGGCAGGGTTTACTCATTACCCAGTTTTTGTATTGCACAACTGTATCATTATAGTTATGGAAACAACTCTGACTATGATTCAGAGGTATGACCGGAGTATTTCTCTCACTCCCTTGTCCCTTGAGTAATCTTGGGCAGGTTGCTCTTCTTTAAATTAGGATAATAATTACCTTGTCTTTCTATCTCCAGAATTGTTGTGAAGATCTTACAAGATATGGAACTGTATGTAATTTTTGTGAACTATCACATGCCATACAAATGTTAGGCATCATTATTACTGTAAGTGACTAGGTGGTTTGTAACTGAAAGCCCCTTAATTTCTTTTGATTCTTTGTTAAAAATAACTGTCTAATTAATACATTATAAGATTAGATAATAAAAAACAACTACAATAAAGTTTACTGTATAGCCTGATCTTCCTGCATTCTCCTATGTTACATAGGAGTTCCTGGGAATAAGAAAATCTTATTCAGTTAATGTCATATTGTTACATCCTTGAATACATGCTCATCAATTTAGGAGACAAATAAGTTGCTATATATTTCATAAATAATGCCTATTATTCTTTTCTAATCTCAACTTTATAAGTCAATATTTCTTCTGTTTCGTAATGTATAATCAATTGGAGAACTACTAGAGCAGGAGTTGGCAATCTATGTGTCATGGAATGAATCTGGCCACCACTTACTTTTGTATGGCTTACAAACTAAGAATTTTGACATATTCAAATAGGTTTTTTAATTGAAAAAACAAGATTTTATGACATGAAAATTATATGAAATTAAAATTTCAATGTCTATTTATTGGAACACAGCCATGTGCATAAATAAACCTGGAATGTATGGACTCGAATTATGCATATGCAATAAGAGAAATTTATAATTGTGATTTGAATATACAATGACTAGTTTTGACACAATTTAAAAATTTATTTTTAGAAAATATAATAAATATAAATAGAATACAATAAATTTTTAAAATATGTTTCCATTTTGTTCAATGATGGTGGTAAAGACAATAGGGAATATAATTCTCCGATTAACACAATAGAATCTGACTCTGGGTAAGAAAGAAAGGAAGTTTATTGAAAAAAAGGTTCTTGAGCAGTTCCAGAATCGAGGGAAAAACTGGAGATCATGACTTTTGGAAGGACAGAAAACTGGAAAACTCCTAGACCTTCTCCCAGGGCACTTCCACAAGGCTTCCGGAGCCTTCCAATTGAATTTGGGGGAGAAATAAACTGATGAGCCCAGTTTATGGCCCAGTAGCCAAAGAGATAAAGTAATATGATTGGGACACTCACTGGAATCCCATAGGGAATGAAGAAAGAACAAAGGGAAAGTAAAGAGGGGGAAGGGATGCCAGGCAGACAAGTACCAATAGATATACTCACAGAGAGTTTGTCAGGAAACATGGACTTTAATCCTAACTTTAGCACCACGTGGATAAATGTAATAAGTCTTCTCCTTTGGTTCCAGTTAGGGGCACTCCCAGTATATGTTAGTATAAAAGCAGGCATATGATTAGACCCACTTGCCATAAAGCTACTTATTGGCCACAGTACATAAAACTCTTATCTTCAGAACAATATTTTTAAGTTAAATAACAATATCTTTTCAAGAATCAAATTAAAAGATAATTGTCCGCTATCCCTTCATTTAACATTGCACTAGAATTTTCAGCCAGCATAATAAGGCAAGAAAGAAAAAAGACATAAGAAATGTAAAGGAAGAAAAAAGTTATCATTTTTTACAGTGATCATATACATATAATATTCAAAAGAATCTATAAACTATTACAATTAGTGAGTGAATTGAGTTATATCATTGGACGAGGATCAGTATACAAAATTTCATTTCTATACCAGCAACACAATAACAAAAATAAATAAAAAAATTTAAATGGCCCTATATACAACATCAAAAAACATTAAATATGTAGGAGTAAGTGAAATGAAAGATGTGTAGCCAAATTCATCAAACTATCTATAGATTAAGACAATTCTTATGAAAGTTCCAGAAGATTCTTTTAGTGGAAATTGACAAACTGATTCTAACATTTATAAAGAAACGCAAAAGGTAAAGAATAGCTGAGTACTTTTGCAGAAGAAAAACAAAGCTGAAGGATTTTTGGAACCAGGTATCAAAACTAATAGGGTGACCAACTGTTATCATTTGACAGTTTCCTGGGATATAATAGTTCTGCTTTAAACTCCAGAAAGCTACATATATCAAATCACTATGTTGTACACCTTCGACCAATACAATGCCATGTGTCAGTTATATATCATTCAAACTGGGGTGGAGAGGAATCAAAATGTACCAGGGAAAACGGAACAAGTTAGCCAACCTAAGACTTGTATAGAGCTATAGTTAGTAAGGCAGTGTGATATTCACAACTATGAACAACTAAACCCATAAAAGAGAACAGAGAGACCAGAAATAGACCCATTCATGTTTTGTCATTTGACTATGCTAAATATGGCACAGCAGTAGTTCATTTGGGAAAGGATGGTCATTTCCATAAACGATGCTGGATAATCGGCTATCCATATTAAAAACAAACTTAAGTCCTAACTCATAACACAAAAAGTAAACTCCAGGTGAATTGTATGTCTAAGTATGAAAGGTAAAATAATAAAGCTTTTAGGAAGAAAATAGAATACCTATGTGACTCTGTTATGGAAAGAGATTTCCTAAGTAGGACACAGAATATGCTAAAATAAAAGGAAAAAATGATAATTGGACTAAATTAAATTTAAATGCTTGTATTCACTAAAAAATATCTTTAATAAAGTAGAAAAGCCACAGAGGAGAAGATATATGTGATAATATGTTTATATATTATATATTATATATAATTATATGTATTAAATATAATTTATACATAAAATTATATTTATGTTATATAAATATATTTGTGTTAAAATATTAAAAATATAATAAATATATCTTATCTATAAATTACATATATTTTTTACTCTGTGTGTATCTAGATCAATATCTACATCTGAACATATATATATATATATCATTTGTTAGATAAATATCTGACAAAGAACTCATGTAGAACATAAAAACAATTCCCATAAATCAGTAAGAAAAAGACCTGTGAAATGCTGCTTGACTTCATTAGTCATCAGAGAGGTTCAAGTTAAAACCACTATGAGATAATACTCTCTATCCAATAAAATAGCTAAAGTGAAAAAGACAGGCAATACCAAGTGCTAGTAAGGATGTGGGGCAACTAGAACTTCCACACATTGTTAAAACGGTACAAATGGTACAGCCGTTCTGGGAATGTCTACTAAAGATGAACACAGTCATACTCCAAGACCTATAGAATCCACCTCTAGGTACCTAACATACATTTTCCTTAATGGGTTTAGACTTAAGGTCACAAATTCAAATGCATACTAGAGAGGTCAGGCAAGTCATGCCAACTGCTGACCAGAAGGGCACTTTCAGTGGAAGTGATTTAAGCATATATGCTGGACCCTTTGGCATCGGTGCCCTTCAATTTCATTTACTTTCCTCTGGAAACAGCCCCTGCTGCCATATCTAGACCTCAAGGTTCTGCCTTTCTTTCTCAGTGGCTGCTTGCTCTGGGTAGACACCTTACCTGTGCCAGGTGCCATGGACGGAGTTGATGCCCTGCCCAGAACCCCTTGCGGGGCAGTGCACCATCCCTCAGCTGCTGTGAATGTCGCCTGCAAGCAGCTCACAACTGCCCTCTTCTCTTAAATCACCTTGGCCCAAAATGCTTGAGAAACTGCCCTCTCCTGGAGGCAGCCCACACCCAATAACTGATGGAAATGGGGGTTCAAAAGGCAGCCTCCGTTGCTTCAAGATGAGATAGCTGCAATACCATTCGCTCTCCAGACTCCACTGTGGGGCCAGGCTGAGGCTAGATTGTCAGGCTAGACTTCCACTGCATCCTGCTTACAGCTCCCTCCCCCGAGTACCCCCCCCCCATAAATCGCTTGTGCCAGATCCTTCTGTTTCTAGGGAACCCAAGCAACGTCAGAGACCATAAGATCTTTCCCCAAAGAGTCAGCGAGCCTAGGCACTGAAACCATCATATCAATGGCAACGCACCCCTAGACCTGTGGAACTCCATTTCTTCCCTTGCCGAGCTGTGCTTATTGTCTTTCCCTTGATTTTGTAAAAAGCCCCCAGGAGCTTTCCAGTGATTCCCCTTTTGTTTAAAGTCAGCCCAAGTCCATTTCTCATCCCTGAAACCAATTTAACCTTAACTAATATTATAGGCGATCCAGGCCTGACCTGACATAGCTCTGGAGACATGACTCAGTGCTTGGTGGGATAACATCAGTTGGAATCCTGAGGGGAAAAATTAATTGATTACTCTCCTATTCCTTTGGCATCAGTGACTAGAATCCTTCAGGAATTCGCCTTGCTGAGGCGCTAATTTGTTACCCAAGGCTCTTTCCCTGAGACCTTCTCCATTCCCTTGAGGCAAAGAGAGCTAAATTCCTTCCACTGATAATCAGCCTCTCACATCTCTTTGTTTCCAGGCCTGTTCGGGAAGGCTCAAGAATCTCTCTGAGGCCTCCTATTCCTAAAATGTACTTTTCTCCATCCTCTTATTCTCTCCGTGTGTGTGCACACACGTGCAGTGTGTTTGCACACATGTTGAAAAAGCAGGAGTGAGGGGATGGAGTAGTCACAGGAGGGTGGTCAGATTTCAACTCACTCAACTATGGGTTATAACGAAAGGGTGACACAACACATGCCTGATTAGTTCCACTCAGAATTATTCACTGATTTCTCAAAAAATTGATCCTTCCAACCCAGACTTTTCTCTCTCAGCTTTTGTTGAAGTCCATACTTGTGCCTCTATAGCAATTTTATGTGGTTTGGCCCAAGACATGTTTCATCCCAAGCCCAATGTGGAGATGGCAGGATAATATTTTAGGGCAGTAACCCACATTCTGTCTTCCAGAGGACATGGCCTCCTCTCTCCTTCCTCCATTCAGGCAGATGTGCAACAGGGGAGACAAGCTACAGAACGAAGACTGAATGTTGACAAGTCTTTCCGGCTTCTTCCTAATGACAGGTCAGTACTGTAAACTGATGGTCCACTGATCTTCGGGCACCCACAGATGAGGTTGGGCCCACACATTACTTTTTAAAAGTACAATTTTGGCCACATAGGGCTCAGCTTTCCTATTGTCTATCACAGTTGACATTACCTTCTGTGTGCACCTCTGTGCACTAGGCCAAAACCCATCATGGAACACGATGTTAGGTTCCCCAGGAAGCAAACGTTCTCCCCTCTGAGGAAGAGGCAGGAAGACTCAGAGGGAAAGGTTTCCTTCAGAGGAGGGAGAGCCTGGGGTTATAGTCGATAAGGAGCCAGCATCTATTCTTAGCATCATGGAGAATAGGAAACAGTAGATTCCACAGTTCAATGCTGGACTCTGGGGACTGGATCCCACTTGGGTCTAAATACCTGAGGAGGTGGGGGAGCTACAGAAGGGGCTGTGCTAAAGGAGCAGTATTCCCAAGATAGGAGAGAGAAAGAGGGGTGTATGAAAGGGCCTAAAGTCACAGTGAGGAAACCCTCCCTCCCAACCACCCTCCAACAGCCCTTCCCCTTCCCCACGTGATTCATCCACTGAACAGATATTAAGTGTCCATTATCTGTCAGGCATTGTTCTAGGGGCTGGGGATACAGCAATGAACAGACTTGTGGGACTCATATTGTGCAGAGTGAATCTCCCTCCTTCCTGCCCTCCTTCCCTCCTTCTCTCTCTCTCCTTCTCTCCACCCCTCTCTCTCCATCTCCGCATCCAGATTCTGGTGTGTTTCCAAACATCCCACCACGCTTTATTCCTTCAGGTACCTTGATACCCCTTTGCCTTGAACAAGATAGAGACAACTTTTTCCTTATTGTCTCTTCAGATATACTTCTAGAATGTTAGCTCTGAGAAAGCTATGAGAGCTGATGAAGGTCTCATACCTTCAATAAAGAGGCTGGAAACGGAGACCCAGAGGAGTGAGTAACCTACTCCCCGCCTTGTAACCGTGTGCTGACTCTCTAATCCCCCACAAGAATATAAGGTCTAGTAGGGCAGGGACTTCATCTCTTTGGTCACTGCTGTGTCCCAAGTAGGCCTTGAGAAGTGCCTGGAACATCATAGATTCTCAATATCTGCTTGTTGAATGAATGAAAGAATGAATGAATGACCAGCCAAGTAGTTAGGGACAGAGCTGGCCTCTGATGCCACATGTCTTGAATCCCTGTCTAGGCTCTTTCCAAAACTATAGGTTAGCAGAGGGAAAGTCAGCTTTTTTCACAAGGGCTTTTTACCAAAAACTAAGGGGAAAATAAGCATAACAGGATATTCAATGACAGGAATGGTTTTAAAGCACATTTGACCATGGCAGAAGTCTAGAAGAGTCTGACCTAGTGGAGGCAACCTTGAGCTTTGAGCAATTCATTCTCACCTAGGAATAGATATATGCTCACCCCCTTGATGTCCTCTTCCTCCACCCAACATGGAGCCAGTCTCTCTGCTCCTACCAGGCCTATGGTGGGGTGCTTAGCAAACCTACAAATTAAGAGCCTCAGTAATAGGCTCTAAAGAGTTTACAGACTTTGGGGGAAGACAACATATGTGCTTCTGAAATGAGCACAATGATGGCTATGACAGTGATTTCTCTGCACACAATTTAAATAACAACCTTAGGCAAGACAGGTAGGTGAGAGGCCACCATGAGAGAAGAGAGTAATGTGGGTCTGAGGCTTGACAGAAGGGAGGGAAGGCTCCTGCTCAGCATCCCTTCCTCCTTCTTCTGACTGCAGCACCTTGATTGTCCCTCGAGAAACTGCCCCAACCACTCACTACAGAGTCTCGGTGAGATTATCAATTCAAGTGCTATGGCCAAGGGGTATGTGTGACTGAGTAACCCACACCAGGCCATTCCCGCTTTTTCTTCCAGGAATTTGAATCTTGAGTATGGAAACAGAAGAGTGCACCATCTATCTCATTGGAGGCTCCTTGAAGGGGCTGCCTATTAACTGCTCCTATATGGATTCCTCAGGTACCCTTATTCCTTGTCCTCCTGGGCCTGCCAGGTCAGATTCTGTAAATTCTGTAAGCTTTCCCATATCATTCCAATGAGGCCTTTTAAAGGTCAGTTTCTGTTGCTGGCAACCCAAGAACTCTGTACAAAAATAGTTCCTGGAAAATGTGGGATACGAGACTTGCATGAATAGCTGGGAAGGATGAGTAGCTTATTCCAGGTGAGGAGGACATTATCTGCAAAGCCTCTCAAGAACTTTCCTTGGCCTGGCTCAAGAGGGGACTTCAAGGAAGTGTGAGAAATCAGATGGAAGATATGGGGCGGAGCTAGAGTGGGAAAGTCCTCTCCTGCTCATCTGGAGGGTGCATGGCCTGTCTCCTACAGCAGAGGTTTCTGTGATGTTGGACACTTGTCTGGGCCACAGTGAGAGCGGCAGATGGAGTTAAAGCCAGCCAACACCCGAAAGAGTCGTGGGCAGGATGGGCCAAGGAAGAGAGTTGTGCTAGGAAGTATTATCCACTCGGTGAGCTGAGGCAGCAAAGAGTTAGGAACAATTACTGAAGAGAAACAAGAGCTGTGGAAGGGGGCAGAATATGAGAATGCAATGACTGTAGAGAATCAAATGGACCCTTGCGTCAGTCTGCCTGGATTTGACTCGTAGCTCCATCACTGACTTTGGATGATTAATTTCCTTACCCTTAAGTGCTCCCTACCTCAGCTTAATTTAGTGGCTTATAAAAAACAAACACTCAGTAAATGATGGCTAGTGTTATTATTTTTATCAATAAAATTCTATTATATTGATTCAAATTGTTAATTAACAATTATTATTATTACCAGTTAAACTTCAGATTCAGAGCCACCGACCAACCTACATGCATACCCATCCACACACAAAACATACAGTTATACTTCAGAAATACCCCTGGGGCCCAATCTGAAAGGATAGACTAATACATCTGAGACAAAGCCAATAAGACGTCATAAAAGAGAAGATCCAACAGATGTAAACTTCTACCATTTATGTTAAAGGGAAATGGTGGTCTGAGACACCCAGCTATTGCATGGGCAGGGACCCAGGTGACTGGCAGAGTTGAGACAATAACCTGGGATACTTCCAGTTTTAATAGGATTCTTGGAAACTAGTTACAAATATAGCCCATGCTGCTGAACAGGAGTGTGATGGGCCATAAAGTACCAAGTGAGCTGAAGGGATCAGACCTGAAAATGTAACTTGTATTATTAAAATAATTTTATTTATTAAATAAGAAGATGGAGTGATGGAGAAAGCACTGGCCTGAAAGTTAAGATTCCTGGGGTCTGTTAGGACTGCTAGAAAGTGATTCATTCTCCCGAAGGCTGGCTTTTCTATTTTCGTAGCTCCTGACCATGGCCTACAAGTCCCTCCTCCACCTTTGTGAATATGGCCCACTCTGTATGGATCACCCTAATCTTCCTTCTTCCCCACCTCATCCAGATGCTCTCAGGACATCTGGGTGTTAAACACAATGTGTCCTCCCCCAGAATTGATATATCATCACAGAGGATAGCTAGCAAACATGGACATAGCCCTTGGATGATAATACACTAATCTGTGGGTCACTTTCCTGGGTCATGTGGCATAAGGATTTAAGCTATAAGGCCACACTCCCCACCACATCCTGCAAGGCAGAAGGGAAAAATATTATCAACCTCATTTTACAGACACAAAACTGAATCTTGGTGAGGTGGAATGACTTGTCCAAGATCACGGAGCTGGGAAGTGATCAGTCAGCCCCACGACCACCATGTCTGCCTCTAATCCAGGGTGCTCTCCTTCACACTCAGTTATATCCTATTGTCTTATTTACTCAGTCTTGCTATCTCCAGGGTCTGGGGGACCTTCTGCATTCAGGGAGGAACCTCAGGATGTGTCTGGAATCATCCTAAAAGGTGTTCAGATCATATCTGTGAAAAGGCACAAAGTCCCCCACCTCTGTGGAATTCTCATTACATAAGAGTGGGAAGTGGGCATCAGAAGTTTCAGAATGAGAGGAAATGTTGTAATTTTAAATGGAGTGGTCAGGGGTGGTCTCATTGAAAAGGTGACACTTGAACAAAGACCAGAAGAAGATCAGGGACTAAACCATGGGCTATCTGGGCAAAAAGGACTCCAAGCAGACAGAGGAGCCCATGCAAAGCCCTGAGACACTCCTAATGTGAACCAGAAAAATCAAGTAGGACAGGACGGCTGAAGCACAGAAAGCAGAAGCAACTGGTTGAACAATGATGTGCTGATAAATTTTTTATCAACTGGCTCTTGATAAAGCTGTGATTGGTAGAATTTGTTGAATGTCATGGTGTAAATAATTCCGCCGTGGCTGATTTCAAGCTACCAAGGTGATGTTGCTAAATACAGAGTTGGCAAGAGATGTGTACAGGTGGCTCTGGCGAGTAGCTGTGGTGGATGTGAGGGTATTAGGCTCACAGTGGGGTATGTGCTAGAGAGATGGACTTGGTGGTCATCTGAGGAGTGATGGTCACTGGAGCCAGGGGAGCAGCAAAATGACCCACAGAACTGGTTCAGGGTCAAAAGAAGGGGAATAGGTTAGACTCTGATGCAACACTAACATTTGCATGGCATGACAGGAGGAAAGCTGGCTACCACAGATGGGACCAGGTGAGGCAGGTTGTGAGGCCTGGTGGGATTAATTGGCCTCAGGGTTGCAAAAGAAACTCTGACATGCTTCACGGAATCACTGGGATATCTGGTTTCCCCATAGAGTTGTTAGTTAGGCCCTCAGTGCCAGTATGTCTTCCTATAGACTGTGAGGCACACAGGAACAGGCCCAGCAATGAGGAGAGTCTTCTGCGAGGACTGAGGCCAGCACAGTCCTACCATGAAGCCCCACTGTTGAGCCTGTTTCAAACACAGACCTCTTAGGAGGTACACAATGGCTGGACCTCGAAACCTGTGGAACAAGATAGAAGTAGCATCATTATTGGAATAGAAGAAGCATATTTACCTTAAGGACCAGGTTTTACCTTTTTCTACCTTTTAGATTCTATTTTTTCTAACAGTAATATATATAATGGGGGAGAAATATTATTATTTAACAAGTTTGTGTGTCCTAAAGAGGGCTCGTAATGGTATACACAACACCTCCTAGTATGTCTGAAGATGCGAACTGAATCTGTGTAAACAGCTGGAATTTTCTATACAATCACCTTTCGGTGAATTCTCTGCTGCTGTCATCTCGTGGCCACTTAGAGTAATAACAACTAGAGCGTTGCCTTTGGTCCAGTGAATCACCCACCAGGCAATGTCCAGAGTCCCTTCTGCATCCCCATCCAATGGTCGTCTGGATTCTGGATGACTCTTTCCATTCAGGTCTCCAGTTTGCAAGGCAGTCTGTACCTATGTCGTAAAGCTTTGATTCTTAGAAAGCTATTTTTGAGACTGAGCCAGATTTGGCCTTGGTCTAATTTTGAGCCAACCTGTCCTTCTTTTATCTGCTTTTTAATTATTTGAAGGCAACTGTTTATTTCTACACATTTTTTTCCTAGACTAAATATTTCAGTCTCTCTCTATGTGATACGATCTCCAGAGCCCTCATCATGCTGTGTTTCTCTCTGTAGTCAGGTTCCCTAGGAGCAGAGTCTGGGACGAGGATTCTAGTGCAAGTGATTGATGGGCCTCAGGCTGCGTGGCACCACAGAGTTATCACACCTTCAGACACACGGTTTATACTTTTGTCACTTAGTCATTGGCTCCATGAGTCTGGGTACTTAGGGGTAATCTTCTTGAGTCAAGTCCCGTTTGGGTGAGGGACTTCTTAGGAGCAGGGTACAGCTGTGGGCTGCTAGCTGCCAGTAGTCCCAGTGCATGGGAATTTGTGCCCAGAAAAGGGGCTCTGTACACCTTCTGCTAAGACCCCATCTCCGTCAACATACCCAGACCAGGACCCAACTATCCCAGACATGATCTGACGTGCAGAATTAAAGGGGATAATTAAATCCCCTTCTCCTTAGACCAGCATCAAAGTCTAGGCTCATGTCGGGACTGTGCTTGGCTAAACCCCAAGATGTTTCTCATATGCAATTGTTCTCAAGCCAAGTGTCTTTCATCAGGGCCTACAGCATGGCGATAGCAAAAGCAAAAGTACTTCTATGACTTTAATGTCACATTGCTGGTTTGAGCCCACATTCTAGGCAGCTAGCTGAGCTTTCTTTGAATCTAGACTTTGTTGTCTAACTCAGCACTCTCCGCTGTTACCTGGTAAGTGTAGCTCTTCAGCAACTTTCAATTTTCTTGTCTGTTCTTGATACCTTGTGGCTGGTCATCTCTTAATATCTAGCTCTTCTGAGATCTGGCTCATTGCCCCTGCCAGATGGTTTTTCTATCGCTGCCACCCCTTCAGCATCCCATTTTAACTCTAGTTAAAAATGGCTAGAAGCAGGTATGAGGCCAGGGCTCAAGAGAGTCAGCCAAGGTCTAACAGAAACCTGACTCTGAGATAAGCAGACAGCCTGGAACCCAAGTAGTTAAGGAGGCAGTGCTAGGTGACTGATACTGAAAACCTGAGGATACCACCTCGGTAGCCCTGGCCTTCTGGTACCTTGACAGGAGGTGGGGAGGTATCTGAGAATAATTTAGGAAATGGAGTCAACTGAGATCCAACTTATTTAAATGTTTGCAGAGTACGGTATGATTGTCTTGAACTTTACAATTTTTCGAGACTTATCCTTGATAATTGTCTTCATCTATCCTCCAGGATCATGTTTTCCATGTGTCCAACGGCAGCATCCCTTTCAGTATCAGACCCAGAGGAGGCAGGCAGCACGATACTTTTTCCCTACCTCCATCCGTCAGCTAGAATAAGAGAAGTCACCTCTCATCTCTGACCCTGACTGAGGTGACAGTCACAGCCATCTGTTCCCAAGCCTCTCCATCAGCAGAAAGAGCCACCTTTGTCAGCAGTCCTGCAGCCATATTCCTCTCTGCCAGCCTTGTCCAGAACTGGCAAACCGTTTCCCTCAAAGTGTGTGGGTGAAAAGGGTCACCGTGAAAGGCAGGTCATAGCAAAGGTCAGGGACCACTTAAAATCACCTCCTGTACCCCAAAGATGTTTGAGTCCCACTCATCCTTTGGGAAACACTGACTCGCAGCATGTATTCTGAAGGGGAGGATCATCTAATTATTCCATTGGTGATTCCCACCCTCTCAGTCACTTCCAGACCAAAGACCTGAACACCTTGTAAGTGATGAGACTGGACAGTGGACACCACAGTAGAAACCTATTGCATAAGCGACCTGTGGACTGTGAAATAACCTTTATTTTTTCCTAGTTAGAGCCATCAAGCTTTACATATAAATCCTCTCTTATTTGTTATTCTGTCCACCAAGATCAATAGCTCTTTACACATTCGGACTCCTTTTATGGAGTAACTTAAATTGTGGTTATGGCATCAAGCAGAGATTACAGGGATGAAGGATGCACGCCCCCAAATGTAGGCACAAGGTAAATTTCATTCTGGGACAGCTCAACCTGCATATTGGATTTCAGGGTCACCGTGTGTATCTACATTCAAAATAGCAGACTATTTTTAACTAGGCAAAATTATTTAAGTTAGAAAAGGTCACAATGAAGGGTGAGTTCCCTTCTCACCCTCGTTCCTTTCCCCAGAGGTAAGTGTGTTACCAGTTTCTTGTGCCTCTTCCACTTTGGCTATCCTTCCAAAGATATGTCAATTGTGCTGTGTGCATACTATATTCATAATTTCTTTGAAATAGTGTTCTAGTAATATTTTAAGAAATCCTTGTTCTTTCCTATCACCTGTCCTCGTTTCAGTTTCCTCAAAAGCAGAGACTAAAGCAAGGACATAGGTGCAAGCAGTTTCTTAGGGAGATGATCAGGGATTAGAAGTGAAGGAGTGATGACAGTGAGACGAGGAAGGGAGAAAAACTAGGACAGGAACATCAGCAACAAAGGTATAATCAAGAATTTTATTTTGGATATATTAGAATCAAATGATTCTTAGATATCCAGTGAATATGTTGAGCAGGCAGTTGGCAAAAAAAAAAGTCAAATTATCTGCAATCACTAAAATGGAGGTGAGTACTGTTTAGTTTCTCCAGCAAGCTGCCCCTCTGACATGTCTGTCAGGGCCAGGCTTTCCTTTCCCTGGCAATGGACATTGCTTAACTGGAGACTGAGCAATATATCAGACGCCATTTAGAGTTATCTGGAAGATAAACAGCTAGCCTTTACTGTCGGGGCAGCTGCTTTCCAGATGCCAAAATCACCCCTGAGCTCTTTTATTGCATTAAAAATGGTCCCAGATGCCACTTTCCACAGATGTCACGCTTATGTCTTCTTAGATGTTTTTTTAATATTTTAGTCCGCAAAGTGAAAGCCATTATCACACTCATTTATTTTTCACGAAGTGTTGTAACAAGAATCAAGGATTCAGCGGGTGAAGCTGAAAGCCATGTTAATAATGTATGTTAAGTAGGACCGACAGGCACTCTTGTCATCTTAACATCACTGAGGGTGTTAGAGCAAAGAGGCATGCCTGTGGCAATGTGGTCACGTACTGCTTCCCCTTCTTCTGGGAGGTTGGTAATAAAGAGACTAGAGGTAAATCTTTAGCTTTCAGCTTAATTTAGCGGTCACCCAGCATTAGGAAGCAGAAAAACCCTCTGAAGGTGACCTAGCTCAGTAGGTCTCTGTCTCTCCCCACCATCTTTCTACCTTGCAACAAATGTCTCTTAAGCTCCTGCCATGTATCAGACAATGCTTTAGGCCTAGGAATCTGCATATTCACAAGCCTGCTAAATGATTTTCATGTAGGTGGTCCTCAGAACACATCATAGGGGAAGCTAGTCTAAAGAAACCTGGGACCAATACTGTGGTTGTCTCTGTAGCATCCATTTTATTCAGCTCCCAACCCACACCCACAGATGCTGTATTGTTTTAGGAATCCACCTTTCTCTGCTCACCCCCGTGCTTTTGAAGAGGCTGGCCACAGACCCATGGGGCAGGTCCTTATTGTTCTATGGCAGTCATGGTATTCCATTCCCCTTTGCAGTGATTGGTTTAGACATGGCTATGTGGTGCAGTTCTGGCCTATGAAACTCAGGGGATGTCTGCAGGAGGCTTCTGAGAAAACTTTTCTTGTTTCTAATAAAAAAAAACAACCCTGAAAAAGTTGGTTGTTTTCTCTGGAAATGGCTGTATCTAGATGTGAAGGCAGGCATGGGGGCAGCCACATTGTGATAATGAGAGGGAAGCCAGCCTGAACATAAAGGCTGCCTGCCAGGGAGACAGAGCACCAAGATGGAAGAATTTGGTCCTTGAATGTCATTGAGCCACTGAATTATCCAACCCTGGAGCTGTCCTATCCTTGGACATCCAGGTGCCGGATAATTCATTTTCTTGTTTAGCCAGAAGAGTTTGGGATTCTTTTATCCCTTCTGCTAAAAACATTCTGGCTGGTATTGAATTCATATGTGCACTTTCAATTCAAGGTTGAAGCTTTTTGTAATTTACTATTAAATAATTGGAACATAATATCTTAGGTGGATTCCCTAGAAGCAGATCCTGAGTTAGGGGTTCATATACACATGATTTATTAAGGTTGTGCTCTCAGGAGAAGCCAGTAAAAGAGGGAGTGAAATAGGATAGGAAAAGGGAAAGAGATTAGTAAGGATGTCAGGCAAAGTCTGTCCTTGGCCTCCTTGTTCATGGGGAGTTCTGGATCTGCGTTATCTAATATGGTAGCCACTAATCACATATAGTTACTTAAATTTAAATGAATTAAAAGGAATTAACATTTAAATTCAGTTCTTTAGTCTCATGTCAAGTGCTTGGTAGCCACATATAGCTAGTGGCTACCACACTGAAGAGAGCAGACAAAACTTTTCTGTCATCATAGAAAATTGTATTGGACAGCGCTGTGGAGTATAAATCATAACATGCAGTTGCCCTGACCTGATGCTTTTGCACTTCAGTGATGATCAGTCGTTGGCTACCCACGAAGGGAGTGGTGGTATAACTCCCAGGAAGATCCAGAGAGGTGGCTCCTGAGAGGTGGCTCCTGTCCGCCAAGGGCAATTCCCCAGGACAGAGCGCAAGAGAAGGTCACAGTACCCACAACGGCACACCCACAGCAGCATCACATTCACGATCAGGTAAAAAGATCTGGGTGGAGTACCAACAGTGACCGCTGTCGTCTGCTGGCATGCATGCTTTTGGCAGAGTAAATAAACTACATCCCTTCCACAATGATCCACATCGTGAATTCAGGATCTCCTAGGACTGCTCCCAGGGAGCGCCTTTCATCCCTATCCACTTCTATGGTTCAGACACGTAGCAACTGTAGAAACATGTCTGATGGTCAGGTCACTCCAGAGATGCTCAGATTTTAGGGAGACAATGGAGGCTCGGAGCGCCAACTCTAAGGGAAAAAGAGAAGTTGCCCGGTGAATTAGAACTAGATGATGTGCCTAAATGTGAAGGAGCAGGGGTGACTCTGGACAGAATGTGGAGCTACTGCAGGACTGTCTCATCCAGCCTCTGAGACCTACTAGAAAGGAGATGAGGATTTAAATTATTACTAAATGTTCGTTATGCTTTGTAGTGCATTTCCTTATGTTTTGTGTCTGCCTCCTCTTTGGTTACCTCTTCACATGACACCAATTTTCCAATGCCGTCTTCTGTAGAGAACGAAGAAGATAATTCAGTCTTTCCTCTTGCATGGTTAGCCAGAATTTGTTTTTTCATTCTCACTACTTTAGAAACATTTCTCTTTGCTTCACAGCTTATTATGGGAAATAACACATCTCTACCTTCCTTTTCAATTTTTTAAAAAAAATTTATTTTAATTAGTTTCAGGTATACAGTATACTGGTTAGACATCTATATAGTTCACAAAACGATCTCCCCAATTGCTCCCGCCCTCCCCTGACCCTCCACTTAGCCAATATGTTAACACTACCTGCATTCCCTATGCCATGTTCCCCATTCCCGTGATCATCCATCAGCTACTAATTTGTACTTCTTTAACCTTTCACCCCTTTCTCCCCACCCCCCCAAAACCTCTTCCCTTCTATCCACCACCAAATTGTCCATTATATTTGGGAGTCTGGTTTTAATTAGTTTCTTCTTTTTATTCCTTAGATTCTGCATATAAGTGAAATCATACAGTGTTTATCTTTCTCTGTCTGACTTAAATACCTTCTAGGACCATCAAAGCAATATCTTTTCCATCCCTTTCCTTTCAGTCTCTGTGTGGCTTTTGATCTGAAGTGAGTCTTTTGTATTTTAAAGAAGTCCCTCCAACCTTTCCTGTAATACTGGTTTGGTGGTGATAAATTCCTTTAACTTATTTGGGTCTGGGAAGCTCCTTACCTGTCCTTCAACTCTAAATGATAGCTTTACTGAGTAAAGTATTCTTGGTTGTAGATCCCGGGTCTTCATTCTATCGAATATTTTTTGCCAAAGCCCTTCTGTCCTGCACAGTTTCTTTTGAGAAATCAGCTGCCAGTCTTATAGGTGTTCCTTTCTAAGTAATTATCTGTTTTTCTCCTGCTGCTTTTAATATTCTTTCTTTGTATTTAACCTTTGGCATTTTAATTATGATGTGTCTTCGTGTGGGCCTGTTTGGATCCCTGGTTTCTGGGATTCTCTGAGCTTCCTGGGGTTTTACGTTCATTTCCTTCACCAGGTAAGGAAAGTTTTCCATCATTATTTCTTCAAAAAGTTGTTCAACATATTGATTTTCTTCAGTTACACTGATCAAACAGATATTTGGACCCTTATTAGTGTCCCATATGCTCCTTAAATTATCTTTATAGTCTTGATATCTTATTTCTTGCCATTCTGCTTGTGTGTCCTTGGCTTTCCCGTCCTCTAGATAGGGCATTTGATCCTTTTCTTTATTCACCTTGCTTATTCCTTTGTTTATTACATTTAACATACTTCTCATCCCAGATAATGTGTTCTTCATTTCAGGTTGGTTCCCTTTTATAATTTCCATTTCCATTTTTATGTTCTTTATCTCTTTGTTGAAGTTCTCTACACTTCCTAAAAGTTCATTGAACATCTTTATAACCAGTGTTTTAAACTCTGCATCTGTTAGATTCCTTGACTCCATTTTATCTGGATCTCTGTTCTGTTCTCTCATATGGCTTCTGCTTCTTTGTCTTCCCATTTTGGTTGCCTTTCTATGACTGTTTCTATGTACTGAGCAAAGCAATGAAGTCTTCTGGTCTTATTAGTGTGGATTTGTGAAGTAGGTGTCCAGTGGCACAGTCCTGAGAGGGGTTCAGCTGCAGGCCAAATTTAGCCCAAGCCTTTGCCCCTCTGGGGCCACCTGTCATGATTCAGCAAGCAATCCACAGATGCTGTGCTTATAGTTGACTCAAAAGGCCACACCAGAAACCGAGGCCAACTGCCTCCAGTGTGAGTCTAGGCGCTGCTCAGCAAGGAGCACCTGACTTGCTGAGGATAAACCTGGATGTGGCTTGAGTGGGGCTGCAAGTTGGAGGAGGCAGGGTTTCAGGGGATCCTCTGGGCAGAGTGACCTCTGTTATCCAGTGTGATGATGTCAAAGCTATGGCGGTGCTGCATCTGCACACTGGGACGGGGGAGGGCTCAACAAGGAACAATGAATACTGCTGGCACTTCTGTATAGAGCAAGTCTCCCTTAACTCTCCCTTCTCATTCTAACAGTGTCTCTCTGTAAGTCTCTGGTGCCCCCTGCTTGCAGCCAAGTCGGCACTGGTGCTCAGAATGAGCAGGTCCATCACCGCAAAAATCTGCTTGTGACCACGGCCTCTTTAAGAGGTGTCTGCCACTGCAGCATCTCACTCAGCTGCTCTCCCCAGGTTTTCACCCCATCCTACCTTCTGCTGTTGCAGGGTGATTTCTTGGATTTCTCCCTAGTTGATCATCTAGGTCCCAGGTGATTTTCCCTTGCTTGTTGCTGCTCCTTGTTTCCATCACAACTTTGATTTGGTCGCCAGAGGGATGAACAGAGTCTCTATCATCTAGGCCATTTGTTTTGCATTCCATTCTTTTCAATTTTTTGATCATAGATTACTTGCTTAGGGAAAGTCCTCACATAACAGCCATGTGATCTCACTCTCCTTTGCCTCCCTATAGCTGCTGCCAAAGTGGCTGTTCCAGCTCAGGTGAGGTCCTCACTGCCCTGGGGGTGGTGGTGGGTGGTGATGCAGGCGGAAGTAGCATGAGCCTGCGTCATAGTTGTGCCTAAGCAGGAAGCAGAAGAGATTCTCCATCAGATACTTCTCTGTGGGGAGAATCCAGAGGCTAAATGACACTGGTGGTATTCTATTCATAACCCCACAGTGCACACCAGCCCAGCTTTCAATTGCTGACACCTGCAACTCAGTCTGAAAGCTATTCTCTGGCCATTGAAACCCACTTTGCTTACCAGTGTGGCAGGCTGTATATGTCCAGGAATTACTGTCCCTCCCCTCGCCCCGGTCCCCACAATCCCCACTAGCCTTCGACCAGCAGTGAATGGAAGTTAGTATATAAATACCAAAGCTCATGATTCCTTGGATAGGATACCTGAGAGTGGTCTACATTGGCTCCCAGAATCATGATTGAGCTTCAGTTGTCCCCAATGGTGTTTGGTTTGATAATGTCCAAATCCTCCCTTTTTTTGTCTGCCTCTCCCATACTTTCTCACTTCCCCTCCTACTGGTGTTTCTGTAGCTCCCAAATGAACTACTTGCACTTGATTCATTGACTTAGCATCTGCTTCTGGAGGAACCCAATGCAGACTAAAGGTGAAGTCTACCAGGGCAGTTGTCTCTGGAGACTGGATGATGCGGACACAGTGCTTGCATTCCCCTACCCAGGTGAGTCCTAGCACCATCATCAGGTCACAGAGGCTAGAGTAGCACACCTGGCCTCCACCTCTGCTGAATAGTTAAATTCTAGAGAGAAGATTATTAAATGTATGAGGCATACAACATGCCACTTACTCCCTATCAATCTTATCAGTTATAAAGCTGATACTTTGTTCTCAGTCTGTCTGGCTCCTGTATTTATCTCTCAGTTGGCTCAGAACTTGAAAGGGGAGTAGCAGGTTATTAATTGAGCCTCTTGAGGCTGTTACAATAAGCATGGTAGAAAGATAGGAACTCAAATCCCAGGAGATGAAATGGGGGAGGAGGGTGGCTAGATGCTGGTTACTGGTCTGAGAAGGAGCAAATCTATAGTCCACTGAGGAGGCAGAATGAGGTACTAGGTGGGATACTTGAATAAGAATTCAGAAACAGAAACAAGGCAAAAGCCAAATAAATTATCAGAGCACTTGGAGATGCCGGAGATGTGATCTTGTTGATGAGACCAGAGCTTAGGTATCGGAACTGGGTCACTGCAACCAGAATGGAGTAACATCATCTGTGCAAATGCACAGTTTGTGGGACAGGTGCTAGTCAGGTACCTCCTTTATCAGGATATGATTAGACCTGGGGCAGGAGGCTGGGCTGCAGCTGTGAACAGAAGGATAACAGCTAAGGAAACAGGTTGTTACTGATCAATTCGACAACCAAATATTTAAGACTAGCTCAATTTTATCCTCTTTGTCTAGCCACAGAGAAGAAAATGCCATTCTTTATTCTCTCTTCTCAGGTTTTGCAGACATTAGCCTTAAAAGCCCTCCTGCCTAGCTTATATCTTTCATCTCTGTCAAGGTTCATGAACCATGAGAGAATGCCAGCTACTCTGAATGGCTTCAAATTTAGCCCTATCCTGATAGGTTACATACCAGGCATGTAAGTCAGGACTCTGTCAGTTATAAAGGGACCTGACTAAAACCAGCTTAAGCAGAAAGAGAATGTATCAGTTCAGATAGCTGGGAAGAATCTCAGGCTAATTTAGAAGGTAGGAGTAAGAGAGTAAGAGCCAAGGAACCTAGAATCTCAAGGACTGGAACCATAGATCACTGTCAATAGGACTCCTTCTATCTAGTTCTCAACATAGTTTGTCCCCACTTTTCATTGCATGGTCATCTTATTCTCTCTTCAGGCAGATCTTTCCAAACTTCAATCCCCCAGCAGCCCAGAGGAGGAGAGTCACATCTTCTCAAGTGTAACAGTGTCAACAGAAAAGAGATCTGTGTTTGACTTCCTAGACAGGACACCTGTTAGAGCTGCCCAGATTTTTTGCCTATTTTATAGCCCAGCATGTAATAGGCAATTAGTACTCTTGAATGAATGAATGAATGAATGAATAAGGTTTTAATGGCCCATGTGACAGATAGAGCCTTCACTGTTGTAAATTAATAAATTTTAGTTTCTATCTCTGTCTCGAGGTACTGGTTCATGTGCATTGGCTTCTGAGAGTGGTCTGCTTGTCAGTGTGTTGCAGGATCAGTCTGAGACTGCAAGACAGAGAGCTTGGTATATTCAGCAAGGTAATTAAATACTGCCCTGGACGACAGCCAACTCTGCTTCCTCAGATGACCACCTGGACTATACTGTTGATGGAACATATTCCTATCTCTACTTAAATCTCTACACCGAGACCTTAACTCTGAAATATATTTTCAAACTTATCTACACAATATCTTTGTAAAGTAATTGTCTTATTGATCTTACTGTCTCCATTTAATAGCTAGGAAAGTCAATGCATATATCAGGTAGGTCACTGCCTTCCAAGGTTGTTTTCCAGAATACAAGCCCCCTAGGTGATTCATGAAAAGGCATTCTGTAGTCACTTATGATTAGGAAATCTGATTGATTCACATTACACCTTAATATATTAAAGGTTTGGAAAGAAACCTCAATTAGGAAACCTATTTGACCTGAAATCTGTTTAATGTTGATTAAAAGGATTTTGCAAGATTGTTGTTTGCTAAGCCTCCTGCTACTGCATACATCTCTCCTCTCTCCTGTTTTCCATGGAAGATCTGTCTCTTTCCACTTAAAGCCAGTCTTTTTATCTTCACCCAGTATTCTATCCCCTCCCCTAGCCTCAGGAAGGAATATTCCATCTTTATCACTTTCTGGATCAACACTCTTTCCCGGATCTTTCCAATCAGCGTTCACACAAACTCTAAGTCTCCCTAAATCTTTGCTTTTAATGTGGTCAGTCAATGAATCACCAGCATTGACGTCCCCCAGAGCCTGTAGAAATGCAGAATCTCAGACTCCACCCCAGCCTGCTAAATTATCTGCAATTTAACAAGATCCCCAGGCGATCTGTATACGCATCAAAGTTTTAGAAGCCTTGCTCTAAACCACAACTGGGTTTCTCTTGTAAAAATGCAAGTCGGATCTTATCTAATCTCCACTAAAAACTCTCATTTTCCCAGATTCTTTCTCTCCCTTCCTTCCTTTCACAACTGCTAACATTTCCCCAAACTAGTTTTCCAAGGACCCTCTTTGGGAAAAGTCATTTGTCCCAGGTTGGTAGACAGAGCCCGACTCCCTTGCTCTGTGAATTTTGCACTACCTGAGGCAGTCTGACCAGAACACAGAGTCCACTTGTAGGGGATCTGGAGCCTGCAATGACGTTCTCAGAGAGTGCCAGTCATTTTGTCATTTGTTCTTAGCTCCACTCGCCACTCCTGGTATTACAAGGGGCTGACCCTATGGCTACATTTCCAAGGCTCTCTTGCCATCTGAATGCTGCCAGTAGAAAGCACCAGGAAAAGGTTGAGGGTCGGGAGTGGGGAGCCTCTTCACAGAGGTGGCTCCACCTTGGTGGTTTCCAGTCTTGCTCCAGGCCTCTGTTAATACCGCCTCCTGTCCTGGTTCCTCCAGCCCTAGGAGTGGTCACAGGTCCCTGCTCTTACTAACCTCTAGATTGCCTCACCATCCCTTGTTGGGCCTCTTGGTTTTTCCAGTACTTACATAACTAGTTCCTCCTAGGTGGTATGGGTTACACTTTCCTGAGTGGCCCCTGACTGACACAGGAAGGTATCAGAAGGTGGGGTGTGGGGAGGGAGAACATCTGAGAAATAAGACCATCCTGCTTGACTTCGTAGACTACCTTGAAGTCAAGGCACATCAGGGAGAGTAAAAACTAGGAGGCAATGGCAGCACGTGGTGTCACTCTAACGGCAGGCCACTTTCCTTTGAAATCTATTGTCCTTCACCTTAGGGGGTATGGGAAGGTTTTATGGATAGAGAAGACAGGTTACAGAGGACAATCCGGCTCCCTGCACAGGAGCCATTCTCTCTGGTTGTTGTAAGTCACAAATAAGCCGGTGTCCTTATGCGGTTGCCTTGGGTGGGGATCAGAGAAGTTGTCTCACAGCAGAAACCTCTTTATCTGGGACAGGTTGGGGACAACTTCTTTTGGCTACATTCATAACCTGTCTGGGTTGGGGCAGCTGCTGAGTTGACACAGTTGGTGGTTGGGGCCTATTGTGAAGTGTCAATATTTTTGCAATCATCCCACACTACTGAGCTACAGCTCGCCCTGGCATCTGTCCCTGAGCCCTGGGAGGACAGGCAATTCTTTCATGCATAATGGGAAAAGATACAAGAGAGACTGTCTTTTTCTCTCAAAGACCATTCAAGTAGCAGGCCAGTGCACTCTGAATAATGCCCTTTCTAATAGAGAAAGAACAGAATTCTAGAATTACACACTTCGGGGACAATCAGAGATGGCTGTTTACTGAGTATGATTTTTGCAAGATGATTCTGTAATGAAATCATAAGCCTCAAAGTCTGAAATAAATGAAGTGTATTTATTCAGAACATCACATGAGTGTTTGTATATGTTATGTTAAAATCCACCCCCCTTTAACTGGCCCAGGATTGAGACAGGAGATGAGAAACAGACTGTGCCTGGAGACGTAGACGGTGCCAAGGCTGAGTATGCAGAGCACACGTGTGCACATCCTTCCACACATAAGAACGCCCGTCAACCAAGGTGTCTCTCTGGTTTCTCCATAGGTTGAATCTGGAACTGCGAGTCCTTGGGCGTGCCCTTCAGGAGCTGTTGAACCGGTATTCCCACAGGGAGTGGTGTGAGGTGGGAGCACTCTCTAGAGAGGAATGCGCATCCACCTTTCACAAGCTGAAGGAGCCTGGCCTTTAGTCGGGGTGGGGGGAGTCTTTGGCTGAGGCCCCACAGTCTGTCTGCCTGTGCAAGGAGAGGGTGACCCCACACTCTCTTGGCTGCCATGGGAACCATGGAGGGCAGCTGGTGGGTAATTACTGCTGGTGGAAGGTGGGCACATGTGCTCATTCTCATCTGAGGGTCTAAAAGGTACAGCCACAAGCTTCCCAGAACCTCACACATGGGGAAGGCTTGTCCTTTGGTCCCTGGATTGAAAAGTCAAGCCCGATTCTTTTACTAAATGCCTCATTGACTTTCATTTTCTTCATCTACTCCTGTAGGAACCTAGCACCTGGAAACCCTGGTTCAGATAAAGATCCTTAGCTAATGTGTTGAAAACAAATGTCCATGGTTAGGAAAATATCAGTACAATGCTTTATTTAATTTTTAGCATGAATTTTCTTAAATTACTAGTGTGAGCTTTTGAAATAATTATTGACTACAGAAAATGACTAGTGTTTACTAAGAATTTCTTACTTAGAATTTCTTCCCTTCCTTCTACAGAAGCAGTGTCTAGTAATCAGAGATTCTGTGGTTTATTAAGTGCAAAGTTAACACCCCTGTAACAATTGCCTGCCCTGCCCACAAAGACAGAGTTAAGAGATAGATGTGGGAATGCAGGATTGGAGAGGAGGGGGCAGTGGAGGCTGTACTTCAGGAAAGGAGAGACAGACATGTCCAAGGCCCATGGGGAGACTGTGACAATGATCTGACATAGAGGTCAGTGAGTAGGGTGGTTTGGGGAGAAAAGATATGTTTAATAAGATAATTTGGAGTAAAGTACTCTGCACTAGACAATGTAAAACATGACCTTTTTTTTTCGTAAATATCTAGACTCTATAAATTCCAGACTAGAGTAAAATATCCATGTCTCGCTATTGCATAGGGGAGTCTGCTTTCCTTTGGAGAGTCAGTTAAAGTAGCAACTTGTTCTGAGATGGAGGCAAGAAGTCTCAACCACATTTTGGTTAAGTAAAAGTGTTACACAGACATTTTAAATATTCAAAACAGACAGAAAAACACTAAGTGAAAAGTGAAATTTGTGTTCTCCCTGTCTTGATTAATTACACTGTTCAGGGTCAGCCAAGCCACAATAATTTAGTGGGTCTCCTTAAATATTTTCCTAAGCATTCATGGACACATACAAGATTGATTATTTAGCTCAAAAAGAGTTTGAGGTGGAAATTTTGAAGGTAATTCTCCATTGACTACTTCTATTTTAACATGTTAAAAAAATTTTGTATTGTTAATACATGTATGACTTGATTGGGGCCCAACACAGGCCACTCCAAAATATCCCCCAATGACATATTGTTACTTTGACTTAAAGTTACTTGACAAGCAGCCAGTGCCAGAAGGGCACATTGATTGACCTTTCCTTGTCTCCTTGAATGCAGGAAATACATCTCCCATGTGACAGGTGTCCTCAAAACTGGAAGACACCCCATATCACCAGAGTTAAACAGCCTAGAGCCCAACAATCCATATGAACAAATCTTGTTGCCTCTTTTCTAATTTACCACTTGGTTTGAATTTCTCATTAATGAGTACCAAAACCTTGCTTACAGTCCTTTTTTATGAGCACTAACTCCCCACCCCTTTGTCTTGTCAATTCTTTACAAATTTATTTTATCTTAAAAGTATAAAAAGATATGTGGTTCGATAATTTCTTTGAGCCTCATTTTATGATCTGTGCATCATATTGTGATTCTCCCGTACACATATATTAAAATTTTTTTCCTGTTAATCTAGTCTTCTGTCAATTTCATTGTTTTATTATTTGTCCAGACATAAGAACCAAGGCATGGAAGAGAGGGGGAGTTCTCCTCCTCCCCTACAAATTCAGAAGATAAAAAGGGATATAAAAGTATATCTCCCCACCACTGATACTTCCAGCACCCCGTTTCCTTCACTGGTGGCCGCCACTGTCACTAGTTTCTTATGCATCTTTCCAGATATATTCTGTAATATCTGTGTGTTTACTAAGATACATACATACATATGTTGAACCATATGAAATTTCCATTTTTGAAGTTGAAAAAATCAGCAGTTTCATGAGATTCAACCTAACATATACGTATATGTGTGAATATAATATTTAATCACACTAATGGCAGCATGCTATATGCACTGTAATGTACTTTTTCCCACTTAACAAAAAATCTTGAGATATCTGTATGTGTAGAGCTGACATTATTTTTTTCTAATTTTGTGTCTTTGTTTTCATGGCAAACTATTATTTTAAAATTTACATGCAGTAAACCTGAATTTTACTTCTGATGTACAGTTCTATGAGTCTGAACACGTGTGTAGATCTGTGTGCCCACTACCATGATGAGGAAACAGAAATGTTTCAAACATATCTTTGCAATCACTGCCAACAACAAAGACAGAATATCACTGCAGGCACCCCAGGGTCTTCCCTTGAACCCCCCTCCCTATTGCTATGCCTTTTCTATACCTGAAAGACAATATTTTCCTTGACTTCTAACAGCAGAGCTTAGTTTGGCCTGCATGAAACCATGTAGCATTCTTTTGTTGAGCATTCTTTTGCTCAGCATTGTGGAAGATTCACCCCTGTTGTCATGTGATTACTATAGAGCAATACATTGCACAATATTTCAGTGTATTATAGCATTTTTGACCTGAATAATTAAGAAAACATTTACACAGATTGCTAAATTAAACTATGTTTTTTATAATGGTTTCTGGGTTCTTGTGTAACATTAGGAAATGCTGTTAGCACTTTAAGATTATAAAGTCAATCTTATGTTTTGTTCTAATGCTTTAATAATTTAATTTTTAGGTGTGAGGAATGAATTCAAATTTTTTTTTTCCAAGATACCAACTTTTATCCAAATACTCATTTAATCCTCACAGGAAATTTATGATTGGTATAATTACATGTCTTCATTTTACAGATGAAGAAACTGAAACATAGAGAAGTAATCTTCCCCCATCACATAAATGACAAAGCTGGGATTTGAACCTTGCCTTTCCATACCACCCACACATCTTGCGTATGAGGTGCTTTTTTTTTTAACCACAACACAAACACTGTATTTAAATATTTGCAAGAGTGAATTTCTTTACTTAGGAGTCTGATTATCAAGTAGCTACTTAGTAAGGAGCAAGGAATTTGACACCTTCTCACCTCCTTTTCTTCAACCCTTCTCTTTGTTACCAGGAAGACACTTTTTTGGAATAAATTTTGTTTTCTAAGCCCAGTGTCAAGATTTCCCTTCAAATGATTCTACTTATGAAACTGTTGAGTGTATCAGCTGTGTACATAGCCTTAGGACATGTCATGTAAACAATTATAAAACTGTAAACATTAATTTGAACTGCTTTAAAAAAAACTGAGCAGGGTGTGTCTCAGGGAACAGAAGGAAACGGTAAACTTAGTATAGTTGGAGATGAGGATAAAGGGCAAGAAGGCTTGAGGTCAGTTTCCAGTTCTGTCACTGGATCATATGACTAGGGAAAGTCATTTTTTGCTTGGTTGTGCCTATTTGTCAAACAGGGGCAATAGCAACAATAATGTAACCCCTTACTTTCTCTTAGTTTATTTACTTTCTGCCTACAATGAGAATTAAATTAAAAACGAAGATGCAACAAATTTTTTTTTTAAAGAAAAGGCTCCAGGCTGAAAATTTGGCTACCTTCCTAGGAGAGTCATAGCCTAAGTTTAGACACTGATGTGGACCTTTTTTTCTTGGGAGGTTTTCCAACTGTTTTTATAACTTTACTTTATATAGTCATACAGTGTTCTTTTGCAAAAGTAAATCTAAAAACATAAGATGTTTTAAAGTGTTCTAATGAAATACATTAAAATCGTGTAGGAACACATGTATTTTGATCTGCTCTGGGTCTCTCTTATTTGCTAGAGCCAAGGGGTGTGTGCATGTCTATATTCCCCACTCCTCATACAAATGTTGGCAAGTCTGGCATGTGAAGAACAACACAGCTGTAGCACTTTCATATCAGAGGATAGTCCTCTGAATGTACAAAATGAAACACATATTTTTGCAACCAAGAAAGCATATATGCTACTGAGGACACTTGAGTATCAATCAGTAAACCATTTTGGAACAGTTGAACATAGAGAAATAAATGTCAGGGGGAGTCTATGCCTCCTCAGTAAAAGATCCAGGGGGCAGTCGGGGGTGTATGTGGCTATGGGCTTTAGAGTCATGAAAGCTCTGCATTCAGATGCTGCCTCTACTCTGTCTAAGCAAGCTGTGTTAGTTCAGGTGAGATTCTTAACCTCTCTGAGCCTTAGGTTTTAGTTTTTATTTAAAAAGAGTTTATACAGTGAAATGTAGTGTTTGTAGTATATATAATTTTCTGGGTGTTGACAAATGCATAGAGTTGTATATCTACCACCATAATTATATGAATTGTTTCATCACCCCAAAGATTCCCTCATACTGTCCCTTTATAGTTATTGTCTCTCCCATTCCACCCCACCTCTGCCTCACTCAACTCCTAGGAAACACTAATCTGTTCTCTTTCCCTGGTTTTGTCTTTTCAGAATGTCATATAAATGGAATCATATGCAATGGATGGCTTCTTTTGAGTCTGGCTTCTTCCACTTTGCCAAACCCAAGATCTATTCAAGTTGGGAGGTATCAAGAGTTTGTTGTTTACACTTCAGTGTACTATTTCATGGTATGCACAATTTGTTTCTCTCTTCACTGGCTGGAAAACATATGGATTTTAATAATTTGTCTTTCAAGGAATTAGTCCATTATTTTACATTGTTGAATTTGTTGGCCTAAACTTATTTATAATATTTTTTTATAATATCTGTAGAATCTGTGGTGATATCCCCTATTTAATTCCTGATATTGACAGTGTTTATTTTTTCTTTCAGTGAGTCTTCCTAGGGACTGATCAATATTATTCTTTTCCAAGAACTATATTTTAGCTTTTTGGTTGTTCTCTTTGTTGGTTTGTCTGTTTTCTATGTCATTGATTTTTTTTGTTCTTATCTTTATTTCATTCCTTGTACTTACTTCAATTTTAATTTTCTTTTTCCTAACTTTTTAAGGTAGAAGCTTAGACTATTGATTTACAACGTTTTTTTCTTTCCCGACATAAACATGTAATACTATAAATTTCCTTCTAAACACTGCTTTAGCTGCACCTCCCAAACTTTGATGTGTTGTTTTTATTTTCAGTCATGTAAAACATTTTATAATTTCCTTGTATTTTATTCTTTGGTGAACCAGTTATTTGGAAGTGAGCTGCCTAATCTTCAAGTATTTGGGGAGTTTTCTAGATATTTTTTTTGTTACTAATTTCTAATTTAATTTCTTTGTGGTTAGAGAATGTACTACATTATATTAATCCTTTGAAATTTATTGAGACTTGTATTATGAATTAGCATAATAAGATAGAATAGAATTAACATTCTATCTTTGAATGTTCCATGTTTACTCAAAACGAATGTGTATTCTACAGTTGTTGAGTGTGATTTTTCAAAAAGATCAATTAGGCCAAGATAGCTGACCTAAATCCTCTATATTCTTACTGACTGTTTGTCTACTTGTCTACTTGTTCTGTTGAGGAAAGAGGTATGTTAAAATCTCCAACTATAATTGGTGGTTTTAAAATCCGTCCTTTCAATTCTGATTGTTTTTGCTTCATGATTTTGAAGCTCTGTTATTATATTGATATACATTTAAATGTATGTTTTCTTGACGAGTTAACCCTATTATTTTGAAATGTCCTTTTTTATTTGTGTAATACTCCTAACTTGAAATTTACTTCATTTGATATTAATATAGTCATACTAGTTATCCTATGGGTCATGCTTGCCCAGTGTAATGGATTCTCTAGGCACCGTTCAGGTGTGCTTCCAGGACTAAGACCTTCATTCCGCCTACTTGCTGTTAGTGTGGCTGCAGATGACTCCATCTGTACTGTTTTAGCTGAAGGTAGCTTACCTTGCACAAGGTTATCACATCCCCTACTTCTCCTCCCACTCCTCCCTGCCCCAGTTCCAACAAATCTCCTATAAGCAAATTTCAGTTTGTGACCAAGGGAACTTGATTCATGATACATGGTCTATCCTTTTCTATGCTTTTGCTATTAACTTATCTGTGTCTTTATACTTAAATTGCATCTCTTATGAACAACATATAGTTGGATTATGCTTTTCTATTCATTATGACCATCTCTGCCTTTTCATTGATTTAATCAATTTATATTTAACATAATTTTGATATAATCGGGTTCAAGTCTACCATCTTGCTCTGTGTTTTCTATTTGTCAGACTGTTCTTTGTTCCTTTTTCTATTACTGTCTTCATTTCAATTACCTGAGTATTTTCAGGATTGTATTTTACATCTTCTATAGGACTTTAAGTTATCTTTTGTTTTATTGTTCTTTTTTTTTTAGTGATTGTTTTAGGCATTACAATATTCATCCTTAATTTAGGCTAACTTGAATTCATATTCTATCACTTCACATATAATGTAAGAACCTTACAACAGTATACTTCCATTGACCCACATTTTGTCCTTTGTGCTTTTGTTGTCTTAGATTTTACTTCTTTGTATGTTAAAAACCCCACAATATAGGATCATTATTTTTGCTTAAGTAGTCAAGTTGGTTTTAAAGACATTAAGAGAAAAAAATAGTCTTTCATATTTATTTACGTATTTACCATTTGGGAGCACATCTTCCTTCCTGTATATCCACTAGTGGCATTTCTCGAGTACTTCTTGTGTACACATTTGCCAGTAAGAAGTTTTCTCAGCTTTTCTTCTTCAGAAAGTATCTTTTTTCTTTTTCTTTCTTTCTTTCTTTCTTTCTTTCTTTTTTTTTTTTTTGCTTTCATTATGGATGGATACTTTCTCTGGCATTTTTGTTTGTTTGTTTCAGTATTTTAAAGATGTTGTTCCATGCAGTCATTATTTTTATGTTCTGTATATAACATTTCTTTTCTCTCTGGCTGCTATGGAAGGTCTTCAATTCTCAAAGGAGACTTTGAAGAGAACGGGTATGGAGTGCTCATGTCTACCATGGTATCTACTGCTGGAAGCTCAGGCCCCTTCACATGTCATGTTATTCTAGCCTGAATAACTCAGAGTAGGATCAATGGAAAATTAAGAAATACTGAGTCTCCAAGACAACCTGGATGGAGAAAGAGAATGGGCCAACCTCTGTGGGTTAGGGTGGGGTTTTCCTAAAGGTTGGTTGTCAAAAAACAATTTTTTCCAAATATAGAAATGGGCATTTTCACAGTGTTAGTAGAAATATAAATTAGTATACGTTTTGGAGAGCAAGTTGGCATGAACCATACATATAGGATGGATCTTTCAATTACACTTTTAGAAATATGTTATTTTCCACAGAAACATACACATAAGCACACAAACATATTTATAAAGTTGTTCACCTTAATTTTTTTAATAGCAAAGAAATGGAGAGAAGTGAAATATACATTAATACATGGACATCAAAAAATGGATGCAAAAATAGTATGCATCCATTAAAGAGATTGAAATACATGTACTGATTAGAAATGATATTCATGCCATATTAACTGAGAAAAGCAAAATGTAAAATATGTATGATCTATTTTTCAATAAAATGAAGCTACAAATATATTTATATACAGAAAATTAAATTTACATGTCTCTGTATTTTCATGAATACAGAAACAAAATGGAAAGAATGCAAACTAAATTATTAATACAGGTTATTTAAGAGGATAAGATTATATTCTAGTCTTTTGTTACCGTGAGTATATATTTATTTTGTGACAAAAGAAAAAATACAGTGTGATGCATATATTAGCTGTATATAAGACTGATGTTGTATAAAGGAGAGCAAGATTAATTCAACTGATACATGTGTGGGTAGGAAGTTTGGGATGGTGTTAGAGAATGCTGGAAAGGGATGATAATAACACCTGAGCAGCATTATCAAGGGTAGAAAAGAAAGATAGAAGGGGAAGAGGGGTTCAAAGTCATGGAGGACAACAAGTATATTCTACTGATTAAGACTTTTACAACTACTATGTGTAACTTGTGGAAAGAAAGAAAAAAAGAAAGAAAGAAAGAAGGAAGGAAGGAAGGAAGGAAGGAAGGAAGGAAGGAAGGAAGGAAGGAAGGAAGGAAGAAAGAAAGAAAGAAAGAAAGAAAGAAAGAAAGAAAGAAAGAAAGAAAGAAAGAAAGAAAGAAAAAAAGATAGATAGATAGATGTACAAAAGTCAGATGTGTGTCAGGGAACTACAGTTTAATTTGACATTTCTGGAGCTTTGAAGTGTGAAGGCTGGATTGGGGGTAGCAAAAGAGAAAGCAGGATCCAGGCTGCTGAGGGCTTGTTGTACTGTCTGGGATTCTGAACAGTGTCCTGCAGAGCAAGGAGGCCGCTGGTGGAATTTCAGGAGTACAGTGACATCAGCTCTGCAGAAAATGGATTGGAGAGAAGCAAATCTAGAGACTGGGAGATCATTTAAGTGGTGAGACATAATGAAGACTGAAACTAGTGGCAGCAGAATAGGAAAGAGGGTGGATTTGAGAAATATTCCAGAATAAAAGTCATGGAACTTGGTGATTCTCTGGATATGGGTGAAAAATAAGAGAAGAATATTTTGACTGACTTTTAAACTTTTAGGTTGGGTAACTGAGCAGATGGAGGTGACACCAGCCAAGGCAGAACATAGGGATGATAAACTCTTGAAGAGAAGAACATGCAAAAGTGTGAGAGGAAACACAGAAGGGGCAAATCTGATGGTGTCAGTGATGGGTTCAAAAGTGGAGAATTTCAGTTTTAGATACATTGTATTTGAGGTTCCTATGGGCCATTAAGTTATCTAATAGTTGTTCAATAGTTGAATGTATTAAGACTAAGTAATTCTGTAGAAATTTAGTGTCAGGCCTTGTACAAGGCACTGGCTGAATTGTATGAGACAGTTCTCACCCTCCCAAAGCTGAGAGCCTACTGGAGGTGCTATAATCTGGAGCTCAGGGGAGAGATCTAGGCTAGAGCTATCAACATGTAGAGAGAGGGTGTTAAGAGAAAGAAGAGAACTCTTAGAATATACGAGCATTATTTACTATGAGCTCTATGTATATCATGTCATCTAAGCTTCATGACATTTCTATGAAATATTCAAATGTTACAGATGAGGAAAATGAAGCACAGAGAGCTGAAACTCAGAGATCTCAATCTGGCCTTTGGACTGAATTTTATTCTGCTATTTTGCTGTAGTGATTTAAAAATACCTCTAGATATGTTCGCACTATCTACGTTGTTAATTTCCCTCATCCTCTACTTATATCCTGTGTTCACCCATAACATTTTTGCTCCCTTTACACCTTTGACTTTGTACTGTGTGGTTTACCTAAGTGCCAAAGATCACAGGGTGAAAAAATGGATGAGTCCTACTTGAACCAAAATCTGGGTGACATTAAAGTCCATGCTCTTTACTGTTATGCTGTACTTCTGTGGATGGCAGAAGAAAGTGTGTTGTGTGGTGATGCAAAAGGGCTGATAGATGTTTGTGGTCAGAAAGTAGGAAATTACAGTTAAAGATCTTAGCTGCCATTGGTTCTTTTGGCTAGAAGTCTTTTCTGACATGCTCTTTTCTTATCTAAGGCTTGGAAAGGAACTTGATAATATATATATTACTGTCTTCTGAAAAACTGTCTGTAGTGATTATGTTATTCTGAAATTTTCCTGAAATATGTAGGTAGGATGGTATCTGCCATTGGAAGGGTGAAAGAATGATAATTAGGTTTGGTCTGTAATTATGAAGATTGCTTCTTTGTCATAAAAAAGATAGACACTAATTCCACTGGGGAAATAAATTCATGAGGCCTCTAGTCATTATGTTCAGATGCAAGCCCATTTCAAACGTCCTTCTATGCTGCAGTGAGGTGTGCTAGTCCTTGAGCAGCTTGTTGGAGATAAGTTCCAATTACTAACATGGAACATTGAGGCAGGCAGAGTGCTCTGGCTGGGTTGGTGTAGGACACTAAGTGGGCCAAGGCAAGAGCTTTCAGAAGGTGGTGATTTGCATCCAAGAGTTGCTGAAGAATTAAGAGTAACTTATAGGTTTAATTAAAAACAATGAATGTTAATTTGCAGAGGCCTGAAGCCAAATGGGGCTGACTGTGGGAGGCTTAACATTTCAATAAAATTGTGGTTAAACATGATAGTTTCAATCTCGTCCCTTCTTCCTCAATTTCTGGTGTCCTAGCAAGGCTTTTTTCATATAACTAGCTCTCTTCTGGTCTTTATCTTTCTCTAAGTGCTATGTCAAGTCCCTTCTTATTCATTTTTTTATTATTTATTATGGCCTTTGATAGGGCCCAGATATATACATAATACACAAATACATACATATAAATGTATAAATATAACTGGTGACCTTGGATTTACATGTGAACGTTGGGCTGAAGATGCATATCAGGCATCTGGAGTCTGGGGGCAGCTGAAGGCCCATTGAACTTTATAGTCTTAAGAGAAAAGGACTCCTGGGGGGAAAAAAAAAGCTCTTGTTAATTATATAGGTGTTCACCATGAGATAAGAGAGGACTTAGCTCAGTTGTCAATTTGGAATTTAGAGCAGGCTCTGCTCTGGCTCTAATACACTTAGGGATCAGGCTTCGGAATAGAGAGCAACTTGCTCCTATAATTAATTGCTAAATTGAATTTGCTAAAATGTGAAGATCAGCATATACTGTCAGGTTCTGATACCTGGGGCAATGTGAAGCAATGTGGTGTATAGCATGCAGAAGTAGGTTGATGAGGTAGATGAGGGTTCCCAGACCACCAAAGTGCGGGGTGTTGAATGAATTAGGCACATACACATTAAACTCTTGGGATAACTGCAGGTGCTAGAGGTAAAAGTGGCCTCCTGAGGAATCTGTGTCTCCCACCAGGGTGTGAATTCTAACATCCCCCCAAGGACCTGACACTTAGACTGCTCAAGATTCTTTAAAATGAATATGTGATAATATATATATGATTTCGGCGACATTAAACAAACAAAAAAATCAAGGCAGACGTCCAAATAAATGATGGAGATCTTCGCACTACCAGCGTGAAATAGTCGGACCCTGGGAGCCTCCTCCTGTGAGGGGCAGGAGGATGGCGAGGCACTCGAGACACAAACTCCTACCCACAAATACTGAAATAAAGTATTTATTTCAGAGCCCAGGGCAGGTTCCCTGAACGTCCCTTCTTCTCCCACCCACGACGCGCGCACAGGCGGGTCTTCGCTGTGGCCTGCCAGCCCCCCAGTAGCAGCAGCGCCCGAGCGCGTCAGCCTGGTGCTCAGGCCAGCCCCCCACCCCCACCCCTGGACCCGGACCCGGACCCGGAACCGGACCCGGACGCGCTCGGAGCGCAGCGCCGCACGCACCGGGTTCGGGCAGCGCAGAGACCGGCGCCGTCCTTCGCGACGCCGCGCGTGCGCATGCGCCGGCCCGACGGCGCGCGTGTGCCCTACGGCGCTCCGTAGCCCCCCCCTGCGCGGCTCACCCCCCCCCCCGCGAGCTCCACGTCGGCCGCGCAGGCGCCCTGGGCGCCCCGCTCACCTGCTGCCGTTGTCGTTGTCGTCGCCGCCGCCGCCGCCGCCGGGGCTGCATGGGGGGCCGAGGCCAGCCAGGGGCACCCACGAGGAGGAGACGCGGCGGCGGCGACGACGCCCACCCCCGTCAGACAAGAGTCCCGACCCGGCCGCGAGCCCCAGGAGCAGGCAGCGAGGCCCGGCGCCCGCGGTGCCCGCTGTAGAGACGCCGCCGCCGCCGCCGCCGCCGCGGCCAGGGCTCCCCGGGCGCCCGCCCCTCAGGTCTCACTCACACTCAGGACCCCGCGCTGCGCCATGTTCAAGAGGCTGAAGCAGAAGGTCAGCGAGGAGCAGCAGCAGCAGCAGTTCCAGCAGGCGCTGGCCCCTCCTCAGGTACTATGGCTGCCGCCCTCCCCGCGTCCCCCGTCCCCGTGACCCTCGCTCGCTCTGTGCCCCTTGACCTCTGCCCTCGCGTCGCCCCCCAGACCCTGCACTGGGGGCCGAGCTCAGGTGGGTGGGCGCAGGGCCTTGGTCGTGGCTCCCGACGCGGGTCCCTCCCATCCCCAGGCTCGGCCCAGGACTGTGGACGGGGGTGGCTGGGTCCTTCGCGTATGTGACCTCTGTTAAGAGTTTCCCCCCCAATTCCCGACCTGAGAACAAGTGACAAGGGCTCCGATCTGGCATGACTTTTGACCCGAATGTCTAGGTGCTCCCACCCAGCCGAGACACCCTCCCCGCCCCCAACTCGAATCAGGGCGACAGGGGAACACCTGGGTCCCTGGGAATATCTGACCTCTCGACTGAAGTCCCCTCTCGCATCCCCGACCCGAGATCGAGTCCCGAGGGACCGGATCCCGCGGGATTCCTGATCCCTGGCAGGAGTCTGGTTGATTCCAGACCCTGGTCCAGGGGTGAGGGCCAGGGGTTGAGCCATTCGAGGCCGGGCTGCCTGCGGGAGCGTCGGGACGCGAAGGAGGTGGCAGCGCGTGTGGCCCGCGTCCAGCGCCCGAGGCTGTCACGAGCCAGTCACTCGGCATAACTTGGTCGATCCCAGACAGCCAGAGGGGCTGACGCTCCGAGGCGCGGCTGGGGTTGTGCCTGTCCACAGCCCGGCTCGTGCTTCATCGGGAGTTTGTTAACGCGCCCTTACACGGATGCTGTGGCTTCAGGAAATGACAGTTTCCAGGAAAAAGGGGGCGTGTTAGTGTTAATTTAAAGAAACAGTCCTCGAGCACCAGTGAATAGATGGATGTATGTTTCGGTGCTGGCAGCACGTGGTCTCTTCAGTGGAAATAATGGTTTCTACTGAATTGCTTCCCAACCCTTCTGAAACTCAACAGATTGAGCACGACTCTCTTAATTTTAGTTTCTGCAGGAAGCCTGAGTTTTGCCTAATTTGGAGGCATCTCTAATACATTTTATAACATAACATTTATCTGACATAATTTATCAACAGCTATTAAACGTCTGTTTAACAACTACTAAGCAGGTATTACGTTGAGTTTGTTCTAAACTAAATTGAAATTTTCTTAAAATTTAAAACTTGTGTAGAGTTAAAACAGTTCTTGAACTACATTGGAACATGATGGTGAAGGCCTTTTCATTCTCCGAAGTAAAATGTAAATAGTGACTAAAATTTCACTAGTGAATATTTTACTTTTCATACTATTTGCTGCTTTACTGACCTTACAAAACACAGTTATTTTAAGAAACAGAAAAACTTTAAAAGTGAGGTAGAGATGACGATCGTGGGGAAACAGGCATGTTAGCGAATGTAAGGCACTTAACATTTGGGAATGTATAAAGTATCATTGAGCCAGGACTTCACCTCTAGAAATTTATTCTAAGGAAATTTAGGATGTGTTAAAAGATTTAGCCACACGGATTTTCATTTCTGTGTTGTTTTAATAGCTAAAAACTGGTTAGAAAATTGTTCAACGATAGAGAAAGTTGTATCAGGAAGTTGATTATTCTGCAGCCTTAAAAAATGCCAGCATTTATTGGGTTCTTACTATGTTCTAGGCATTTTGCTTAGTATTTTACATGCATTATTTTATTTAATTATCACTTAAACATACGAGGTAGATAATCTCTATATATGAAGGAGTGAGGCGCAAAGAGGTTAAGTTGCCTAATATCACACTGCTAGTGTTAGTGCCTACAGAAAAGTATTATTAACGTGCAAAATAATTGTGTTAAGCAGATTAAAAAGTAGCATACGAACTCAATTTTTTGTAGGGCAAAATATATACATGTTTATATAAAACAGTGAAAATAGTTTAAGAAGATTATACTGTAAGGTACTGATGAAATATTATGAGTATATTTTTTATTTGTATTTAGTTTTTCTTCATGGAAATTCATTGCTTTTGTGCATTAACAAAGGTTGTTTTAGAATAATAGTAAAAAAATGCCAGTTACAAACTAACACATTAGAGCTCTCCCAGTTCGGATAGGTTGATGCCTCTGGTGAGACTCCATTTGGATCAAATAAAATTATTTTGTGTACAAAAGATTTAAAGCAATCCTCTTTGATAATATGTCTATTTACCCAGAGTGCAAAAGGAAATCGTTAGTGATCAACTACTGACAGAAACTTGATTCTCTCCTGGTCTTAGGGTCTCAGCTATTCAGAACCCTTGCAGATGAGTAGTTGTGGATTATTTTCAGAGTTAAGGGTTAAAGATTTCATTCAGGCATGAATTAAAAAACAAAACAAAAAGCCTTTTTTGATTACAATCCTTTTTGCAAGAGATTACACAAATTGTTCTCATAAGCAAAGAATTTTGAATCCGTATATTATAGTTTCTTCATTTTTAAGTATAAATTATTTTGTGATGAAGGCACCATGCCCTTGAGAGTTTAATGGGGTGTGTAAGGCAGTTTCCTTTTACCCACTCAGGAGGATTTGTTTATTTGTCTTGGTCTAGGTTCAGATTTTTTCCTCAGGTCGTTGAATTATTTCTCCCTTATGTGTGTTGCAGCTGAGAAGTCTAATTCTAAGCCTGTTTTTCCTTCATTGATAGTTAACCTTATCTTTTAATCATCTCTTTTTCTTTGGTTTTAAAACATTTCCAGTTTCCTTTTTTTCCTTCCTTTTTTTTAGCCCCTCTCCCCTTTAAAAAAAATCTTGTTTCTAGATAGATCGTTTGTGTATCGTAACTTTTTTTATGCTGAGCAGTGCAAGTAGGTGGGATCAGCTTTTTTTTTAACTGAAAGAATAAATTAGTTCAGAAAATGTGGTATCTTATGTCATAAAGGTTAAGTTTTTTAAAACTTTTGTTTTAGAAATGTCTCTGTGTGAAATGGTTTAATTAATTAATTGATTAATTAATTTAATTTTAGGTCTGAGTGAAAAACAATTTGAGAAACAATGGTCTAAACAATACTGAGGAAATGGATGAAGGAATCAGACCTGTGTGTTAACCCAGATCTTGCAGTTTGCAGCCTGGGCAAGCCACATGAGTATTCCGAGCTGCTTAATTTCTCATCAAGAAATTGGGGATGATACTATCTGTCCTGCTTACCTTTCAGATTGGTTGTGAAGATCAACAGAGATAAAGTATTTGAAAGCATTTGTAATTAGAGCACTTATTTATTTAACAAGCCTGCCAAGGTGTTAACCGGGGTGTTGCATTTGCCTTGAAGGGTAAATGTAGTCTCTGTACCATGGGGTTGAGAGACAAGTACACTTAGTATGGTGGTAGTATGCACACGGTGTTGTGGCTGCACATAGGAGGACATTTCTGGAGAAAGTCAGGGTGACATGAGTAGGGTCTTGATGGATAATGAAAAGGCATGGTATGTAAGGACAAGGCATTCAAGGCTTATTATTCCTAGAGGTGATTGTATTAGTTTTCTAATGTTGCATGACATTACCACAACCTTAGTGCCTAATAACCCAGTTATTATCTCATAGTCCATATGTCAGAAGTCTCATATGGGGTGACTAGGTTCTCTGCTCAGGATCTCACAAGGCTAAGTAATTAAGGTATTCTTCAGACTGTGTTCTTATCTGGAGCTTCGGCCCCTCTTCCATGTTCTTGTGGTTGTAAAATTTAGTTCTTTGTGGTTGTAGAACTGAGGTCCTTATCTGGCTGTTGAAGGGGACCACTTGTAGCACCTAGAACTGCCTGTGGTTCCTTGCTACTGGACCCCCATAGACATATTGCTTTCTTCAGGACAGCAGGAGTACATTTCTCTGCTTTCTGCCTCTACACTATAGACTCGTATTTCCAGGGCTTGTGTGATCAGGTTGGACCCATTCAGATAATCTCCTTTTGATTAATTCAGAGGCAACTGATTAGTAACCTTAAATATGCCTGCAAAAGCCCTTTTGCTATGTAAGGTCAGTTAATCAGGGGAGTGATATCATAATCATAAGACAAGGGTCATTTGGATTCATCTTAGAATTCTGTGTGCTGCATTGACTAAAATGGTTTTTCTTATACTGAAATTGAGGCCCCTAGTCTCATAATAATGATAATAATCTGGCAGCAATAAAAGTGTTAGTTGTGAGCCTGGATATAACCATCAGGTTTCTTGACAAATAGCTTAGAAATCTGTCTTAAGATTTCTCATGGCTATGAAAATTACTTAGACCAAGTTTAGTCTGAATGAATCTTGAATCCTCTTTTATTTTGAAGTTAGGATAGCTCATTAAAGATCCAGGACCTTGGGATAAATGCTCAAGTACAGTTAGTTTTTTTATGCGTGTTTTATACTTCACAGTCACATCTATTCCCTCATGGGATCCTTACTCTTGCGACTGCAGAGGAAGATCTACAAGTCATCAGGCCAAGCCTTGACAGGTGGTGCTGCTTTACTGAGGACAGTGTGTTTCAGAACCTGTTCAAATTTATAAACCTCAACATTTGATTTTGCTGGTTTATCTGGAACTGATGGGGCTGTCAGTTACTGATTAGGCCCACATGAGGCCAAGATAAAAAGACATAGTGCCAATTTTTAAAATTCACAGTGTGGGTGTACTTTTCAAGTGATTGGAAGGTCACTGTCTCCAGTAGCCCTTTCCTGGCATCTCACATTTGGAAAGCTGAATTATTAACCCAAAGATTACTTGGTGATGATGGAATCAAAGCAGAGAGGGTTGGTCAAGAGCTATTTCCTCTAGCCTAGTAGTACTTTGTTTAATTTTTTGCCTCCTCAGTGGCCCTTTTATTAAAGGACATATTATATACAACCATTTCAAAACAGATAGAAATGGAGCTCTTCCCTCTCATAGTGGCACTCTTTAATGCATCTATAGCACTTGAAGCTGGGATGGTTTGAAATTCATGGCTCTGCATTTAGGAAGGGTTTATTGACTTTTTCTCAGCTTCAGTGAAAACTGTTTCTAAAGTGCAGGGTAGACACTGTCCAGTGACTGTGCTTTCTCTTCCCATTTTCTAAGCACAATATTAACTTCTAGTCATACATTTTCTAGACATTAAAATATTGATAAGGCTTCAGCTTTATTTCACATTCAACCATTTTCTTGTTTAAAATTTTAAGACCTTACTGTTTCTGTTTTTATCCCAGGGAAGGATATCTTATTCCTTAAGGTAACTTCTGCATATAGGTAATTTTATTTATCATTTGTTCATTTTTCTGATTCATCTTTTAGGCAGTATGTGTGAGCTGAAATTCTTAGTTGTAAGCAACAGAATTCAGTCTAGATAGTTAAGCAGAAAAGGAATTAATTAAAGAATATTTGGTAGCTTACAGAATTTCCAGGAGGGCCTGAAAGTCTGGGCACGTTGCCATGCCCAGCCACGCAGAGGGGACTGTACCAATAACAGTATTGTAGCTGCCTCAGCTTGGTACCAGCATTGCATCTTCCAGTGCACAGCTCTTGTACACGAATGCATGAAGCTGTCTCCGTGATCGTCAGCTGATGGACTTTAATTTTGCGTATTTATTTTCTCACATCACCCATTTATGACTCACAGTCTCATGTGGGTGTGTTCATCTGTGAAGCGCAGGTCACCTGCCCTAGATTCAAAGATGACTGGATTAGTGAGTTTTCAGAGTTCTAACTTTGGACTTTTAAGAGCTGTTTATAAGAAAAGGAAATCAAACTTATGTTGTATTTTGTTGACATTTTCCCCCCTCCTCTCAATTAAACTTTTAATTTTGATTTCTGCTATTGGCATAAAATCTCTTCTATTCGGACATTATAGAAATAGATTCTCATATTTTCTTTTATATTTCAGTTTTGAAAAGATTATTTAAATCTTTAATATACCTTACGTATGAACTAAGGATCTGATTGATGTCCTTCCATCCATATACATGGTCATTTGTCCCAACACCATGTATTGGGCATCTGTCTTGATTAGAAATGTTACGCTTATTGTAAACTAAATCTGTATACGTGTGTATGTATATATATCTGTGTATATAGAGTATCGGTATGTGTGTACGTGATTCCTCATGACCTCTCTCTTCTAGCTTAGCCATGGCAGTATGGGCCTATTTGACAGATCAGGGTTCCATTTGTTCAGTCACTCATTTATTTACCAAATGTTTATTAAATGCCTTTTATTTATGTAGAGCTGTGCAGACTACAAAAGGGTAAAGCATCAAAACTTATTTCTATGTGTAGACGAGTTCAGACCTATTTTGTTATGGGTGAGGGAGGGTCTTGAAGGTTGCGCTTTATACTTTTAGGACTGTTTTTAGCTCACCTCAAGTAGACCTTAAACTCCTAGTTTAAATTTTAGGCCCTTTCTCCAGAGGGTTTTTATTCTGAGGATTTTAGGAGTCAGGATGTCCTTTATAGCAGCAGTCCTTAACCTTTTTGGCAACAGGGACTGGTGCTCCTGTAGGAATCTAATGCCCAATGGTCTCAGATGGAGCTGAGGCAGTGATGCTAGTGTTGGGGAGCAGCTGCAAATACAGAGGAAGCTTTGCTCTCTCACCAGCCACTCACCTCCTGCTGTGTGGCCCAGTTCCTATCAGGCCATGCACAGATACCAGTCTCCAGCTTCAGGGTTTGGGGACCCCTGCTTCCTAGGGCTGAATGGACTGGCATCTCAGTATCTAGTTGTGGCATGTTAGGTAGGCTCAAAGCAGGCCCTTTACTAGAGAGATGTTTACTAGAGAGATGTGCATTTCATAGTATTGAGTGTTAAGAGCTAGAAGGCACCTTAAATATTGAATTGACAACCTTATTTTTTGCTATGTACTTTTAATTTTTGAATAATTTTGATATACGGGAAGTTACAAAGATAGTACAGAGAATGTTCATATACTGCTCACCTGTTATCTTATTATACCAACACAACCTTTTTTTATAGATGAAGAAACTTAGCCCTCAAGAAGTTCATTTAGTTAAGATCATAATTTTAGTTGGTGGTAGATTCAGACCAAGGACCCAGTAGGTAGCCTGGGACTGGATTATGTTTTAGTTATCCTTTTCTGTTTTTCATATATTTGCTCTTTTCTTTTGCTGGGTTCTTTGATGATTGACTGAGAGAAGGACTACCCAGCACATATGTAGTCTTTTTAAGTCATTCAATAATTTTTGACTCTAGGCTTCCTCCAACTCTTCCATGCCAACGAAAACCAGGAGTAGGACGTCTTCATTTACAGAGCAACTTGATGAAGGTACACCCAATAGAGAGGTAAGTTTGGAATTTCTACTTTAGTAAACCTTTTACAAGAAGTTTATTAGTCTATTAACAAAATGGGAAATTATTTTGACAGGTCAGATATTTAATTCTTATGTATTTATTAGTGACATAGTTGCCCTTTTTTCCTAAATGGTAGTTAATGCTTTTATAAAGTGTGTCTTCTTTTGAGAATCTTAATTTGAGAGGACAACATACTCTGCCTTTAATGTTTAAATTTTTTCAGAATAATTTCAAAACAATTTGTTCAACATAACATCATCATATGGGGAAAAGTCCTGTCATTTCAAGCTAGTAATTGGAAACTGAAGTAGCTTTACTTATTCCATTTGACTTGCAGCTGGCACCATAGCTCAGATTAGTTTTTTTCCAACTTTTTAAAAGTCGTGCTGCAAAGTTTGGCACAGGTGCAGAAAAGAAGATAAAACATAAATGCACAAATCAGTGAATTATTTCAAAGTGAATCCCCATGTAAGCACCACCCAGGTCTAGAAAAGGAACACTATCAGCACTATAGTGCTGCTTCACCCCCACCCAGCATCCCCAAAGATTACCATCTTCCTGACTTTTTGGTATTTGCATCCTTCCTTTTTTACAGTACCACTTGAATATGCTTTTTGTCGTAAACATTGTCTCCAAAACTGGTTGTCTCCAGTTTTGGCTATTGTAAATTATGCTGCTGTAAACATTATTGTACTTTTCTTTTGGCACACAGGTACTTGCATTTCTTTGGCTAGGTGCTTAAGAGTAGAATCACCGGATCGAAGGGTATACATAATTTTAACACTTTAGAAGATAATGCCCATTATTTTTCAGCATAGTTGTAAAAATATTACCTCTCTACCAGTTATCAGAGTTGCTGTTTGCTCTATGTCCTTGCTAGTCTTTTTAATTTCAGCCATTCTGGTGGGTGTATAGTATTTTCTTATTGTACTTTTAATTTGCATTTCTGTGATAAGAGTGAACATTTTTCATTTGTGTATTGGCCATTTGATATCTTCGGCTGTAAAGTGCTTGATTAAGTCTTTTGTTCATTTTTCTGTTGGTTTGTCTTTTATTGATTTGTGGGAGTCCTTTTTTTTTTATATATATAGCGTGTATAGTTTTTTATTGGTTATATGCAGATATTTTTGTCCACTCTGGCTTGCTTTTTACTCTTCTAATGGTGTCCTTTGATGAACAGAATATTTTATTTTGTGGCTAGTATTTTTTGTTTCTTATTAAATAATGTTTTCTGACCCATAGAATATTTTCTTGTATTATCCTGTTTTACTCTTCACATTTGGATCTATACTTCATTTATAAATGATTTTTTCTCAATACGGTATGATGTAGGGATCAAATTTCACCCCTCCCTCTTATGGTTTTCCAGTTGTCCCATTCTTTCCACCCGGCTCTACCGTGCAACCATTTTCCCGAAATTAAGTGTATATATTTGGGTGATTTTGTCTCTGGGTCCTCTATTGTATTCTGTTTGCTTTGGTTTTGATCAGATACTACACTGTCTCAATAACTATAGTTTTATATTATATCTTACCTTCAGTGAGCAGGTCTTTCTCATCTTAGTTAGCTTGTGCTGCTATAACAAAATTCCATAGATTGGGTGGCTTACACAACAAGCATTTAGTTCTGGTGGCTGAGTAACCCGAGATCCATGTGCCAGCAGATTGAGTGCCTGGTGAGGGTTTTAGACAGCTGTTTTCTCATTATATCCTAGCATAGTCTTTCCTTGGTGCATGCACCTAGGGAAGAGCTGGAAGGGTGGGAGGGGTATGGGAGACAGTGTTCATGTCTCTTTTTATTATAAGTGGCATAAATTTTATTATGAGGTCCCCATCCCCACGACCCCATATAAATCTACTTCCCAAAGGCTCTGCCTCCAAATACCTTCACATTAAGGGTTAGGGCTTTGACATATTAATTTTGGGAGACAGAAATGTTCAATCTACCTTTTTCTTCTTTGATGTCTTGGTTATTCTTATTCCTTTCCATAGAAATCCCATATACATTTTTGAATTAGATTTTTAAATCTCTCAATAAAAAACTCAAAACAAAACAAAACACAATGACAACAAAACAAACCTACAGAGATTTTTATTTGGATTGCATTGACTATACATTAGTTTGGGGAAGGTCTCTATTACAAATCAAATTTTATAATCTTTTCAGTATTTCAAGTAGGATAGTACTACTGAGCATGTACACAAACATTTCTAATGCTGTTCCATGGGATGGATTTCTAGGAAAGGGGTGGCTGGGTCATAGAGTATATGGAAATTTAGATATTTGAAAGATATTTCCAGATTGTCATTATGAAGATGACCTTAAAACAAAAGATTTTAAAACTTTAGTAGATGTTCATAGCAAAAGAAACACTTTATGGTATAGTTTTTACACTCAAAATCAATGTCATATGTATTGTGTCCTTGGTGCATATATTTAAATGATCTGACAGAGTTGTATAAAAGTATAAAGTATATGCATACTTTCTTTGAAAGCTCTCTTTCATGAATTATTTGCAATATTGCATTTCTTGAATGTTACAGTTTCAAAGTTTATACATGTAACCAATTCAAATAAAAGCTACAATACTGAGTATTACTATTTTTGCAGTCCATGTTAATGGCATCATTCCTATATTCAGTATATTCCTTAATATTATGGTAATATATTGGTTTACACACAATACAGTTGAAACCCTGAAAATAACTTGATTATTACTTTTGCTTTTCAGAAAAGATTTATCTAGGGTGCTTTAAAATATTTTAATTGAGTATATCTAATGAAGTAACCTTTTCTGAAAGGAGTGGTTGGAGCATTCTTTACAATAGGCTAAATAAGTTAAAGGTTGTAGTACCTCCAGCTTCCTTATAGGGATATAAAAAGTCATCCATATGATTGTGGGCATCGAAGGCAAAGAGGTAGATTGAATTTGCACTGACCCTCAGGTCTGCAGATTTCTGGTGCTCTGGCACTACCTCTTCCTGCACAAATGACAGATCTGTCCAGTTGAACATAGTACTTTTTCCTAGTGATGCTGGGCATAGCCTTATTATCCTCAGCATAGAGCTTTCTTTCCTTTTTGTTACTTGGTAAATCTTTTTTTGCTTCTCTAGAACAAGGTGCTTTGGAGCAATGTAGAGTATAGGATCATGTAATGGGCTCCTGTAAATTGAATTGTTTTTTAAATTTTATTTTTAGTTTTTTTATTGCTACTCTATAGAAATAAAATTGATTTTTGTAAATTAATCTTGTATTCTGCAACCATGCTGAACTCATGTATTAACTCATGTTCTAATAGTTATATAGTGGATTTCTTAGTATTTTCTATGTACAAGATCATGTCACATGCAGATAAGAGGTAGTTTTACATCTTCCTTTAATCCAGGCGCCTTTTCTTACATTATTGTCCTGGCTAGAACCTCCAGTACAACGTTGAACAGAAGTGGTGGGAGAAGATATAATTGTCTGGTTTCTGATCTTAGGTGGAAAACATTCAATCTTTTTGTCGTTAAGTGTGATGTAGCTATGGGTGTTTATGTCCTTTATCATGTTAAGGAAGTTCTATTCTTTGTTGAGTCTTCTGATTATGAAGCAGCATTGAATTTTGTCAGATACTTCTTTTGTGTCTGTTGAGATGGACATGTGGCTTTGACCAATTAATACAATATACCATTGATATGGTATATTGTATTAATTGGTTTTTGGATTTTATTTTTTAAATTTATTCATCTATTTTTTTGTTTTTAGATTTTAAACCAACCTTTCATTCCTGGGATAAATCCCACTTGTTCATGGCATATAATCTTATATTATGGATTTGATTTGATAGTATGTTATGAGGGTTTTTGTGTCAATATTCATAATAGATATTATTCTTTAGATTTCTCTTTTTGTGGTATCTGGTTTTAATATTAGGAAAATATTGGCCTCATAAATGAGTTGGGAAGTATTCTCGCCTCATTTTTTTGAGAAGAATTTGTGAAGTTAGTATTACTTCTTTAAATGTTAGGTGTAATTTACCAAGGAAGCCATTTGATTCTGGTCTTTTCCTTGTGAGAAGTGTTTTGGTTACTATTTAATCTCTTTACTTGTTATAGCTCTATTGAGATTTTCTTATTCTTCTTGAGTTAGTTTTGGTAATTGTGTCTTTCTAGGATTTATTGTGTCATTCAAGGTATACAGTTTGTTGGCATACAGTTGTTCATAGTATTGCCTTATAATCCTTTTTATTTCTGTAAGTGTAGTAGTAATTTACCCTCTTTCATTCTTGATATTAGTAATATGAGTCTTCTCACTTTTTTTCTCTGTCAGTCAAGCTAAAGATTTGTTGATCATTTTGAGGAACCAAGTTTTGGTTACACTTTATTGGTAAGTATGCTGAGTTGAGCTTTTTCAGAATTGGAGTGGCAAGTTGATCTTTGATGACTTATTTTTCTCAAATCTCAAGTGCTCTGGGACTTAGCAAAAATTCCTTGAGTCTGTATTGCTCCTTTCCTGGTTTTCTGGCCTGATGTATGTTTTTGTCCATCTTTATATAACCTTGGTCTTTTTCAGATGATTAGGATTAGAGTAACTTAGTCACTTTGTCCTTTTTTACTATCTTTTGTTTGTTTGAAGAGTTTTTGTGTAGTAGAAATATTCATACAGACAAAATAAGGCCTTAAGTTGTGGTTTTGAATTGAATTTGATCAAATGGTATACCCACAGTCTGTGCTGGGTATTTCCTTACCAGCTATTGCTGAAGGCAATTATATTCTTGTATCTTCTGCAGGGTTTATTATCACGAGTACTTTTTAAGGTCTACACTGTTGCAAATAAGAATGGAATGAGTTTAATTGACTCAAAATAGTAAGTGTTACTACTAACAGCTGTATATAACAGTGTCTGGGAAGATAGAAACAGGAAATCCTCTCTTCAAGGTAGAGAGACTTACAGACTTCTTAAGGTACAAAAATTTTTAAGGTCCCTTCCCTAGTAGGGGATATATTAATTCACAAGAGATACATTAATTCATTATATACAGTGGATGCTAGTGGATGCCTTAGAGCAGGTCTTAGGACTTACTATTTCTCTTTGAACTCTCATATGAAGGACTGAGTGGGTTCTTTGATGCCAGAGATAGATTTAGTGTTACAAGCTAGGGGCTAAAGTGGAGCTCCCAGCACTGGTGAAAAGAAATTGAAAAAAGCTTTCAATGCTACCTGGAGCTCTCTGTAGCCCATTAAAGAAGCTTCTGTCCCTAGGGAGGCTTCATGATCAACAAATGAACCAAACATCACATTGGCTTAGTGATTGAGTCTGAGATAACCCCTGTATTGCTATGGGGCAGGAAACCTGAAACTAGAACTGGTTAAGGAAGGATGAGCACAGAAGGAAGGAGAAAGATAATACTGTCTCAAAATGAGGCTGTACTTAAAAATTCTAAAGCAAATGCTAATAAGGCAGCTAAAAAACAGGTACTGGAATATAAATTTACTTCAAATAAAATTAAAATAATAGAGTTATCTGGAAACAACTTTAAAATATGTATCTTTAGTAAGTTAAATGAAATAATGATCTTCTTAAGAACAGAAAATTGTAGAGAAGAAACAGGCTAAAACAAAACAAATTTAGACTAGGTAGATATGAAAAAGAAAGATAAAAATGCTGGAAATGAAAAAAAGAATTATATAAAATTGTAAATCAAAATGAAATTCAGACTGGTCCCAGTTCAAGGGAAAATTAGGTAATTTGAAGAGAAGATTTAGTAATCCCTCTCAAAACACAGAGATTAAGAAAAAAAATATTTTTTGAGTAAGAAATATGGAGGATGGATTGAAAGCTTTCAGCGCCCATCTGATAGGAGTTTTTAGGTAGCTTCATGAATGTTTTAGAATCTTAAAAATTTGATCAATGTTAGTTGAACTGATGGCTGCAGTGAGGGACCACACAGGAGAGGTGAATTAAATTAGTAGATTTGGATTAGAATTTGAACAATTCGAAAGAGATTGAGTTGAGACAAAATGTTATTTAGAATGTTTGAGAACTGATGCTGGTGAGACTTTCACAGACATAGTAGAAGAGATTGACACAAGGACAAGTAGGGAGAAAAACTTAGGCTTTGAGGTAACTCAGTGGAAACCAATTATGATATCATTTGCTTTTCCGTGGGCTAGGGGCTGGAGTGTAAGTTGTTGTTTGGCAGCTTCTTTTGAAATATTTGGTCAATATTTCTATAATGGGAATTAGCTTTTGTATTTTTCTCTTAAAATTTCAAACATACCCATAATTAAGTGTGCAGTTTTAAGTTATTTTCTTGTGTGAGCAAAATTGACTTCATTTCAAAAATTAACTTTGGAAGCCTAAGAAGAATGAATTTGTATAGCCTTTAACTTAAAATAACATTCATTCAAAACATGGTCTTAGTACCCAGGAGAGATTTTCAGCAAGAGTGAAAAATTGGATAGGAGGATTCCTTAGGGCCAAACAGGCAACTGGTATATTTTAGTACACTATTAATACTAAATTTTAAGACTTAATATAAAGTCAAGTCTTGAATCTTACCCAAGGCGTACCAGTTATTAACATAATAACAGCAGACTTAAAAAATGTCCTATCTGTAAGATGGCCTATAATGTAAGACTAGATGAAGAGTTAGTGAAGGCTCTAGTTAGGATCCATAACTATAGTACTGAGATAAAAAAGTGTAGATGTTATTTTTGCAGACGTTTATTTTCTGATATGTTTTTAGTTATATATCACATAACATGCATTGACTGCTAAGTTAATGTTTCAAAAGATCTGTTTTTTAAAGTTTTTATTTTGAAATAATCATAGAGTCACAGCAAGTTACAAAATTTTTTTTAGGGAAGCCCTGTGTACCCTTACCCAGTTTCTCTCAAAGGTAGCATCTTATAAAACTATAATACACTATCAAAACAAGGAAATTGACATTGATAAACTGTGTGCACCACAGAGCTTATTCACATTTCACCAGTTTTACATGTACTCATTGCGTGTGTGTGTGTGGGGGGGGGGGATGGTTACATGCATTTGATCATGTATATATTTGTGTAACCTCCACAATCAAAAAAAGTGCATTTTAATATTTTGGTGTCTTGTGTATAGTTTCTGAAAGAAAATTGAATCAGAAGAGAATCAAAAGAACTAGTATAATAGAATTTATTCTTAAAACTTATAAATTCATTTCAAAAGTTTCTTATGTATACATTGGAGAAAACTATTCTTGTATATAAGTACAAATAAGTGATTAAAGTTTTGTGTATTTTATTCTCAGATTTCCATGCTATTTTTTTGAATGTATAAAAATGAGTGCCTCAATATTTATGCTATACTAAGACTTTGTGTTCTTTACCATGTATTGTTCTTAGCAGTAATCGTGTCTTGGATAAGCTTCATTGACTACAATACTGCCACTGCGCAAAGCCTGTATTATTATTATTATCGATGTAGACATACTAGATTGCCAGACATGCTGTGTGCTGTGGTTCCTGTTGTGTATGTCATTTATATGCCAGTGAGCAAGTTGTTTGAAGTTGGGCTTTGAGACCCTAAGCAGCTCAGCTCATCTCCATTCCTGCTCTTTCCCAGCAACTTATTATTTGGGGGGTGAAATGAAGGTGGTGGTGGTGGTGCAAGGCCATTATAGTGTGTGTGCATGTGGTTGCAACATGCCCTTATGATTTTTTTTTCATCATTTGTTTTATTTTTATACCTTTGCTTGTTACACTGAATGAGACAGCTACTAGCCGGGATGATAGCAGAGCCCGCCTTTCTCTCTGAATATACTATCTTTGCTTTGGATTCCTCCAAGCAACCTAAAACACAGACTGACAGTGTGGTGAGTCCTTCCACCGCTTTCTGCATTCCCTTTGTGGGGAAGCAAAGTAATTTGGTAATTCTAGAAGCAGATCTTATGTCGCTTGTCACTTACCATCTATCAAAGCATCTTTAATGCCCTGTTGCTAACCCTGCTCTAAAAAATCAAGAGTAAAATGCTAAATACTGATGGCTGGTGTGTTTTCTGGTAGCTTTTTAACAGCAACAAAATAACACCATTTTCATTAATGTAGTGAAGACTGCCTTCACTTGGTCTAAACTCTTTTAAGTTTTCTCCTAGGGGAATGTTTGCTCTTTGACTAAAAAAAGGTATGCATTACTAGAAATCTCTGTTCTATTTGTAGGTGGCCAAGAATTTTTTGAGCTGCAACTCACATTTTTAGGAAAAAATGCATTGTATGTAAATCCCTAGTTAAATAACTCAAAGTAGATAGATGGATTTTACTGTAATAAGTAATAGCATCTTATTCAAGGGAGTACCAGTTTTCTGTATTAAACAGCCGAAAGGAAAAAATCATCACATTATTTTTCAACTGACTGAATTCATACAATTTTGAATCTTGTATATAATTTCACTTTGGAAAATTGGTCTTTTTTTCCTAAAGTATCTAAGTACTTAATTTAACAAATTAAAACTTAGAAATGTTTGATTGTCCAATAAAGTTAACTTTGTGGTGATAGACTATACACTGAACTGGGATTGTGTTGTTTTTAAACAATGAGAATTGGTTTAACTTACTAAGAAGCTGGTGATGAAATTAGAACATTTCTGTATTCAGTCCATGCTGCCAGTAAAGACTTGGTCTGTATATGGCCAGTAGCAATCCTAAATTACATTCTAAACTTGGGTTTAGGAAAAAAAGCAGCTCTAGAGTTCTAGTGATGCCTTAGCTTGGCTCTCAAGAAAAGTGTTTCTTGATTCTGCGTTCCAGGAACACTTCACTATTTTCTAAACTGGTTTGAAAGGGACATAGGAGTCCTAGTTAAAGATAACATACCATTTACTTAAAAATATAAAATGATACTGCTTTACACTTCATGTAGTAGTAATAGAGACTTAGGAAGAGGAGCTTTTTGTAGGCCCACTTCTGTAAGTTTATATAAGTAATTTGTATTGAGTCCTGTCCTATTGTGAAAAATGCTAGTAATTTTTAAATGGAGGTTTTGGAACTATTATAAAGTAATTTAAGTAGACTAAAAATCTTCATTATATTATTTAAATTTAGTTTTGTTCAGATGAAAATGTATTTTTCCCACATGATAAAGAGAAACCATAACATAAACTATAGTAAAATAAAAATGTAATGTGAGGGCCCAAATCATTACAAGTTCACCAACTGTTGACTTTTCCTTATTTTCTTTTTTGAAAAATGCATCTTTTTACCCCAAATTCTAAAAATTTCTGTATCCCTCATGTTCAGCCATCAATAGTTGTTGAAAGATTGAACAAAACATAATAAAAGACAAATCTGGCAGGGAACCTGTGTGTGCTTTTAAATTAAATGTACTTTAAAGTTTTCCTGCTGTCTAAAAACTGCTTTCAGGAGAAAGTATTGGTGACTGTTGAATATTGACATATATTGAGCTTGAGCTAATTGTTTAGGCTTCTATATGAAAAGGTCTTCAGAAAGTCTCCTTACACTGGTGGAAGTAACTGCACATGGATTTAAACAAGCATTTACTGAGCCTCTGCTACAGTCATCAAAATATTAGGTCCTGGGGAGCAAGATGAAAATGCAAGGTTTCTGCCCTCCCAGAGTTTGTAAGTTAACATGGAGACAAAAATATCAGCATATATTTACAGTAAAAGGAATTAAGGCTTCATAGAAGAAAATACAGGTATAGGAAATGTGCTATCCCTTTAGGCAAGTCATAAGAAGCTTCACAAAAGAAGAGGCATTTGAAAGTTGAAAGATGAGCAAGAATTTGTTGGGCAGAAATGGAGAAGTCATTACAAGTAATGACAAAATCTGTAATCTAGAGATTCCTGATTTAAATTTACAGGGTAACATAGACCAATACTTCCCTTAACTGTCCTGCATCTATTTGGCATAACATATAAATTGAGATATATATACAAGGAGAGAAAGTTTTTAAATGTTATGTTGTATTTGATTAGGTGATATTTCAAATTGAGGATAGCTTTTTGTACAGACTACAGTCATGTGTGAAGTAATTTATTAGAATATGAACTCTTTCCACTCTTCCTCTTAACCTAAATGTTTTATAGAGCCCTTTCTTTTCTCCATAATTTAATGATTACTTTTCAGTATACTGACTAGTTGAGGTACTCTATAAAATGTTTTTTTATTTTATAGTGTGTAGTATATTTTTAGGGTTGGAAAACGTTATTTATGGTGTTACACAAATACATGCCATGTATACAACTTCTAATTCTTTAAAATGGCAGAGAACAGGAAGATAAAAGTTATTTCCTGTGTTCCCCCAACCTTTCTCCCCTATGTTAAGTTTAAGGAAATTTCTTGGACTGATAAAATTTGATAATTTTTATATTGGAGGGAGAATGTATTTAAATTTTTATTAGGGAAAAATTCAAATGCATTACAAAAGTGGAAATAGTAATAATAGTAAAAATAAGAGTTCTCCCCTCTCCCCCAATATCCATTAGAGTGTCAACAATGAATAACTCATGGCCGTCTTATCACCATCCCTTTACACTTCTTTAACCATACCACCACCCTCCCCTTACATGCAGCTGCCTCCACCCCCAACCCCTATTGCATTATTTGAAGCAAAATTTCAGAAATTTTATTTAAATATTTTGGTATATATTTCTGAAAGATAAATATATAATCACAATACATTTACCATACCTAAAAATTAATAATTTCTTAGTATCATATACCTAATGAAAGTTCAAAAATTTGAGAACACTTTTTTGCAAAGTTGAGCGCCTTCCCACTTTCTTTTTTTTTTTAGAATAATTAAGGTCAGGTATATGACTTTTTTTGTTCAGCTATAGAGCTGTAGGGGAAATGTACTATTTAAAGACCAAGTTATTGAAACATAGTGACTAGTAGTTGGTCTAAGGCTTTTGTTTAAAATATGGAAGTTATTTTATTGTGAGCTACTTCTGAAGCTCTAATTTTAGTTAAGATGCTTAGTGTATTAGGTATGCATTATAGAATTTTACATCTCATATAAGCTCATCCATTATCACAGAACCTAGACCAGTTTGATGTAATCATTAGAATGTTGCTTAACTTGGAGCATTTACCATGCCAACAGAACAAAACAAAAAACTTTCACTTGTGGATGAAGATACTTTTAATTCTAAGTTCTTCTGAAAGTTGTCATAACAATGTCATTTATACTGCTGGTTTCAAATGAATAAAGCATTTCTGTTTTTACCAAGATACTTTTATAGTTTAGCCCGAATAACTTTATTATATTGTAGGGAATAGCTAACGTTACTTATTTTTCTGGATAGTTTTCTGTCTGAATGAGTTTTGCTAATTGAATCTCTGATATTAATTTTGTTGTGGTGGGAGAAATCTGGGGACATTATAGTAGGGAGAGGTATGTGATTAGCCTGAAATAAACTTTGCTGCATACTAATCTTTGCTATTTAGTTACATATATTACAGCAAAATAAATTTTCTAAAATACTTACCAGACTTGTTTTGCCTTGCATGTAAACATTCTAATAAATGAACAATTACTAATTTTGTTTAATAGATAAATGTACCTCAGGTCTTGGTACTTGACCTTTGTTCCTAACAGTTTTATAACTAGTCTTTTGTTCCTTTTCTTCATGATGTTTCTTTCTTTTTCTTAGAATGCATCTATACAAGCTACGAAGTCTCCCGACAGTGTTAATGGAAGTGAACCAGTGACTCCTCAGGTATGTTATTTAATTTTAAAAGAAGCAAGTCATTTAGTGTTGGTCAATCTATATTATTAGCATTTGACTTTACACTGAAACTGATGTCCAAACATTTGGTACAATATGCATGGCACATCCAGTTTTGTTGGTGTTTTCTTGGTAAAGTTTTAAATGAAAGTGGTTTTTATATATACATCAGTCATGTAAGATTCCATGATTATTCATTTAAAGAATTATTGGCAGTGAAGAGAAAACTTTTGGAAAACGAGGAATCTGATTTTATAGTGTAAAAAAATAGAAGTCATATTAAAGGACATATTGAGTGTGAGTTACATAAATTGGAAGAGGGATATAAAGGAAATGGGGTTTCTTTTAAAGTTTGCTTTGAAATGCACTAAAGCAAAGTATTTTACTACTAGAGAATTTAGGTTATCTTTGATTTTAAAATTATTTGGAGATTGGGGTTAAGTGACATTCTTTTGACTCCTTCCGAAAAAGGAAAAAATTCATTAAAAATACTGTAATGATAGCAATGACTGAAATGAACGTTTGTTTACTTTGGCCTTAGTGATGATTATTCTCATTAACCTGGTTTTCTCAGTGGTCTCTAATTTGTGGCAATACCATTTCTAATTCTGTGAACCTGGAGCATGAATATAGATAGCTAATGAGCTAAGTGATTTATGAACTAAATTATGTAAACTGAACACTCTAAAGTATTGTCTAGCATATATATAAATTACAGCTCCCCAAACTCCATGCAAAGATGACCTATGAGCTGAGATCCATATTTCTTTCAGGGAGGTCCATCAATCTCTAGTCATAGTCTGGGTCCCTGGGCCTGTTGACTCTGGCTTTGAGCAGCATCCCCAATTAATTCCAAGTCCTCTACAAATACGTCATTTTCTATAAATGCCATGAGGTAAGCGTAAAATACTGAGAAGCACTAGTGTAAATGGTACTGGACAAATCCAGTGATCTTTAAGGAATATTGTTAAAGATTGTTATTTAGAATGCTTATTTTCTTCTTTTATAGAAAAACCCAAAAAGACTAAATACAGTTAAGAATACAAAAACTAGTATGAACAATAGCCAGCCTTATTACAAATTCAGGAGAGATTTAAGTTTTAATTAAGGTGAATAATGAACATGGGTGATATTCAGGAAATCAGCTCACTAAAGGCTTTGAACTTTCTCTTTTTTTAAAAAAAGCAACAGATATTTTTATAAAAAATAAGGTGGTATTTACTGAGTGTTTATTCTATATCAGGTATTGTTTAGTATTTTATATATATTATCTCATTTAATTCTCATAGTTAGATGGCTTCACTCAGAATCTGTTTACTTTTAAACAAATTTCCGACAAATTGGTTGCTGATGGTTAGCAAATTAGAGACTGTGTATACATGGGGAGGGAGGGTAGAGTGTTTACTATGGTTGGGCATCTTGACAGCAGCAAGAAATCAGAATTGGCAGCAAGGGAGAAGAGATGGTAAAAAGCAAGTTCGGAAGTTCGTAAAGCATAGCTGCTTATTGGCCCCCTTATTACTGGGTAGAACATCCTGTGTAAGTCGATAGTTTTGCGCACAATATATGATTGTGGCAGGGACATCATTAAAAAAGCTTACTTACCATCCTTATTTAAGAAGGCAGAAAAGTATATATCTATTTTAGAAAGTTTTCTGTTAAATACAGTTACTTTTAAATTGCTTAATGCAGTTCATAATAATTCAGCTAATCAAAGCAATTCTTCATCTCTAAAAGAATGGAGAGAGCTAACCTTTTACTTCAAACATACTTGAAAACTCAGATATTTGAAAATAATATGTGCCACAACATAGTAGAGAAAAATGTTTTTCAAAGCAGTAGGCAATATTTGAGCATTTATCTTTATCGGAGAAGCTGTAAATAGTTTTATTGAATCATAATGTTAGTATTTTAGCAACTTAGGAGGAATCTGTGATCTCCTATTACTCTTTTTGTATAGATGAGTATCAGACATGAAATCTTAAATTATTTGCCCAAGGACCAGTGGCCAGTTGCTGATAGTGTTGTGAGTTACCATAGACACAAATCGTCACTCTATCTGGTAGTTTTTTTGCTATGTGTGGCTTCATTTGAATTTATATGCTATTAAAGCAAAACAAGGACTAAATTTATTAAATTCAATAGAGCAAAACAGGGATTTTACATGTTATTTTTTTTTAATTATGGGGAAAATTCTAGTTTTGAAAATCATTTGATGAATTTTTAAATTTAAATTGTATTAAAGTTGAATTTTGAACTTTTGTTGCTTTTTGAATACTGCTTTTTTCTTTTACTTTCAGCAGTTTATTATGAAAATTTTCTAACATATAGAAAATTTGAAACTTCAGAGTGAACAGCTGTATACCTACCACCTAGATTCTGTCATTGATACTTTATTATATTTGCTTAATCACAAATCTGTTCATCTATACATTCCTCTATTTGTTTCTAAATTCTTTTTTAAGAGGTGGAATTCTTTTAATTTATTCATTAAATTTAAGTAGAGTTGGTATATAGTATTTTGTTAGTTTCAGGTATGGAATATAGTGATTCCACATTTATATACTTACAATGCGATCACCACACTAAGTCTAGTAATCATCTGTCACTGTGAAAATTGATCACAATATTATCTTTTTTAGCAAAAGAAAATAACCAAATTTAAAACATACTTATGTGTGGAGCCCCACATACACGAGAGAGAGAGACCCCACATGCACAAGATGGTCAGAGATAGAAAGGGAACAAAGGTATATGAGACATCCTGAGCTAGGGATTAGGTAAGGTGCTTTGGGGGCTTCAAGGGGTCATTGCAGGATGATAGGAAAAGCTGATGCTTACTTGGTAAATGAAAGTTTGTCCCGTCCTATCTGGATTGGTCATAAGGGATGATAATTGCTTATTATGGGCAAAGCCCCTAATTCAAGTTCTAGGAAGTTCAAGGAAGGGCAGAAATTTCTCTTGAGCCTGTGGCTGAAGTTGCCTTTAGCTCAAAACAACCTGCATACCACAGAGGCACATCTTAGGATGACTCATTTTGAGCATCCATAGTTCCCTTCTCTGAAAGTTCCCTGGAAGTTTTACATTTCAAAAGTTGGGTTGGTGGATTGTTCTATAGGTCATTAAATCAGTCTCAGCCTTGAGTTCAGTTCAGTTCAGTTGAACAGTTGTATACAGTATTATTGACTATGTTTCCTGTCACCGTTTTTATCCATCTCCTTAACTCCTCCCCCCTTCAGACTGATGACAGTTTGATAGGGGCAGATGTGTAGGTAAGAGGTTTGAGGCAGGGGAATTGAAGGCTGCTGTAGATATCCAGCTGGTAGAGGATAAAGGTCTGAATAAATAAGAACACTGTTTGGGAAATAAAAAGGAGGGATTGAAAACAAGATAAAATGGAGGAGACAGGAAGGAGTTAAAAGTAACTTTTATGGGTTCATTTATTTTTACTTATACATTTCTCCTCTTTAAACCTCATTAGTTTTTTTAAAAAAGTGAATTATAAATCAGTAAATATCTTTGGTACTAAAAACCTGGCAACAGTTGGTACCAGTGGGAGTTTAGTTTTTACACTCCCAGAGTGTTTGGAGGTAAACAGTCACTAAGGACCCTTCTCCCTTTAGCTTCTTGTCACAAGTTGGCTTCCAGGAATTGCATCTCCATTCTAGACAGGAAGGAAAACTGAAGACAAAAACGAAAGGCATATTCCTTTTTTTATCAGGAACATAATCTCTCTCCTAGAAGAGTCCATTCTGTATATTTCCACTCATAGTATAGAGCACATATTGGCTGAATTGTACCTGGCCCACCCCTAGTTGAAACAGTCTAAGAAAAGCTAATTAAAAAACTCTTTAATTGAAATCCGAATATAATACATATATAGAGAAAAGAATGATATAGTTTTTATATAGTTTCTGAATTTTCGCAAACCAAATACGTTTTTATAACCAGCACCCAAAATCAAGAAATTGCCAGTACCCCAGAATCCCTGTACTCCCTTCCACTCCCTCCTCTCACCTTTAAGGGTAATGACTATCCTGACTTCTAACACTATAGGTTAATTTTGCCTATTTTCAAAATTTATGTAAATGAAATCAAACGAAGGTACTCTTTTGTGTCTGGCTTCTTTAGCTCAGTAGTTTGTGAAATTCCTTATATTCTCAATGGGGTTTTAAATCATTCTTTTTCATTGGCGAATAGACTTTAGTTTATCCACTATTGATATGCGTCAACAGTAGTTTTAAGTTCAGGACTATTTTGAATAATGCTGCAATTAACTTTCTAGTTTGTATCTTTTGTTGAACATATTTACACATTTGTATTGGGTATATACTTATAGTGAAATTGCTGTTTCACAGAGTGTACGTGTGTTTATTAGTAAATACTAAAGAATAGTTTTCCAAAGTGGATTGCTCACATCTTCACCAATACTTGGTATTTTCTGTAGCTGTAATTTTAGTCATTCTGGTGGATGACCAGTAGTATCTCATTATGGCTTTAATTTGTATTTGGGAAGGTGAGTGTTTTTCCTGGGTATATTGTTACTCTGAATAAAACGGGTCTGGTGGAAAGGCAGAAGTGAAGATTGGCTATTAGGTAATAGCCAGTATTTATTATTTACCTTAAGCCAGTCATAGTTCTAAGTACTTCAGCATGTATTACTTTATTGCTCCTCACAACCACCCTATGAGTTGAGTACTGTTGTTTTCTCCATTTTACAAATGAAGAAACAGAGACACAGAGAGGTTAAGTAACTTGCCCAACATCAAATTGCCAGTAAAAAAAGTAGAACTAAGACTTGAGCCTAAGAAGTCTTGCTTTTAACTTGTGCTCTTGACTACTACATCATATAACCAGAAGAATCTGCCAAATAAGCTTGTGTATGACATTCTTATTAGTAAGTTTGTCTTTTGTTTTAACTTCTTTCTCAATGATAATTATTAACATTTATTGAATATTTGCTATATTTTAAGCATTTGGTATGTATTAACTTATTCGGTCCTTGTGATACCCATATGAGTATGATTATCAATATTATAATTTTTATTACCCCCATTTTATAGAAGGGGAAACAAAACTAGTGAGGATAAGTAACATAGTGGTGAAGACTGGATTTGAACTTAAGCGGCCTTACTGGACAGCCCATGGGCTGAATCACTATACTCAAACATGTTACTCCCAACCATAGTAGATGTGGCAGGTACTAACTTTGTCAGCTTCTGCAAATACACGTCTTTGATATTGTTCATTAGCTTTTTACTGACCCTTAAATAACATCTACTTCTAGTTTATTCAAACTTGCTTCACTTGTTTGACCTAGGGCGATATACAAGATTAGAAGAACTGAAAAGTGCTTTTTGCTTGGGTCAGGAGTAGCTGGTAATGGAATATCACTAAAGCAGTTCTTAAAGTTTTTGGAGGTGAAGGTCCTCCTTCCCTTTAAGACCTTCTTCATCTCACCAATATAAAGGTAAACCTTGCACATTATAAAAAAACTAGGAAGTACAAGAAAGTATAAAAATAAAAATCACCTAAAATCTCACCATTCAGAACCACTCATTGTTAACTTTCTGTGTTTGTCTTTAATGACCTGATTCTAAGGGTGTTAATGTAAACATACATATAAATTAATAAGTTTGTGTAATTACTTTAAATCAAAATGAGTTAACAACGTACATACTGTTTATAACCTAAGTTTTTCCATTTAATAGTTCCTCTTGAACCTTCCATATATTGTAATTTATATAATGTATCATCCAGTGGTGAACATTTGGGTTGTTTCCAGTTTTTATTGTTATAAACAACATATACAAATCTGTGTGCCTATGAAAGGGTGGGGCACATTATCCCTTCTACTCCCACCTTGCCAAATACTCTTATTAATCTCTAAAATCCATTGGTAAAGTATTCCTGGTTTGGTTTTTACATTGTATACTAAAGAGAATTTTTATGTTTTCCTGTAATCTTTGCCTACGTATGACTTCGGTCTCCCCTGAGCATTTCATTCTTGGCATTGTTGAGATTTTGTAGTGACCTTGCTGCACTAATGAGAGTGGATTTCTAGGAAACACCCCCTGTTTAATCCTGACTTCTGTCACCTAAACAAAATAATGACATTCACAAGTTTGTTGAATTATGTTATATTGCTTTTCATTGTTTTTATTCAAATTAATGTGTTATTATTCAAATTAAGAGAATAGCTCTTGCTTATCACTGTTTCTAACATCAGACTTACTGATTTGTGCAGAGGAACTCTGGCTCAGACTTTTCAACTGCCCTTCATGATTTTTAATGCTTATTTCTGTTCCCAGTAGGCAGAATGGTAAGTAGAACAGAGTTGGATGTCACAAGCCAACTCTGGCCAGCATTCTCTTTATTGAACAAAATACACTCGCTACACATTACTGTCCCCCTGCCCTCCTCATACCCCTCTTTTGTTGAAAAGAATGATCAGAAGTCAATGCTTCCATAAAGATTCCAGATAAAGTGTACTTGATTTCAGCCACAAATCAAGTATATACCCCATTTTAGACACTAGCTGTGTACCAGTGATATAGACGGTCACTGCCTCAAAAAATCTTACTGTTTAGTGGACAGATCCTCACAGCACACCTGTCAGGTCAGCTGGGAAAGTATGACTTCTTTCTTTTTTATAGTTATGAAACTGAAAAGAAGTGACTTAGTGGAGGTCATTCCACTGCTCGGTGACAGACCTGGGACCACACCCCAGTCCTCTGATTCCAGGTCCAGCACTTTTTTCAGAAATAACCAGGTCTCTCTTGTTGGAATATTAGTTGAATTTGTTAGAGCTTTTAATAGATTATTAGTGGTGATAGGGAATAATAGAAGTCTAAACGTGTATTTTAACCCACATGTTCTGTTTGATTTCAGTCACAGTCAGGTGATACGCAGTCCTTTGCACAGAAGCTCCAGCTCCGGGTGCCTTCCTTGGAGTCTTTGTTTCGAAGTCCAATAAAGGAATCTCTATTCCGATCTTCTTCTAAAGAGTCTTTGGTACGAACGTCTTCCAGAGAGTCCCTGACTACACTTGACCTAGACGTTTCTTCTGCCACCTTTGATCCACCGTCTGATATGGAGAGCGAGGCCGAAGACTCACTAGGGAATTTAGACAGCCTCAACAAAGAACAGTTGGTTCAGTGGCTGCGAAGAATGGAACGAAGGTTGAATAACTACAAAGGAAAATATTCTGAGGTAGGAGCAATGGCATTTCTGCCTGAATGAAAATTTCTTTTTCTGGTTCTCTAATTCATATTACTACACGGCTTTTACTCGTGTGGGTGGCCAAGCTGTCGATTCTCTTAACCAGATATGCTGGTAACTAATGCTGGGTAATCTGTGGCAATATCTGGTTAAAGACTTCAAGTGGTACAGAGGCCCTTTGGTGAGACTCTTAGTAAAATTTTGGAGATTGTTGTATGTAACCTTCTGGTTGTCGTATTCTGTGCCGCTCTGCTTGGTCAACCAGTGCAGAACTCGTCATCTTTCCTTCTTACATATCCACCCCATCATGCTTTAAGTGCTGTGGTTCCATCGTGACCTCTTGTGCCAAACAGATTCCCATAGTTACTGACCCCAGTTATATTTTAAATAGTCTGATTTTCTGGCACATTATTGTACTTACATTTGAACTTTACCTCAAGGGGTCTTTTAAGTGCTGATCCCCTAGGGGATGATGCTCTCTGTTTGGTCTAAGAGAGGAAGGAAGTGTAGTGGGCTCCTTCTCTCTTTTTAGTTCTTCAGGAACATAGCACCTACCCTTCGGGCTGAATTGTATTGATTTCCCTCACCATCCTGTGCAGTTAAAATAATTCTTCCTAAGGAAAATCTTTCTGGAGCAAGTTGCCAGTGGCATTTTTTTTTAAACAATGCCTAACTTTGTATTGTCTTAACAGTTTGTAAATCAGCATTGTAGTAAATTTTAATTAATGAATAATAAATTCAAGGTTAGCCTATAAAGTTAGTCAAAACTTCTGTTTCCATTTATAGCTACAGTATGAGTAGTTTACCCTGCAGTTAAAAAGAACAAAAAACCCCTAGATGAAATATATAGAATATCTTTTTAAAACTATAAAGTATCGACAAAATAGGAAGGTAGGCTAAAATCTATTGGCTGGCTGGAACTCAGAGATGTAAACAGTGCATTAGAGTCATGTATCTCATGAGGCACTATGGAATCTGGCAGACTTTTCCTTTAAAATTTATTTAATTTTTAATTTTTTATTTCTATCAAAGTAAATAATGGTCCTGATTTTTGTCTGTTAAGACTTGTTATTTTCACTAACCCATGGCTTTTAAGTTTAAAGCTGGGGCAACAGTATAATTAGTATCTAAGTGTGCAAGACACTATACATTTTGTATTTATGGTGCCATTTAATTTTGCATCATCTCTGTGAAGTTGATCCTAATAATTTAATTAGCTCTGTTTTGTGGACTAGGGATTAGAGATTCATAGGCTTAATCATAGAGATTAGGTAACTTGACTAAAGTTACATAGGTAGCAATTGGCAGAGTCTGGATTTGATTCTAGATCTTCTTGGTTGTTTCTTCTCTTCTGTGCTACCTTAGGTAGAGTTATGCAGCTAATTAGGGATTAAAGAACTCGTCTTTCTTTACAATTTCTCACCTGTCCGGTTTTAAGGTAATAGAATGGGTTTTAGGCAGAATTTTGTCTTATATTTTTAATCTCTGTTGCCAACTCACCTTCCAGTGCTGCCTGCCTCTTTACTCAAGATATCAGTAGAGGCATTTGGGTGGCACACAGCAGCCTTTCAAGGAAGATGGCAAGGCTCAGAATAGGGGAGTGCTTCCTCCTAAAGCTGCAGCCCGTCTCTTCAGACACCACTAGCACTTCTCAAATAGGGGCCAGATAATTCACAGGAGCGATGTGCTGAGTGATGCTATATCATTTACAGGTTTTAAAAGATTTGCTAATTCATAATTTCATCAAGTTATGTTAGAATGTTAAAATATCCTATTTAAATTAAGCCATCAAACATTTCCCTAGGACCTAAATTACCAGTTTTTATCTGTTGGTTGTGAGTTCTTTTCCTCGGATTTTTACACAGCCAGTTACAGATCCTATAACCAGAAGGAACTTTTAGAGAGCAGTTACATGGTCTCTTATACCCCAAGCAAAAAGTCACCTTGAGAGTTTGTTAAATCACACATGCTGTCTTTCTCTTCTCCCTCCCCCAATTCGCCTTTCAGTCAGTTGGGGTGGGGCCCACAGATTTCTGTTTCTAGTGAGCTCCCTCCTAGGTGGTGCTGTTGCTAATGGTACTGGTCTGTGACTAAAGGTTGAGTAATCTGTTTTTAGGCAAGTTAGCTCTAATCCCCACTTGTGAACGAGGTACTGAGATTTAAATAGGCGTGTGCCTTAAGGTAAAGTCAAATAGAGAGTTAGTATATAGGGTCAAGTTCTCCTTTTATTTTTTAGAAATATAGTTCCTGTGTTATTTAGTTTTGTCTGTATGTACATCTCATTAGGTTGAATTGTCTATGAAAGGATTTTTTTGATTTATTTTTTGACTTTTATGACAAGATGTTTTAGCAAAGTTTAGAATAATTGCATTTATCTAGGAATGACTAATGTTATTGGTGACTTTTTCTTCATTTTTAGCTTGTTACAGCTTATCAGATGCTTCAGAGAGAGAAAAAAAAGCTCCAAGTAAGTGACTTGTTGGCTGTGATACTGATTCATACATAATTTTAAAATTAAGATCTTATAGTAATAAAGCTCTAATCCTCTCTTATAATAATTTTCCATATAATCAAAGTATTTAACCTTCTTTATCATTATTGGGGATTTGATAAAGATAGTAAATGAGAAATCCCAGAGATTTTACCTCTGGTAGGGTTGGGCTTCCTTAAGTTTTGGTTCCCTGCAGCATTTGAGAGGTTTAGATTTAAGGCACATTTGCTTTTTCTAAGCATGTTTCCTAGTGTCTTAGTCTGCGGGCTGCATCTCTGTTTCAGTGGTAAGAGACAAAACTTTCAAAGCTTTTTCTTCTATTTTTTAAATACCTGCAGACATCTGTTTTTTATTATTATATCAGAGTCCAAACCCAAGTAGCCTCTTTTTTATTTCCTGAGGCTGCTGCTTGGAAAGCTCTCCAGTGTGGAGAGGAAGCTATTGTAGCTCTTCTAGGTGACCTCCCCCCGACCCTAGTGCGTCATCCTGTTCATGGTCAGAAATTTTCCACCGGGTATCACACATCAGAGCTAAGGCGAATTATCTGGTCCAGTTCAAATGGTACTCTCATTTTGCTGTGCTACTTACAAATTATAGTCTTATTTTTTTACAGTAGAAGTTATTTAAAATAGTTTAGCATTTTGAGCCATTTAAAACACTAACCAAAAGGTAGTTACATAACCAAGTTATTTGTAAATGAGTTTTGGTAAAATTAGTTAATTTCTCCATGTACATTATTTTGAAATATTCAATCTGCCATAAATATTAATCTGTCAAGTATAACACACATTTTCTGGCTTTGGTATAGTTCAGAATGCCACCACCAGTTATTTATTGCTGATTCAGTGTTCTAATTGTCCATAACAAATGTGAAAGTTAGATTATTACAGTTTTTAGGTTTTTTTTGGTGTTTTCTTTAACACGAATTCTATGAAATGAATTCTGATTTAATCCATTGTATTATTAATATTCTATAAGTTCATTCTCAAAAGGTCATCTTATTCCTAAGTTCTGTGAGTACCTTGTGTTTCTATGAATTGACTGCAGATATTTATTTCTAGGTATATGCGTTCCTACCACTAAGTGGCACTAGACAATTGTGGTTGCATATTCCCTAATATAAAGGATGTTGGATAAAGTTCAGTGATTTATGCTCTTTTCTACATGTGTGTGTACATGCCCATATCCGCATGCCTAGAAATCTCTTTATTTAATAGACAAACATTCTTTTAATAAATCCAGTGAAATTAAAATTGTAAGTACTGCTAACCCTAATAACAGTGCCATTCATATCAGCTAACATTTATTCAGCTCTAACTGTGAGCCAGACATTTTGGTATATTTAGTCCTTAAACCTTTCCTGTGAGGAAACAGAGGAAGAGTGACTTGTTCATTGTTGCACAGCTTCTAAAGGGTAGGGAGGAGAACCAGGATCCACTTCCTGGAAGTTAGATTGCAGAGCGTGTACTTCTAAATAATGCACTGCAGTTTTTCATCGTTCTCAGTGTTGCATCTTTCTGCATTTAAAAATTTATATATGATACTAAAAGAAAATCTGTGTTTATGGCTTTAGGAAAGAAAAAGCCTTTGATATTTGTTTCATTCACTTATAAGGCCCCACAAATAGAGCTAAGTCACACTCTCCTGGGTCATAAGCAGATTTTGCCTACCTGTATCTCTTGATTTTATTGTTAGTCCACACAGACCTATGAAGCTTTAGATCACTCCATTTCTTTACCTCTCTGTATTTATAGTGTACAAAAATGTACAGTTACTTCATTTGCATAGACCGTAACTTTTTAGGTTTAATTTCCTCACTAGTGAAAAGCATCCATCCCTATTTTATCCCCTCCTCAGGAAATGATTAATCATTTCATCTTTCAATATTACTCTTTTAGCTTCTTGATTTTTATGTAGGACTATTAATTTAGCAATCTATAGCTCTCTTTGCAGTTTTCTCTTGGAAATTTTTTTAATATAGTAAAGGACTATTTTGTTTTTAAGTCACAAAAACCTTTAGAGCAGACTGGTAATCGACTTGGTTCCACACATAATAGACTACAGTGAAATAAATTGCATTTAGAATTTGATTGAGCTTAAAAAATTTATTTTTAAAATTAACATACAGTAGAATTGACTTTTGTCTGTTTTGTATGTGATATGTGTAACTACTACCACAGCCAGGATGCAGAACAGTTCATCATGATTTAATGTTAGGCAGATTTTCAACACGGTTATATCTTTCACATTTCAGTCCTCAGGTTATTTTTGGATAAACGGTTGTAATACTATAGAAATAATTATTTTTTACTTGCTTTGTATTACTATGTCATGCAGTTATTTAAATCAGCATTTTTTTCCTTTTATTTAAAGGGTATTTTAAGTCAGAGTCAGGATAAAGCACTTCGGAGAGTTGCGGAATTAAGAGAGGTAAGTTGTAGTGATTAGTATGTTGAAAATAGTAATTAAATCTCTCAGACTTATCAGAACAATTGTATTTGTTGGGATAGTTTCATATGCACGTTGTTAGTTATTATAATAGCTAACCAGCCCCACCTACAATACCTGGGATCAATTCCTACAATTTTTATTTCTGTGGTTTTTCTAAGGTATATTTCATTAATGGAATTAGTGAAATAAGATTGTCTTATTTAGCAGTAGACTATCATTTGCCTGCATAAACAGTCAGTAGTAACATCTAAGGCTATCTATCCTTTGTGTAATTTAAATGACAGAACCAGCATTCTTAGGCATTCCTTTCTATATCAGAAAAGAGAAAAGGCCTGCTTTGCTAGCAGGCCCCAGCCAAGCTCTTCTATTCATTTGTGGGCATGGAGGGACTTAGAAAACTATGAGAGAGAATTGGCTAAAAGGCATACCCTGCCAAGATCTGTGGTAAGAAGTAGGTGTGCTAACCCTTCACAGAAGGCTCTTTGAATAATCGATGCTGCCAATCAGATTTGCAACTCTGCCTCCCTTTTCTGGGAGCTAGTGAAGGGGTTGAAGTGACAGGTAATACAGAAACTAATGGATATAGTATCATACAAATCCATAACTTTATTAAGAAACTTTATCTTCTTTTTTTAGGAAATACATATTAAAGCCACAGATTGACATGTTTTAGTACTAGCTAAGCTATATTTTTCAACTATAACCAGTTACATAACCTGGTTCCAGTTACTTAAGGAAAAATTTATCCCGTAATTAATATGTAAATACTAAGTAGGTAAGTGACAGTTTTGAGTACTTTTTATTTTGTTCACGAAGAGAAAAATGTCCTTCAACTAAATAATATAACCCATAAAGTCATGATTGCCACTTAATTAAATATTTAAAGTGATATAAGACATAACATGTTTCTTTGGGATTAAAGTCTGAATAGAAGCTTTGCAAAGTTTCATTAGTACTTTCTCGATTTAGATAGGCCAAATTGAGTATAATTATTTTGCTATACTAAGAAATTCAGAAAGTATTTTTTGGTATTTTATTTTTTCCCCATGTGGTTATGAATATATGCATGAATACAATCCAACATCTTTCCTAGTATTTTCTGGAGGACAGACAAAACAGAACATTTGTTCTGTATCAGCAAATATTATGTCTTATGTCAATATCTAGTGTATTATTTATTTTTTAAAGAATCAGATAAAGAAGCAAAAGATAAAGTATTACCAGTAGATACTCTGTAATGTTTTTTTTTTTTTTTGCCTGTTTTTGACTCTTATAACATGAACAGATATTAAACAGGAATATCATGCTATGAGAAAGTAGTAATTATGCTATGTAATTTATGAGCTCATCTAAGTAGATGGGACTCTCTTATTCCCTTTTAAGGCCAGTTAAATGGGGAATAAATGAAGACATTGTCTTAGATGTTTCCTTCTTTCTCTGTCCTGCTCTCTGTGGATAGTGTGTACTTTTCCAGGCTCACCCAGATGCAATTCATTATAAGCAGTTGCTGTTCTTAAAGCTGAGTTTTAGGGAGGGAGGGTTCATTTTTGCAGCTTGAAATCAGCTCTTAACATAATGGATAACATTGGGCTGAGATAAAAAAATAGCGCAACAGTTAAAGGTATTTGATACATTCTACTCATCAGAACTTCTCTCTAAGGAAATAATCAGAAAGACCTTGTAAAATTTATGCATAAACAAGTTAACCCTAGATTTGCCAAAATTTAGAAACCATCTAATTGGTCAACAATAGAATTATTGAATTAGTTGTCATACTTAATAATATTATAGAGCCATTTGTTAATTTACTAAAAAGTTCAATTATATTACATTTCAGTCTTTAATTCTCATGACTCGAACAGGGATTAGTTTAATCAGTTAACTGAAGGGAGCATTATTGACTATATTCAGTGACAAATAAACTAGGTTGAAAATTTTTTTTAACAATTACTGATTTAAATCTAATCTGGAAATATATTTATTTAGATTTCTGAAAGAGTTACTTTTCTCTCATAGGCTTACATTTTAACAAAATGGTTTGGGTGATGGAGGTTAATATATAAACCGTCAGATAATAGTAAACATTGAACAAATTTTTTTCATCGCGAAGTGGCTTACATGCAGATTTTCCCCCTAGTAAGAATATGAATTTTAAGATTGGATTTAGAATCAGTAGTTGGCATCTGTTGTTGTTGTTATTTTGGAAAGGATTTAGACAAGTTGTTAGAATGTGTAAGAAAAACATTCAGAACCTGAGAACCATAATGTAAATTGAAGCATATTTGTGGACTGTTAGGGATGCTGTGTAAGAGAGTCTAGTATGTAGGATGTAGAAAATTGAAGAGATGAATTTTAAAGAAAGTAAAGGACTGCATTGCTTTAAGGAGATGTGCAGAGGTTCCAGACTAAAGAACTGGCCTGTGCAAAGTCATGGAGGACAGTGCCTTTCAGATTGTTGGATTTCGTGGACTGAAAAATTAATTCCAGGTCCTTTCAGAAATGAGAGAAAGAATTGTAATAGGGCTGCTTTTTTTTTTTTTTTCAAATATATACATCAAGAATAAGGAATCAGATTCTTCTATTATTATTTTATGAAAGGAGGATTTTTTTAAATAACAAAAAAATTAGGAAGTACATATACTCAGAAAAGAAGTATAGCTGTTTAAATGAAAGATTTATATCTAAGCTAAAAACTTTTTACATTTTCCTCTGTTTCTTCCACCATGGATGGATGAAAACTTTATTCTGGATATGTTCTCATTCAAAAACCAGACTACTGCTGTGGGGGGAAGTTAAGACTGGAGTTTTTAGTGAAAGAGTAAATAATGTGCTGGAGATCTTGGGCAGTGTGGGTGTGGTGGAGAAAAAGGACAGTGAGTGCCAGACAGTTAATGCCTCAGTGTTCTGAGAATTAGTAAATTTGAAACAATATAAGAAGAGGGCGTTGCATATAAATCTTTGAAAATATTATTCGAGGGAAATTTTCTAGCAGATATGTGAGGGATAGATCAAGTTAGAGGAAGACTTGAGGTAAGAAAAGTAGGAATCCCAGAAAAATAGAGGGGTTTTGATGGGATATCTAAAATGTTCTAGAAGTTAATCTCTAGCATTCTAATGGAGTAAGTGTAAGGGAGAAGAACTGAGGACACAGGACTGAGCCCAGAGGGGTTGATGCTGATAGAATCAATGAAGGACATGGAGGAGACACAGGAATATAGAGAGGAGCCTCGAAGCGAAGGAAGGCAGGGACATTGAGGAGGTAATTATTGGTGACTGGTGTAGCAGATAGATAACAATCATTGGATTTAGTTAGGAAGGCTCTTTAATGACCAAAAGAAAGCAGCATTTTTAGTAATTTCAGGAACCCGAAATTTTACTGTTTGGTGATCAACTAGTTGAACCTTTCTTTGCATTTTACAGATGAGGAAGCTTCTGATTTTGGCTTTCGAACACTTTCGTGTATTGGGAGGAGGAAGGCTGTATGGGCTATTTAAATTTAGATCAAGTGAATGTAAGATGGCATAGTAGTAAGATGTCTTAAAGTAGGATGAAGTTTTACTTAAGAAATTAGTTTTTTAAATTCTCTCCACATTATCAATTCAGGAGTCATAGCTACAAAAACATACTACTATCTCTTCATGGATCTTCATATTCTTTAAGGAACAACAGTCTTTGCTGGTGTAAATGCTGATGTTTTAAATGCTAATTATTCTTAAAGTTGCTGATACTTAAGAGAAAGGCAAGTCTGGACTGATCATGTTTTTATACTTTGAAAACTTCAAGTTTGTATTTTTTGTTTTGTGCTGAAAACTACCTATAAAATCCTTTATGTTTTAGGAGCTCCAAATGGACCAACAAGCTAAAAAACATCTCCAAGAGGAATTTGATGCTTCTTTAGAGGAAAAAGATCAGTATATTAGTGTTCTCCAGACTCAGGTAAAAGATTAAAAGAGTGGAATTTTTGGATAAAGTAAAATAAAGTAGTTTTAATGGGATGTGTAATAATTTCCAGACGTTTAAAAAAAGGGCCTATTTTAAAAACTTTGCTTTTCTTCAAATAATTTTAAGGATAATTTTTGATTTATTGTGTCTTTTGGCTATGATGTCATTGAAAGTAGTAAATATAAACAAAAATTGCATTGAAAGGGAACTTTTTGTTTTAATTTTTTCCCCTCAATATAGCAAAAAGGATACCATTTATCCTCTTTTTTTTTAAGAAAGTCCTACTGCCATAGTTTCTTTTGAATCATTTTTTTTCTAATGAAGCACATTTTTTTAGGTGTCTTTGCTGAAACAACGGTTACGAAATGGCCCGATGAATGTCGATTTACCAAAACCGCTCCCTCAAATGGAACCACAGGCTGACGGTGTCACTAAAGAGAATACAGAGAGTGTTGTAGAGCCAATTGGTAAGCTTTATCTTGTCAAAAAGTTAATTTAAAAGCTAGAGGAGGATGTTGAGAGATTCTAGGGCATGAGTTAGTAGTCGTGGGCTGAGATAGAAATGTCCTTGATCCTAACATTTCCAGAAAGATTCAAGAGTTTTTGTTTCTGATTTTTGGTTCTTAGTTTATTGTTGTTGCTATTCAGGAGAAAGTAACTAAGTAATTGTTGTAAGACTTGAACATTTGCAAGTAATAGCACTACATTTTTGTAATTGAAATCAGTTTATTATACTGTTTTATTGATAGCAGTAGCTAGATTTCATATAAACAGATTACTTCTACTGAAGAGTAATAAATATGCTATTTGTAATTGTTTATAAGTTTTTAAGTAATATTGCTTACATATTTCTACATTCAAAGATGCCTGTATTTTCCCTATTTATAGCTTTCCAGCTGGAAAAGAAAGAATAATTAAATCTTTTTTTAAAATACATTTCTAGTTCCCTTCTACTCTTTGAGGCTTTGAAATAATATTCAATGAAATTTCCACATTTTATTTACCAGCTTTTTCTCTCAAGGAGATTTATGATAAACTTTTGGTCCAGCCAGAGCAGGTATCTATCTGAGCAACCTACCTGTAAGGGGCCCTGAAATTACCCTGGAGCATGAGAACATCACTCATAAGTGTAAGGAGATGGAGAAAGCTGTATTTACCAGAACTTCTCTCAGGATGAGATTAGAATGCATTGGAAGGAGTACTTTATTAATCCTTTTGGGATGGGAACTAAAACAAAAGGGACCCTGGAAAGGACCCTCTCTTGATGACCTGGCCCAGAGTATAGCAGTATGTCGGGATAAGAATACACTCCTGTGTACCAGCAGAGTTAAGTGTTCTCAGGGAGCCTTTATCTTCCATACTGACTGCACTTGCTTCTGTTTTATTGTTAATAGTGGGAGATGGAGCTTCTGCTAAAACACAGGAAATACTTCAGCAAAGAGTTAAGCGTCAGGAGAATCTACTGCAGCGTTGTAAGGAAACAATTCAGTCACATAAGGAACAATGTACACTTTTAACCAGTGAAAAAGAAGCCCTGCAAGAACAACTAGATGAAAGACTTCAAGAACTAGAAAAGATGAAGGTAAAAGAGCACATGAGTTTTGTTTACGGGAACCCCATAAAGCTTAATCCACAGGCCCCAGCGTGGCCTTCAGCATCTCTGGAAAGCCTTCTCCCTTCCTCCAGAGACAGCATAGAGGGGGTGCCCAGGTGCCCTAGGTTTCAGAGCATTCACCATACTTTTGAGATATCCTGTGTACTTTTCTTCTTCTAGATTATGAGAAGTATCCAAATTAGACAAACTGTTTAGAGTTCTCATATGAGGAGAAACTTTATTGGAGATGGAAATGAATTTTTAAAATTTTTTTAGGAGCTTCATATGGCTGAGAAGACTAAACTTATCACTCAGTTACGTGATGCAAAGAACTTAATTGAACAGCTTGAACAAGATAAGGTAAAACAATGCTTATGATACTAAAATCTGTCAGGGGGCCACAAAATTCAGTTTTGGAAGCAGTTGGAAGCATTTAGACGAATGCTTTCCAAGATTATTGCAGCTGCTTCCATGAAAAATCATTTTTGTTCTTCTAGATTTATATAACTATTAGCATTAGTTTTGTATCTTGGGAAGCTGATTCTCTGTGATTTCTTGGTCCCAGTTAGTATTTTGATTTATAGATTAGAATAAGTGTTGCAAAGGAAATCTGTTTATAGTACGTAATTACTCTTCAGAGAAAAGTTAAATTATTTATAGTTAAATCATTGCTAAGTATGAATGACATAAGTATTGTCTTTCACATATAATGGAAACAGAATAATCTTTCAGATAAATTGCCTAAAAAGTGAAGAAGTGGTAATGTATCAACATAAACAGAACTTTCTGTAAGTGAATTTTAGAATGTCTAGGTGAGATTAGTAGTTCGGAGCTAGAGCAGCAGTGGTAGCTATGGCAGTGAAAACAGCTGAAAAGTTCATGGGCAGACAGTTTTGACTTAACTCTGTCAGCCCCAGGTTCTTGGGTCCTTTTTTATAAAGCAGCTTCTAGTCAATTACATACCATCCACCATTTTTTTTTTACTATGACACTTTATAGCTACACGATTTTAAGTGACCTTGTTATTAAGAACATATTAGAGCTGTTCTGCTATTGAAATCTATTGGCAAGCTTTTCATTCTATAATATTTTGCTAGATTCTGTTCTATAAACTGAAAGAAGGTCCACTCTAAAAATACCTTTTTTATTATGAAAACTTAAAACATTTCTAAAAGTAGAAAGATTAATGATATGAATTCCTCTGAACCCATCACCCAGTTTCAGTAGTTAACATCCATAGCTAATCTTGTTTCATCAACTCCCATTATCCTCAACACAGGATCATTTTAGAACAAATTCAAGAAATGTCATCATTTTTTCCATATGTAGTTTAATGTATCTTTAAAGGACTCATTTTTATGAAAATATAACCATATAATTATCACATTTGAAAATTTAATAATTCCTTAATATGATTGATGATCTCGTCAGTTTCAGACTTTTCTTTTTGCCTCATTGTTTTTTCTGGTTTTATTAATCAAAGTCAAATAAGATTCATTGCAAGTGATTGATAAAACTCTTAAGACTGCTTTTTATCTATAATTTTCACTTCCCTCTTTCTCTTTCTCCTTTTTGCTGTTGTGATTGGTTTTTGAAGAAACTGAAAGCCCATAATTTTGTTTTGAAATTTCATGTAATATGTCCTACTTACCTGGTTTTTATCTGTCCATTAATATTAGCTGCCTGGAAGAGTCATACAGTAAAACAGGGGTTGACAGTCCTGAAAGTACGTTAATAATCATCCAAAGACCATAAAATAGCTGTCACAAAGTCTTATTATTTAGGGGTAAGTTAAACCACCCCAATTTTTGTTAGTCACAAATGACCAAGTGGAAAATCAGTAACAATTAGTAAGTTGGAGGAAGGGAATTCCTCAATGACATGCTAAGGAATGGTGGTGGGATAATAGACTGTCACAAGAGGTAAGAGAAAAACCAAATAGATCTGTACCACAGTCAGTCCATCCAGTGTGGCAGCAGTAATCTTACACTTAGAGCCTCTGAGGCTGTCTCCATGTTACAGCACAGATTAATTATTATAGTTCATAATGGCTGTGAGCCAAGCACAAAAGGCTGTATTTTGATCATTATAAACTGTACACTAAGATTGGGAAAATTATAGCAAACATTATAAGTTTTTAAACTATGTTTTTAATACTTAAAATATTAAATTTACTATTAAACTAATATTTATATCAAAAATACCCTGATATGCCAGGTAACGAAGGTTATTGTAGTATATAGTGCAGCATATAGTGAAGAACACAGACTTTAGGTTGTGAAATGATGAAATAATTCTTGGGCTGTATTTAGTAAGAGATACTATGTTTTCTGCCTTTTAAAGTAAGTTTGATATTCCTATCAATGATTCAGTTTTATTATGTAAAGACTTTAGAGTCTGTGCTTCTGTTTAGGGAATGGTAATAGCAGAGACAAAACGGCAGATGCATGAAACCCTGGAAATGAAAGAAGAAGAAATTGTTCAACTTCGTAGTCGCATCAAACAGATGACAACCCAGGGAGAGGAATTGCGAGAGCAGAAAGAGAAGTCTGAGAGAGCTGGTAAGAACTCAGGGGTTTTTTGTTTTATATTAAAGCTCAAAAGTCAATTAAAGTGGTTGGCCAATCAATATTTAGAAAAATTAGTTAAGTATTGATAAAAGTATTTAACTGTAGAGACTCTATAAGATTCAGAACTGTTCCTTAGAGGGGGCAGGGGTTGATAAACTGGCCTGTGGGTGAAATCCAGTCCATGCATGGCCTGTTTATGTAGGGCTTTCAAGCTAAGAATGATTTTTATAATTTTAAGTTATTGGAAAGAAGAAGAGTATGTGACAGAGACCATATGTGGTCTGGAAAGCCTAAAATTTTACTTTCTGGCCCTTTATAGAAAACGTTTGCTGACCACTGCCTTAGAGCATCAAAATTCAGGTTAACAGTTTTGGAATTCCCCAACTTGACACAGTATGGTACATGTTAAATAACTGCTACATTATAGGTGCTGTAGGGTTAACAAAAAGTATAAGATATAATCTACTTTTTAAGGGAATAGTGAATAATAATTCAGTGTTATGATAGTATTATGTTCCAATACAATAAATACTAAACTATAAATTGTAGAGACCAGCATAGTATTCAACAAGGTGAAATACTGAGTAATGCTAGGAAAGAAAGGAGAGAGATTAGAAAGTGGAGACAACAGAATGAACCAGTGCCTGCAAGTTAGTGAGGATGTGAGTTTTGAGTTAGGCCTCAAATAATGAATAGAATGGGCTGAAACAGAGAGCTGGGGCAGCACACATTTCAGAAGCTACAAGACTGTAAACAAACGCAGACAAACACAGTTACCATAGTGGGTGTGTGAATTAACTGAAAACCATTCTTGCTGAAGTGGGAAATAAAGTTGGATTGTGAGGGAACTGATTATTAAAATCTTAAAAGGTGAATAGCAGAGTTTAGACTTTGGCATACACGGCAAAAGGAAAGCAGTATTAGGAAAGCATAATGTGATAAAAGCTAGTGTTTTATGGAGAAAAGAAATGAAATGGGAAGTCAAACTTAGAAGCAAAGGTGGAAATATAGGCGCAAAGGACTGAGAGCTCCAGCCACCTTAACTACGATTATGGATCTGGGAAGGAGAAGAAGTGTACATTCTGCAAAATTTGATATTTGATCAACTTAGAGTGAATCTAAGATGACTCCACGGTTTTTAGTTTAGGAGACTGAGCTAATGAAGGAAATCTAAATGGGGAAGTTGAGGAATGGAAAGAAATGATGAGTTTGCTTAGATACTTTACATTTGAGCCAGTCATGAGCTTTCCAAATGGAATTGACTTGTAGGAATTTGGAAATAAGAAAGTGGAACATCTTTCAGGAGTCACTGGCCTGGGGTTAAAGCCAATGGTTAAATTTGTAGGAGAGGCTGATTTCTCTGAAAGTTTTACAGTAGTAGTAATAGCAGTGGCAGCAGTAGTAGCTTCTGCTACTGCTAACACTTAACATGTATATACTTCGGCTGCTGCTATTGCTACTACTACTGATAGCCAATACTTAGGTTATTTTATGCAAGGCTCTATTATAAATTCTTCACTTATATTAACTAGTGTGTGTACCTGTGCTTTAATCACACTTTTATGAAGCGGGTAATATCCTAATTTTACAAATAAAATCTAAGAACATAGAAATTAAGTAACTTAACTATATTCATACACAGAGAGTAAGTGTGTATATTCAGGATTTAAATCCAGGCATTTTGAATCCAGAGTCTGTGCTCTTAAGCATGGAGATCTTGAGTTTGGTAGAGAGAAATAAAGTTACCCAAGAAGTCACAGGAATCGTGAATAGTTAACACTTTGGGGGTAATATCAGAGGTGTTTTCAGAAGTGGAGAAGGTAGGATAAAGACTTTAAAGGTATTCTTAATTTGGTGAGGGTTTAATTCCAAGGATATAGTTTTAGAAATGTAGTAGATTATAAGGTTTAAGGAAGTGAATGGGTCTGGATGACAGAAGTAGTTGGTTGACACCAAATGTACACGTAAGTATCTCCCTGTCTCCTTACATTTTATTTATAAGTGGCAGGGGAATTTAGTTGATGATTTTGTTTTCAGTAAACCTAAGAAAATTACTCTTCAGTGAACATTAATAGAGAACATCTCTCTGACTGTAATTTCTAAAGACTTAGCTTGAAGTAGTTTGAGAGTGACGAGACATTGTTAAACAGGTTTGTTTTAGTGAACAGAAAACCTAGTGCATAGTCTCAGCTTCTCATATCAAGCCTTTCCACTTTTAGGACTACTTCTGTTGACTGATGTAGTTAGTCAAGAGAAAATAATGCTGGTTAAGGAATTAAATTTTTTTTTTTAAATTGGGGTATCTTATCAGGAGTTTATCAACTTGAGGTATATCAAGTTGAAAGAGCTAAATGATATAAAGGTAGACAAAATATAGTTAATTCACATGTAGGATAAAATTTCTTCAGGCAACTGTTCTAGTCAATTCTTTAATAATATAGCTTCCCTTCTCCAAAATACAGATATATTTTATTTTTAAATGTGATTTTCATAAAACTTATAATCAATAGCCTATAAATTGAGAAATGTCTCTATTAATAGTACTATCAAAATATTAAAAGTTAAAGAGAGAAATAAGATTTAAAGTTTTTGCTATACATTCACTTTGGAAAGCACAGTTATGAGTGCTTTTCTAGATATTTAATTATTGAGGTATCTTAATTATTGAGGGCTATGATACCAAGTTGTAACAGATTCCACATTGAAGATACCGCCTTTTAAATCTATAATAAAAACTAGTTTAGCACACCAACTACATTTCGTCTAATGGCCTTACTTGAGTCTGAACCAAACTTTTCATATATAAAATGATTCTTAGATAGTTCACTTATACAATGCATATGCCAATTGACAGAAAAAATTTGAATTTAGTACTAAAAGTAAGAAAGGGTCTTTGTAAAAGGAGTAGAGTTTCCATAAATAGTCTGTGAACATCATCTGATTCTTGGAGAATTCAGTTGCTCTGTTAAATATTTGTCTTTCTCTTAGAGTTAAAATTCAGGGGCTAAATACATAAGAGCTGGCCATGTGAAGTAAACATTAACATCATTAAAGCTGGCAGTTAAGATTTTTAGAAGTAAATGTGTCTGCATAAAATAATTACCAAAGAATATGAACTTTCCTCATGCGTTTTCACCTCTAAAATATTTAACCAATGTATTTAACAATTCTTGACATGTAGATGTTAGTAGATAAGTAATTTCTTTGGCTTGCTTATTCTGGAGGTCAAGATCGGCTCACTATATTTCCCTCTACTTTTCTTGGAAAACAGATTATTGCACTGCTGTTCATTTTTTTCCCAAATGAACTGCGATGCCTCCCATATGTTGGAGGACAAAGGGAATTTGTCTATTATTTTTAAAAGAAAAATTTTATAAAATACTGAGACTGTGTGAATGTGGTGGCATGCCTATTTTAGGGTGCTATATCGACCTGTAGTACTTATTCTATTCCATAGTGGAATTGTCAGGCATGTTTTTTAAAGTATGATACGATAGTACTCTTGTTTTTATTAAAATTATTTATTTTAATGGATAAAAAAATAAATATATTCATCATAAGCATTTTAGTACAACTGTTGATAGTATGCCTTTCTAGGTGTTACTTAAAAACAGATGGTCATATCTCCAAGTAACCAGGTTTTAAACTTGGAGAAGTCTGGTGACTCAGCTTACGTGCATGTTGTATTTTATAGGTGCCGGGTATTGCTAATTATTTAGAATGTTATCTCGTCAGTGCAGCACAGGTGCAGAATATTAATGCTACTAATGTTCACACTAGGTCTTGGCAATTTTGTTTGTGTGCGTGCATGCATTTAACCAGGGTATGAGGTTGGGGTAGCTGGCTAGTTGTTAAAGCAGTATATTGCGAAAGAAAGAAAAAGAGGAAGGAAGGAAGGAAGGAAGGAAGGAAGGAAGGAAGGAAGGAAGGAAGGAAGGAAGGAAGGAAGGAAGGAAGGAAGGAAGGAAGGAAGGAAGGAGAGAAAATGAAAGCACATCACTGTTCAGTTCACTTCTATTTAGTATTTTTCTCTGATCCTTATTTTTATATTATTGTAAATAATATTTTGTATATACAATTTTGTGTGCTCTTTTTTTTTCATTTAACATTAGGAGTACTTTTACATGTTGCTAAAGTACTAACATTTTTAATGGCTGTCAGAATGCATGTCCATCACTTAACTATTTCCCTATTGATCACTATCTAGATTATTTTTATATTTCTGCTATTATGAATAATATTGTAACAACTTGTGATACAGTTTATTCCATATTTGAGTTTTTTTCTCAGGATAAATTCTTACCCATGGACTTCATCTTTTTGTTAGTTACCTTTAAGTGACTTAAATATAGCCAATACAAGAAGAGGACTTGCACCGTGGTGTGAACCCCCACCTGTCCTTTAAGATGCGAGATGAACACAGCATTCTGCTTGCATTAGGAAAGCTACCAGAGTGCTGTGCTGTCTTTTGCAAGCCCCATTTTCCTTTCATGTATCCTGTCTTTGCTGGAATTATGTGTTTTTTATGATTGGCTGCATTTAAAATCTTAGATTAACTCATAACATTCTTTGCTTTTTTATTGCCATGTTGTGTTTGTGCAGGAAATAAGTTTTTTATTCATTTGTATAGTATAGACCTGATATACCAAAGACATTCTGTGGAACGTATTTATTTGATGTTTGAAGGACCCTTTAAAAATAGTTTTATGTATTTAAGTAATGTGTAAGATTTATGCATATTTATATAACAAACAAAAATCACGTGTATATTTAAGTGCTTTATTAGTTGTTGATAATTTATGTAACAGAGTTTTCTTAGAGTCTTAAGTCTCACAAAACATCTTATTTTTGTGCATCCACACATGCCAATAAGTGAATCATGGTGCCTTTCCCAAGCCTTGTATGAACAGGACTGGGGTAAGGGCTATTTTTTTCTTATCATGGATACTTAGGATGAGCTTTACAAAGAAAATTCCATGTTTCTCAGGCAAAAGAAGTATGAATTAAAGTAGAATTTAAGTCTGCCATGTTAGAAAAGAATTATGTACATATTTTGTCACTAAATAAATACCTGATGGAAAGATTTATTTTAAGTGGAATTAGATTTTAAGTTGTTTATTAATAATCATGTATTTGTAGGTGCATGATACATTTTTACAATAGTTACCATGCGTCCATATATTTATATAGTCATTTTCATCATGCACTTACTTGTGCTCTTGGCACTGTTACTGTTACTGAAAAGCATCAGAAACTAGAAGAACACACTTTACTGGAGAATCATGCACTTAGTTAGCTTTAGCCTCATATTTTTCAAGACATGTTTGATGTTTTTAAGGTATTTAATGGAGAAAGTCACATGGTTAATGTAAGGAATACATGAAATTTTGGATAGATCTGTACGATTTTTTAAGAGTCGAAGCGTAGTCTATAGAATGAATCTTGTTATGTATCTTGGAAAGTGACTTAAAAAGTAGATTTCCATTGTGAATGTGGTGTTTATTAAGTCTCCAAAGACCCCAGTTCATATATAGATATCATACTGTCTGGTTTGTGCCACTGGGTGGTGGTATTATTTTATTTTCATTTAAACTCTAGCTGAGCGGTTTTTAGACTTTATGATCACCAGGACCTCTTTATACTCTTAAACCTCACTGACTATTCCAAAGAGCTTTCGTTGATGTGTAGTGATACTTATTGCATTTGAAATTAAAACTAAAAAATTTTAAATAAATTTGTTTAGTTCATTTAAAATAACAAATATAAACAAACCTATTACATACTAGTATGGTTTTATGAAAATTACCTCTATTTTCCAAAACAAAATTTAGTGTGAAGAATAACCTTGTTTAACATTTTTGCTTATCTCCTTGTTTGGCTTAATAGAAGATATCTGAACTTTATATCTGTTTCTGCATTTAATCTGCTCTGATATGTTATTTTGGTTGAAATATATGAAGAAAACCTGCCCTCATGCAGATTAAGTATTTGGAAAAGGGAGGACTTTCTGGCCCCCTGAAGGGGTGTCAGCACCCTGGAATCTTTGGCCCATACTTTGAAAACTGCTTATCTAGACTTTTGCTTTTATTCACAAAAGAGGCTTGATAATTGGGTGGGAATTCTGATAAACAAAATTATTTTTTCTTTCTTTTTCTGTTAATTCGCATTTTATTCATTTTGTGGTGTTACCTGTGTGTTTTTAGTTTAATACCACATGCATTTTAGTAGCTGTTTTGCTGGGTTAAAGGCATAAGTGCCAGCTTACTTATTTATTCTTGATGTTATTAATCAGCTTCTTAGGGGCAACAGTTCATTCACACTTCTGCATGTTTGTTTATTCCCCGTCGTGGGAGTAGAAGTGGGTCTTTTTGTGCTTAGAGTATCCATGAGGACAGAGCAACAAAATAGTAATGCTACCTTAGTATCTCAGAATTCTGGCATTTGTCACATAGTTGGTAAGGACGTTGAGGATATGGAGACGAAAAGATGGTGAAGGGGCAAAAACAAATGCCACATTCTTCCTACTTTCATCTCTTTTATTTTTCTTCTCTTGCTACTTCATTTGTGTGGTGTGTGTGTGTGTGTGTGTGTGTGTGTGTGTGTGTGTGAGAGAGAGAGAGAGAGAGAGAGAGAGAGAGAGAGAGAGAGAGAGAGAGAGAGAGAATTTTATGTCACTCAATGTGTAGCCTATGCCTGGATGACAAACATCCAGTAAATATATACTGAATGAATGAATGGATTATTGAGCTGTTGCTAGCCTTTTTTATTTAACTCTTATTGTGAGTGTTTGTCCATTTTTATAATTCCCAAAGATGTGAGTGAACCTCATCTGAAGTGGAAAGTGAGGAACTAGCAGTTAAAGACCTCTCCCCACATTTTACTTTCAGCAGAGGACCATTCTTAAGGTTCATTAAACTTTTGCCTAGAAATATTTCCAAAATGTTTTTTAATTAAAAATTGCCTGAGATACATTGAATTTTTTTTGGAAGAACACAGTGTGTTCTTGCAACATTTGGTGGCAGTTCGTGCTTAGCCCTCCCATTGATGTGTGCTGTGACCGTGGTTTTCCCGCGCACTCTTGCATGTTGGCAGACTAGTCAGCTGTGGCTGATGCACGCTTTCGTTCTCCCCACTCACTTATCCTTTGTTGAAGTTAAGTTATGTAGACATTCAGAATAGATTTCTTTAGTACTAATATTAAAAGTGGGGAATTTGCTTTTAGGATATTACGGGCCATGGACACCACTTTACTGTATGTAGTGGTTGCAGCATAAGAAAGTGAGACATTTTTGGTTAGTAAGTAAACTCTCAGTGTATCCTACTTCAGCGTTGAAATGGGACTCATTGGAGGCAGACTTCCTGTAAGGAAGTGGCTTAATTTGTGGTACAGTGTAGAATTCAGAATGGGTTTGTAACATGTTTTCTATATGTGGATATGTGCAATGTGTTTCAGTGCTATTTTTTTTTTGTACTTAACATTTTTGGTAGGTAGGATGGAGAAGGAAAGCAGTTGAGTTTTTGTGTGTCTGTCAAAGATATAACATGCTACTTTTTGTTCAGAGTTGGAAGCTCTCAGTTGAAGGGTTCAGAAATTGTTATTTAGTAAGATATATGATTACTCAACTGAGTTTCATCAATGTCAGCATTCTTCGTTTTTAAAAATAATGCAAGGTAAGGATCATTCTTCAAATACAATTTTAAAGTTTTACCATCGATGGTAAGTTCAAGTTGCTTTATCATCTGAGGGAAAAGTTGGATGCCTCAGTTCTTACATTTGAATGAGACATTGAATGAAAACATCTCAAAGTTTTCTATCTAGGTATAAAATTATATGGTTCTTTGACATGGTAACAGAAGGTGGGAGAGGGGATTAAATTTAGATTAATTGTGGAACCAGATCTATCCTATGTTAATCATTATATGATGGATAATCAAATGACTTAGGAAAACAATTTTAGTGGATGAAACACTAAAATTAGAAACACTAAAATTAGAATGTATTGTCAGAGAAGGTTCTAAAATTTACCAAGTATGGTTAGAACACCTAATTACTGGAAAATTTATCTAAATAGGAACTTTGTGGTATGGATTTTTGTTATTTGAAAAAGTGAGAGTATTACATCTATTTTTATACTGTACTGGATTCTGGAATTTAAAAATGAAAAAATTCACTGGGTATTGACTATATACAGTTTTGTTTTATTATTGCTTAATTGACAAAAGTTTTTCATTGAAAATTCTATTTTGCTGGAAGAATATCAGAACTATCTTCAGGTTCCCCAGAGCCTGATTTAAGATATTTCTGTGAAGTGCTTCGAAGTGCTAAAATACAGTTTTATGTGCTGAATAATAATAATAACGAAAAGAAAAATGAGGTCATTTTTTTCCATTTTTTCTTTTCCCACATTTAAACCTTCAGCACAAATTAAGCAGTAAGCACCCTGTTATAGAACTGCTTTCGCATAATTGGTTACTTTACTTGATTTTTAAGAAATTAGAAACGAATTTCTTGTTAGGTATAGAGATATTTCTTTATGTTTGACACTAGAATTTATAGTAAAAGAATATATAAAACAAAGACAGCCTTTTTTTCTAAATATTTTATTTTCCAACATATTTATATTTGAGGATTATCATCTTTCTGTGTACAGGCAAATGCCAGTAGAGCTAGAATCTTGGAAATAATCTCAGCTAATTAATGTTCCTTTGAAATTTAGACTTTTGAGTCTCAATTTTTATGCTTTGGGCATGTAAAATGAATAAATTTGATAGATTTCTTTTTATATCAAAGACTTATGGTTGCCAGCAAAGTTTTTGTTTAATATTGAGCAAAGCAAGTTGTGTTTCCCAGTTGTTACCAGAATTCATCCTGCCTTTTGCTTTTTTCTTTCTTTATTCAATTTGCCTTTAAGAAAATGCTTTAAGAGCAGTTTTTGTCTTCAAGTATGAAATTTCTGTGCCAAAATTATTGTCTGTTAAGCCAGGGAGTGGTTAATAAAAGGACTTTTTTTTCTGAGATGCCATAGGTTGAAGTTCCACATTTTTCTTACCTCTGGGATTGAAAATACTATATATGTCAATGAACTATCTCCCCTGACATATGTTTCTTGATAGGATTAAAACACATCTTGAAAACTGAAGTTTTATTTATTGTCCATCTGTAAGATGAGGGGAAGTCTGGTGTCTTATATTCTGAGGTCTAAAGGAAATAATCTAGAAGGGTTTTCACAGGGTGTCAGGCCCAGTAGAGAGAATACACACACATTCATATACAGTGCACACATACATGCACATACACAAACACACACATACATATACACACAAATATATGTAAACGCACATGCATATATATTTTTAATGCCAAGTTACCCATCCGTTGAACTCATCCTCTCTGGTTTTGTTTGATGCTGGGTGAGCTGTTCGTCCTCCTTAAAGATCATAGCACTCTAGCCTAGATGGTTGTTTTGCAGGCCCTGAATTCTTATCTCACCCAAGAACTCCCTGTGGGTAGTACTTTTCTAGATAGTACAATATTTAAAGGTTTCTTTCTAGATAATGGCCCTAGTTTGAAACTTATATAAGTAGCCAGTTTTATTTCAAAATACATCTTTCACACGATTGAGCCTTTAGCCAGTAAATGTTAAAAAAACAAAACTCTTTTTATTATACAGTTAAGAGATTTTTAAAAATAAGATTAGTCAAAGAATAATTTTTTCATTCTTAAAAATAGCAAATATATATTACCCAATTATTGATAATAGTTAAGCACTGCATAGCAAACAAAAGAGCAATTAAAATTATGTAGTACAGAAGTAGTACAAGTCTTTATTTCTCTGACTTTGCTATCTATAAGGACATTTGTGAGTAGAGTGGGAAATCATTAGTAATTTACTATTTTTTTCAAACTTCTGGCTTAATTTCATACAGGCAGTTCTGTGATCTGAATCCAGAACTCTGACAAATTGATGTCAGTGACTGAACATTTTCTGTGGCTTAGTTGGACTACTTAGAAATATCTCTTGGCTTAAACAATGATGAGTTTTTTAACCTATCCTGCTACTGCTGCTCTTAGTTCCCATAAGTTGAATGTAAAACGTTCAATGGTAGTATTTCTTGAGATACTTGTTTTCTCTTGTTTTCATTATAGCTTTTGAGGAACTTGAAAAAGCCTTGAGTACAGCCCAAAAAACAGAAGAATCACGGAGAAAAATGAAGGCAGAAATGGATGAACAAATAAAAGCTATTGAAAAAAAAAGTGAGGAGGAACGCATCAGTCTTCAACAAGAATTAAGTCGGGTGAAACAGGAGGTCGTTGATGTAATGAAAGTAAGAATAATTCTAGATTGAAATGGGCTACAGTCATTTTAAAACTTAAGTCTTATGCTTTTCCTACTGTCTTTGGTTATGAAGAAGAGTTATTTTGTATTTTAACCATTGACCATTTCATGATGTTCAAGATATAGGTAAAAAGTACTTTGATAGAGAAATGAACTTAAAGCTTTTTAGATACACTCCTCAGAGATTGTCTCTGTATATAATTTTTTTTTCTGTTTTATAATCTATTTTTTTAATACAAAAGACAGCATGTTATATATATGGTTCTGTATTTGCTTTTCCACTTAATCTGTGTTGAAGATTGTTTCTTATCATTGATAATTGATAATAATGCCCCATTTGTTGAAGACTACTCAGGATTTCATTTCATGAATACCTCATAATTTAATCATGGATGTTAAAGTTTTCATGTTTTGCTATTGCAAATAGTATCCATATCGTATTTGCTCACATGTATATTTCTTCAGGATAGATTCCTAGAAGTGGATTATTAACTCAGGCAAAGATATACGTACTTATTAATTACTGCATATGTTATAAGCTCTATGGAGGACAGTTTATACTCATAAGCAATGTATTAGAATATATTACCCCCTCACAAAGATGGACCTACATAACTTTTTTATCTTTCCAAGCTTATTTTTAAAAAAGACACCATTTTGTCTTAATGTGCATATCTCTTTCCAGTATGATAAACATATTTTTATATGTTTAAAAGGAATTTGCATTGCCTGGTCAAATTCTTGACTCATTTTCCTGTTGGACTCTTGGTCTTTTTCTTACTGATTTGTAGGAGCTCTTTATTTACAGTAGGAATTATCTGTTTGGCTATAAGTTGCTTTTATCTAAATAATTTTTTCAGTTTGTTATATGTTGACTTTGTTTATGGGTTTTTTCTGTTTTTTTTTCTTCTGGGTTTACATGCTTTTTTAAAAATGGTTAATTCTTTAATCCAACTAGAATTTATTTGGTGTATAGTGTAAAGTAAATAGTGTTTGGGTGTAAAGTTGGTAGGGATCCACGTTTAATTTTTTCCAGATGACTACCAGATAGTCTCCAAATTAATAATCCATGTTTTCCCCTCTGATGTAACATACTATTTTTATTGTATTCTAAATTATTATAGTGCTACATATGGGTCTTTTTTCCTGGATTCTCTGCGGTATTCCATCGCTTTCTCTTACCATGCACTGTTATTATACTGTTATAATTACCTCTAGTTTTATATATTCTGCTATTTGGTAACCTCTCCTTGGTACTCTTGTTTTTTCAGAAGAGTATTGGCCATTCTTGCATGTTTATTTTGTTTAGAGGACATTCCCCTAGTTCTGCTGGTAGTTCTTTAAATCACACTAAATTTTCAGATTTATTTAAGGAGGTTTGACATTTTATAAGATTAAGTCTGCCTATCCAAGAAAGAACAAGGTCTTTACTTTTTAATAAATAGTGCATGCCTGGAAAGCTAGGCATAATTAGATTGGTGCAGCAAGGGCAACTGTACTGTAGGAGGGTGCCTTCTCTGAGAGCATCCCTGTTTCCTCTACTGTGCTTTCCCATCTTGATAGGTGAGAAATATCCCTGCAAGATGCGGAAGTGGACCACATGGGACCCACTACTGCAGCAGCAGCTCTCCTTGTCTTAAACGAGGAGCAACATTTAATGGGCTTTTCTTTTAACTATCGAATATACAGTGACTTTTGATTTATGGGGAAAATATCTTCTGATTTTTCCTCTTAGAAAGCTATTAGCGTGATGATTAAACTGTAATAAAGTATTGCTTACTTGTAGAGCTACATATTTTATTCTGGGTGTTGTTTTTATTTTAACTATTTGGATGATTTTCAGAAATCTTCAGATCAAATTGCTAAATTACAGAAGCTTCATGAAGAGGAGCTGGCCAGCAAAGATCAGGAACTGACCAAGAAGTTTCAGACCCAAGAAAGGGAATTTCAGGAACAAATGAAAGTATCTCTTGTAAGTACTTATTTTGTTTTTGCTAAAGGTCAACTTTTCAGCTTTATAAAGTTGACATGCCTCATCCCTGACTCCCAGCTTGAGGTCAAATTACTGGCAGCTTTGACCTTTGAATCAAGAGAGGATGGGATGTAGGCAGGAAAGAGGCTGTAAGAGCTCATTAGTATTGTGTGAAATTTAAATGTACTAATTTAATTTATTATCTCTCTCACCCTCGTGGTAGGTTATGATTAGGTAGAAGTAAAGAAGAAGGTAGGTTAACTGAAGCCAAGAACTGGTGACTGTATAACTCATGAAGAATGTCTAATAACTCACCAGACTGAATGAGGCAGAGCTCAAAGCTCAGAAAGTTTTGACTGAAATACATTTTAAAGAAGAAAAAATGAAAATGACCAAGTAGCTTACATTTTAAGTAGAATAATCTCACCTGTAATTTTCAATCCATATGATGTTTAAAAAAATAAAGGAAAATAAAAAATAACCAACTGAACTAACCAAATGAATTAACCAGAAAAGCGAAGATAAGCTTTTTTGGAATAATATAATTTGAAAGTTTAAAATGATAAATTTTTTTTCTCAAATTGTGAAAAGCTTCTTATGTGTCATCATAAGAAGTGTTAATGCCAAAAATTTAGTTTGCTGGTATATGTTATTATCCATAAGACAATATATATAATTTAAAAATACTTTCAGTACAAAAGAATGAGAAACAATATTTGTAATCTTTTTCTTTTCTCACATATATGTACATTTTCATTCTCAATTGGATCTGGGGCTCTGAGAATTTCCAGCAACAATATTTCTTGAACTGAGAGTCAGGGAGTTTGCTTATCTCTGTGGGACGAACAGTGGATTTACAGTGCTGTTGGCTGAGGTTAGGGGTTTAGTTTGTGGTTGTGACATGTACATGTACTGGGCACATAATTGTATTCTTTGTTCGTCCAGAAAGGATATGAAGCAGTTTATAAGAATACCGAAACTATAACAGGACAGCATGAATTTAAAATAGGCGTATGGAAATAAAGGAATAAATAAAGCAGGACATAAATGAAGCTGGGATTGGTGTTAAAAATTCTTGACATAAAGACCTACTATGGATTTTCATATTGGAGTACTCGGCCATTGGGATCACTGAGCCTTGATCATTGGCCTTGTTAAAACTGTGTTCTAGGAACTGATATATTCACATATTTTAGGTACAGTAAGCAGGACACAAACACACATAAAAAGCACATGCGCTTGCTCCCTTCTACTCCCCTTTCTGTCTAGTTTCTCAGAGAAGTTAGCTTTGAGTTGAGAGCCCAAATTCAACAGACTATTAAAATTTCCTCTCTTAGTTTTATGGGTGCATAGAGATGTATTTAAAATACAGTTTACATTAAGTAATACAGTATGTTTAAAATGGTTTCAAATTGAATAGAAACTAATATTTTTCTGTCAGTCTATTTATAATATGGTGCAGAATCTTTCCTTAAAGCAGTATGCTTCACCAGAGTGTAGTGAACTATAATGAAAATATCACTGCTGGTAACACGAACCCTAAGTGATAGGTATGGATAAGTATACTTATTTGGAATCCAAAGCCACTAAATGTTAAAAGGTGCTCTCTCCAGCTTCTCTTTTCAAAGAGTAAACACTTTTAATGTGAATGTTGATATATAATAATGGCAATTAAAGAAGAGCTTTTCAGGATTGATGGGACAGTAAGAGTCCAAATCATCTGAAAAGAGTTATGTAGGCCTTTATAAATATGTCTTTGATCTAATATATATACTTACATGTAATCCTCTGAGTTTGATTGGTTTTCTATGTGTGGTGCCCTGTTATAATGAGGTATTTCTCACAAATTATACAAACTTGTAACATAGTTTCTTAGCCTAGAGTTGAAAAAACAAACTGGAGTGCAGAGAAGAGGTAGCAGTACTTGTGTGATCCTTCACATTCAGCAGTGTTTTGCAAAACATTTTAAGTAGTGGAAAAATGGCAGAGGTAATGTGGTTGCGGGAACAAAAATTTTCATATCAATGGTAATTGTGCCAAAGATTGACCAGACCACACTGTAAAAGCCACAGTCCCTCATTTTTGCAGACTAGAGTGTGGAACGAGAAAGGTTATGATGTTGCCTACTTCACAGGGCTGGTATGCAGATCAAATGAAATGAATGATTCCTATGGAAGTGCTTTGGGAATGCTGAAGATTTATGTGGGTCTAAGGTGGTATTATTGTTTTTGGCACAGGAAAAATGTCAATCAGAATATTTGAAGATCACCCAAGAGAAAGAACAGCAAGAATCTTTGGCCTTGGAAGAGTTAGAATTGCAGAAAAAAGCAATCCTCACAGAGAGTGAAAATAAACTTCGAGACATTCAGCAAGAAGCAGAGACTTACAAAACTGTAAGTTTAAGTAATATTCGTGTTCTAGAGTTTGAAATTGTATGAATATGAATAGTGTTATCTCTCCAGTCAGCATAAAGTTATAGGGAGGCTTTTGTTTTAATAGGTTAGATTTGCATATACATGTATTTCATTTTTAGGTAGTAAGAGCTATCCGCAGGAGTGGTTTGGTGTTTACTACATAGTGCTCTGGTTCTGCCTTTAGCTGGCTGTATTTCAGTCAGCCATTCACTCTGATTTTTTGCACTTAAGACTCTGCAGCATCTCTGCTCTATTGCTTACCCTGATCTCTAGGAAGTGGCCTCATTTTGTAGGCAACCCTTGCCCTGCTACCTTCCTGCCTGTCTAGCTTCATTTTATGTCATGTCCTGGACATAGTTCTTACTCTGTTTGTATCACAATACCTGCTTGTACATTAAAGTTTTTCCCGATTTCCCTTTATTATACATAGTCCTATAATGAACATATTTGTAGATATGTCTCAGCATGTACCTTTTTTAAGGTCCTATGAAATGTACAACCTGTTATGAATAAACTCATGTTATTCAGTTAGACTTTTTGCTTTGATTTAGACAGTAAAACAGCCATACTTCTTAGCCATAGTTCTAAATTGTGCTTTATTTCCCATTTCCAATGTTTATGTAAAATGGAACGGTGGAAGGGAATGGGTACTCAGGCCCAGATATTTTACTTGTTAGTTTTGTAAATATACCGTAATTTTCTCACCTCTTGCATGAAGAGATTGGATTTGGTAATTTCTTAAGACCTCCTCTGACATTCTGTGGCTGTGTGTCTTAGCTCCTTTCCCATCAAAGTCAAAATTGGTATTTTCATGAAATAATAAAATCTGTATTTTCTTTGTAAAATTTGTGCAAGTTCCTTCTTTTGCAAAATATCTTCTAAATAATAATTTTGGGGATAGATAAATCAGATACATGATTTATCTTCCAAAATTAAATTATGAAAGTAATAGAATACTATCATAGGCCTTAAAAAACACAGAAAAAAATACCCATGTTTCTACCAACAGTTGCCATTACTTCTTTTAGAAAATATATTTTTGAAATATAGGTAGTTGAAATAACGATCCAAGTAAGTAGAATCTTGAATTGTGAGCTGTGTCAAAATAGAATCTTTTCTTTGTTATATAATTTCCGTAGGTATTGAGTACAGATTCTTCATCCTTTTTACTCTTTAGTGTGATGTATAGTTATTTATCTAAATTTTAATCTTTAAGTAGGAGTAGACATTATGCTATGTCTATCATCACTATTAAGTATGCACTTAATAAAAATACATTCGTTTTATTAACAGAGAATTCTTGAATTAGAAAGTTCTTTGGAAAAAAGCTTACGAGAAAGCAAAATTCAATCAGAAGATTTAGCTGTTCATTTGGAAGCTGAAAAAAATAAGCACAATAAAGAAATTACAATCATGGTCGAAAAACACAAGACAGAATTGGAAAGCCTGCAGCGTCAGCAGGATAACCTTTGGATTGAAAAACTCCAAGTCTTAAAGCAACAGCATCAGACTGAAATGGAAAAGCTTGGAGAAAAGTATGAACAAGAAAAAGAAAGATTGTTGAAAGACAAAGAGAGTCTCTTCCAGGCCCACATAGAAGAGATGAATGAAAGGACTTTAGAAAAGCTTGATGTGAAGCAAACAGAACTGGAATCATTGTCTTCTGAACTGTCAGAAGTATTAAAAGCCCGTGATAAACTAGAAGAGGAACTTTCTATACTAAAGGATCAAGCAGATAAAGTGAAGCAGGAATTAGACGCCAAGCTGGATGAACAGAAAAATCACCACCAGCAACAAGTTGACAGTATTATCAAAGAGCAAGAGATGTCCATCCAGAGAACTGAGAAGGGATTAAAAGATGAAATTAATCAACTTGGGCTTCTTCTGAAGGAAAAGGATAAGCAGTTGAAAGAACAGCAGGTTCATGTGGAAAATTTAGAGGCAGATATTAAAAGATCTGAATGGGAACTCCAGCAGGCAACTGCTAAGCTGGATCTTTTTCAGTCACATGAGAATACCACACATGAACAGTCAAAAGCACACGAGGAGCAGTTGGCCCAGTTGCAACAGAAGTTGTTGGATTTAGAAGCAGAAAGAATTATTCTTAAAAAACAGATAGCTGAAGTTGAAACACAAAAGAAAGATGTTTGTACCGAATTAGACACTCACAAAATCCACGTGCAGGACTTAATGCAGCAACTTGAGAAACAGAATTGTGAAATGGAGGAAAAAGTAAAGTCTTTAACCAAACACTATGAGTCCCAACTTAAAGATAGTAACATAGAGCAGGAACAGAGAAATCAAATCTTGATGGAGAAGGAAAATGTAATTTTACAAATGAGAGAAGGACAGAGCAAAGAAATTGAAACACTCAAACAGAAATTATCAGCCAAGGAGGACAGTATTAGTATTTTGCATGAAGAATATGAAACCAAATTTAAAAATCAAGAAAAAAAGATGGAAAAAATTAAACAGAAAGCAAAGGAGATGCAGGAAACATTAAAGAAGAAATTATTGGATCAGGAAGCTAAACTTAAAAAAGAGCTTGAAAATACTGTTCTAGAGCTTAGTCAGAAAGAAAAACAGTTTAATGCCAAAATTTTGGAAATGGCACAGGCTAACTCAGCTGGAATCAATGATGCAGTGTCAAGACTAGAAACAAACCAAAAGGAGCAAATACAAAGTCTTACTGAAGGACATAAGCGAGAACTCAATGATGTCATATTAGTCTGGGAAAAGAAACTTAATCAGCAGGCTGAAGAACTTCAGGAGAAACACGAAGTTCAGTTGCAGGAAAAAGAACAAGAGATTGCAGAACTGAAGCAAAAGATCCTCATATTTGGGTGTGAAAGAGAAGAGATGAACAAGGAAATAACGTGGCTGAAGGAAGAAGGTGTTAAACAGGATACAATATTAAAGGAGTTAAAGGAACAGGTAAACCAGAAGTCTGCTCACATGAATTCTCTCTCACAAAATGAAACTAAGCTGAAAGCACAACTTGAGAAGCTGGAAGTTGACTTGAAGCATTCTCTGAAGGAAAATATTTTTCTTCAAGAGAATGTGGCTGAACTGAAGATTCTGGGAGAAAAAGATAAGCTTAAGGTTTCTGAGTTGACCAACAAGTTGAAAACCACAGATGAAGAATACCAGAGTTTGAAAGCTTCCCATGAAGGAAATAAGAAAAGCCTAGAAGACAAAAGCTTGGAATTCAAAAAACTGTCTGAGGAACTAGCAGTTCAGCTGGACATTTACTCTAAGAAAACTGAAGCCTTATTACAAGCTAAAACAAATGAACTGATCAACATTAGTAATAGCAAAATTAATGCCATGCTCTTTAGAATTTCCCATTGTCAGCACCATACAACTAAAGTTAAGGAGGTACTACAAATTAGAACTTGCAAAGTTTCTGAATTAGAAGCACAACTTAGACAGCTAACGGAAGAGAAAAATAGACTAAATAGTTCTTTTCAACAGGCTACTAATCAGTTAGAAGAAAAGGAAAATCAAATTAAGAGCTTGAAGGCTGATATTGAAGGTCTTATAACAGAAAAAGAAGTCTTACAGAAAGAGGGAGGCAATCAACAACAGGCTGCCTCTGAAAAGGAGTCTTGTATCACACAGTTGAAGAAGGAGTTATCGGAAAACATCAATGCTCTAACACTGATGAAAGAAGAGCTTACAGAAAAAAAATCAGACATCAGCAATCTGAGTAAACAAGTAACTGATTTGAATGCTCAACTTCAGAATAGTATAAGCTTGACTGAAAAAGAAGCAGCTATTTCATCACTAAGTAAGCGATATGATGAGGAACAATGTGAATTGCTGGATCAGGTACAAGATTTATCTTTAAAAGTTGAAACTCTGAGTAAAGAGAAAATTTCTGCTCTTGAACAGGTAGATCACTTGTCCAACAAATTCTCAGAATGGAAGAAGAAAGCACAGTCAAAATTTACACAATATCAAAATACTATTAAAGAATTGCAGATGCAGCTTGACTTAAAAACAAAGGAAGCCAGTGAAAAGGATGAGCAGACAACTTTATTGAAGGAAGACCTTGATCAGCAAAAAAAAAGATTTGAATGTTTAAAGGGTGAAATGGAAGATAAGAAGAGCAAGATGGAGAAAAAGGAGTGTAATTTAGAGACTGAGTTAAAAACTCAAAGAGCAAGAATTGTAGAATTAGAGGAGCATGTTACTCAGAAAACAGTTGAAATCGAATCTTTAAATGAAGTTCTTAAAAATTACAATCAACAAAAGGATATTGAACAGAACGAAATGGTTCAGAAACTTCAACACATTCAAGAGTTAGGAGAAGAAAAGGACAACAGGGTTAAAGAGGCTGAAGAAAAAGTCTTAAGTCTTGAAAAGCAAGTGGCTTCCATGAAATCCGAACTTGAAACTAAGAAGAAAGAATTGGAACATGTGAATTCGAGTGTGAAAAGCAAAGAAGAGGCATTAAAGGCTTTGGAAGATAGACTTGAGTTAGAGAGTGCTGCAAAATTAGCAGAACTGAAGAAAAAAGCTGAACAAAAAGTTGCTGCCATCAAGAAGCAGTTGTTATCTCAAATGGAAGAGAAAGAACAGCAGTATAAAAAAGATACAGAAAGCCATTTGAATGAGCTAAATACAAAATTGCAAGAAAGAGAGAGAGAAATTTATATCTTGGAAGAAAAACTTAAATCAGTGGAAAGTTCACCACACTCAGAAACGTCAGTTGTGCCCAGATCAGCAAAAAATGTGGCAGCATGTACTGAGCAAGAGGCAGATTCCCAAGGCTGTGTGCAGAAGGCATGTGAAGAAAAAATCAGTGTTTTACAAAAAAACGTAATTGAAAAAGAAAAGCTATTGCAGAGGCTAGAGCAGGAAAAAGAAGAAACATGTTCTTCTCTTTCTGAAATGCAGTGCAAATACCAGGAGCTCTTAATAAAGATAAAACATGCTGAAGAAAAGCAGCACGAGGATCAAGCTGTGATAAATCATCTTCAAGAAGAACTTGAAGAAAAAAACAGGAAATATTCTTCAGTAGTATCCCAGCATGTGGAAGAAGAGGGAGGTAAAAATAACATAGGGACAAAGCAAAACTCGGAATATGTGGTCGATAATGTCCAGAAAATCCTCCAAGAGAAGGAACTAACCTGTCAAATTTTGGAGCAAAGGATAAAAGAGCTGGATTCCTGCTTAGCAAGAGAGAAGGAAGGACATAGAGTTGAAATGGAGGAGTTGACCTCAAAATATGAAAAATTACAAGCTTTACAACAGATGGATGGAAAAAGTAAACCCACAGAAATTTTGGAAGAAAGTGCTGAAGAAAAGTCCAAATCACATGTGGTCCAACCCAAATCGCTTAGTAACATGGAGGCTGAGCACAGTGACTTGGAGTTTAAATTAGCAGCAGCAGAGCAGGAGAAGCAGAAGCTGAGCAAGGAGATTGTGAAATTGCAGAAAGATATTCGAATGTTGCGGAAGGAGCATCAGCTAGAATTGGATATAACAAAGAAAGAATATGAACAAGAAATGGAAGAGAGAATCAAGTAAGTTTTTTTTTAGCACGTAATTCTCCCTAATTAGTCCCTTTTTTTGAGCTTAATACAGTTGTTTCACCTACCCTAAGTATTAAGCATAAATCTAGTAAGTTACATACTGAGAAGAAATAAAAGCAATTTACGTCAAGACGCAGTGTTATTCCATGTCCTCTTGTGGGGGAAAAACCTTTTTTTACATGTAATATCATGGTTATTAGGTACATATCCAAAATTATTTTCATTTTTTGTTATTTTAGGATTAGCATTATCATTATATAAGATAGATGTGTATGATGAAAAATTTTAAGTGGAAAAGAAAAAATTTAAATCCCCAGGACCATTTCATAGAGGTAATCATAGTTTATATACCCTTTCAGAAGTAGTTTACTGTGCCTAGACACACACACTCATGCATGCCCTGAAAAATGTTTTTATACCACTGTCATACTGCATGTTTTGAAGACCAGGTAAGTCTTTACATCTTGTTTGTTTGTTTTGTTTGTTTTGATGACAATTAACTATATTTTCTTTACTCAGGCAGGAACAGGAAGATCTTGAGTTGAAGCATAATTCCACTTTAAAACAGCTGATGAGGGAGTTTCATACACAGCTGGCACAAAAGGAACAGGAGCTGGAAACAGCCATCAAAGAAACCATTGGTAAGGAACATTTCAATTGAATAAAGAACAAATCAGAATCAGCAGAGACTATTTATAATTTAAGCTTATTCTTTTTCACACTGTGCAAATTGCTCTAGATAATTAAACTGGACTAAAAATGATTCTTGGCCAGGAAAATTCTCTAATGGTAACCTGTACTACCCGGCAATGGTTTGCCTTACTGAGGAGGAGCAGGTGAAAGAAACTGAAAGCATTAGCTAATTAATTAACTCATAAAGATGCTTCTGCTCCATGGGAAGGGTACATTTGTTCATCAAATTTGACTTGGAACATGGGTTCTTAACTGCAGTTGGGATGTAGGTATTCTTATCTAATGTGTTTTCTCATGTGTGTCCATTTTTTATTTATTAGATAAAGCCCAGGAAGTGGAGGCTGAACTTTTGGAAAGCCATCAAGAAGAGACAAATCAGTTGCATAAAAAAATTACAGAGAGAGAAGAAGATATAAGAAGAACAGCCAAAAGATATGAAGAAATCCTTGATGTACCTTATTTTCTTTCTGTTTTGAAATTTAGCTGTAGTAGATTTCATGGTAGGCTTAAATAAGATTGGACTGTCAGACTTTCTGTTTGGTTTTTTTTTTTTTTAACGTATAGAGGGGGGTTTTTTTGGCTCAGTTATCTAAATTGGTATTTCTACACAGTATGCAGATTTATAAGAAGTTTAATTGATTTCTGCCAAGATTATAGTTCCTTGATCAGATTTTGCTAACCAGGCATTGCAGTCTAGTTGACAAGTACTGAAGCAACAGTGAGTTGCTAAAGGGAAGAATGTGTCTTTTTTCTTTTCTCAGAGTTAGGCTAAATTGTGAGAGAGCCAGGCTAAGACATGAGAGTTCGTGCTTGGATGAAGTCTGAGTATTAGAAGAGTTAGAGTGTTTTAGTGTGGCTATGTAGCTGGGATCTTTTCGGGAGGACCAGTTGACTTTATTCCATCCCTACCCAGTTCGCATGGTTTTTGTTGGTCTCAAGGGACAAAGAAGATTTAAAAAAAAAAAAAAATGCATCAGTCAAATCTTTTATATTTAGTGAAAGGTTATTTCAGTGTACTTCACTAATGGTGGATGATCATGGTCATTTTTGAATGACAGTATGTGAAGATAAGCTCTGAGTGCTAGTGGGTAGTTTGAACTCCAGAACATTTTCAAATGTAAAACAATGAAAATTATGCTACATTGGGTTGCAGATTCTTCAGTTACTCCAAGCCTTATTTTGCTATATGCTAAGAACCTCTTGATTAAGAATGTGTAAATCAGAGAATCATGCCTCGACTAACTATGGCAACAATAGAAGTCTGAGCCAGGGATAGACCCTAATAATTTAAATGTAATCGAAAGGGCCGAAATTCTAAGATATGACACATGCATATAAATGCTACCTTTTTATACTTTTTGAGCTTTAGACCACGTTATAAAAAATTTTGAACTATTTTATGTCTTCTTACACTTCCATATAGTATATATGGGTGAAGTTTATACTATTGTTTCTTGAATTCCTTAGAGAATGTTGGAATTAGAAGATACATTGAAGTTAGTTTAGTTTCCTCTTCTGTTTTTCTTTCTCAGAAAGAAAAGCAAGTTCAGCATAGTTGAATGATTTCCCTATAACTACAGTGAGTGATAGAACAGTGACTCTTCATTAGCTTTATATATTTTATAAAAACTTTTATCTAAGACAGGAACTTGGGGAAGGCAACAGTTATTTATCAAGTCTGGGAGCTTCATTTTCCACAGCTATAGAATTCCCTTTTGTGAACTACTTCTCTGTTTCTGGATTGTGGGGTAGCAGGTGGTAGATTTTATTAGGTCATGACAAACCTCTGAGGGGTGAGGGAAAGAGGTTAGTCTCTGGTATGATTCATTCTTGAGAATCTGCTGTTTATTAGGGAAAATGAAGGGAATAGACCTCTACACTTTAGGCTTAGAGTAGCAAAGCAAGTGGGCAGAAAGTGGAGGGTAGGCAAAGCAGTTGGGTAGACTCTCTTCCAAGCTCCTTCCTATGTCTTAGACCAGCACTGTCCATTAGAAATATGATGCAAGCCACAAATATGAGCCACATATATAATTTAAAGTTTTTAGTAGCCACATTAAAAAAATACACAGGTGAAATTAATTTTAATAATATGTTAACTACCCCATTATATCAAAAATATTTCAGTATGTGGTCAGTATAAAAATTATATATTTGTTCTTTGAAATTAGTATGTTTTCATATTTACAGCCCATCTCAGTTTGGACTAGCCACATTTGAAGTGCTCATGGCCACAGTTCTAGGATGGCTAGTGACTACTGTATTGGACAGTGTGGCCCTAGACTTTGAACTGCCAGATCTGGGGTTGACTTTGTGATTAAAAAGTCAGTCCTCATCTAAACACCCCAATTACATAATTTGTCTTGAAGAATTTCTTTTTAAAATCATAAATATTACTAAAAGGGTATATTAACAATTCTCAGCAAACACCATTTACTTTTGTTCTGAGACATATTCTCTTAACTGTTTTCCTGTTTAAAAATGTCTGAAATTGGAGTTTTATAGATAGGATTTGTATGTATTATATAGCAGTGTTTTTTTCCCTTCTGAAAAGCTGTTATTAGATTGATGATTTGTCTAATGATGATATTATAGAATGTTGTGTTTTTGTCATCTACTCAAATAATTCTGTGATTTGTTAAAAGCAAAGTAGAGCACAGAAACATTTTTGTTTTCCCGCCTTTACTATCATAGACAATACTCTTATTTTTTCCCCTTTCTACCCAAAGTTAGCCTTTTAAAGTATATTTTTCTGCATCACATTTTCACTTATTCTTTTGGAAACCCCTGAAATGGAATTAACTGCATCTGTGTTCCTTGGTACTCATCTATATTTATTACTTCACTTAAAACATGTGATTTTTTGTCATACATGTATGTACAGGGATATATTAATGTATCAGACTCCTCCCCTAGATTGTAAGCATCTTGTGGGCAGGGATTTTGTTATTCATCTCTAGTCTTGAGGACCTAGCCGAATGCTTGGCTCATACTAGACACTCGATAAATTTGAAGGAGATGACACATGGTAGGGTAGGGAAGAATTTATTTGGTCAGAGGGTGATGACATCTCAAAGGAGGAATGAATACACACAAGTAAGATAGCTTACCTAATCACCATAGTCCCAACCTCAGTGCAGTTTCATTGGGAGAAAGTAGCTCCTAAAGCTACATTAGATACAAAACAGTTTCTTTTTGATGTTGGTTGTATTTTAGTGATGTGGCTTTGGCATAATAAGTAGTCTTTAAAACGTCATTTCCATGTATGTGCATAAACATTCAACTTAACTAGTTTTTCTTATTGTTTTTACTTCAAAGCAAGTAGTACTGTTTTTCCCCCTCAAGAAGGCTAGAAAGCATTACAAAAGAAATTACAGAACAGTTTCTTAGATTAGAAATAACACATGAAGGATTCTTTTCTAATTCTTAGAGTGCTTGCTTTAGATTGGCATCCCACAACTGTCAAAGGACATGTCATACATAGCTAATTGTCATATTAAAATCTGGGCCTAACTATATAAGTATATATACCAGATGATACTTTCAAACAGGCCTAAGTTGCATTGATACAGACATCCACGCAGCCTGGTAGAATAAAAACAGTAAACCAAGACTGCGGGCAGTAATGTACTACAATAGTTTCTGGTGTTTGGTGTTTTAGGGGTGTTGGCTAGGTTAAAGCGTGCCACTATGGGGAGATCTTGAAGGAGATACCTGCTTTGCTTATGTTGAGAGAGGGGTTGGTTCTTTTTCAGGTGGTCCAAGTTCATGACAGGTGGTATTTAAATTTATATTTGCATGTGTCTTGTGGCACATTGCCTTATTTTGTGCCATGGAGCTGATCTGTTTCTGTTTTTATTTGAGACTTATTGTTTCTTGGTTCTGTCAAGTCAGCATCTGTTAAATCAGATAACCTGTTTATGGTGGTTTTTCCTGTTTGGACTCTTACTCAGCAAACACTTGTCCTGTCTTCATTACTTAAATCTGATCAATATTTCAATTCCAAATGTTCTTTTTGCACAAAGGTTATTGCAAAATTTATAAGAGCAAGGAGAGTGCTAGACTGTGTTGTATAATAAATCATGGCAATTACCAAGACAAATGAAATGTAAGGATGGGCAACAGCCTTTTACCAGGATGGTCAAAACAGGAGAGACAGCAATTTGTATGCCAGATTTTATAAGAAGAATTTTTGGGGGCCACTAAGTCACATATCACTTTCATAGTCTTATCTGTTTTTTTGCAAAGTTTGGGGCAAGTAGAGACAATGAATTGGTAACCACTACATTGGACAGTAACTAATTTTTCAAAAATAGATTTTAGTGGAACATTTTACTTTAAAGAACTACTGCTGTTTGGGAACAGATGTATAGATGTGCAGGTTTGCTGAATTAGGACAAAGAACCATCTTTTAAATTATACAGCTATTCAAAGGGGCTGGGAAAAAACTTGTACAACTTCTTATGATCAGTAAATCGCCAGCTGGCTGGGCAGAGCTGTGCATAGCAGTATCTATTAGTTTAAATTAATTGCCGTTTTATGGAAATCCAGTCCAATATAGGAAAAGCCAAAGTCTTAAAACATAGGCTTTGTATTATAATTCTGTCAAAACATTGTTATATACCTAATTATTGCTTGTACTTTGGAACCCTAGTTTAAGGAGGAAGAAGTAGCTTGATGAGCTTTATAGGGTGAGGGCAGAGGGAGTAAAGGTGAGGAAAAACGATATCCCAGGAATATTGAGTAGCATTAAAAAGCTTGGAGTTTAAAGTGGGGCATGAAGGAAACTGCTCAGAGCACAGTAATGAATTACAGGAAAAATGATTTGTTTCTTCTACAAAGATAATTTTTCTCTATACTGTGTTGCGTCTCTACTGTTTCTTTTTTTTGACGTTTATTACCAATTTTTTTTTTAATTCTAAAGGCTCGTGAAGAAGAAATGACTGCAAAAGTAATGGACCTGCAGACTCAACTTGAGGAGCTACAGAAGCGTCATCAAGGGCAACAGCAGGAAGAAAACCCTGGCAATGATAAAGTGAGAGGAACTGGACTTTGTGTCACACGTTTCTTGAAAACATCATCAATTCCATTATTTGACTCGCTTATTAACATATATACTTACCTCATTAATCCTAAGAAAAATCTTTTCATCTATTTTATAGACAGTGAAACTAATGTTCAAAGCAGTTAGATGAAACAGTCAATCTCACACAATGAATGTTGTTTTGGGAATTTAAACCCAATCTTCTAGATTTCACAGCCTAGGCATTTCCATGTTTCTGTCTTTTCTGAAGAAAGAACAGCGGAAAGTCAATCTCGTAGCCCTGAGCATAGCCAAAAGTCCATAGAAAGTGTGATAATTTTAGAATTTTAAACTTTGTGCTGAAAATTCATGTAAATTTTATATTTTACTCTATATATTCTTATTTGTAATCACATAAAATGTTTTTAGTTATATACCATTAAGAAAAACAATTTTTGTTTTTCTCCTCGGTTAATGAGCCAGATGTAAATGCAGTAGGATTATTTTTATAATCCCAGTCTTTAAGTAAAATTGATGCTGTGAAAGATAGGCTATGTTTATGCAGTGGCTTCTTGTCCCACTGTGCACCCCATCAAGTGCATACCCACAAGGCATGTGGGCCTAAGTTTGAGACTCTAAACAGTGTACCATTCTACTTCCTAAAATGTTCTCACTCATCCAGTCTTTTTATAGCACTGTCACTAGGGCCTCAGAGAGTTGGGTGGACAGTGTTCATGTCTTCATTGTTGAGACAGAGGATTGATTACAGAATGTCAGTTACCAGGTAGCAGTTTTACAGACAACCAATTACATGGATCACTTTTCCAAAATGGAGAGAAGAGTCTTTATAAAGGCTATGCTGTGTGCTACTTGGTATCTTAGCATGGAGCAAGCTGAGTGGACTGTGTCTTTCATTAATAGCTACTAAGTTAGTTCTCTTGTTTTTTATTTATTCTTTTGTACCATTTAATCATGATACCAAGTATTATGAAATATTACTTCCTATGAGAAGAATACATATATTTCACTGTCTAACATGTTCTCTTCCTTAGTATCAAAATAAGTATTAATGTTGCATATTGTGGCATTTTGACCTGTACTGGAATGCCATAGAGTATTGAAAGATTATGAAATTAATATTCAGAAGGTCTTCCCAGTCCTTTACCTGTGTCATAAGGAGTGAAAATATCTTTAATTTTTATTTCTACTGTAAAAGCATTTAATTTTATTGATGAATTTTTATCCTTCTTGAATATCTTTGGTTGTTTCTAGGATACCTTGAATTGCACTTCAATGAGTTGAATAAAAAATAATTTGTGATTATAGCTCAGAGTGGATTCCCAGAAATAGTTCTTCAGAAGTTTCCCTAAAAACCCCATCTTTTTTACTAGATGTTAATATGTTTAATTTTTAAAAATCATACAAACAATATATGCATGTATATATTCTTGTTGAAAAAGAATCATATGTAGAATAAACCCTCACTAGTGGGCACCTCCCCTGCTAAGTGGTAATCATTGTTAGGAATTTGATGAATAGCCTTCCAGCCTTTTTTTTGTGTGTTTACCATAGTTTGGGTATACTTACACTGTGATAGCTTATGTAACAGTTAGACCAAGTTTAAAAGAAAATATTTAAAGTTGTCTCATTTCAAATCTGAGCATCCTCTTAAGACTATAACACTAAATTCTTATTTCCTTGTAATTTTATATTACTCAGTATATTGTTTCTTACAGATTTTATTTTATACACTCATTTTTTTCTTTTCTATTTTCAGGTAACAATTATGGAGCTACAGGTAACACTAAATCTTTATTGAATTTGACTGAAGGTAGTGCGTTTTCAGGAGCATTCTGTGTTTTAAGTTAAAACATAAAGAAACTGTTTTAATAAGAAAAAAATTTCCCAAGCAGTATGGAAGTATGTTCAGGCAGTATAAAACCTGTGTATGCACTTCAAATCTGACTCTTTTTCTTTCAGACACAGCTAGCGCAGAAGACTACTCTGATTAGTGATTCAAAGTTGAAAGAGCAAGAATTCAGAGAACAGGTAGAAATCTAATTGATACCTTTTATTTTGAACTTTCTTAAATTATGTTAGTATGTACTTAGATCTCATTTAACTAACTAGAAAAAAACTGATTTAATAGCTGGCTTTGCATTCTTATCTTATATAGAAGGATATCTCTAAATTTGTGATTACATATATTTAAACATCCTATTGCCTCTAGTGCTTAATATTTGGGATAAAAATTTGTTTAATTTGTATTAAGTTCTAAAAATGGTTATTTTTGGTTTTATCGAGGGAAAATATGTTGACATCAATCTTTACTACTTTTCCTTGTGTTAAATTGCCTTGACTTAAATATGATTCGTCCACATGTTATCCAGTAATTTGACTTAAATAGGACCACATATGTACTCCTAGAAGGATGCACAAACATGCAAACACCAGTCAGTATATATGTATCTGTGGTGCATGACCATTAGTAGACTTTTCCTAAACCAGAAGAATAGTGACTCTCAGGTCAGCAGGCTATTTGAAGGCTAAATCTTCAGGGATATTCAATTTTTTTAAAAAATTCATACATATAAAAAATCTTGGTAATTGTAGAAACTTGGCGATGGAGCTGTATTGAGTGTGTTTGAAATTTTTCATAATATTTTTTTTAAATCCATAAAGATAAGTATAGTAAGTTTTCACTTAACGTTTCAGTTGGTTAATGGAAACTGTGACTTTAAGCAAAACAATGTATAATGAAACCAGTTTTACCGTAGGCTAATTGATATTTATAAGAGTTAAGTTCCTACAGCCTATTTTCTGGTCACAAAAACATTACGAAACCTCTATTAAAGACCTAAAACACTTCTAATAGTAAACATTGAAATAAACGTGAGCTAGACATACATTTAAGAAAGATGAATAAAAATAAGTAAGATCATTATTTTCTAATCCACTTATTCCAGTTAAGGGTCACAGGTGGTCAGAGCCTGTCCTGGCAGCTCAGGGCACAAGGTGGGAACCGACCTTGGGCATGACGCCCTTCCATCACAGGGTTACTAACACTCACTCGCTCACTCACCCAGACTGGGACAATTTAGACATGTCAGTTCACCTAATATGCACATCTTTGGGATGTGGGAGGAAACTGGAGTGCCCAGAGAAAACCCACATAGGTATGGGGCAAATGTGTAAACTCCACACAGACAGCAGCCCCAGCCAGGAATTGATTTTTTTTTTCATCAACGTTAAAATGAAGTTGAATGAAACAACATTATTTGAAGACCTGCTGTACTAAGTCCCAGTGTTACTTCTTTTCTACTTCTCAATAGTGTAACTTTTCTCACCACTTCTCAGGGTTAAAATTTCCTTCTTTTACCATTCTCAAACTGCCCTAACATAATTTTTGAGTTAGTTATTTTATAGTAGTAAGATACATATAACAAAATTGACCATTTTAACCCTATAGCATATGATTCATTGACCTTTAGTTCATTCACAGTGTTGTTAAACCATCATCATTTTCTAGTTTCAGAACATTTCATCACCCCTAAAGGAAACCCATGTCCACTGAGCATCACTCCTTGTTATCTCCTTCCCCAGCCCTTACATACAATTCTCTGCTTTCTGTGTCTATGATTTTGCCTGTTTTGAGTATTTAATATGAATGGAATCCTATAATATTATCCGGCTTCTTTCAGTTAGCAGGAAGTTTTTCTGGTTCATTTATGTTGTAGCATGTATCAATACTGCATTCATTTTTATGGCTGAATAATATTCCACTGTATGGACATACCATATTTTCTTATCAATTCATCATTTAATGGATATTTGAGTTGTTTTTACATTTTGGCTGTTGTGAACAGTGCTGCTAAGAACATTGTGTACAGTTTTTGTTTGAACAGCCAGGGTACATATTCAGGTGTGCAGTTGCTAGGTCATATGATAATTATATGTTTAACTTTTTGAGGACCCACTAAACTGTTTTACATAGTGGCACTATTTTACATTCCCACCAAGACAGTAGGAGGATTCTAATTTCTCCACATTCTCACCAAGAAATTTTTTGATTATAGCCATTCTAGTTAGTATGAAGTTTATTTCAGTACAGTTTTAATTTGCATTTTCCTGGTGACTAGTTATGGTGATCATCTTATCATCTGCTTGTTGGCCATTTGTATATCTTTGGAAGCAACATCTATTCAATTCCTTGCTCTCTTTTTAGTTTGGTTATTTGATTTTTTATTGTTGGGGTTTAAATGTTCTTTACATAATCTGGATGCAAGTCCTGTATCTGATATATGATTTGCACATTTTTTCTCACATTTTGTAGGTCATCTTTTCATTTTCTGTAAGCCAAAAGTTTTACTTTCATTAACATCCAATTTATTTATATTTTTTCTTTTGTTGTCTGTGCTTTTGGTATCATATCTAAGAAACCATTTGTATTAATTTTATTTGTCTAGAGCCTGTCTTCAGCATTAAAGAGTCTAGTGGCTACAGCAGTCCTTTTTTTACATATGGTTTCCATATGAATTTTATATGATTTAAATATTTATTTTTTTAGATTCACAATTTAGAAGATCGTTTGAAGAAGTATGAAACGAATGTATATGCAACAACTGTGGGGACACCTTACAAAGGTAAGAATGATCCCTCATATCATGTTATCCATGGTTATTTCTTGTTGGTAGATTTATAAATGATTTTATTTTTATCTTTGCTAATCTAATTCTTTACAGTGAATATATTTTATCTTTGTAATTCATCAACAGTTTTAGGGAAAGAATGGTAGGATTCTAAAACAAAAAATAATGCATATTTGTTGCTTAAAAATTCAAATGCTACCGTGTGTAAGTGAAACTTCAAGTTCCCACTTTATTCTCCGTTCTCCAAATGGACCTCGTTGACAATTTGTGTATAATCTTTCAGACTTTTCCGTATGTATCAAACATTAGCATAATCCACTACATACATTCATTCACACTCATTTTTATATTTTACATGCTTTTTTTTTTAATATTACAGATATTTACTAATTTTAACCAGGATTTAAGGAGAAAATAATTTCGTGAGCCTTCTTATATTCAAAGTGGGGAAGGATGATTTAGAAATATTATTCTCAATTTAAATAATGTATGCTACTTACAAAGGATTTTATAGATGAGCTTGGTTCTTTATGTAATTGTTCCCCTGAGATAATCATGATCTTTGAATATCTTATAACAGTTTTCCACTCTTAATTTTACTGCCTCACTGCATTAAGAATAGTTGTATTTTGCTAAATGTTTTATAAAGCTTTCTGCTTTTTCATGGTAGGCACTAGGGTATAAATCTAAGCCATTTCAAATATTCTTTATGTTTTTAAAAATGTTATTGCTATAAAATAACATAAGATACTATACAATTTTTAATTAAATTACATAAAGACTTGCTTTGGATTCTTTCCAAAATGCTCTTCAAGAAGAAGAGAAAACCAGTTTGGAAGTTTTCTATGGCTCATTACAGAGAAGACTCCTGCTACAAAGATTGTTTGCCACAGCTAAGTCAACATAATGGAACTTTCAGCATAGAACTGCTGAATCAGTGCTCAGCAGTGCATAGAGAGTAGTAGTAATTCTTTTTATTAGTTTCAACTTAAGAATTTCATACATAATTTTCTTTTATTTCTCAGTTTTAAATTATAAAATGCATATATGTATAGTTTATTTAATACCCATACAGACATAATACTAAGTGCCAATACTGTTATAAAACACATTTTTGTAAGATCATTTAGTCCTTTCAACAACCCAAGTTATCTGGTTGAATATGCACATTAATCTCTTCACCATGCTGCTCCTTTAAAGTATAATAGTAAAATGAGCACCCACCATAAAGGAAAAAATATTAATTGCTTCTCTGGGAAAATAGCTACAAATAAGTAATCTATATGTTTAAAATAATAAAATTAATAACTCTTTTCTGAAAGGTGAAAACATTGTAAACTCGTGCATTTCGTATCAATCTAGGAGAATGAAACACTTTAGTATATAGGTAGATATTTTTTGAAGAGGAAATAGTGTATTATTATTTAGTTCTTGGTATTGTGTATTTGCAACATGTGGTTTGAGTGATCGGGTTTTCTAAAAGTATATACTTTTAAAAAATGAAATATTCCACATACAAATAACATGCAGTGTAAATACCAAGTACGGAGACTAGATAATGCCTATGAATCTGCCATCTGGAGCATTGCCATACTGCTCTTTAATCTTATATCACTCTGCTCTTTCCCAAGGGTGACCACTGTCATTATATATTATAGCATAAGTGCAGTTCCCTAAAGAAATTTTATTATAATGATTTTACATGTTTTGGGCTATATACAAATCTTATCATACTGTATATATTGTATATATTCTTACCTTTTGTTTTCACCTAGCATTATGATTTTGAGATTCATTCTAATGTGTGAAGCTATAGTTAAACCATTTTCATTACTGAGTTTAATAATAATACGTTATGTCTTTATGCCGCACTTTATTCTCCTATTGGCGGACATTTGAATCGTCTCAGTTTTGCCTTTATAAACAGTTTAACTGTGAATATTGATTCCTGATGTGCATTTCAAGTGTTTCTTTAGGATATGTTAGTAGAAGTTGAATTTCTGTGTCATAGAATATGCTTGTCTTCCACATTTCAAAGTTTAATGAAATAATGCCAAATTGTCTATAGTGGCCAAATGTGTTTACACTCCTGCAAGCAGTGCCCAAGCATTCCATTGTTCTCATACTCACCAGTGCTTGGTATTATCTGACTTGTGAGATTTTGCCAATCTTGTTTATGTAAATAATAGTTCATGAGGTTTGATTTGTTTTTGTTTTTTTGCTGAACAAATGATTTAAATTCTAAATCAAAAGAAATGTACAGTTACAATGAAAGGCCACTTTCAACTTTGGCATTTAGAGGCTCACTTATTCTCCATAGTTCTTATCATTGAAGCCTTATTGTATTATCCTGCTGCACAGTGTGGTTTCCTGTTATTTATTCAGTTTTTAAAAATTCAAAGTCATTAGGAAAAATTTACACAGTAATAGTCACCTTTTTTTTTCAGATATACGGTTAAGAGATTCAACAAGTAAATGCAATAACGTAACCACCAACAAAATAGAAACAGACACTGTTCCATCACTCCAATAAGTTATCCGGTGCCTTGTTGTGGTCATGTCCTATCTCTAGTCCCTGGCAATCAGTAATCTCATTTTCCACTCTTGTAGTTTTATCTTTTCTAGAATTTTACTTAATGGAATCAGTCATTTGCATCTGTATCTTTTGTATTCTGTCACCTAGCATTAATGCTCTTAAGACTCATCTGTATTGTTGCATGTGGTTGTAGTTTATTCCTTTTTGTTGCTGCATAGTGTTTTATTGTATGGATGAACTGCAAATTTCTTATCCTATCACAGTTAATGGACATTTAGCCTATTTTTAGTTTTGAGCTACTATGACTACAGCTGCTGTGAACATTCATGTCCAAGTCTTTATGTAAACATAAGTGTACATTTCTCTTGAGTAATATCTTGGAGTAAAATTGTTGGGTTGTATGATGCTTGTTAGATGAGTCATTGAATGAATGAGCAGACATCTAAAACATGTCTGTTGTAAAATTTTACCATAAAGAAAATTCTTTGTGATTATGTTTTTGTATCTTAAGAGAGTCTTATCTACTTTAGGGTCATAAAACTATCCTCCTATATTCTGTCCTCAAAGTTGGTGTTCTGTAATTTCACTATGATATGTCCAGACTTAGATTTCTTTTTACTTATTCTACTGTCTTATAATCTTTCTAGGAAAGATTATATTATCTAAAAGATATTAGTTCTATAAAATTTGTTCTGATCATCTATTTAAATATTTCCTTTTTCTATTTTCTAATTCTCATACTATTAGAACTTCTCATTTTATACTCCATTTCTTACTGTCTTTTAAATATTTCATCTGTTTTTCCACTGGGCTGAATTCTGAAAATTTCATCTAGTTTTTCTGGTTTCTTAATTTTCTTACACAGCTCTACCCAATTTGCTATATAGCTCCTTGTTAAGGGGTGTGTGTGTGTGTGTGTGTGTGTGTGTGTGTGTGTGTGTGTGTGTGTGTGTGTGTGTGTGTGTGTGTGTTTATCCTCTAACTATAATTTTTATTTCTAGGAGGAAATTTTCTCTCCCTTTTTTTTCAGATCTCCTAGGTCATTTTTGTAGTCCTATATATGTTGCTTATTTTTTCTACTACTATAATTTCTTTAAAAACAGCTTTATTGAGATACATTTTACATACCATACAATTCACCCATTTAAAATGTACAATGTAATGGTTTTGGGTCTATTTTTTAAAATTGTATAACCATAAGCACAATCAATTTTAGAAATTTTTCATTCCAGAAGAGTACCTCACAACCTTTGGCAGTCATCCCTCCATTCTCTCCATTCCCTCCAGCTCTACCAATCACTGATCTGTTTTCTGTCACTATAGATTTTGCCTATTCTGGACATTTTATATTAATTTAATCATATAATACATGACCCTTTATGACTGGCTTCTTTCATTTAGCATGTTTTCAAGGTCCTTGTGGTTTGTAGTGTGAATCAGTATGGCTTTCCTTTGTTGCCAAATAATACTTCATTTTATGGATACCACAATTTATTTACCCATTCGTCAGTTAGTGGACTTTGATTGTTTATACTTTTTGACTGTTATGAGTAATGCTGCTTTGAACAATTGTATACAAGTTTTTAAGTAGACAGGTATTTTCATTTCTCTTGGATATCTCCCTAGAGTAAGATTGCAGGGCATTTGGCACCTCTGTGTTCATCTGTATGAAGTAAACTGGAAGCACGTTTACCTGTACTTCCAAGCTGGTTTTCAAAGTGACTGTACTGTTTTACATACAGTATATGAAGATTCCAATTTTTGCACATCCTTACCAATACTTGTTATTGTCTTTTCTTCATCTCAGTGGGTATAAAGTGATCTCTCATCATGGTTTTGATTTCCCTCATGGCTAATGATATTAAGTGGTTTTTATGTACTTGATAGCCATTTGTATATCTTCTTTGGAAAAATGTCTGTCTATATAGAGTCTTGGTCCATTTTTTTAAATGTTCTTTTTTTATAATTGAGTTATAAGTGTTATTTATATAGTCTAAATACAAGTCCCTTATCAGATATATGATTGCAAATATTTTCTCTCATTTTGTAGGTTCTTTTTTTACTTTCTTGATGTTTTTCTTTGAAGCACAAAAGTTTCTAATTTTAAAGTCTACTTTTTCTGTTTTGTTGTTGTTGCTTGTGCTTTTGGTGTCACATCTAAAACACCACTGACTAATCTAAGGTTATGAAGATTTACTCCTTCGTTTTCTTCAAAGAATTTTATAGTTTTAGTTCTAAAATTTATTCTTTGTTAATAAATGTTAATATTTGTATGTTAATATTTGTATATGGTGTGAGCTGAGAGTCTTAACTTCTTTCTTTTGCGTATGGATATCCAGCGTCTTCATACAATTTGTTGAAAAATCTGTTCTTTGCCTCATTGTATTCTTGGCTCCCTTGTTAAAAATTTGTTGTCTAAAAATTTTATTTCAGGATTCTTAATTTTTTTCCATTTATCTATATATTTATCTTTGTGCTAGTATCACCCTGTCTTGATTACTATAGGTTGGTATTAAGTTTTGAAATTGATACACGTTTTGATACATGTGAGTTCTTCTGTTTTGTTTTTCTTTTTCAAGACTGTTTTGACTATTCTTGATCTCCATGTGAACTTTCATATGAATTTTAGGATCAGTTTGTTAGTTTCTTCCTTACCAGGTTCCCATTTGCCTTTCCATTAATTTCTTTGGTTTCATTTTCCTCTATCCTCCAGCCCTTTAGGGATTTCCTGTGAACTTAGAATATTTTTATGCAGCATTTTGATGTTTCTTGGTAGCAGAGCACTTTTTAGATTATTACCTAGTGCAACATACTACTATAAGTGGATGCAAGTATATATTTATATAATGCGTAATTATGAATTTATTCAGATTAAAGTTTGTCATAGTGTGACTTCATACATCTGAACTATATTCTTTACTTTTAGATTGAAATGGAGCTTCATTAACATATAAAGTGTAATTTATTATGACAGTCTTTTTAGGATGTTAAATCAAAGTATTTGAAAACCATTATAATGGCATTGATATTTCATGCATTTTAAATTGTTTTATCTATAAGTATAGTCTTTTAAAATTGTCATGTCAGAAGAAGGGAGGAGGAAAAGATGTGAGAAATAAAGTTGTTATAATACTTCTTGTTTTTTATTCCAAGGGAAAAACACCAATTGGAATTTCGAATGTATGTACTATACAGTACCATGATGCATCTCTTTGTGCGACTGTTTTTAATTTATTTTCTAACTAATAAGTATTTTTCCTGTTTTTTTCTTTACCATTTAATTTTCTTTTTATTTGACAGGTGGAAATTTATACCATACTGATGTCTCACTCTTTGGAGAACCTACTGAGTTTGAGTATTTACGAAAAGTGCTTTTTGAGTATATGATGGGTCGTGAAACTAAGGTATAAATCATATCTGTAATATTTGGCATGTGGCTTAATTTAAAAGGAACTATGTCTCTTTTTTAACATACATATTGATTCTATATGTTTACTATTAGCAGACCATACATGCTAATAGTAGTAATAGTACTTGTGTCATTGCTTCTGATTTACAGAAGTTAATTGGTAGATTTTGCTTATATTTCTTATGTTTATAAAATATTAATTAAAAAAATACTGTTGGATGATGCTAAAACTAAAAATTGAAAGTTCATTAACTTAATACTTTGTGAAGCATGTGGCTGTTTTTATTTTGACTTCAGATCTTAAGTTTAGGAGAATAATTATCTTTTTTATGGAGACATAAGGACAGTGTGGGAGTATTGGAAATGGTCATAATTAAGAATGATGACTTAGAGATGTTTAGAAATGTTTGACTTTAGTCACTATAAGAAAATCATTTCTTCACATATGGAATATTGATAATTTAAAAATAATAATACTTGGCTAATTCGTTTGCTAGGATGTTAAATTTATTATAAGATCCTTGAGTGTAGATTCTTGTGTGATTCTTTCTTTTATCCCACTGCAGTGTTTTTTTTAAAAAGCCATATTTTGGACTTTTGGTAAATATACCTTGAATTCAATTGAATGCATTTAGGGAAATTAATGAGTCTTCCCTTGAACAAAATTCTTTTATTTAAAGCAATTTCTGTTTCTGACATTGTTTCAAGTTTTTACCTTCACGTACTTTTACATTGTCTGCATACCTTGGTTAAGAATTGGAAATTGAGTTTTCTATTCTTAGAAGCAATCAGTGTTTTAACTTATGAATCTTTGGGGTTACTGAGGTGTAGGGTGCTAAGCCAGTTCAGAGATTGATTTGGTATATTTTTAAGACCTAAAATGTAAGGGCATCAAAAAATCTCTTTAAAGAATATTATGAATTTATGGATTGTAGATTCAGCTAAATGCTAGGAGTTGTAGGCCTAGAAATTATGTGAGTCCTTGGTATCTATAGAAATCTCATTTCTTTTTATCAAATAGTTTCAAATTAAAGTAATGATAAGTGTGATCCTGAACATGTATCACATGAGAGAGATATTAATTTGCAGTGACTCAGTGTCTGTGTTTCCTGAGGACGTTTTTACTCAAAGCCTAACTAAAACTTATTTTTTCCTTATCTTTTTAAAACAAAGGTAATGAAATATGACTTTCTCTTATTATGTCTTTGATTGAATAACAGCCTGTATTTGAGGTGTGGTAGATAGTTTAATGTTAGCTGGTACTATTACAAGGGAAGGGGTAAAGGCATATCTCTTTAAAAAATAGCCTCTCAGAACCTGGGCTACTTTGGTAAATTTGCAAATCTAAAACTACTATCCTGGTGTTGTTGCTAAGTAAATTCTTTAACCTTTTCTTGGTCTGCAAAATGAAGAGACTACCTCAGCTTGTTTCTTCTGGAGGTTGAAAACATGTGGGGTGAGAGCTCTAGAGTTTAAGTCCTTCTGAAGAAAGACCCAGCACAAGCACAAGATGTATTCTGGGGCAGTGCCAGTTCAGCCATGTCTAAGTTTTCTGTTTTCAGGGCTCTGTAGTTAGTTTTAGTGTGTGACTTGGGAGACAGCTGAAAAGAGATGTCCTCTAGGTCCAGGCAGCCCCATTTAATAGCTAGCTGGCAATCAGTGTTGAGGAGTGATCTCTCTGGTCTTCATCTTCAGTATTCAGTGTATTTTTCTGGTTACTAAAAATGATAAGTAGTCTATCATTCTACCATCACATTTTGGTAATATCAAAAATCAGTAGCAGACTTTCGGTTTAATTTACTGCATATTTATTGAGCACTTACTACATGTGGCCCTTTGTTTATCACTATGATGGATAGGGAGATAAAATTTGATAGCAACCCTACTTGGCTGCTTCCCAATAAACCCTATCATAAGTTGAAATTGCATTTAATACACACTATTGAACATTGTAGCTTAGCGTGACCTACCTTAAAACCTGCTTGAACACTTACATTAGCCTACAGTTGGGGCAAATAATCTAACACAAAGCCTATTTTATATTAAAGTTGAATATTTGTGTAATTTATCATTACATATCATTTTCACACCATCTTAAAGTCAAAAAATCATTAAGTCAAACCACTGTAAGTTAGGGACTGTCTGTAGTTGTAAAGGGGAGCTGTTCTCAGTTAAGCATAATATGATGCAGAATGAAGTATTTAAGCATAATGTGATTCCATTAAGAGAGAGACAGAGTCCTCATAATTACTTGTAGGAAGGTCAAGGAAGACATGATGGAGAAGCACATGTGTCTACTGGGCTTTAAATGGGAGGCTTAGATTTTTATAGATGAGCTCAGATAGGAGGGGAAGCCTAGACAGAAGGTTCAAGGCAGAAAACTGAGTGAGTTTTGGAATGACACATAGTCTGGTCCAACTAAAACACTGAATTTGTGAGGTGGAAGTTACTCTGCTTCAGGCTGCACAGAGCATGGAGGGCCAGGAATGTTTTTACAGTTTTACCTATAGGTATTGGGGATAGTAACCCTGGACATTTTTGAGCAAGGATTGACAAGGTCAGAGCTGTTTTGAGACAGACCTTTTGCTGATTTGCCCACTTTCTACACTTAATAAAGAACTTGAAATGGAGACCAGGTTGTGGTTTTAGAATGAGCCAAAGTACTTTGTGATTTGATCTTTATCTTCAGTTGTTTCTTGTCTAGCAGGATCCAGCAGGATCACCCCACTTTCATTTCTTCATCTGCTTTTGCACACATTGTTTATTTTATGAGGCAGATGGTTTTTTTTTTTAAGACAATGTGTAGGACACACATTCTTACAGTATGAAGTTAAGTAAGCTCCCTTTCTTCCTTCTGTCCTTGCAGTTTCCATTTCTTGAGTTTTGACACTCCATGCTATTATTGATACTAAAATTCAGCCTGTTTTCCTCTTCAGTAAAAAGTGTTTCTCGTCCCAACTTTTATTGAAGCCTCTCCCTAAAGAAAACCTGGCAGGAGAGGCCACTTCTAAACTGGTGGCTTATTTGAACTTTTACTTTTTAGGACTTGAGGATATTCTATGTAGAGTAGAAAGTTTAAGTTTTCCCCCAAGATTTGGCAGAGAGCTTGGGTTTCTCTATTCAGGTGTTTTCTTAAGAGCTTTAAGTCTTAACTGAGTAATCAGCTGCAAATTCAGGATCACTGGTGAATTTAGAGGTGGGTTTCCATTTAACATTGTCTAGACATGTGAAGAGACACCTAGCTAGAGGTTTTTTTTTTTTTTGGACAGATATGCTTGTGTGAATATAAATGGATTTTTGATTACTTTGAACTTTATAAGCTGTGAAATTAAATAAATGTTTCCTATAATTGTGAATCTCTGAATTTTAGATTTTTTTATTTCCTAATAACAGCCTTTAAAGATAGTATATCAGAAAGCATTTTAAATTGCTTCAGAGTGTTAATTTAAAAAATTCTGAAAAAGTTACTGCTTCATATTTCTCTTGCCATTTCTTGCCACATAATATGCTTGGTTTCTAGACTTCAGTTTGGCACAGAAAGATTCTCTTCTATCTCAGCAATACAACTTAAAGGATAAGGGTTTTTATAAAATGACTTTTAAGTTCTCCAAGAACTAAGTTGGTATAAATTGTAGTTTTTGATCATAAAATGGCAGAGGCAAAGATAAAATAAAGGAAGAGGCTGAAACTTTCAGGTTTGTGGTATTAGTTGATCTGTTAGTTGAAGTAGGTATTAGAAATAATGCACATTGCCTTGCCTGGGCTTAGCATATAATAGGAATTTAAAAAACATTAGTTTCTTTCCTTCCTGGAAATAATGATACTTTTTTCCTAATGATGTGAGTTTCCAAAATTTTTGGTTAACTCAATGATGTCATCTTTTCCTCAATGACCTTCTCTAGTCCATCTCCCCCACCCACCACTATCACCACTGCACAATAGTCTGTAACTGTGGACAAAGAATTTTAGCGTCAGTTTTGGGGTGATCCTCCCCTCCTCTGTAGGAATCTTCAGGGGAACAATAACACCTGAATTTATATGTAAGCTCTAAACTTGTTCTACCTATTTCATACGTGGTATCTTCTTTCCTCTCTGTCTCCCTCAAAACATCTCATCTTGATACAAAATAGGGAATTTCAACCTTTGAGGAGAATTTTCCACGAGCTTATGGGTGACAGTCTGACTTACGGTATATTTATTTAGATCTACACAATTTATGATCTTGTTTTGCAAGCCACCATGTGTAATGTTTGATTCATCATGTTTTCTATCAAACAAAACATCTTGTGTTTATTTAAAATGTAATTTGTATTTCTATTAGGTTGATGTGCTGCATGTCTTAAAAATACCTACTAAGCATGTTCATGTTCATGCAGTAGCCCATGTTTATGAGATATATGATGTGATTTAGTTAAAGCGGAACTTGGGAGTATCTAATTCTGATTATTTAGAGCATATGTTTTGGCAATATATCTCTTACTAGATAGACTTCTACAAATAAAAACCCTTATAAAATGAATGAGGAATGAAGTTTTATCTTAATAAGACAAAGGGCCAAGAGCATTAGAACTTTATATAGCTTCATGCTCTTATAAATGCATCATCTTAAAATAATATCAACCCGACATTGTGAGGAGTTCTTTTAAATTGAAATTCTAGTGTTGGCTCTTACTTCCTTAACTAATACCTTCACATCATACTTCTTTGGTCGTGGCTTCCATTGAGAGCACTAAAGAATCTCACTAGCAGAACATGTCAGAATGGGTCGAGATATCATCTGCTTTAATATATATTAGTGATTGTCTCTTGTTTTTCTTGTAGACCATGGCAAAAGTTATAACTACTGTGCTGAAGTTCCCTGATGATCAAACTCAGAAAATTTTGGAAAGAGAAGATGCGCGGCTAATGGTAAGCTTTAAAAGTCCCTTAAGGGAAGAACAGTCTTATTTAATAGCAATAGGAGGATTTATTGCTATTAAATATTCTATGTGGGATTTCTAGAACTTGGCCTATTTATGGAAAGAACAAAAGGCATTTGTTCTAGTATATACAGTAATAATTTTTTTAAGCCAAATTATATCGTGATGTTTTATAGATTACAGTTCTTTATTCTATTTCAGTTAATTGTGAGATACGGTAATTATGAGAGAAAGAATTAAGCATTTTTGAGTTTTGATATACCCTGCAAGGGGAATGTAGGTAACTGAATTATTAGAAATCTTTGTGTGAGGGCAGCTGTAATTGAAGGGAAACAAACACATAGTTCATAAATTATGCAAAATTCCCCATGCCTAACTTTTTTTTGTCCTGGACCAGTGATTCATTTAGAAGATTCATTCCAAGCAGAGGATGAAACATGTAGTTTTCGTGTCTTGCCCTGGCATTCTCTCTCTTCTAATTTTTTCTTTTCTTGCTGGAGTCAGCAGTACCTTCCTTCCATATCCCCCCTCAGCCCCATTTCTTTTTCTATTTTATGAGTACTACTGTTCATTTTTTTATCCTCCCTGAAACAAGCAGAAATCTTCTTAGTGATGGGTTAGCCTGTGTCATAGTATCTCCAGTAAGAAGGACTAAGTTAGTAAGTAAGTACCACCCAAAGCATGCCATCTTATCTGGACAGACTGTGTGTGCCTCTTAGACAAGTTCTTCATTATCTTGATCCCAAATATCTCTTTCTGTAGTGATAATTAATTTGTTCTGGTTTTAACCCATGGAACGCAACCAGAAATCTCAAGATGGCCTAGATGGAAGGTTTTTCCTTTCCAGGCTCAATACCCCAGCATGTGGCAGCCACTTATGAAGTTTCTTTCCTCTGACCCATTGCACAGGATCACTCCTGAAGGAATTCTAGTGCCTCAGGCACATCCTGACCTCTTCTTCCTGGCTTCCTCTAAAGTCATCCCAGCATCCTTGACCTTTGCCCCAATACTCCATGGTATATTGTATTATATACCTATTTCTGGGACAATTGCAATTATTTTGGTTAGCATTTGTTTTTTGTAATGCATTCTTCCTCAGTATCTAGTAGGCTGCTATGCCTCTATAGTTATCTCTGGTTATAAATATTTTTGATAAAAAAGTATGTCACTATAATGTATGGCCTTCATGAATAGAGAGAATATTTTAAATTTTGCTGAACATGTAATTCTGTAACCATGGAGTCACTCAGAGTAGAAGTTTTCTTCACTGAATAAAACAACTATGTCTTTGTGAAAATAAAAATCTCTAATGCAGTCTGAGCCTGTTGACATTATGGTTCAGTTTAAGAAAATATTTTTAAATGATATATAAAAGCTTTTATTTGTTCATCCTCCCCTGACCTCTTTAACATCTTAATGTTGGAGCATGGCAGACTGTCTTTTTACTGTTGGGCTACATTCATTCAATCAGGATTTGCTCTGTGGTATGGATTCATCCTAAAGCACTGCTTGGCAAATGTTTTAGAAAACATTCACACATGCAGTCTTAGATTGGTTTGCCTTGAGGGAAACTCATTGAATTGGTGCCTATAAATAGTGAACCATGTAAAATCTTTTTAAAGCAGACAGATTTTTTTAAGTTTAACTAAAAAGAAAGTTTTGAAAAACATTGTCTTCTTATTCCTGAATAAGGTAGAATTCATTTTAGATGGGGATGAAATGGCGGCTGATCATTCATGAAACAGTTCTCCATTATCCCAAAGAAAGTCACTTTTATTGGTATAGGAATGATACCAGCTCAAAAACTATTCCCATCTTCACTTCTTGTACTTTGAAGTGTCAGCCACGTGCCACATTGCTGTGGTGAGAGCCTAAATCTCAACAGCTCAATCCCTGGTATGATTTTGAGCAAACCTTTTTCATATTTCTGGCCCTCATTGGTAAAATGAGTATGTTGTATTATCCTATCCCTAAGGTTTTTTTCCCTCTAAAGCATAAAATTATTTGTAAATTTTTGAAGTTTTAGATGTGTTTCAAGTACAAAAAAAATCGCTTTGTGTGGAGCAGGCAGAAGTTAAAAAGAAAATGCTCATATCAGATGTATATACCTTTTTGTCTTCCCTAGAGCAGACTTTTTCCCCTTCCAGTTTTTAGCTTGTTGTCCCTGATATTTCATTTGGTGATGATGTAGGTACTTTAGATCAGGAGTGCCCAGTCGCTAGACTACGGTTTGGTACCAGTCCATGGCCTGTTAGGAACTGGGCCAAACAGCCGGACGTGAGTGTCAGGCAAGCAAGCAGAAGCTTCATTTGTATTTGTGCTGCTTCCCAGTGCTAGCATCACCACCACCTCAGATCATCAGGCCTTAGATTCTCAGAGGAGCACCGGTCCCTGGTGCCCTAAAGGTTGGAGAACACTGCTTTAGATGGCCACAGTAAACAGGGTATTTCAGTAGCAGGCTAGAAGCAAGAGTGAATGCAAAAGTCTTTGGCTTGTCTAATTGCATTTTGCTGAATAACACTGCCCTAGAAGTACATTATCAGATTTTTTTTAAAGGAGAATGTTATTTGTTATTTAGGATAATTTCATTGAGAAAGTTAATTGATTAAGGTATAGTTGACATACAGTATTATAGAGACTTTATTTTAAGCAGGTGATAAATCATCTCTTGCCATTTAAGAGGTTCTTTTGTTATATAGAAATCTCTTTTTAAGAAGTGTTCCTAGAAATACATTTTTATCTCTAGAGTGCTAGCAAACTTAAAGACACGTTTAACGTAGATGGCTATTTTCTTGATAACTTCATTAAAAGAAAATTTTTCTTTTTTGATGAAAAAGGTTTGGCTTATTTTCTTACCTCATCCACTGTAGTCATTTCTTTTTTAATTGATCTTCTATTAACTGTTTTGCTTTGCTTTTCACACCGAACCTTTGTCAAGTTCTTGATTAGTCTTTGCCCTAGACAAGTTTTTATACTTCAGTTAATGTTTCTCTTCTGAAGTAATAAAATCATCAGAACTTTTCAGCATTATTAGGTACAAGTGTTTTCCATTCCAGTGGTGGCTTATTTTTCCCTTTGCAGGACTCAGTAGAGGCATGCCAGGTGGATTCAGGAAACAAATGCCAATAAAACTGATACAGAGTAAAAAATACTAGACATGTAAAATACCTATTTATTATCTCAAAAGTGGTTTGATTCTTGGTTTTATTAGAATTACATAACAAATGATCATTGCCAAAAACACATTGCAAACAGTTCAGAAACATATTACATGGAAAGGGAGCCCTTTCCTCATCTTCAGCCTTCCAACCGTGTCCACCATGAAAAGATCATCTTTATTAATAGTATGCAGAATATCCCCAAGTTTTCTAATCTTGATTAAAATATATTTATAATCATTCCTTTATCATTTAATTGTTTTATTTTATAAAAATGAGAGTATGCAACAGCTTGTTTTTTTACTTCATATGTTTTTATATTATGCCACCCATTACAAACTGATCTATCTCATTCTTTTTATTGACTGATTGTGTGATTATATGGATGTCCTACAATTTAGGTCCCCAGTTTCTTATTCATGAACACTTAGGTGGTTTCCAATTTTTCAGTGCTTAAAGCATACACACAAGGAACGTCCATATACATATATTCTGCAAGTTTTCCAATAGGATGTTAACCATAATGTGTTGTGTGTTGCAAATATTATTTTCTAGTTTGTCTTTTGATTTTGCTGCTTTTTACTAACTTCACATTAAATATAAAAAATAAATGATGCTTCTGAGGTTGATCATGTTATCCAAGAATAGACATAGATTTTATAAGCAACCTCTGTTTTTGCAGATACTGACTGTTTTAAAGCTAATTAGTAATTAAACCAACAAGCTAGTTAGTAATATTGGATTGTGACCATCTTACAACGGGACATAGAATTTGTTTAAGAAGGTTGCTACAACAGAAACGGTGTTTGAAACTGGAGCTCTTTGAATGGAAATTTCAGTGTGTGGGCTATCATTTCTGAAACCATTCCTTACGTACTGTTGAATTGCAAGAGAGTTATTCTCTAATAAAATTGATATATTTTAGGAATGACAATTCAACATAGAGATATACTTTAGTTCTTCTCTTCATCAACATTTCCCCAAAACCTTTTGATGATAAATTGAGAATTATGTAAATCAAATTTGAATGTAGACTTTAACGGAATTATGAAATTGTTAAAAAGCAAATAATCACACCCTAATTAATCTGTCATATAAATATGTACTGAAAGTGTGACGTACATCTTTAATTATGTTTAAATTTTTAAGTTGCAAGTAAAATCTCAGCTACAAACTTATATTTACTTAGGATGGGAGGGAGGTGTTACAGATTCCTTACACTTTGCCTGCATTTCCTTGATTTGAAGAGATTTGATAAAATTTTTTAAGTACAATTTGTTTTATCCTTTGAAGTTCATATACACATATATCTGTCTTAATATTATTTCGTCTTAAAACTAACCCAATAAGCTTTTTTTCTTCCTGGCTTTGTAGTATGCTTCACCTCGCAGTGGTATCTTCTGAGTAAACCATCAGTCTGTGCTTAGTTAGCATGTGGTGAGTGAAGAATAATGTCTTGTGTCTTTTGTGCAAAAATCAAATATATTGCATGATACTAACCATTTTGCTAGTATTCTTTTGCCTTTTTGTTTTATGAATATATGATTTTGCTGTGGGTTAAAATAGGTATTTTCTGTTAATTCTATTCTATAGATCAATGAAGTAATAATTATAGTGATATATTAATTAAAATAATAATTACCACTACAAGTAAGAGTTATATAATTTTAGAAAATTTTTATTTTTTAATAATACTTGAAAATTTCAAATTTGCTCCTTGAAATTTTGTTAAGGAATCCAAAAAAGTATTTATGTATTTTATATTACTTTTAGTTTTTTATTTCCCAAGAATGGTTTTTGAAGTCAATAAAGATTATAAAGAGAAATGAAAATTATTTTCTAGGTAAAAGTGAAGTGATATATTTATGAATCCAGAATTTAAAATATTGTAAAGCTTACTTAGAAATAAGGAAAACTAGTGGAGTTGATTTAAAAATAAACACAGTTTCATTACTTCTTGGGATCTTAATAGTTTAACAAAATAGCACGTTTGTCCAGAGGGGACCCAGAGGTAGCCTGCTTTATTGAACAGAGTTGTTTCTTATTAACATATTACAGTGAAGCGGAGGCATCAAAAATGTTTTATTACGGTTGACCGTCTTCACTATTTAAACACCCCTCCCATTACCACGTATTATTAATGCTATCAGCTGAATGTAGCACTCTGTAAATTTAGGGTACATTTTTACGTCAAACTTTTCTAGAATTTTTAGAAATCACAAATAAGCAGAATCACAACTAATGGAGCTTAGTTATCACAATTGATAGAGCTTAAAGATTCTCTGAGATTGTTAGTTAATTCAGCTAGTATTCAGCTAACAACAGTATCAAGGTTTAAAATGCCAATATACAGCATTTTTAAAAAACCTTTTAGCTTTAAAAATTCTTTATGCTTCCCTTTGAATCTCATTTTGATTTTATTATATATCAATTAACTTGCCTTAGTAATTATCTAGAATTATCTTTAATCATCTAAATCTTATTTCAAGCCTAATTAAAAATTTTTCTTTTTAAATAATATACTGCATCATATTTGTTATTATATTATTGCATTTAAGTACTGTCATTAATCACTGGAAATGTGTACTGTGTCGCATTTCTGTTGATTAATTGATTGACTGTCTCAGCTTTTAGTTTGAAAAATTTCAAACATAAGATTTGCAAACATGGTATGATAAACACTCAGATTCCCTTTAACTATGTTCAACAATTATTAACATTTTGCCTACTCTATGGCCATGCCACTCTGAACAAGCCCAATCCCATCTGATCTTGGATGCTAAGCAGGGTCTGGCCCTGTTAGTAATTGGATGGGAGACCACCTAGGAAGACCAGGTGCTGTAGGTATAAAAAATAAAAAAATTAAATAAAACATTTTGCCAATATTTTCACTTGTTTTCACTCTTGCTCATTCTTTCCATATGAGTTTTCACCTCTGTAACATTTGACAGTTACTTGCAAACAAAAATGAAATATTTTAGCAAGTATCTCTAAGAACCAGGGCATTTTCCTACATAATAGTAATAGTTATTCATTTCAGGAAATAAACATTAACATAATACTGTTATCTAGTATATAGTAAACATTCGTATTTTTCCAGTTTTCCAAATGTCTTTCATAATTTTTAAATTCCAAGATTCAACGATTGTGAATTGCGTTTCATTGCCATGCTTTTCTAGTCTTTTCAACTAGAAAAGTTTCCCCAGCTTTTTTTGTCTTTCATGACGTTGACAGTAATGCACATTATCAAATCATGCTTGAATTTCTTTCTGTAACAGTGCATGCTGTGGTTGCAAAGCAATAACTGACAAGGGAATTTAAATATAACAGGAAGTCGTCTTGTCTAGATTTCTAGAATCAGCATGATTATATAGCTAGTTTTATAAATAATATACTATGAGAAATACATCTTGAGTAGTGAATTACATTGTTCATTTACAAATTGAGAAGATTTTAAAATTTTCTCTTTCCACTAAATACATATGAAAAGTTTATCTATTATTTAATCTTATTCGGTAATTTAATTTTACAGCTTTTTTTTTAAACCTCATATTTGACCTGAGTATACAGGGTTTTAGCATTTTAATCAGAGAAACCTTATTAGGAAGGTTTAGCATCATTTCTCATAACATTTTAAATTTTTTTTAAATTAAGTTTGTTAATTTCAGATGAGGCGTAGCTTTTTACACTAAAATGCTACTTGTCCCCTGCTGCCATGCATATCCTGGAGAACTGTAGTACATAGAAAATCAACACATTAGCGACAGGGAAGAACTCTTCCTTTTTAAATCCAGCCTTAAGAGCTGCGTCCTAGAGAAATTCTCCCAAGTCAGCAGATTTACTCCTGTCTTTCTAATTATGACCTGGTCGCTTTCAATATATGGTGGAGGTTGCGGTGCCAGTGTCACTTAAAAATATCGTTTTCCAGGATTGTTGACTCCAGATCAGCTCATTCCGACATTGATTTTTAGATTCCTTTAGGATTTAATACTTAGAATATTTCTACTTCTATCCCCAGGCTATAGAATATAATTTAATTTTCACTTGAAACAACTAATCTCCCAAAAAGTTGGCTTTAAAGTTTTTTTTTTTCTTTATCCTCTTTTCCTTTTTCTTTTTCAGTCCTGGCTCCGATCTTCATCTTGAAGAAATGAGGAGAGTAATATTGTTTAAGAAACTTCACGTTTGCTGTTTGAGAAAGAAGCTGTTATTCAGGACCCCTATGTAGCCAAAAGACCAAGAAAAATCTGACATCGGTCCGCAGATATGTTGCAGACTGCCTTTTAACTTGGTTGTATCAGTGGAGAAAGTGATAGTTTTTACTTTTTCTTTCTTTTCTTTCTTTCTTTTTTTTTTGTTGGGAAGAGTTTTATGTTTAAAACTTTGAATAACTTAACCTGATTTATGGGCTCATTAAATGTTCCTTTCTTCCATTCTTTTTTGTCCCTCTTTTTAAAGAACTGCTTGCCTTTTCTATTTATTTTTAGAGTGATTTTTTTAAAAAAGACTTGTGCAATACATTTTGGGGTGAAACTTAGTGGATTTTTTCTGATAAATTTGAGCGTTTAATTGACTATTTTATCTCAATTGATTTGTTGAATATTTACTACAGGCTAGTTCTTTAAGCAATGACATATGATAAATCCAAATGGCAGTACCTCATTGTTTACTTAGCTTTTGTACTTATATTTTTCAGAGGAAGAAATACTACTGTAAATTGTAAATAGTCAAGATATAACTATTGTATGCAAATCTGTGACTGTTGGCAATGTCATTTGGAAGAATAAATAAATAAAGTTTATTTACTGTATAAAATTTGCTTACTGTACTTTTCTCCATGTTGAAATCTGTTTCAAAGTAGTTAAGAATTTATGTTCTGTCTGGGTGAATACAATGAACTATTTGTTAAGATGAGCATTTGGAAAGATTTTTTATGTTCAAAATTAGCGTGACCAAGTTAGAAAAGTATAGAAACAAAAAGTACTTCACAGGTGGGTGTTTTAGGATTTTGCCAACTTGGGGATGCCTTTTCTCTATGGGGTAGACCATACTTTGATTATTTTTAAACTTAGGGTGAAATTTCTGAACACCTAGAGATGGTCAAAGCATTTCACACGCACTTTATATTCTAGCAGGTATAATATTCAGTGTCTAGGTATTATCTGCCTCTGCCCCAACATAGAATCTCAATTATCCAGATAGTCTGGACCTTAGCGTTGCTTGTGTATCATATTGTGACAAAGAGCAGGGAGCTTGATGGTGTGGATGACGAAGGGGTCTTCCTCTAACCCACAACTGACTCCTTTCAGCAAGGGAAGAGGGTCTTACCTTAGTTTTCCCTTTAAATCAAGGTTTACTTAAATAGCAAAATTTTGTCCCACTGAAGGATTTCTGATAACAGACATGTCTTCCTGCTCCTTTTATATCTTTCCTTAGGGTAGATTGTGGACTCTTAGTGAAATCCATATACAACTGACATCACTTTCTCCCTAACCCATTTCTGGAGACAAGCATATCAAAAAGAGTACAGGAGTCGGCAAACTTCTATAAAAGTCCAGTTTGTAAATATTTTTGTCTTTATAGGCCCTACAGTTTCTGTCACAGCCTCTTAATGTTTGCCACTATAGTAAAAAATTAAAACAGTCAAAGATAATACATGAATGAGCATAGCTGTGCTCCAATAAAACTTTATTTATAAAAGCAAGTGGTAGGCTGGGTTTGCCAACTCCAGAGAAATCGCACAGGCTGGATTTTAAACATGGGGCGAGAGGAGTTGTGATCATCAGTTATTCTACAGGAGTTGCTCATTTTTCCTCAGTGCAGACATGCAGCCCAACTATCAGAAGAAGGTGCAGCCAGTTTAGGGCACTTTGATTAAAAATAGTGGTGACATTCTCGGTTACTTGTTCCAGTGAGAGGGACAGAATCCTACGTTGTGTACAGTGTCAGGGTCACAGACTTTTTCTTGAAGATCCCCTGTTACTCTCAGTGATTGATGCCTGGGAATGACAGGTTTTCCAACAATGCTTAAAGGACATGTTTGCATCATACATTAAAGTCTGTTTAGTACTTACATCCAGATGCTGGGGCGCTTAACCAAAGATTCTCTCCAAGACTTCATGGCTGGAGCACATGAAAAGGTGATGCTGTAAGTTTTTTGCCAAGAAATAAGCCATTCTTTTAAAGATGTTACTTAAGTTGTCAGCAATAATTTCACTCGCAGCTACTGGAATTAACTTTGTAGTCATTTTATTCAGGTCAAGATGCATGTGAATTTTGATAGAGAACTACCTAGTTGCTGACTTGTGTCTTAGTCCATTTGGGCTGTTATAACAAAAATACCATAAACTGGATGGCTTGTAAACAGCAAACATTTGTTTCCCACTGTTTGGGGGCTGCGAAGTCCAAGATCATGGTGCTGATTTGGTGTCTGAGGAGGGCCTGCTTACAGGTTTACAGATACCTGTCTTTTTCACTGTTACCGCTCATGGTAGAAGAGGCAAAGGAGCTTTCTCGGGCCTTTTATATAAGGGCACTTATCCCATTCATGAGTGCTCCAGGGTCATGACCTAGTCATCTCCCAAAGGCTCCAAGTCCCAATATCATTGCCTTGGGGGTTAGGTTTTAACATGAATTTTGGGAGATGCAAACATTCAATCTAAAGCGGCTTGAAAAGCACTGGATTAAGCATTCCTAAATTAAAGGACTGGAATATAACTTCTTACTTTCTGATGTAACGTGCTTGCTTTTTTCAAAACTTCACTGGCCACACAAACTCCTGCTGGTAGAGTAGGTGGCTCACAGAGACGTTAGGGGTGCTCATGCCTTTTCTTGCAGCAAGTCCCAGAGGGTTTGCTGGCTGGGTTGTAGCTTCCTCACCCTCCACAGCAAACAGTGGGGCTGGAAGGCTGCAGGTTAAAGTGCTGTGTTCAGACTGAAGCTTTCCTTGACCTCTGAAAAAGCAAACAGAAAAAACCTTTGGTTTTTGTTTTCTTTCTGATTTGGAAAGAAATTTCGGCTCATTGTAGATGAGTTGGAGGATATGTTTTTTAAGAAAGAAAATAATCCTCCAGAATCCCCCACCAAGAAAGCACCTCGTTACAACTTTGGTGCATTTCATCATGCAGTATTTTTCTAATGCGTGAATGGATATGTGGAAGAATTTGCGTGTGTGCATGTGTGTGTGTGTGTGCATGCCTCCATTTATATGTCTATATTGAGGGCCATCAAAATTTCTTTGAAAGTTTTTAATTGCATAATATTTTGTCCTATGGATGTGCTATCATTGAACCCCTTTCTCTACCACCAGACATTTCATTCAGTACTCCACGAAGAGTGCTTGTAAGCACTCTTGGACCAAACCATCTCTCTCTCAATAGCCTTTGGTGCCAGACAAGTGGACACATTTCAGATTGCTGTGTGCCAGGTTTGTCTGGCACCGTTTCCCCCTTAACGTTCCAGAGATGTGAGGCATGGGCGAACATTCCGAGTCAGTACGCTCTTAGAACCCTGCATTTCCAAACTGGCCTTCACCCAGATGTGAAGTGTCAAAGACAAATTGAAACAGCCGTGCCTAAAGCATACTTTCCATGGGAGGGTGAGGTGTTCCTTCCTGGCCCTCACGCCATTTGTTTCTATAGTTAGGACAATGTCCACATGCCTTCGTTTGGGATCCTCTTTAGCTTTGTTGATGTTGTCACATTCTTTGTAAGTGTTCAAACACTAAACATGAACATTACCTCAACAACTGTAAACAATGTAGCCATTTAAAAGTTTAAACTTTTTTTTTTCTAAATCAGCCTAATAAGCAGCAATGAGCACTTCACCTATAATTTTCCAGTTGCTCACTCCCCTGCTGCAGGATGCCTTCCTCTTGGGTGCCCCGTACCCAGATTAAGCTGCTTTCCCCTTTTAAATGGGGAGTTTAGTGTGTTTCCTGCTCGGTCCCTCTTTCTCTCTTACCACTATATGTTGAAGTAGGTAGGACAAATAATTTGTCTTTTTAATTCACAGGTCTCCCAGAGAAGAAGTTGGTTCAAAATCATGTGTAGATCACGAGATCCTGGGCATAATGCCTGATGTAATGATTGGATGAGACTCTCAGAAAACAGACTAAGCCAAAACAGGGACTCGGGTGCTGCCCAGAAGTAGACAAAAAGGAAGACTCAAAACGGGCAGAGTCAGTGATGAGGGCCTTCACGTCAGGGTGGCCTCACCAGCTCCTGCTCTCCTCCCCACTTGCTGCCCTGACTTGAGAGCTAGGTTTCCTTCCTTTCCCTCTCTGGCCCTCAGAGGCACCCACCTGGGCGGGTAGGGTCACTCTGCAGGAATCCTTGGGGATCTTGGTCAGGCTGAGCTCTGGTGTTTGCAGGCCGGAGCTGACGAGCCCTTGGAGTCGCCAGGACTTCTCTGGGTGCTGGCCTGGCCTGGAGGGGAGCTCAGGAGGGAATCTCTTTTTTAACCTTGGCTCCATGTCTGTTGCAGAAGACTCAAAATTTCCTGGGCCTGAAAATCAGCATTGCCATCAGGTGTTCAATTTGTACCAGAAGTGGCCACCTTCCTGCATTGCCCTGGGACTGTCAGGGCCTGCACAGCTCTGCTCTACATCTTCAAGGTCACCTGCTGCCCAGGAACCCTACTGCCAGTATTCAGCGACCAGGGACACCCTCACCTTGGTCCTGCCTGTGTTGAACTGAACCAGATTTGCAGCCCTAGCCACTGGGTCTAACCTTCTCAGCCCTTTCCTTTGACCTGGTTCTGTTCAGTCTCACACTTCCCTTTCTCTCCTGATCCTTTTTTCTATCTCTCAGGCCATCCCTAATTCTGCCCTCCAGGGCTCCTTGACTGTCATTCCCAGCCACCTCTTGGGCCTAATCCTGGCTGTCGCAGGTAGTCATCCTGTGTGGTCAGGACCTGGTCTCTGGATCCTGCCCCATCACAGGCCTGCAAGTCTCCTGAGGAGGAAATGAACTGGTTCGGGGGCCTGGCCTATGTGCTTGAGTATAAAATGAGCCTAAGTCCACATGGCACTGTCTACCCCAGTCACGGCTGAGGCCGGGAGTATGTGAGTGGGCACCTGTGACGTGGGACATTTGAGCTGTACTTCCTGCAGAAGTCCAGAAGCCGCTGAAGACAGTCCACCCGTTAAACCAGAGGAATAAAGCTCCACTCAGGCCTGGGAAAACAAGCTGGACTTGCCCAGGAGAGGGGATAGAAGAGTCACTTGTGAGAGATTCACACTACTCTTGAGTGGTGCAGGAACACCAAGCAGGGAAGGGAATGTCATTACCGCTCTGGAGCCCATCAAACCCCTTCATTGCCAAAGGAGAAGCCTCCCTGTAGGGATGCCTGCTGGGGTCCCACAGGGAGTCATGAGCCAGTGGAAAGATTCCAAGAGGAAACCGACCTCGGGGCATAGCCTCCAACACACCAGTAGAGCTGCACCCCCAAGAGAGGGTGCTCAGAGGAAGGCACGGGTGTTCTGGGAGCAAGGAGGCGGAGCACCTGACTGCAGTGAGGATGACACCCGATCTGAGTCCTAAGAAGAGAAGGAAGGAGTTGGTGGCATCCAGGGCAGGAGGACAGCAAAGCTCAGAGGTAAGGAGCAGCCCAGTTTGTGCGGGAAACCACAGACAGTGCTGGCATACAAGGTAGGAGGCAGGCATGGGGGAAGAGACTAGAGGCAGATGGGGCCAGGTGATAAAGCCCCCGAGGTCCCTGCTGATTTCTTAGACTTCCTCTGAAGCAGGAATAAGAGAGAACTTTAAGATGGTCTTGGATGTTTTCAGCTCAAAGCCATTTAGCCCCTTCCTTGAAAGTTCAGGGACGATTTTGCTGCCAGGAATCTGGTAACTGCAGCTTTTGCCAGTGTGGACTCTGAAAAATGAAATGCACAAGGGGATTTCCGCTGCTCAAGCCAAACGCAATGCGCAGAGTGAGTCATCTGAGCCTCTCGGGGCTGGGGGAGAGGGAGCTGTCTAAAGTCAAGTTTGTTTCTTGGAGCGATGCGAACCCCATTGCTCATTCTTTGGGCCCAGGAGAATGAGGTTACAGCCAGCTGGCTTTTGTCACCAAGGCCCACAGTCTACACAGCTCCAAAGGCAAGAATATAGACCAGATCCCAGACTCCTTGGCCCACAGGTCCGCTCTTACTGGGGTCCATTTGTGGATCCCAGGCTCAAGATGGGAAGTCTGTCCCAAGTCCAGCTGAAGGTGTGCGTGACATAACCCAAGCCAACTGATGATTGGGGGATAGTCCGAAAGGAAGGAGGGTATATTGTCTCTGTCTTTCGAGAGCATCTCCCTCTTCCTCCTTTTCCCCATTTTGGATTGTGGAATGGTGGCTGAGAGGCAGGTGCCAAATCCAGCCTCACCTCAACCCCTGGCTTCTCCAGCATCTCACAGAGGGGCCATGAGTGGACTCTGCTGCTGGGAGGGTGATCTGAGGTGAATCTTTGAAATGGGCTCTTGCCCGTGGCGTGTAACGTGTGAGAGGACTGGGAATGGTGGGAGGTGGAGAGTGGTTGGAAGCCCATGTGGTCTACCGATTCTCCTAGAATGCCAGAAGGAATGCAGATGACCCCTTTTCTGTACCCCCGGCAGATACAGCTGTCAACCCTCATCTCAGGCATCTACTGCCACACTCATGCCACATAGCAAACCACCCAGAACTCGGTGGCTTCAAACAAGCATCTTTTAAGCTCAGGAGCATCTGCAGGTGAGCGATTCGGGCTGGACCATTCTGGGCTGGGCTAGGCTCCTTCACATGATCTGGGGTTGGCACACCGTCGGCTCAGGCTCGGCTGGAGAAACGTGGCATTGCTGCCTGTGTCTCTGTCATCCTTCCAGAAGGCCGGCTGGCACGTTCTCACGATGGTGGGGAAAATCAAGGCTCCCAGAGGTTAATTCAATATTCAGGCTTGGCCAATAATTGTTTAGAGGAATGTGACCATCCTCTAGGATAATTTTGAATTTAGAATTGACTATAAATGTCAAAGTGAAATAAATTCATGGTCCTCATCTTTTGGGTGTTTTTAAGATAATTTGACTCATTAATTAGCTAACACATTAGCCTTAGATTTATTTTAAAAGGTATGATTGAAGAATTGATTTAGAGTTGTGATTTTAAGTCAAAACTTTCTTGCATTTATAAACAATGTAAACTTAAGATGTTATTTATACGTTTAATTGTGGTTAGATTTATCAGCCTTGGGTAAATAAGGAATTACATACATATTTGGAAATTATATTGAGTCAGGTAAATACGGGAAGTACTTATGAAGGAAATCAAGTGTGACAGATTTATTAATGTAGCAATTTCAAATTTCAAATAAACAGAATTTAATAAAGTTAAAAAACCTCCCTTAAAATAATTGCTTGACATTTGGTACATTTATAATTAGAATAATGAAACATAAACTTAAACTTAATAATTATTCTACATTTGTGATGTTAATAAATTTAATTAAGAGTATTAATTTTTTTAACTGAAGTCTTCAAATGAAACCTCTTAAATCTCTCTGAAGATACTAATTAGAATTATTTAAAAATAATTTTGTTCTTCTTTATCCTATAGCTCTGTTTTCTCTGGACATAGTTGTTCAGCCGATTAATTTCTTTATGTTGTTGGTGTCTCCTGGTGTCTGGCAGTCCTAGTTTGTCCAGTGAAGGGCAAGCTTGTTGCTCTCATGGCTGGAATGAATTTCCCTGTGCATTTGTCTATATCTGTTTGCCTGATAAGTCGGTCCCCAAATGGAAGGGCCACCTCTGCATCTGTGCATGTGTCAGGGTCTGTTGACAGTTTACCCATGTGTCTTCCTTGGATTCATATTCTCTCTCTCTCTCCCTCTCCCTCCCTCCTTCCCTCTTCATCCTCCCTTCCTCCGCACGCCTTCCTCCCCCCTCCCTCCCTCTCTCTCCTCTCTTTCTGCCCTTACAGAAATATTTGTCTTCTTCTCTTTCCCATATACCAACAATATTAGGTTAGATTTAGGGTACCCGGAGAGGGCACTACTCCCTCTTAAGAGGGAAGATGGGGAAGGAAGAGAAAAGGAGCATTGGGTGCATCTTCTCCTTCTAGGTCCAATGTGACGGACTCATGACACACTGGCCCTCAATGCCTAGAGAGGAAGACATTGCTGTCCCCATGTTAATAATTAGGATTCGCCTTTAGCTCTATTTAATAGCTGTTTTAAAAGTTGACACTGGGTTTTATTGAGTTGTGAGGAGGATAGAAGCCTAATCAAAAAAGTACTCAAGGATCAGAAAACATCAGGTGCCTTGTGGTCTCATGACAATATACACTTGGATTCCTTCCTTGGGAGTACTGGAGTATGCTGGAATTGCTTAACCAGAGATGGGGTGGGAGAGGAGGAAGGGTGAGTGGAGAGAGAGGTCTGAGAGAGAGGGCAGTCAGGAGACAGAAAGAGCTCTTGCTTTGAAAACAGCTGATAAGATAAGTGGCCACTGAAATGTGTTTGATCATCAGAAGCTGTGGCTGACTTCAGGTGTCAGAAAAACAGAATGGAAAAGAACTGGCCCCGTCCGTCAATTTTTGCCAGGTACTTTGCGTGCCTTATTTTCTGTAACTTTCATAATAGCCACAGACGAGGAAACTGGTCCCTGTGGTGGCCAAGGAGCAGGCCAAAAGCTACATGGTCAATAACCCCGAAGGCAGGATGGGATCCCTGGACTTAGTGACTCGAAACCTTCCATGGGGCCCTCTCAAACTCACACCGAGACTTTAGCAGAATTCCCAGTAGCTGCTGCCTCTGCTCTGAACTCTCCTTTTGTTTTCTTGATTTAAGTGGAACACTTACGCTCCTCTGGGGGTGAGCTCCCGTGGGTGGTGGGTGGGGTGTTTTTTTCCCATGCCCGTTGGGTCACTGGACCTGAAGGTAGAGTAAGTGTCCACCTCATTCCTCATTGTCTCTTCCAGCCTGCTGTCCCTACCCCTCCCTGACATCTCAGAACTGTGCAGCCCTTGCCACCTGTACCACTCCATCACGTAATCTTCATGCCTCCCATTCTCCAACCAACAGCCTCCCTCCATCAGCACAACTCCAGAATTCTTCAAGATTAAAGAACCGAACTAAGATCCATCCATCCGACTGCTACCCTTTCACCAGCCTCATCCCTATCATTTATTTCCTCACTCTTCTCCTTAGCCAGCCTAGAGCTCCATGGCCCTGTCATACCCTGTCAACTCCCATGCCCATCTCTGTTTATTAAATTCTTCTGACAAGACCCCCGCCTTGGTTCCATTCCATTTCCACCTACTTCTGGTCTTCCCTCTTGCAGCTGGAGGAGGCTAGAGAACCCACTGACCATGCTTCCTTGCTCATTTGAGATCCACGACCACCGCCTTCAGATGGGCCTTTTGTGCTGCCCCCGTTCCTTGTCCATCCATCCTCACAGCCCTGACATAACATCTCTCACCTCAGATCTTCAGAACTGCTCACGTCCTCCTCCCTGCTGAGGTCTATGCTCCCTTCTTCACTGAGAAGACAGAAGTGATCGGAGAACTGTCTCACTTCCTCCACCACTTCCACAGACTTACTTTCATCTGTCCCAGAAACTCCGCCTTGGCTCCTGTTATTGCAGTCGAACCCCATTTTCTTATCAAAAGCCTCTACTTTTCCAGGGACCCTGTGCTCTCTCACCTACTCAGAGACAAAACTCCAGGAGGTATCTTCCCTCCTACTTAAACAATTTGCCCCCCTCTACTGGATCACTCCTGTCAGCCTATACATATGCTGTAATAGCTCCCAGCTTGAAAAACAAACCGAAATGGACATGGGAAATCTCTGTCTTGTTCTCGCGTCCTTTTCCGATATCTGTTTCATTTATCTGCTCTGGATGCAAACCTCCTTGAAAGTTGCCTGTGCTCAGTGTCTCTAGATTTTTTTCAACTTCTTTCTTTTTGAATCACTTAAATCAGGGATTCACCCCATGACTGCAGTAAGGTGACACTTTTCAAGGTCACTAGTAGCCTCCAAAGAGTCCAATCCAATAGTTGATTCTCAGTGCTTCTCTTGTTCAGACTATCCACAGCATTTGACCTAGCTGGCCCTTCTCTCCTCCTGGCTTCTGAGATGTCCCTCTCCTCTTTCTCACCTCACCCCACTGGCCACTCCTTTGTCAGTCTGCTTCGCTGGTGACGCGCTTCCCCAATCTCTTTAAAACACCCCAAGGATCATCGCTGAAACTTTTTCCTCTCTATCCATACTCATTCCCTAGATGAACTCCTTTGGTCTCGTGGCTTCAAGTATCATATAAGTGCTTGACAACTCCCAAACGTATATTTCCAGCCCAGAGCTCGACTGCAAACTCCTAACTTGGAGATCTAACTCTTATTCAGCATTTCCACTTGGGTGTTGTCTTAGTCGGCCAGGGCTGCCGTAGCATAATCCCACAGGCTGGGGCCTTAAACAGCAGACGTTTATTTTCTTACAGTTCTGGAAGCTGGCCCTCCAAGATCAAGGTATCAGCAGGTCTGATGTCTCCTGAGGTCTCTCTCCTTGCCTTGCAGAGTCCTTTTTATTACCACTGGATTCAGTTTGCTGGTATTTTGTTGATAACTCTTGTGTCTATATTCATAAGGGATATTGGTCTGTTGTTCTTGTGATGCTGTTGATTTTGCTATTGAGGTGATACTGGCTCTATGGGAGTGTTGTGAAGTGTTCTCTCATCTCCATTTTTGGGAAGAGTTTATGAAAAATTGGAATTTGTTTTTCTTTAAATGTTTGGTAGAATTCTCCAGTGAAGCTATCTACATTTGAACTTTGCTTTATGGAAAGTTTTTAAATCACGAATCCAGTTTCTTGCTGTAAGTCTTTCAGTTTCTTCTTCAGTGTTATTTCCTTATGGTTTTTCTTTCTTCATCTCTTTAATCATCTACAATATTTTTTTACTGTCTCCACCAGATAGCTTTCTGTGTTTTTGGTACGTGATATGTTTCCTTTTTTTCTTATAAACTCAAATGTGTGTGTGAATTTTTTTTTTGTCACACTTTGTCTATAATTTTAAGAATCTGTAACTGGAGGAACTCTGGGTTCTATGGTCTACCAGAAGTCTGAAAGGACCTTTGTAGTTTCCATTTGAGACAGCTCATGGAGTCCTGGGCCGAGAGGCCAAGGAACATGTCCCAGGTTGCCCCTATTGGTGTGTAGGGCTGGGCAAGTCATTTTTCTTTTCCTCGTCTCAGTTTTTTTCACCCTTGAACTAGGGTAGTTGGTCTTCAAGTGACTTTGAGTTCTAAAATTGTCCGGAAAAGATTTTCTTAGACTTCTGTCCACAACACTGATTCTGAAGTTTTTTTTTTCGAGGTGAAGGTTGGCTTCTGTGAAGAACGGCTATTTGCTAGAGGCCAAGATAACCTGAACATTCTTTACTTTTCCAAGGGCAGGAAGGGAAAGACTCTGGGCTGTTGTCCTGAAAACTCCTTGGTGACCTGGCTTTATGGGGAGACGGAGATGATCAATTCGTGGAAGTGGATTTGCCTGGCTGATCTTCGTTTGCCTTGTATCGATTTTCCTTTGCTGAAAACATCAGCAGAGAAAGTTCTAGATTTTCTTCTCCTAAGCAGATTTATTTTCTGGATTTAGCAAATTGCAAACATTGACCACATCTGCAAATTTCCTCTTTGATACACAAGCGCAGTAACTTCTGAAAAAAATGTTACCTTCAGTTGGGGCTTTTTCTGAGAGGAAAGACTTGGGAAAAGATGCTCCAAAGTGTTTTTACAGAAATCTGTTGAGCCAGACAAACAATTCTCATTTTCTTCCCTACTGCCACTGTCACAGCTGTGAAGGTAGAGGGAAACAACTGAATTGTCAAACAGTGCCCCAAAGTGAACATCAAGGGGCACTAGGCAGGTGGAATGTAATGGAACAGTCTGTCGCATCAGGACGATTGGACTTCCATCAACTTTCATTCTCTTTCTGGGAAAGCAAAGGCCTGCCTCTGATGAACGTTTTGGCCTGCACCCTCACTTACTCGCACGCCCACATTTGTGTCTGTGCACCTGCTAGGTGCCACCTCACCACACAGGCCTCTTCAACACTGGGCCCTGGCGTTTCCAGTGACCTGGTTTCCAGAACACCTCGGACCTTCTGTAACCTTTCCCTCTGTCTCTGACTGCGCCTCCGCTCTGACTATGAATTTCCATGGATCTATGAGAGCAATAAATGATGAGAGAATGCAACTCTTTCCCTAAAAGGGGAAGTCTTAGCCCCGTGGATCTTGAAATTCAGCATAAAAGGAAAATTTCCATTAGGCAAATGCATATGATTATAAATAATTAAGCAAAAACCTTGAGTAGTAATTCGTTCCTTTAAAAATGTCCCCCATATATTGACATTGACCAAGAGGCACAAGAAGGCTTCAGAATCAATGGCAACTCTGCTGAGTCTGAAAGGCAGACTTCGCTACTTAAGGCAGTTATAACATCCCATTAGTATGTGATCACTATAAAACTTTTAGCATGCATTTGGCTACGATGGCAGGCAGGACTCTGGGCCCGGGAGCAGGAATCACAAATTCGGGGTGGAAACCTTCACTCTTTTAATGGTTTTCATCAATTAAAAGCATGCGTTCTATGCATCGTTTGCCGAACTTGGAGCTATTTCAAGTCTACAGATGCCAGGGCCTCGGTAGGACAACAAACAGGCAGGTGACTGCAGATCCAAACTCAATCTGGAGTTCAGCTGGGGTTCAGGCAGCCACGTGCTTGGCCCCCTGATAACTTCCTAGGAGGCGGACGTGATGTCTGTGCAAGAGGTCGCCGCTATCTTGCAAGCTGGCAGGAGTGAGCCAGACTGGAGTCAACAAACCGAGATTGGCCAGTGGGGAGAGAGAATGGGACCCTGACAGCATCACCGAGCACTGAGTTTTCTGTCCTTTGCAGCTCAAGGCCTTCCCAGTGGACTTACATTGTTATTAAAATCGGGGAGGATTTGAGATTGTGTTGAAGCCGACAGACACCAGCATAATGAGTCCGCAAATAAAAGATCCAAATGGTGAGAAAAGGCTTTTTGGAATCTTAATACATTGAAATGTCTTCATCTGGGGGATGACCATATTTTGAAATAAAGCGAAAGACCCATGAACTGCCAAATAAGAGTGTGATTATGGAGACTAAAGCCAGGGATGTTTTTAAAATTGGAACTCTGCTGGAAAATCCCCTGTCGCCTGAGTTTATATCCGTAGACATTCTCTAAAAGCACTTTGATTTTGCTTTCCTCAAAGAACATAATTTTACACTGGCTTTTCCAAGAAATACGTTTCCGAATGACTCTTCAGAGTTGGGGAATAAAAGCCTTGTAAAGATTAACCATCCGCTCTGAGTCAGGTATGGTTCCCACAAAATGACCACGACAGCGACCACGCCCCCAGAGGCCCTGACAGGGTAGGAGAGTGCTCCTGCCTTTTTATTCGCTAAAATGACGCTCCATCTCTGGGCCTGTCATCGAGTTCATTAGAATTTTGGGAAGATTTCTCCTGTAGCAGTGGCTGTCTTCCAGGCCTGAGGAGAGATGAGGTTTTGCCACAAAATGTCATTCAGAGCTCCTTCGGTTGTGAAACATTCGACTCTGATGCGAAGCAGACAAAGTATTTGCGTGTCTGCATTTCCTCCCGCTCTGATGGCGCTAGATGCCGGCTTCACGAGTAGACTCTGCAGTGCAGACTCAGTGCATCCCTCTGCAGGTAGCAACAGCAGCTGGGAGACCCTAGGCTCCTGGGGCCTGTCCCCTGGGTGATTGGAGGTCTCCTCTGCCATTGAAATGGGATAAGGTGTGATGACAGGGGGCCTGAGTAATGGGCGGGGCATTCACTGTCCCCTCGGTCTTGTGAATTTAGTTTCTGTCTCGGTGATAACGACCCCCTGGGGGTGACTGGGAACAGTCCTGTGCCTGTGACCCTCCCTGTCCTGATCAATAGCAGTGGGGGCAGACAGTGTTCCAGATGACCCCAAGGGCAGGGAGGGGTCTGCTTTCCCTTGTGGCATTTCTCCAGAGATACAGCCACCGGGCCAGGCTCCTCTTCAGAATCCACAGGAGTGAGAAGCCACTGTGCAGGCCCCAGGGTCATCCTGGCTGCTGGGGCTAAGGGCCAGGCCAGGCGGAGGCCCAGGGCTATCGGGGGTGACCTTAGTGGAGCCCGAGGGAAGATCATGGGTCCATATTTGAAGCTGGAGCCTGCAGGCTGCTCTCGGGGCTGGCTTTGATCTCCAGATCATTCCATTCCACTGTCAACAGAGGTCTTCGGCTGACCTGCTCTTTCACCCTCACCTTCAGGCTCCGAGCCTGGACAGGAAAGTCGCATGGAATTTCCACACCCTCACAGGTTGTGCAACTACTGCATAGATGTGTCCCAAGTCTTATTATTACTGTCATCGTCACTGTCGTCGCGTTTTGCAGAGTGAACATTGAACCCCTTTTCTCATCAGAGAACTAGGAATGAGCTACCATGAGACGGACACACGTGGCAAAGGCTGCTGCCAGGTGTGGCGTGAGGGGTGGGGGACCTGAGACACCCCCTCATCGACATTCCTTACATCGGCAGCTATGTCTCATCCGTAGGGTTTCACCCCAGCTCAACCGGGGCCCTCCTGGGTCCAGATTCCTGCCCGTTTGGGTGGGTCACGTCATGACTCACCTTGACCAGCACCTCACCCTTGAGTCCCATCGATCAGGAAGCCCCACGGATGTGACGTCATCAGTAAACATGACCAGTCACGGGGCTGGACGTGGCTCTGTTTGTCCTGGAGCTAGACGCCACCCTCCTGGCTGAGCCTCTGCTGGGAAGGTAAAGGGCACCAAGCCCGTGGGTGTCAGCGTGTGCCATGATGTGTCTGTGAAAAGACGCAAGTGTCACAGGGTGGGAAGGATCCTCAGGGGTTGTCCCGTCACTTTGCTACAGTAATTGCGGGGGAAACGGTGTGTGTCCTTGGCTGCCACAGGGCAAGGACGCCCAGCGGTGGCAGTTACTGTTGGTTGGTTGGTTTGCTACTCCGAGGCCGTGTGCTGTGCCCCAGGTTGCCGTTTATCAAAGCCCAGCTAGGCGGTCCCCTGATACTCTGTTCCTGTCCATGCATGTCTCAGCCACAGGACGGTGGGCCCTTGAGGGCAGGGTCAGCCCCGTGCTCCCGTGCTGCCCCCATCACCGCAGAGAGAACTGAAACCAGTCTCCCCCGTGTAAACGAGGGGTGCCTAGTGGGCCTGGAGTTGGCCATTTTCTTCAGGGTCCTGTAACTTTTGGTTATGGTAGGATGCTAGACCCCAGGCTCTGGCTGGTATGGCAGGTGTCCCTTGGCCCTTCCACAGCTCCCCCAGGGCCAGGCTGATGAGGCATGGAACCTGTCACCTACTAAAGCCTGAGGCAGACTCACCCACCAAGCCTGTCTTTACTAAACATTTGCCATTTTATTTACCATGCATCTTTTTTTTTTTTTTTGCCCTTATTCTGATTCTTCTAAAATGTTGCATGAAGGTGTCTTGATGATCGAGTCATCTGCTTCTGCCTCCAGTTTTGTGCTGACTCAACTGTCCCCCTCGCCTCCCTTGTCCAGTCTGGTTCCTCCTGAAAGAGCCCCAGGTGTTGTGGCTGGACAGAGGAGATGATGCCCGGCTGTGAAGACCAAAGGCCTGTCTTCCCTCTGGTTTGCGTAGATTTGGAACCCCTAAGCCTTCCTAGGTGGCAGCTGCCTCTGTGCCCACTACATGGTGTACTGGCCGCACAGGTGAGCACAGCTCTTCTCCCCTGGGCGATCCCAGCTGCTGAGAGTCGCTTGTTCATTGGATCCTGACTGCAGGCCCAACGCATAGCATAGACGAGGGAACCGAGGCAAGGAGCGGGTGAAGTGACTCCCCTGCTGGCCTTTAGGCCCTCATTTACATCAGTCATGGGTTCCAGTACTGTACCTGACAGAGACCTGCTGGTCAGCCTAGGTCCCTGAGACTGTGGCATGAGTGAGAAATCAACTTTTTTTTAAAAAGTCACTGAGATATCAGGGTGTTTGTTATTGCAGCATAAACTGGCCTATTTTGACTGATACAATAATAAATAAATGATGTAACGAAGTTACACAGATTGCCAGAAGGGGGTTGGAAGCATAAGGGAAAGTTGAGCAGGATCAGTGGTTTTGGAAGGGGTAGTGGTGGGGAGAGAGGAAGATGAAATCTAAAATATGGCAATTGAGGGAGGGTTCGCTGAGAAACTGACCTTTGGAAAGGAACTAAATTGTGTAGAAATCTGGAGGAAAGTGTCCCAGAGAAGGGGGACAGCCAGGGCAAAGATAGAAGGCATGTCTGATGGGTTCAAGGAGCAGCAAAGGATGCTGTGACTGAAGCGAAGTGTGGGCTGAGGTCAGAGAAGTCACAGGGCCTCACCACGTGGAGTCTTGTCACCAGGCAAGGACTTCGTCTCGTAGGGGTTTGAGCCCAGGTCGTAATAGGATGTACATTTTCAAAGGATGAGTCTAGGGCATGTGGCCTGACTAGACAGTGAGGGTGGGGGGCACGGTGGATGTGGGGACGCCTAGTAAGAGGCGGCTGAATGTTTCAGGTGACAGCCATCGGTGGCTGAGTGTGGGGTGGTGACAGCAGAGACGGTGAGAAGATGCTGGATGCGTTTTGAAGATGGAGTCATGAGATTGGGTGGCGGAGGTTGCAGATGGAGCCTGCTTGTGGGCGAAGAGCAGGAGTTCAGGTCGTGCTGAGTTTGAAATGTCTCGGCGGGCCCCAGGGGAGATGTATGGGAGGCACCCCCTGTGAGTCTGCAGTTGGGAGAACATAAATTTGAAATTGCCGATGGAAAGATGGTGTCAACAGTTCAATGCCTTAACACACTGTATTTGGTTATAAAGAGAAATTTTAAATTGTGGCATTATGCACAGGACTTAAATGAGTACCACGAGAAAACGATGTGGTCAACTTGCTGTCACCTGTGACGGTGTCGGGGAAGGGGCTCTGTTCTCTTCACTTTAGGAATGCCAAGGGCACGATCCATTCCCCCACGCAACGCTCACTTCATCATAATAATGTTCATCTTTTGCTAAGTCCGGGGAAAAGCTCTGCTGACACGCTTTCTCTTTCCCCAAAATAAAAAACATGAAAAGATTGTGTCTCTTTTCTCTTCAGCTGCCAGGGAGCTCCGAGCTGGATTTGAAATTCAGCTATCCTATGTTAACCACTTGGGTCTCTAGAGCCTGCATGTTTGTATTTTTACTTTTCCTCACATTGACGTCCTACTTTTAGTCTTAGTTTTATTTTATTTTATTTTATTTCATTTTATTTTATTTTACCTTATTTTATTTTATTTTATTTTATTTTATCATACGTATTCTTTCTAGAACCATCTCAAATCTATATGGAATATAGACAGAGAGCGTCAAATAAAGACAAATAAATGTAATTGAATAAAGTTGCTTTTTAATAACAACAAAACTCACTTTTAAGTAAAAAGGATATTGAAAATTTTTCTCTAAAGTAGTTTTCTATATGCATAGTCTTACAGCCCGACTTTCATTACAAAATTGAAAATGTGTTCCTCAAGGCAAAAGAAGTCTACTTCCAAAATGTTATAAACATCCCACTTTGAAATTGCAACAAATATGTAAATTCACATATTTTAAAGAAGATAAGTTATCATAAGATAGTGAGAATAACATGCAAAAAAGTCACAAGATACAGATGCAAAATAACTAGGAAAGAGAATAAATTTTCTTATTGGGACTGGAATTTACTGAAGCTGATTTACTGATTCTCAGACCTCAGTTGGCCTCAGAAGCCTTCGCTTTGCCACACACCTAGAAGCACCTGCTTCGTTAGTTTGTCGATATTGGTTCTCCAAATCCATGCCTCTTTTAGACTTTATTTAAAGAGCAAACAGTTTAAATAAGAGTAGGTGAATTCATAGGTTGGCTATTTTCTTAATGCACATGAAACCAATTAATCAGCATTAAAAGTAAAAAACGATATGTTGTGTTCCCTTAAAAGTATCTTTTGCACCCCAGGATGCCCACGTGGGTAGCTCTCTACAGAGCTGCCCCTGTCTTCAGGAGTAGCAGGTGAGCCTTGAAAACATCTAGGTAGGTTATCGTCATAATTAAAAATAAATTAATTAAAAAATACATAAAGAAAAGAAAACACCTAGGTAAGCGAGGCTGAGGGGAGATGGGAGCCTGGCATCAGTGGGACACTGATCCAGCAGAGAGAGGAAGTAAGGACACTTTGCTGAAATGCACCTGACCAAGTCCTGTAGAGGAGTTTCCCAGTCAAAATTTCAAGAAAGGTCTCAAGAAAGCCAGCTAGGATGAGAAGACCCCTCTGCAAGGGATCCCGACCTCGTCTCACTTCTCTCCAGTTCTTTTCCGTTAAGATGCTCCCCGTTTGGGCCAGCTGTGGCCCTGGACGTAAATCAGTTCCTAACAGTCCGTCTGCCACCTGGCTTTTCACGGTGGTTCTCAGCTGCGGTCCTTGGACCAGCAGCGTCGGCATCAGCATCACCTGGGAACTTCTTAGAAATGAAGATTCTTGGGCCCCAGCCCAGACCCACAACCTTCCAGGGAGTCTGATGATGCTCATGTCTGAGAACCACTATCCTCGAAGCCCCACTGCTGTGCGGTAAACCGAGGGCTGTCAGCCAGGACACCCGAGTTCTGCTCCCGGTCTGTGACCTCACACCGAATCGCTCCGAGCCCCGGTTTCCCCATCTGCAGTGTCAGACAGGCCTGAGCCTGGGCAGAAGTTTCTAGCTCTGCTGACAGACACATCAGAACCACCCGGGCAGCTTTTCAAGTTCAGGTGCTGCCACACCAAAGAGCCCACACTTCACAAGTCCGTTTATATTAAGTTCTAGATCAGGCAAGGACGGGCCTGTGACGGGAACAGTTAGAACAGGGGTTGCCCGGAAGAAAAGGGCGGATGGAGTGACTGGGAAGAAGCAGGAATGAATTTTCGGGGGTGAATTTTCTGTTCTGTCTTGATGGAATATGCGTCGCACGGGTACGTGCATTGGCCGGAACCTAGTGAAAGGGACATCTAAGTTTGGTGCGTTTCATTCTGTGCCTTTTTACCTCAAGAGGAAAAACAGGACTGGCGACAAATATCGGATTCGAGTGGACAGTATTTATGCTGAAGTGCTTTGGGGTGGAATCCCCTGTTTTGAAACGCATCCAAAAATGAGACGGCTTGTCGGATGGACAGCGGGAGGGGCAGCTGGATAGATTCGCGGTAAAATAAGTGTAATAAAATGTTAGTTGGAGAATCTCGGTGCTGAGTGTGTCGGCATTTACTGTGAACTTTCCATTTTTCATTCAGGTTGAACACTTTTATAATGAAACGTGGGAGGGAATTTCGATGCTGGTAGCTTCTGCCCACATCTACGAAATCAGGATCTTTCCCGAATTAAAATTTTTACCGCTGGAGGGAGATACTTTCCTTTCCCAAGGGTAACAGTCTTTAAGCCATTCCTGGACAGATCTGCTGGGGAGAGGGGACAGACACGTTGGGAGAGGGTTGGTCTTTAAGATTCCTGCCAATGAATCTGTTGGTCCGGAATCTCCCTACAGGTAACTCACGGCATGTTGGGCACCTGGGCTCCGTTGCCATGGCTCCTGTGGTTGGAGCCGCTGCAGCTCCGCAGCTGCAGGCATCTGGTGCCCTGGCTCTGCCACCTGCTCATTCTCCAGGTGCAGTTTGGGGGTGAGGGCCACGGAACTCCTACTTGCCGCAGCCACCAGGGGGAGGTGCCACCCCACAGTCGCCTGGAGCTCCCCCAGTGTTCAGACCCTACAGCTGAGCGTCACGCAGCGCTGTTCTCAGCACGCCCTGCTGGCCCTGCTCATTCGCTCACCCCAAAGGATCCAGCCTCCGGCTCACGGACCCTCTTTCTAGATCTGCGCGTTCTCTGCTCTGATTCAGCCCGCCTCCCCAGCTTCCATCCCTCTCGCCTTGTCAGTCACTGATGATTTCCACCCCTGGCCCCCTGCTTCCTTCATCCTCCTGTCTTATGCTCAGTGGCCCACGGGGCTGGCCATCCTACCCCCTGATCTCTCACCATTTCACGTCCAGTGATCTTCCCACTGCTCCAACCCAGCCACCCCTTCCGACGGTCACACCTGGGACCCTGCCGTCCTCTAGGAAGCAGACCCAGCCCCCCCACCCCCACTTGGTCCAGCACTTCCGCCGGCTTCTCCCACCGTTTCCTCGCGGAACTGTTTACTCCCTTCTTTACTCATGTTCCTGATTTAGTCAACTCCCTCGCCTCTCTCCCCCTGTGAGCAAAGCCCGGCGTGGATGACACACACCGTGGCTCTGCCGTCCCCACACCCAGGCGGCTGAGCATGCCCGGGGAGAAGCACACGAGCAGCTCCACTCCCTTCACTTTCAATTCGTGATGACGAGCGTGAGATGGGTGGGCGCCCCGCGCTGCCCGCGAGCCCACGGCTTCAGGCTCGCTCTCCCACTCTGAGCGACGATGACTTCACAGTCCTGTCCCTCCTCAAGCCCCCACGACACCGCCCGCCCCCGTGCAGAAGAGGCCCACGTCTCTAATCGCACCCAGACGTTAGGAGCGAGCGCTTCCACCTTCCCCCTGCCATCTGCACCTCATCCCTCCACGGCCACGGTCACGATGGAAGAACCGCGGAGCCAGCTGTGTCCCCCAGCTCTGGGCCCACCCCTTCTTGCTGACTTGAGCTGTCACTCTGACGTGTTGCCCCATCTTCTCGTCACACCAGAAGCTTTCACTGGAGGGGCCGGGCGGCCCGGGGGCCGGGGCGGAGACGAGGAGGGCCGACTGGGCGGGGCGCCCACCTGAGGTTGGCGAGGTGGGCGGGGCCGAGCGGCGGGGCGGCCCGGCAGACGTCCTGGTGGGCGGGGCCGAGCGGCCTGGTGCGGGGCGGAGGTGGGCGGGGCCGAGCGGCCGAGTGGGCGGGGCCGAGACCAGGAGAGCCGCCTGCGCGGGGCGCCGCCACCCGAGGCGCACCTGGCGGGGCCGCCAGCCTCCGCCCTTCCCCCGCCGGCGGGGAACCCCTGGGCACGCAGGCACCTAGACGCCGGGCCGACCAGGCGGCCGTCGTTCGGGCTGCTGTTCTGTGTGGACGGGGTCCCCACAGGGGCAGGTCCTACAGCCCGGTCCTGTCCCGCTCCGAGTTGGCACTAGTGACCTGCGCTCTTCGTGGACGCGCCCCCTCCACTCCCAGCCCTGCCCTTTGCCGACTGCGGGAAGAGGGTCCCACGTCCTCCGATTGCATTGATTTCCCCGCTCGACACAACACCCCCCCGCCAACCCCAAAGAGCCGGGGGACCCCATGGCATGGGCTCTCATAGATGAAGGGGGGGCCTGCCTGCCACTTGCAGTATGGGAAGCTCCTCATATACCAAAAAGTTATAAATGCCAGGATCTGCTTTACAGGAATGGGTCAGCCGTGTTTAGACTTCTCATTGGGGACGCCCTTAAAACGCAGTGCAGGTGAACCGTGCTACCGTCCGCAGATCGGTACTAGATTCGGAAACCCACGCCGAGCTGAGGTGTTGTGGCGGTAACTGCCTTTCAGTCTGAGCAGGTGCAGTGGCTCCTGACGCTCCCTGCCATGTCTCCACCCCAGCCCCAGCCGACCCTCAGGATCCAGAACAGGCTTCTTCCAGTGGGAACCGCCGTGGCGGAAGGCGGCTTTATTCTGCTTTTCAGAAACGTCTATCTGGGTGCAATTGCATCTTTTGTGGGCTGTTAGGATCCGAGGCCTCTAAACTGCTTCTGTGATAAAGTTCACTGGGAAATGTACACAAAGAAAGCCCTGTGTGTGGCCTAGGTGGCAACTCAGAGTATGAGATGCTGCTGGACTTGGAACAGAAGCAAACACTTGGACTCTGGAACAATGTTATCGGGTTTTGCAAGCTATAAAACATGTGCTTGGGAAACAAAAGGTTACCCGTCCTTGGACATTGGGGGAAGTCACACATCAGTGCTGGGTTTCAGGCCATGGAAGCACTGCCTCCTGAACAGAGTTCTGGCGTTGAGCTCATAAGGCTTGCCAGTTGAGTCTCCTTTGCCACATTGAGACATGCTCATGGCCTGCCTCCTAATTACCACTGTTATGTGTTAGGCTCTTCAAATATGTCTGTGGTTGTCACTTAAACTTGAAAATCACTGCCTTGACTTTGCAGATCACCTTTTAGAACTTCCCTCTGTGCCTTCTGATAAATGGGGTCCTTTGACCTTAGCTGCCAGGCAGTCAACTGAGGAACTGGAAAGAGGGCGGAGACTTAACCTTTAACAACTCACAGCTCAGTAGTGTGATTTAGAGCCAGAGAAGACAGATTAAGCACCATAAAACCAGTAAGTATCTGAGATAGCTTGATTTATTTGATTGCCTAGGTTGGAATTTGATAGCAGGATCAGGTTCATAACTGTATGCAAATCTTCAAACAGATATTTGGCTATTCTACTCCTTGGAAGTCTTCGAAAATGGTCAGTTGTCAATCGGTACGGACAGTAAAAGGAATGCTAGTCAGCTACTCTCAAACACTCAAACACTCGATGCTTGGCACATGGATGCCTATAGCAGATGTTTGTCGAACAAAAGTACAAGTGAGTATTGATTATCTGCTCTGTGCCAGGCACCCTGCCGGGGGCTGCAGGAGTTCAGAGCGAACCGGGCTCGACCCAAGCCTTTAACACGTGTGCAGGAGGCAGAATTTAAGGAGGATGGTCATGAAATCAGGGTGGAGGTAGTGCTCTCCAAAGGTCATTTACGTTAGGTTCTTTGAGTATGTTTGTGGGTTTCACGTGAACTTGGAAACCCAGTCTTAGTCGTTTTGAGACTTCACGATGCTCAGAGCAAAGGGAAGTGAATCCGGAGAAAGGAATGACTCAGGAAAAGTGAAAAACAGCCTCTCACTTTAACAATTCTCTACCTGCTGAGAAAGCCCTGTAGCTAATCTCCAGCTGCCCAGAACATGGGCCTGAAGAAGGGCTGGCTCTGCTGCCATGGATATGGGCACCACACCTCCCCAGGGGCAAGCAATCAAGGTTGTTTTCCTCTTCCAGCTCCTGCTCGAGTTTAAATAATCAAAATTCCTGTTTGTGTTAACAAAAATTGTAAGACACAATTGCAAGTGATAATGTCAATGAGATTTCAAAAGCCCCACTCCAGCAGGCCCTTGTGTGGAGCTTGGTGGTTTCTTCTGAGCTTCCTGTGGGGCCAGCTGAGGGGCTCTCTGACTTGATGTGTGCTCTGGGATGTCCATGAGAATGGTACTGTTTTGTAACAAAAGAAGCTCCTGCTGGTAATAGTAGTTTAGGACAAATTCCTATTTAACTTGTCCTTTGAGTTTTAAATTTATAAATATAAATATATTTATATATGTATATACTTATATTTTTATATTTATTTCTATACATTCTATTTGGTTCTTTTTCAACTATCAGTTTTTTTTTTAATTCTTGATTGATATATAATTTACATAACACACAATGCACCCATTGAAAGTGTACAATTTAAGTTTTTGGTTTATTCATAGAGTTGTGTAACCATCACCACAATCAATTTTAGGACATTTTCCCCACCCCAAAATGAAATCCTGTCCCCATTAGCATTTGTTCCCTATTTTTCTTCAACCCTTTCCTCTCCTCCTATAAAACCGTGAAATCGACTTTCTGTCTGTGTGGATCTGCCTATTCTGATCATTTCATACAACTGGAGTCATATAAATGTGGTCTTTTGTGCTGGTTTCTTTCACCGTGTGAAGTTTTCAAGGTTCATTGATGTAGCATCATGTATCAATACTTCATTCCTTTTCATTGCTGAATAGTATTCCATTGTGTAGCTATACCACTTTTGTTTATCCGTTTATTCATGGATGGACATTTGGGTTGTTTCTGTTTTTTTTGGCGATTGTGAATAATATAGCTGTGAAAATTTGTATATAGTTTTTGTGTGGACATATATTTTAATTTCTCTTTGGTATACACCTAGGAGTGGATTTGCTGGGTCATGTGCTCATTCTATGCTGATCATTGTTAAGAACTTGCAAGCTATTTTTCAAAGTGGATGTATCATTTTACATTTCCACCAGCAATGTATGAAGGTTCCAGTTTTCCCACATCTTTGCCAAAGCTTGTTATTGTCTATCTTTTTGATCATAGCCATCCTATCAGGTGTGAATTGTTAGCTCATGGTGGTTTTGATCTGCATTTTCTTAGTGCCAAATGACGTTGAGCATCTTTTCATGCACTCATTGTATATCATCTTTGGAGAAATACCTATTTAGCTCCTTGGCCCATTTTTAAATTGTGTTATTTTAATCTTTTGATTGAGTTATCAGAGTTCTTTATACACTCTAGATACTAATCCCTCATTGGATATATGATTTACAAATATTTTACCCATTCTGTGGATTGTCCTTTCACTTCCTTGATGGTGTCCTTTGAAGCACAAAAGTTTTTAATTTTAAGTGCTATTTATTTTTTTTTCTTTTGTTGTTGGTGATTTTCATGTTATATCTAAGAAATCATTACCTAACCCAAAGTCACAAAGATATACCAAATGTTTTTTTCTAAGAGTTTTACAGTTTTATCTCTTATATTTAGATCTATGACTGATTTTGAGTTAATTTTGGGGTATAAGAAGGGGTCCAACCTTATCCTTTAGCTTCTGAAGATATCCAGTTGTTCTAGCTCCATTTGTCAACAAGATGATTCTTTTCCACATTGAAATGTCTTGGCACCCTTGTCAAAAATCAGTTGACAATAAATTCGAGGGTTTATTTCTGGACTTTCAATTCTGTCCTACCAGTACACTGCCATGCTGTCTTGATTTTTGCAGCTTTGCAGTAATTTTGAAATTGAGAAGTGTGAGTCCTCCAACTTTGTTCATGTTTTTCAAGGTTGTTTTGGCTACTCTGGGTGCCTCGTATTTCCATTTCAGTTTTAGGGTTTGCTTCTTAATTTATGCAGGAACAGCATCTGGGATTTTAATAAGGATTTTACTGAATCCGTAGATGAATTTGGGAAGTATCGTGTTTTTAACAATAGCAGGTCTTCTGATCCATGAACATGGAATGTCCTTCCATTTATTTAGGTCTTCTTTCATTTCTTTAAACGATGTTTTGTAGTTTTTAGAGCCCAAGTTTTATAATTCTTCTGTTCAGTTTATTCCTACGTATTTTTATCTTTTCATGCTATTATAAATAGAATTGTTTTCTTATTTTCAGGTCATTCATTACAAGTGTTTAGAAAAAGTAGATTTTTTAATATTGATTCTGTGAACTGCAACATCGCTAAAGTTGTTTATTATTCCTAATAGGTATCAGATCGAGGAAACCCTCTTCAGTTCCTAGTTTATTAAGTGTTATTATGAAAGGGTCTTGGATTTTGACGATGGCTTTTTCTGTGTGTATTGAGGTGATCATGTAGTTTTTATCCTTTTGTTGATTTGGTGTATTACGATGATTGATTTTTATACGTTGAATCAACCTTGCATTCCTGGATTAAATTCGACTTAGTCGTGGTTTAGAGGGCTGCCTTCTCACTGTGTCCTCACATGACTGTTTCTCTATGCCCGTGTCAGGGGAGAGAGAGCTCTGCTCTCTCTTACTCTTCATACAAGAACATCAGACTCCATCCTTATGACCTCATTTAACCTTCCTTCCTCCGTTCAGGCCCTGTTTCCAAATGCAGTCACACCGGGAGTTAGGGCTTCAGCATGTGAACTTGGACGGGATACAATTCAGTCCCTGAGAGACGTCTAGTGGGCGTCTCAAACTTAAGAGCGTCACTAAGCTCTTAATCTTCTTTCTAAACCCTGTTCCCTCTTGTAGTCTTTGCCTTTTTGGTGAATGGAAACCCCATCTTTTTAATTGCTCAGGCCAAAACCATGCCACCCTCTGTGAGTGACACATGCCACAGATCTCAATCGTCAGCAAATCCTGTCATCTCTACTTTCCAAATGTGTCTGGACTCCAACTACTTTCTTCAGCCTCCATTGCCATTCCTCTGATCGAAACCATCATCATTTTTTAAAAATGAATTCTAACAGGGCCTCCAATACTATCTCCTGTTTCTGCCTTTGGCCTCTAAGATCTTTTTCCAACATGGTAGTCAGAGTGACCCTTCTCAAGTAGAAGTCAGGCGATTTCACTCTCTCCGTCCCCCAGTGGAGCCATCCCACTCCAGGAAAAGAGTCCGTTCAGTGGCCACAAAGCCCTGTCCGATCACTGCTGTGCCTTCTTAGTGGTCTGCTGCTTGCTGGCTCTGCCTCAGCTGTGCCACTCTCCCTGTTTTTTCTTGAGGCACGTTCCTGCCTCAGGGCCTTTGCATTTGCCGTTCCCTACAGCTGACATGCTCTTACACTGGGTATTACCTGTTGTCTTTTCCTCATCTTTGTCTGGTCTGCTCAAACTTGACATTTTCAGAGAGGCCTTCTTTGAGTATCTTACAAAAAAACTAATCTTCCCAGTCCTGCTAGACAAATTCTCTCTCTCTTACTGTGCTGTATGTGCTTTCAAAGCAGTCAGCTCCAGATCGTACACTCTCTCTAGATTTTTTTCTTGGGCATTTCTTTATTGTCACTTCTCCTTGCCAGACTGTGGCTCCATGAGGGCAGTCTGTTTTGTTTACTAGGGCATTGCCAGAACCCACAATTCTCCTGAAACTGAGTTACTAGGACTTTGGTGTTCAGTAAGTCCTGCAGGAATGAATGAACGACCACCCTCACTGCAAGAGAGGCTGGGATATGTAGTCTTTCAGCTGAGCACATTCCCACCCCAAATATATGGATGCTCTATTAGTAGGGGAGAAGCCGAGAAGGATGTTGGATAAATTTCTCAGCCTGTTCCCCAACACGTAAGGGAGCCACGTTGAATTCCATGCCTTCCTCCTTGGTCCCTGGCCTTGGAATGCCTTCTCTGCAGAAGCAGGGAGCACCCGTGCAGACCATGCAGGCTTTATCCTGGTGTATAAGGGGCTTGTGACCTCCTGAGGAGGAGTAAAGGGGTTGCATTGGTTGTGCGAGCTCCAGGGAGCTCCACCCACGGCCTGGTCTGTGTGTGCGAGGGCTGGTGGTGGGCAGAAGCATGGCGTTGCAGGCATGACTCTGGTTGTGGCATTGAAGGCTTCCTGGGCATGCCAGCCTGCATGTGCACCCCTGGGCACACTCTTACCCTTGCCAGTCCTCTCCTCGGGCTTTGCTTTTCATTCCCATGCCTGGCCTCAACCCATACTCTCGTGTCAACGCCAGAAACTGAGGTTTAAAGTCTCACTGAATAATTCTTCACCAAACATCGGTTGTAAGTAATAGTGACTGAATTCTACTTGGCCACCTGTGGATGGATTAGTCGGATGTATAAGGTAGCGTTTGCTTAAATTAGCAACTACTCATTGAGCTTACAACTCTGTGGGCTGGCCATTTGGTCTGGGATCATCCAGATGGTTCTTCAGAACTCAGCCGGGCTCACTCACGCAACTGGACTTAACTGCTACGTCTGCTGAGACTGGCTGGTCCAGGGGCCAGGATGATGGCTCTCGGATCTGCACGGTCCCCAAGAGTCCAGCAGGCCAGCGTGGGCTTGTTGACATGGCGGCCCGACAGGGTGCTGAGAGGGCAAGTGAGATCATGTTCTGCCACATTCTGTCGGCTGAAGCAAGTCACAATCCAGGCCAGGTTCAAGTACTGGGAACAGAGGCCCCACTTCTTCATGGGAGGCGTTGCAGAGTCACATTGTGAAGGGGTGTGGGTGTAGGCAGGACGCTGGGCCATCTTTACACACTGTACCACAGTGGGCCCATGGACACATCCCACAGCTGTGAGCAAGAGAAGGGAGAGATGTTCCTTCAGCCACAGGCCAGCACGTGCTCTGGCCTGTGTAGGTCCTCGGCCTGCCACTCTAACTTCCAGAAGTTAAGGGTGCTGGGCTTGCCAAGGAGGAACACACTAGGCCGAAGGGGTTAAGTAAGGTTTATCGTAGTAGAATGACAGCTGGGCTGAGCCGAGGATGGCATCAGCCCCTAATGTGAGGGGACTGGAAACTTCTATGGGGCTTGAGGCAGGCTTCTTTGGTGGGAATATTTCAGGCAGGTGAATTGGCTGGGAAGGGAGGAAAGATCAGGAAACAGGAGGTGAGCACGTCGCATTGCCAACCCAGGCTTTGCAAGGTCTGGTTCCCACATGAAGGTAAAGGGCCAGGGATAGGGCCCTTTTGGAGCTAGCAGTGGGTCTGCGGGACCCTCTGTCCTCTTCCCTTGGGCTTGATGGCTGTGAGTGCGAGCTATGGGCCTGCCCTCTCAGATAGGCTCGTGGAAGCTCTCAGAGGCATGTTCCTGCTCAAGGGTCTCCTGATTGTCCCGGTCAGCTGTCAGGCTGGAGTTGTTGGCAAAGCTTCAGCCATTCATATCTAATCCCGTGCCCTGATTAACGGAGGCGGTTTCGCTTTTATTGTCCCTCTGAGGCAGCCAGACTCTGCGGCGGCTGGGGCAGAGGCTGCTTGCAGGTCTGTGGCCATTTATGGACAGAGCCAGTGCCCTGCTATGGTCCCTGGGGAACGTGGTGGCATTGGAGGTGAGGTCACATCCAGCCTGGTGACCTTGGCAAGTCACTGTTCCAGCCTCCACTAACTGCCTGCCAGAGTGTCATTCCCTCCTATTATAAACTATAGAATAATCCTTCTCTCTCAGCATCACCAGTTTCTCTCTCCCTGCTGGATCACCCCCATCAGCATTCAGATGTGCTGTGTTGCTCCTACCTTAAACCATAAAGCTGCCTGGATCCCGTGCTCCCCTCTACCTGTCACTCTGTTTCTCACCTCCCCTTCAGAGAACTCTTAATGTGATAACTACACTCGCTATCCCCGATATGTTTACTTCCATTCCCCCTTAAAACATCTCTGGTCGGGACCCCTCTTCTCTCCTTGGAAAGTGCTCTCACCAGGTCAGTCGCTAAGTCCAGTGGTCACTCTAGGTCTCCATCTGACTTGCACAGCGGTCACTTTCTCCTCTGAAACCACCCCCTTCGGCTTCCAGGGCACCCCGCTCCCACCTCCTCCTCCCACCTCACTGGCTGGTGCATCCTCATTTTCCTGACCATTGACAACTTTGAGTTCTCAGGTTTAGGCTCCAAGCATTTCTTCGTTCTTATCTCCATCCCTTCAAAGATCTTACCCTGTCTCGGGGCTTTGAACACCAGCTGTGTGCCAGCGATGTTCACGTTTGGACCTGCAGCCAGACTTCTTCCTCGGCCCCCAGACTCACCCAACCGCCTGCTGAGCATCTCCACTCGGTGCCTAATTGGCATCTCGAACTTAGCATGTCCCGGGAGGCATCCTGCTGGTCCTCCCCAAACTTCCCCTCCCACTGTCAGCTAAAGGCAATGTCATCTCCTCGGTTTCTTGTCTGCGTTCCTCCCTTTCTTGCACAACCACATCTAATGGTCATGAATCCTCAGAGCTCCATCTTCAGTTGTGGGGACTGCATTTTTTTCCCCTTGATGATTTAACTTTATATTTTTGAATAGATAAAGCATGTATGTACTTCAAGGTTAAAACAATCTTAAAAGGTATCTTGAGAAGTCTCACTCCCTCTCTATATTCTCTACGCCATTTTTCAACGTTTCTTTTGGCAAAAAATAAGCTAATATATTTATCCCCCCCTGCTTTTCTTACACAAAAGTTGGCATCCTTTATGCATTGTTCCAGATCTTGCTTTTCTTTGCTTAATATATTCCGGAGATCACTTGGGTTCACAGGGAACTTGCTCATTCTTATTACAGCCACATCAGAATGTCATTCAGTGAATGTAGTTCGTGCAAGCAGACCACCTCGCCATCCCCGCACCCCCATCCCCGCCACGTTTGAGTTGTCTGCCGTCTTTGCCATTACAATCGAGGCTGCCCTGAATGAGCTTGTGTCTGTGTTGATACAGACTTTGGAAGGATAGCTTCAGGGCAGATTCCTGAGACCGTGGCTGAAGGAGAGGCTCTGAGAAGTTGCACAGGGTTCATGTTCCAGTGCAGTCCCCAGGGGAGGGCCTGTTCTCCAGTGCCCAATCCTGATATGGCCAAGGAGGATCCTGGAGCAGGAAGAAACTCCCAGAGCATGGAGCCAAGGGCCCAAAAGACAATTTTGCTCTGTTGAGCCCTTTTGGAATCGGCTTCTTGGTGCTGTGGAGTTCAGCTACGTCTTCACTGATTTTCTGCCCGCTGGGTCTATTCATTTCTGATAGAGAATTGAAGTCTCCAGCAGTGATAGTGGATTCCTCTATTTATTTAACTTTGATTTTCAGCAGTTTGAATATGATACGCCTAGCTATAGGTTTTTTTTTTTTTGGGGGGGGGAGCAGGATTTATCCTGTTTAGTGATCTCTGAGCTTTAGTGTCTGACATTAATTTGGAGTAAACTCTCAGTGGTTATTGCTTTAAATATTCTTTCTGTTTCTTTTTTCTCTCTTCTACTTCTGGCATTCCCATTATGTGTATGTCACACATTTTGTAGTTGTCTCACAGTCTGTAGATATTCTGTTCCAGTTTTCTCAGTCTTTTTTTTTTTTTACTCTTTGGTTTTCAGTTTTGGCAGTTTCTACGGACATATCCTCAAGGTCAGAGAGTCTTTCTTCAGTTTATGTCGTCTGCTAATAAGCCCATCAAAAGTTATTTTAAACCCCTGACCTGATGATTTTAACATCCGTGCCATATTTGAGTCTGGTTCTGATGCTTTATCCTGTGTCTTCAGATTGTATATTTTGCCTTTTAGTATTCCTTGCAATTTTCTTTGAAAGCTGGACGTTATGTATTGCGTGGTGGGTTCAGACAACCTGTCTTTTTAGTTCACAGGTCTCTTGATCAAGAGAAACCATAACACACTTGATGCAGAGACACGTCATCCCCTGATGGACTTGGAGTTTGCTGCCGTGATTGACATTATTTTCCTCTTGGGGAGAGGGTGAGTATATTTGTCTAAATGTTTCGTGATCAGAAAGGACAGCCGTGGTATCATTAGGTCTGTCCTCAAACTGTTTTCCACTGTCTACCACCTAGACACTTGGAAAATTGTACTTCCTTCGTCTTCTGTGGCTGGTGGAGCCACACGACTGCTTCTGGACATGAGTTATGAACAAAACAGCAAAGTTCAGGGCTGAACTTGTACTTGATGGTGGGAGACCTTCCAGGTTTCTTTTTCTGTCTTCATGACAACCGGCAATGTTTCTTCTGGTGGCTCCTAGAGGAAGATGTGTGGAGCAAAGTCCCCTGCTAACCCACAAGGGACATGTAGTTTAGTAAAAAACGAACTCTGAGGCACTGTGATCTGGGGGTTACTTGTGAACTTAGCATAGCAGAGCTCGATCTGACTGATATGCCTTCCTCAGGTCTTGACTCACATGTTTCTTTTTCCTCAAGGCCTTCCCGGCGCCCTGTGTAAAACAGCAGGCCCACGCCCACCCTGACAGTCTATCTTCTTCCCCACTTTCTATCCCTTCATAACATTCATCTCCATCTAACATTACAGGGTTGGCTCATTGACCTTGTTTTTTCATCTGTCTCCCTCTCCCATCAGAATGTAAGTCCATGAAGGCAGGGATGGTCTAAGTTTGGGTTCCACTGAGAGCAGATCCTGAGAAAGGGGCTTTGGTCATTCATTTGGGACATGATCCCAAAGAGCACAAAAGAGGGAGTCTTGGAAGAGAGAGGAGGAAGGGAGTGAAACCAATAAAGGTTGCATTAACTAGCCCATGACCGCTGTGGGCAATGGTCTTTGGAGATCCTCTGAGAAGCCCTGTCAAACCGACTCAGAAATTTCCTATCTAGAGATAGAAACACTGGAGGTTTCTCTCTTTGTCCCCAACTCGTGATCTTTGTTGGTTGTAGGTTGCCCTGAAGGTATTAAATCGCCAGCATACCCAAGCACATCCAGGCAGCCTTGTACATGGGCCGGACAAGCTTCCACGGTGCCATGGAGGAGCAGCGAGTTGCACAGTCTCGGAGAATAGGACTGTCCACCACAGTTACTGGTGAGTCAAAGGGCTCTTCTGAGGGGACATCAACGGCATTCGCCATAGGGATTTTTTTTTAAACTTTCTGATGTAGCGCAAGCTCCTAAACTGTATTTGACAAAATTTTAAATCAATGAACGAATACCAGAATGGACATTTGCTGAGTGCATCCTAGCATCCATTTTCCCTTTTCTGGTCAACCTTCTCTCTGTTTTCCCTTGAGACATCACCTCTCCCAATTTCTCAGCCTGGGGCTTTGGTTGAGATTGGCCCCACCACTTGCTCCTGGGTATGGGCCACTCCCTCACCCCAAAGGTTGAGGACAGTCAACTTCTCTCACCTCGTTTTCTCTTCTCCGCCACTACAGTGATCTGTTCAGGGACAGACACATGACCCTCTTGGGACCAATGAGAGAGAGGGTGACTTCCGGGGCTTGCTCTCTCTTTCCCTTACATGATGTGGTATAAAGATGTGAGGTCTGGAACTGCTGCAGCCATTTTGCCACCATGGGAAAACCTGGAAACTTCTGGGCTGACTGCATGGAGCTCAGAGAGAAAGCCAATAAGAAGGCAGAAAGGAAAGGGAGAGAATCTGAATCTTTGGAGGTATCTTTTGGAGCCGCTGGATCAAGTCTCACTTGAAGCCAGAACTAAATCTTGATTTTTAATGGACATACTCAATAAAAAGTCTTTTATATTATGAACTGAAGGTGAACTTTCCTGTCACTCGTGACTGAAAGAATCCTCCCTGATTCTATACCTAACTCACAGGCTTGTTGCGAGGGTTAAATAAAACAGCACTTAGTGAAACATGGCACACAAATGAGGCTCAGTGAACGGGAACCAATATTATTACTGTGGTATACTTATTTTCACAGTTGTGTGTGTTTCTCATTCTATACCCTAATATTGATGTATTTATTTATCTTTTCGGTATTATTCAATTCCTACCTAGAGGAGAAAGGCTGAGAGAGGGGGCTGACCAGCCCAGACTCCTGACCACCAGCCTAAGCCTCGGTGAACCACACGGGGCCCAAACAGTGCGGTTCTAATACTTCGGACTTCTCACTCTCATTCTTTGATGATATTTGTCTCCATCCAGTTTACACATAAATGTTTTCAGCAAAGTCCTCCAAATGCTTTGTTCAGAAATCCGAATCCACGTGAAAACAATGGCAACAAGAAAAAGGTGTAAACTCTCCAGAACAGGCCCAGATTTTGAAAATGTGATAAAGACGTTATTGTGTGTCCAAACTTTTCACACAAGAATTGGAGGAGATTTAACACCAGGAATAATAAACAGAGGAAGACCGGCTAATGCAGAGCAGATGGGCCTGCAGGGCAGCGCTAAGCATTTCGACCGCATTCCTCTTGGACCTTGGATGACTTAATGCTGGTTTCTTTAGTTAAAGATAAAGTTAATGCAGTGGGGGAAATCATCAATATGGCTCTTTTAATTTCTGGGGTGGCGAATGGCCTGAAGATGGTAAGAACCTACTATGTGGCAGGCATTTGACAGTCGCTGCTTCTTCCTGAGCACAGCCCCATTTTATAGAGAAAACCAAGGCTCTGAAACTGTAAATCGCTTACCGAAAGGGCACGCAGCCAGCGTAACAGCGGATCAGTCCTAGGTCTGTCTTGCCTATGCCACGGTTCTGCAGACTGAGGTCACATGAGCGGGGAAAAAGAGTCACAGTCAAATAGATGTGAGAAACGCTGATGCACACACATAGATGGGTATGTATGGATATATATGGATATGTGTATACACACACATATCTATATGTACTGATCTGTGTGTATATGTACATACATGTTTACATAGTAATAGCCTTACTGAGGTATCACTGATATGCAATAAACTGTATATATTTAAACCATGCAACTCGGTAAGTGTTGACATATGTCTATACCCGTGAAACCAGCATTACAACTCAGATAGTGAACATAGATATGCATTACTCCCAAAAGTTTCCTCCTGCCCCTTTGTGGTTCCTCCTCTTTGTCCCTCCCGTTCCCCATCCCAGACAGCCATTGACACTATGTCTGACTCACTCTAGGCTCAGTCTAGAAGTGAGATGAAATGTGCTTTTGATCCAAACTAATGTTGGAAAACTAGAAGGGGTTTCCTTATGTTTTCTGTCACTATAGATTAGTTGCATTTTTGAGGGTTTTATATAAAGGGGATCATATAACATGTATTCTTTTTTGCCTGTCTTCTTTCCCTGAGCGCAGTAATTTTGAGATTCATTCATGTTATTACAGATTTGTTCCTTTATACTGTTACTGTGGAGTATTCTCTTGCATCGATATGCCCCAATTTGTTTATCTATTCGTGTATAAATGGACATTTAGGTTGTTTTCAGTTTGGGGCAATAACAAATAAAGTTGCTATGAATATTTGTGCTCAAGTTTTTATATGACATAAGCTTTCTATCTTCTTAGGTAAGTGGAATAAGAGTTTGTTTTTGTGTGCCTGTTTACCGTGTACATATCTTCTTTAGTTGAGTGTTCAAATATTTTACATATTTTTAATTGAGTTGTTTCCTATTATTGAGTTTTGTGAGTTCTTTGTGTATTTGGACATACATCTCTTAATCTCTACTTTGAAAAGATTTTCCCAAAGTTTACGCTTGTATTTTCATTCTCCTAGCAATGTCTTTTGAAGAACAGAAGATTTGAATTTGGTGACATCCAATATACATTCCACATCTTTTCACTTCTATTTTCTATTTTAAACATCTTACCTACATTCTGGAAGATTCCTCTGGCTTGATTTTAACAACTCACCAATTTGCTCTTTTAGCAATCTATTCTATTCAGGTGATAACGCTGAATTTTTTTCAGTGATCAAATTTTTAAAATCAAAATCATTCATAATGTTTAACACATAGTAATCTTGTCTCTGCATGAGAATATGAATTTAGTTCAGCTTGGTCTATGAGTTCTACTTCCCCCAGTGTAAGTTCTACACTTGGTAAAAGGGTGAAGTCTTTCTTGCACAGAGATGGATTTCCAGTTGCTTGGTGATTCTTGGCTGAGAAATCATTCACTTGAGGATCCCCGTTGGCCGGTCTTTGTATATGGCAGCCCACCTCCAGATGAGGAGTGAGAATCAGGCATCTTGCCATCAGGGGTGGCTTTCTTGGGGCAGGAACTCCTTCCTCATTCCTCCTTAGTATCATCCCCCCCAGGGACACTGTCATGGCTCTGTCTAAAGACTCATACTCCTTGCTCCTACAGGGAAGTGGACACCTCTATCGCTGTTGCCGAGTACAAAGGGCACTGGGGACAGGGAATAGGAGGGAATATTGATCTGACAGCTCCTACTCTGGCATTCCAGCTCATTTCCCGTCAGGTGCTCAGAGCCACTCCTCTCCCACTCTCTGGTACCTCCAGGCCTTGAGTATTAGTAATGTTACCTTGTACCCTTTGCTTTTATGCAAGAGTTCTATTCCCATGTGTGCCTAATTTTAGGGTTCCTTTTAAAATCTGATTAGACAGCCTTCTGTGTCTCAGGGACTTTTCAAGATTTCTTATCCACAGGAGACTCCTTCTGGTTTTCCAACATTATGGATCAAAAACACATTTTATCTCATTTCTAGAGACTTGTGGAAGGAGAGGCTATAACCAGTGTTCAGTCCTCTCACCTGAACTGAACCTGTAGGCAATATTTACATGTGTAGAAGGATTTCTTGGTATTTGAAGGCCCACCTTCAATGTCATGACAGTGTGCTTTGCAACTTTGATGTTGGCATTTTAGGAAAAGTTTGCTGGGGCCTATCTGCAGAGGGAAAAGCATGACCATTTTTAGAAATGAAAATCTAGACATTTCTCTTCCCTGTGAGAGTATATGGTAGAGAGGCCATGTGTCTATGCTACAACCAAGAGTCCCAGCCAAGCCCAACCTGTGTCATTCCCACCAGGGTACCAGGCACGAGTGAAGCCATCTTGGTCCTCCAGACAAGCCTAGCCACCAGCTGAGCACATTGAGTAAACTCTGTTGATGACACGTGAAACAGAAGCAAAGAATTGCCCAGTCAAGCACCCAAATTGCTGACCTACAAAAGTGTAAAATATAATAAAGTGGCTCTTTTTCCCCCAGGGATACATAATTTTTATTACTGATCTTTTAGCGTAAAAAATATAAAGAACTATATGAAAGGCTTATAAAGTGGCTCTTTTAAACCGTGAAGTTCTAGGACAGATGGTTGTGTAGCAGTAGATAACAAAAGCACTTGGCACATGATGAGTGCTCAGTCAATACGGGTCAGAGTAATTTCGATGTCCAGTTTCATTTTCCATGGCAAATATGTAGGAGTGGCCAGGTGTGGAAGATTACTGCCCTGACCCCACCTTCCTTGACCTTCTCCTTCCCCTGAGTCTCCCAGCAGTGTTGGGACTCATTTCCTAGTCTGGTGCACGTGGGGCCTTGATCCTAAACATTGTGAGTCCATGTTAATTGTCCTCCTGCATAAAAGACACCACAGCAAACAGCCCCCAAACCTCTTCTAATGCCACCTCTGGCGCCATCTCCTGGAGTCATATTGAGCCTGCATTCTGGGCCCCAATTTCCTCTTTTTTAAATACAAATGGACGCTTTCCAAGGGTACATCTGTTTCCGACTAGGCTACATAGCTTGTGTCCCTCATACTTGACCCACTGCTCTTATGCAAACTTCAGCCTTTTGGTATTTCTTTCTGCATCTTCCCCACCCTCCCATTTCCCAAAATACCCTCCCTTGACCTCATGTATCCCTCTCATTTATCCTTATTCTTCTCTGCAATTCCTTCTTTAATTGGTCAACTCTTAACCCTTCAGATCTCGAAGGAGACGTTGTTTTAGGGAAGCCATTAGGGCCCTCCCCCAAACAAGTACCCTTCCACTGTACCTCTAAATCACTTTTTACCAGCCACCTCCCTGCATTTCAAGCTCTTTCATATAATAATTAACTGGTTGATCAGCAGCTTCCTTCACTAGATTGCTCTTTGGAAGAGCATGTTGTGTTCATTGCACTTAGCAGTCTTGGTATTGACATGTAGATCTCTGAAGTGCTTCTTCCATGCTGGTGGACAGCAACAGCTTCTTTAGGTACCAGTGACCTTGGTTGAGGCTTTCTATATGCCAAGAATTGCTCAAATCCCATGACATGAATCTTGCCAATGACTCTGTGAGTAGGTACTATCATCATCCCCATTGGGGATGGGGAAACAGAATCTCAGAAGGAACTTTTTGTTTGTTTTTTTTTGTTTTTCTATGATCGATAAATGTTGCAGCTGAGATTCAAATCCAGGAAGCTGACTCCTGGGTCAGTGAAGCCCTGTGGGAAAGACTTCACCTTTGGGCATTGACTTACGTTGTTTATTATTTTTAACAAGAAATGAGTCTTGTATGTGCAGTTGGCCCCTTCTTTGCTAAGTTCCTTCTCCTAAATGTGGCTGTTGGTGGCTTGGTGGCTTATAGGGACCTCCACTCCCCACACGGATGTTCTGGGTTCAAAGTGTGTCTTCTCCGGTGTAGCACATACACCCTCCCTCCCTATCACCCTTCCTCATCAAAGGCACCCACAGCTCCTACAATAAAAATTAGCCCTGGGATGGGAGAGGAGTATTCTGAGCACACTGCATTCCTGAAGTTTTGGTTCTCAAAGCTCTGTGGATGGACAGCCAATGCTTCCGACGTGACTCACCCCTGTCTGAACCAGAGTGGCTGCGACAGAACAGGACAAAATGAAACCTTCCATTAAAAAAACAAATTCTAATCAAGTTAAATAACCACAACCAAAGCGGGGGTGTGGAAAGAAAATAGAGACAAAAAATAACTGCAAGTGGAAAGAGAACGATGAGTTCTTTCCTGGAGGACAAGCAGAATATCTTCATCTTAAAATACTGGAACCCAAATGTGGCCCACTTTCTTCAGTCTCTGAGAGGACCTTTAGATTAGTGTCTGTCAAGTGCTCGGCACTCACAGGCAACTGAATGGTGTTTGATTAGCAAGCTGACCATTTTTCTTACCTGCATGTGTGTGTATGCACACACACGGACACACATGTGCGCACACGCTTACACACTAAAGAGCGACACCTTAAACCCTCCTCCCTGCATTTGAACCATGAAAACAGTGGGTGGAACCTTGAGGAAATCTCTAAGGAAGGCATTTCAGGACTTTCCACTGATGGTTGACACCTGGGAAGCTGGTGAGATGTGATTTGACAGTTTACTGAGGTGACTGCACAGACACCCTGAGAAAGAAGCCCTGGCTGGCCCGCTGCTGCCAGGAGGGTGAGCACTGGCTGCTCAGGCCCGTGCTGGACTTGCTTCTGAGTCCCCCAAAAGGCACACCCGAAGCACGTGGGGCGTGAGGTTTTGAACTTGTAAGCCTCAGAAGGCTCTAAAATGACCCACTTACAAAAGAAGCCACCTTGGATTGCAAATTAGTACAGCCACCACGGAAAACAGTCTGGAGGTTTCTCAAAAAATTAAAGATCGATATATCTTTTTGATCCAGCAATTGCACTTTGGGGTATTTATTTAAAGAAAACCAAAACAATAATTCATAAAGATCTATGCACCCCTATGTTCATGGCAGCTCAATTTACAATAGCCAAAATATGGAAGCAACCTAAATGCCCATCAACAGATGATTAGATAAAGAAGATATATTTTATATAGACAATGGAATATTACTCAGCCAATTAAAAAAAAAATCCTACCATTTGCAATGACATGGATGGACCTAGAGGTTATTATGCTGAGGGAAATAAGTCAGAGAAAGATAAATACCATATGATTTCACTGATATGTGGAATCTAAAGAACAAAAAGAACAAATGTATCAAAAACAGACCCACAAATATGGAGGACAATCTGGTGATGGCCATAATGGGGTTGGGAGAAAGGGGTGAAGGGTTAAAGAAGTACAAATCGGTAGTTGATAGATGGTCGCAGGAATGTGAAGCACGGCCTAGGGAACGCAGTCAGCAGTAATGTAATGGCTAGGTGGAGAGCCAGAGGAGAAAAAGAGCAATTAAGGGGATCATTTTGTAAACTATATATCTGTCTGTCTAATGTATGGTGTACTGGAAACTAATAATAAAATAATATGTTTTAAAAAATGAAGCCACCTTTAGAACAGTGTTTTAAATTTTTTCTCTTTTTCTCCAAATAAAAATAGCTATTTTAAAAAGCAAAAGAAATAGCTTTTATAATAATAAATAATAATAATAATAATAATAATAATAATAGTATTAAATTGCTAGCATTTATCCATTGCTTCCCATATGCCAGATCCTCTATAATGTGCTTTACAAGGTTTATCTCATTTAATCCTCACAACAACACTCTGGGCACGAGTTTCTCTTTACAAATAAGGAGACTGAGGCTTGGACAGATTAAATAACTTCTTAAGGTCCCATACCAGATATTATGGACTGAATCTATGTGTCCGTGTGTCCTCTCGAATTCATATGTTGAAATCCTCCCCTAAGTGGGGCTGTATTAGGAGTAAGGAAATAATTAAGGTTAACTGAGGTCATAAAAGTGAGTTCCTGATCCGCTCTGATTAGTGTCCTTGTCAGAAGAGACACCTGAGAGCTTGCTCACTCTCCATGGGCACAAGGAAGAGGTCTCGGCGGCTGTCTGCCACTCAAGGGGAGGCCTCTCACGAGACACCAACCCTGATGGTACCTTGATCTTGGACTTCCAGTCTCTAGAACTGTAAGGAAACACATTTCTGTTGTTTAGGCCACCCGGGCTACAGTATCTTGTTATGGTAGCCTCAGCTGACTAATATATCTGACAACCCACTACACTGGGATTATAAACACCAGAGCCCTCATTCATCGCCATTTAAAAATTTTTTATTTTTCAATAAGCAGCATGCTAGTTTTAAACTGAGGTGAGAAATGTTCTAAACACTTGCCATCGTGATGGACAGAATTATTCTAACATCAATCGTTCTTACTTAAAGCAAGTTCTCTGGAAAAAACATTTTTTTTTTTTTTATTTGAGCATGGAAACAGGTTGGAAATGTTGCACCCAGTCATAATAGTTGGACTTTTGGCTTATGAAATACTTCAGTGGGAAAGTATTTGCTTAAATCTCTGCCTGCTATTATAGTTGAGGGTTTGGTGATAGTATTTGCCCTTCCCTTGAACTTTCTTGATTTCAAAACCATGTGGAAATGTAGTTTGTCTTATATAAAAAAGAAGGTCAGGTAACTTTTCATCAACTGACATCAAAAATTGCATTTAGCTAAGCATCAATCATTTAGAGAATGATTCTCTGGTATGTAAATGATCTTGGCCCTTTTTCTTCTTCTCTCCCTCCTTTGAAAATACTGTGAGGAGCCATCTGGCTGTTGACCACTTTCTTCCACATATTGGCTGGTCCTCTCCTTACCTCAGCTGGCAAAGCTCCTTCGCAGGAAGTGGCTCCTCAACAGAGGCCAGGGCTGTAGACAGGACTTTCCAACAGATGGATAATGTGGGCTGCCTTTTGCTCCACTTTCTTCCCCTGCTGCGTAAAGGTCAAGTTTCTATTTCATTGCGGGGGAGTGGGCAGACAGCTTGTGTGCACTGCTCTTGGTCCATGTTCTTGTTTCTAACAGACTTTCACTCTGATTAATGCTTTGGTCTTATGAATGTGTAGTGTCTTCTACATGCCCTGCTGGCTCTCTGTAGACAATTCAAACAGTAAAAAAGGATGGATGGATGGATGGATGGATGGATGGATGGATGGATAGATGGATGGATGGATGGGCAGACAGAGAGACAGACGAGAACAGCCCATAATCTCAGCTATAACCATTAACATTTGAGGTAAACTCCCATGCCTCTTTTTATGTGCATCAATACATTTAGATGCATGAAAATGTACATATTTCAGATCATACTGGGCATGTTGTTATGGAACCTGAGTCTTTCCACTTCATACACAGTGGTGTCTTCACCCATCTGTCTAGTCTACAGCGAGTCTGCAGACAAGCTGCGTGAGTGGTGATGACCAGCAGAAGGTGGGCAGCAAACACCAAACACCCCAGGTGGTCAAGTAAGGAGACTCCTCTTCCCATTCCCTCATCTTCACCCCTGGAAGGTAGGTATAGGGAGGGGGATGTGTGTGTGAGAGAGAAGGCAACCCCAACACACACACACACACACACACACACACACACACACACACACACACACCCGCCAAGTTCTTACAGCCACTAAGCTGGGGATAAGAGAATCGTGTGAAATGAATGAGTCTGAAGTTTTAAATAAACAAGATAAAGTCTTATTGACAAAACGAGATTAACTGCCTGAAGAGTTATGGGATTGGACTGAGATATTGTTAAGAGAGGCTGCTGCTTAGTGGGCTATGATGGTAGCGATTACTCGAAAAAATAAAGCCATTTCATGTGTGTACACATTCTGAGATCAAATAGGCCTTTTTACTTTTTATAATGGCCGCATAGTTTTATATTCTGTAGCTGTCCATAAAGTACAAGTATCTTTCCTACAGACATTTAATAATTTCCAATTTTTTTACTATCATAAAGCTGTCATAAAAACCTTTATGCAAACATTTTTAAAATCTCATATCCAATTATTTTCTCATGATAAACCCCTAGGAGATGACTGCTAAGAAGGACAGGGCTTTACAATATAACTGGATTTTTAAGACTTTGAGATTCAGGTTGTACAGAGACGAGGTAGAGAGGGGAAGAGGAGTATATGAAGCTTAGATTTAAGTCTAAGGATTTATTTCCAATCGACTGTCAACCAGTAAGGTAGTTAAAGCATCTTCAAAATCAGAAAGTAACTTAGAAATAAATCATTAATTTTACATATAATTTAAATGCAATTTTCCAACTATCCATCTATAAAGAGGTATTCCTATATTCAGTAATCGTCATAATATATAATGTACAACATTTTGATAAAATAATTTGTTCATATAGAGTCTTATTGAATTCAGTCAGCTGGACTCAACTTATTAAGAAAGTAAGTAAGAACATATTGATTGATTAAGATAGATCAAGAGAGGCCTCTCAGAAGCAGGCATTCTCATGCACTGACTGCTATTGGGTCTATAAATTGATTCAACTTCTTTACAAGGCAGTTTAGTGACATCATAACAATTAAAATGCACATTCCCCTTGACTAAGGAATTCCACTTTTAGGAATTCATTCTATAGAAATACTCACCCTGGTCACAAGACATGGGTACGAGAATGTTCACAGCAGCCTTTTTTTTCCTACCAGTCAATCATATCACCTTACTGGGAGTGGGGGGAGGTTGTTTAAATCAGTTATAGTCTATCCGTATGATGGAAACCCCTGTAGCCATTAGAAAAACAAGTTGTATCAATATGGAGCATTTCTAACACATTGCTAAACTTGGAAAAACAAGGCACAAAGTATAAGATATGTTAATACGTATCTAGAAAAGCCCCATATTTGAATATGCAAAAATATTTCTAGAAGCATGCTGAAAAGCTGCTGCAATGGTTTGTCTCTGGGAATGATGAAATTGGAGGAAAGGGGTGGGTGAAAGACTTGTTTTTCACTACTTTTACTATTTTTATTGTTTGAAAAGTTTAAACCAGTCAATAACTCAAATACACGTGAGCAAATAAATGAGTAAACAAACACACAAATAGAAGGCTTTACTGTCATGCCCTTGGCCCTCCTGTAAATGTTCTCCCTACAACTGGTCCTGGGGCAATGAAGAGCAAGGATGCCCAGTAGGTCCTTCCATTCCAAAAGCTTTGCCTAGATGCCAAAGGGCTTTACTTTACACCCAACTTCCAGATCCCCATATTTATCCTGGCTCCTCTTTAAGGATTTGAAATAATGTTAAAACTTCTAATAGAATAACATGTTCAAAAGCATGATTAAATTATTCGGTGACTTAAAAATGAGTGAGGTTTCCTTTCTGGCAATATAGGAAAATGAATACCCAGATATCTGGGAATCTTTCCTGGTACAAAACACCTAAAATTGCTGAATCAAATATGAAAATAAATAATGGATTTCTAGGCTGGCAAGAAACAAGGGAAATGTTCAGAGGCCAGAAATAATGAAAAAAATTTTAAACTAGGGGAAAAATGACTGCTGATGTCAGCATTCACCTTGGTTGTATCTGAATTTAAGTGGCTTTCCCACATGCAAGGGACAGCAGACAAAGCCTGGAGACCGAGCCTGGGTGTAGTCAGCTTGGAGACATCAAATCAAGAAGAGTCCCTTCAGAGAGTGAACTAGGACAACACCTGCCCCACAGAGAGAGATTATAAGAAGTCTTTCTTGCGTTGGCCTCCTTGGCTCTTGATGGAATGAAAAAATAAAAGGAAGAAGTATTCCCTGAGAACACTGAACCATAGGCTTGTGCTATGCTACATGTGTGGCAGAAAAAACTCCAAGCCAGAAATTTGGGTTACGGTGGTGGTGAAACAGCAATGCCCCAGGCAACTGGCAGTAGTAAACACAAATCATTTGTGGGGGAACATATTCTAAACAAAGATAAATTTCCAAGGAACACGAACTCATAGCCAAAGATTACATAACACTCCGGAAACCAGCCACCACGAGAGAGAAATAAGCAGAGATCACAGACTGCAGGAACAAATGTCCAGACGGTAGATATTAGAATTACCAGAAACAGAGTACAAAATAAAGAAGTTCAATTTATTTAATGGCGTTAAGGAAGATGTTGGAAGCATGACTGAGGAGTGAGAGACCATCAAAACTGACAAGGCAGTTTTTAAAAGGACTACATAGAGTTTTTTAGATTAAAAAAATGTAATAATCATGAAAACTACAAATTCAAAAGACTGATTGAAAAATAGGTTATACATAAATGAAGGGAGAATTAGTGAACTGGAAAATAGAACTGAAAAATTACTCAGAATGCCGCCTGAAGAATGAAGAGGAAATAGTTAATATTCACAGAGTATTTCCTATGTGCCACATACTGAAATGTGCTCTATATACTTTATTTTATTTAATCATTATAGAAAACTTATGAGGTTGTTCCTATTAACATCCATATTTTGTCTAACCTTTCTGTGCCTTATTTTTTTCCATGTACAAAGTGAGGATGGGAGTGGGAGGAAAGATTCACAATTCTAAAGGAGAAAAATTTTTGAAAACAAAGTTTCTTAAAAATAATTTGGTGGCAAAACCTTACTCAAACTGATATAATACTGTAGTATTGTATTAGTTTCCTGTTGCTGCTGTAACAAATTACAACAAACCTAGTGGCTTAACACAACACAAATTTATTACTCTAACAGTTCTGGCAGTCAAAAGCACAAAATGGCTCAGCAATGCTGATTTCCTTCTTCGGCTTCTGAATTCCTCTGGTGACTGTTTCCTTGTCACCTTCCCCACCTTCTAGAGGCTGCCTGCTTTCCTTAATTGGTGCTCACTGCTTCTGTTGTCATATCTTCTTGGGCTCTCTCTCTCCTTTCTAATGATTACATTGGGCTCACCTGGATATCTCAGGGCACTCTCCCCATCTCAAGATCCTGCCCTTAATCATATCTGCAAATTCCCTTCTGCTGTGTAAGGTAAGATATTCACAGGTTCTGGGTGCTAGGACAGGGATGTCTTTTGGGGGGGCTCTATTCTGCTGATCACAAGTATGAACATTCATACATTTTGCTGCCTAGTTCAACTTTCATCTTATGCGCTGCAGGTATAATGCTTGGTAATTATGCTATATGAACTAGTAAATTCTGAAAAAAAATTGAATTCAGGAACATCTGGCTCCAAGAATTTGGACAAGGATTGTGGACCTGTAATAGAGGCAGTTCTCACTTGAACTGAGATCAAGTCTCAGGCTGCAGTTTTCTAATTGGATCACATTTGGTTTAAATGCAGCACCAAGATCTGTAAAATGCTCGGTACAGTGTTAGACCCATAGCGAATGTGCCTGCTTTGGCTGCTAGCAGCATCTGCCCTGCTCACTGTCAGTGCTCCCAACAGCTTTCCGCAGAGCAAGCAGCCATAGTCACTGCTAAGGTCAAGACCTTCTCGTAGCCCCCTGCTGAGATACATTTAGGCAGAGCCCAGAAAGGGGAGCACTCGTGAGGAGGAGCCAAGGGAGACGTTAGAGTGTCATGTTTGGGGAGTTCTACCAAGGAAGAGTCAGCATTTTCTGTTGGAGAACAGGATGAGGACGCTCAGGAAAAAATAACTCAGACACAGGTATGGCTCAAGACAAGGCCTAAAAATACTCATTTTACATCTTCTCAGCTGGAAGAACTGTGTATATGTTCTGTTTTAATTTTGGGTTTCCGTAGTGAAAGATTGCATTCTAGACTTAAAATCAATCAGTCAATCAGCTTGTAGGAAGAGCTTTAGATAGAAACGTACCCAGCCTTTGACTTAACACTTAAGTATTTAAGAAATAATGAGGGGCAGGCAAAAATTTACAACTTATAAGAAAAACATTGATAGAGAAAGGAAGGGAAAAAATAGACCAATTATTCTTAAAGACTTTTTCAAGGATTATGAAGAATCGGCATTGTTTCCACTGGGACATTTAATCATTCCAATATTCTTCTGTGCAGTGGGGTGGGCAGGGAGCAAGGGCACAACCATCGCTTCTTTTGCATTGCTATGGCAAGGGTGCTCTCAACTGTTTTTTCTTTACCCCTGGAGGGAAGTCAGCTCTGCCTGAGGAAAACTGATGGCAGACTCTAGAAAGGCGAATGCCAGGGGAGCTGATTGAATAGTGCGTGGTGTTCAATCTGCAACCACTAGGGTTAACGGAAAACCTTCAGGTTAGCTCTTGAAGAGAGAGAATCAAGGGAGGGGGAAAAGTAGTTGGTTGTCATTTCAGTTCGAAAATTGAACAAGCGTTTCAGTTTTTCAAAAGGCACACCCCCACGAAGCAAAGCTGCTTTCTGTAGGGCCAGATCTGAAATAGCATGTTTAGAGCTTCACAGTTAGGTTTATTAGTTTATCAGCATCTCTGTTTCGTTGACTTCCACAAGATTACACAGTTGGTCAGACCCGGGGATTAAATCCTCTGTCTGAGGCCAAATTGTATGTTTTTCATGTTGTCAGGAATACCGGGCAGAACTCTGGATCTTCTGGAGGACAGTGCTTCCCGAACCGGGCTCCTTAATAAGTGTCCCCAGAGGTGTCCGAAATATAGGTTCCTGGGCCTCACCCTTAGAGATTCTGACTCAGAGTGGTGTTTGTAAATCTGTATTTTAAAATGATTGCTCGAGGGTCTGATCTACAATCAGATTGGGGAGCCGTTGCTTTGTTAAACCAAAGACCAGTGCTACGATTTTCACCTAACGCTTTTAGAGTTTAGGTTATGGAGACTGAGACCAGTGTGGTTTGTAAACTTTCAGAAGCACCTCACCTTTTAAGAACTTGTTGAAATCTATGGATGGATCTTTTCCTAACACATAGAGAGAGGGAGAGATGGGGAGATGGAGAGGAGGGAGAGAGGGAAGGAGGGAGACAGAGAGACAGAGACAGAGACAGAGACAGAGACCGACAGCTGGGCCCCAGCTCCCGGAGTTCAGGTCTGGAGTGGGACCTGCGGATCCGCATTTCCCGCATCTCCCCAGGTGATGCTGGTGATGCCGACGCGGGGACCCGCGCTGGAGGAGACCAGGTGCGGCTGACACGGAGGGGTGCCCCGCTCACGCCCGCGTGGCTCCCGCCGCCATCACCAGCGGCGAAGGGGCAGCGGGCGGGCGGGGCGAGAACAGAAAGCCGGGTCCCCTCGCGTCTTCCTTTGGTCATCGGGTGTGCGCCTGAGCCCGGGAGGGGACGGGAGACACGGACCGAGACCCGGCGGGGCGCGCAGGACGCGCGGCTGCGGGGAGGGTGCGGGTCGCCGGGCCCCGAGCGCCCCGGGGAGACGCGGCCGGGCGGGGTCCGGGGCTCTGTCCGGCCGGGGGCGGGGGTGCGGGCGCGCGCGAGGGGCCCGCGGCCCGCAGGGGGCGCTGTCGCGCCGCGCGGCCGCCCGGCACCCCCCCCACGGCCCCCCGCACCCCGCCCCGCGGCCGCGCCTCCCGCAGTCGGGCCCGGCGCGCCGGGCGCTCGCACACGTCTCCGCGGGCCGAGGACGCCCCTGCGCTCGGCTCGGCCCTGCGCCCCGGCACGGCCGACGCCGCGTCCCGCCCGCCCGCGTCCGGCCCCGGCTCCGGCCCCGGCTCCGGCCCCCCGGGGTGACCCGGCCGTCGCGGGGCCGCGCGGGGCGCCCTGCTCGCCCGGCCGGGGATGGGCGCCGGGGCGCTGCGCGCGCTGCTGCTGGCGCTGGTGGCCGCGGCGGGGAGCCCCGCGGGCGCCTACAACCTGGACCCGCAGCGCCCCGTGCGCTTCCAGGGCCCCGCCGGCTCCTTCTTCGGCTACGCGGTGCTGGAGCATTTCCACGACAACACGCGCTGGTGAGAGTGACCCCCGGACCCCGGGTCCCCGCCCGGGGCTCGCCCCGGCCCCCCATTCCCCGGACCCCCGGTCCCCCGCCCCGGTCCCCCGCCCCGGGGCTCACCCCGGCCCCCCCATTCCCCGAACCCCCTGTCCCCCGCCCCGGCCCCCCATCCCGCGGCCCCCCATTCCCCGGACCCCCGGTCCCCCGCCCCGGTCCCCCATCCCCCGGACCCCCATCCCCCGGCCTCCGCCAAGCCGCCGTCCCGAGGGCGCGATTTAAATGTCTCCAAGGCGGGGAGCCCGCGGGGGACGCTGATCCCTCATCCTGCGGGCGTCCCGGGGGCGCCCGGAGTTGGAGACGGCCGGGCCGGGCCAGGCCAGGCGGGGTCGGGCCAGGTCGGACCCGGAGCCTCCCTTGGGGGTCACGGTCCGGGGCGTCAGGGCAGAACCGCCTTCAGCCTCCTCCGGTCCAGACGCGGCTTCACTCTCTCTCGGTGGCCAAGTCAGTCGCTTGGCTCCTGGGTCCCGAGGGTGGGGGGGCGGGGGGTGCTGCCTCTGGCCGGGCTGGCATCCCGGACGCCGCGGACAGGGCGCTGGGGATGCAGATGCCGCCGCTTCGGGATGCTCTCAGGGGACACCCCAGCCGCGTCTCCCTGGCATCAAGCCTCTCCCCGCGCGCCGCTGCGTGCGCCCGGGAAGCAGAGGAACCCCGGGGTGGGAGGTGGGTGCACGTGGGCGGTGGTGGGGATACGGGAGAGAACGGGGGTCCGCAGAAGCCAAGTGGCTGGGACCGAGTGTCTAGGACCCCGAGGAACATATAACAAGCCAGAGGCTCCCTCTTTCCTCACAAGACCCACTGTGGAAGCCAGCCGAGAGGGTCTGGGACCCCAAGTGGCAAGCACTGGGGTCGGGTTGGTGGGTGACTTCTGGGGTAGCCCCTGCTTCATTTCACGTGGGTCATCCGTCTGACCTGGAGAGATGTGGTTCTGTAGAGGTTAAGGAGTCCAGCTGTCCCCTAAGTGTCCCGCTGAGAATCCCAAGAGGCAGGAGCTCTCCTTGGGGAAGCACCATGAGCTAAGGAGCAAAGAGCTGGAATGCGCAGCCCCAGAAAAGCACTGAGAGGTTCGTCCCTCTTTCCCCTGACAAGAACGATGAAGCAGCCACACAAGGGTCACCTCTTCCTCAAAGAATTAGGTCCATTCAAGGTCATGTCCCAGGGGAGGCCCAGGTGACATTTATTGTGGTCTCCAGTGTGAGTAACCTTAGGGGGTGCAGCCTGGGAGGGCAGGGTCGGCGATGTCTCAGCTGGAATTTCTGTGGGAGAGTCACTGCTCTGAGTTGGACAGAGGCTGACAGAAAAGGGTGGGTTTGTAAGTCCAGTCCTCATGAATTCTTAGAAACGTGGACACTCTGACCAGCCTGCTCATTGACAGTCACACTGTTTCAAGAGCTGCCTCCAAGAGAACCAGTTTTTAAAGTCCCCGTGTAGCTCCTACTGTACTTTACATCTCCCTCCTCGCCGTCTACCCCAGTGGCTGAGTTTAAGGCCAGACTCTTTCCCTGCACTTGCCAAATTCCCCTTCTAAAGCGAAGCTGGCTGCACACCTTTCCACATCCTCCACGCACAGTCCCCTGGGGGCTTTGGATGTGGTTGGAGAGCACACCCCAGGATCCCATGCTGGGCTCCTGGACTGCGTGCCCTTGGCAGGCAGCGTGTGGAGGGAGCTGTCAAAACAGAAGGGCTTCTCAGGGCAGGGGGGTCCTGAGGCGAGGCGGGCACTGGGGCCTTGTGTGGGGTCTGCAGCTGTGCAAGCTCGTGACCTTCGAGCTCTTTAAGCTCTTTAACAGCTCAGCTTGGGGGAGAGCTTCTAGGGGCCTCTCACCTGGATTTGGATGGGCCAGAGGTCAGAGTTGCCCCACCTGAGGAACAGCTGGGTAATCGGGAGGAGCCAAGGGCAGATCTGCCATGGGAAAAGTGCCCCCTGCTTCTGATACCGAGCACACTGCGCTTTGTGCAGGAGTGCTTGTGCCTGTAGCTTTTCAGGTACCAACCAATCTCTGCAGAAATATTAAGCAGTTTTCTGTTTCCTTTTTTTTTCTTTTTTTTACCATATTACCATACAGACTTAATTTTATCTTAGTTTGGCTTAGCTTCCTGATTTCTGTCTTCTGCTGGTTTTTTCAAGATTTTCCTCCCCATCCTTTTCTCTCCTCTCCCTTCCCCCCAGTATCATTCTCTTAGACCTTGGATGTAATTCTCTGCTGATTGTGCTGCCCAGTCTTGGTGAGCTGTGGCCTTTGACGCAAGAGACTTCCAGTGTCCTCTTCTTTTCACCTTTTTCTTTTCTGGACCCATTAGCCATTGGACTTACTATGAGGCTAATGAAACTTCCACCAAAGGCCTCTCAGGCCGCTGCCATTTTATACTCATAATTCTGTATTAATTTTCTTAAAGGTAGTCACCCTAAATTTATAAGATTTAGACCCTGTGCATTTTGGATTCACCCATGGTCTGTACTTTAAGTTTCTGCTCTGTGGTTGGTTGATTGACTCAGTAACTGATTGTTAGTCTCTTTCTACCAGGTGGTTCCTGGACCCTGCTTGAGGGACATATGGGTTGTTCCCAATTATTCACGATGATAAACAACATCAGGGGTAAACATCCTTGTAATTAAAGCTTTGTGGACATCCTTAATTATTTCCTTCAAAGAAATTCCTGGGCTTAGAACTGCTGGGTCAGAGAGGAGGGAGGCTTTAAGGTATTTTCTATGCATTTCCAAAGTCCCAGGGATGCTAAAGTGTGTACTTTAGAGAACCACATTCACTTATTTGGTCATCGGAGTTTTGGAATAATGTACCAAAGGGCTACTCCAGTGCAAAGGACCAAAGCAGCCTTCACGATAGGGACTTAAGAAAGATCATACATAGTCAAAATGGGTGAGGGAGGTAAGTGATAGACACAAAAAGAAAAGTAATATATGGAAACTTTGAAAGGAAAAGAAGGCAAATGTTAATTAAGCCTTGTGTCTGGTGTCTTTCTCCTTGAGAGGAAATTGCTCTGTAGCTTCTTAATTAGATATTAGTCATTTAATAAGTTTGCTTCATGCTAATGAAACACCTTCTTACAGGTGAAAAGATTTGTCCTATGTAGGGTCAGGGAGTGGGAAGAATGCCGGAGGATCAGGGATGGAGCTCAGACATGAAGGTCAGCGGGGGCATGTCACAAACATGCACGTGCTCGGTCAGGGCCCTCTCTCCAAGCATTCGGCTTGAGTGGTCCCTCTGTTGCCACGTTCTAGGCCGTGTGTGTTGTCCTTGTGGCCAGGTGGACCACAATATCCTGGGCAATACTACAGATGTTATGAGTACCAATTTGGATTCAAACACGCACATGACTCAGTTTCCTCCTTTACAGTGACACCCAGAGAGTGTGTGCTTGCTCAGGCACAGCTTCCTCTCCTGCACCTTCCACCCACCCCACCCCTGGGTCTTCTTGCATCCTTTGAACAAGAGCAGTAGGTGCCAGGGGGCACGAACAAAGCCGATTTCTGTCCCCTTAGATGTGGCTCGGTTCCTCAGCTGCAGGGCAGACAACTGGAACACCCTGTGATATAAATACGTGGTGCTAGCTGGCATCCAGCCCCCAGGGTGGGTTTCTTTCACACCCCTCTTCTCCTCCTCTCCGCCCCAGACACCCTGGAGTCTGGGGCAGTTGGGTGCACTATCTTCCTTTCTGGAGACGGGCTTCCTGCCCCATCTCCTGGGCCATATAGCAATACGGCTGTGGTCGGGCATAGAGCAAGCACTTAAAACGGAAGACATGGTCGGCTTTTTGCTTTGTTAAGGTTGTCAGGGCATCATTCACTGAGGAATAGCAGGCAGTTGAGAGCCAAGGAGAATGGAACATCCTCACTTTGCATTAAGGTCGAAAATTAAAAGAACAAGCTAGACAGCTTTGCCATACTGCCAATACAGTTGCTATTAGCCAGATGTATTGCTAAAGTAAGATTAATTCCAACTAAATAAAATTACGAATTTAGCTCTTTGATCGTCCTAGCCACATTTCAAGTGTTTAATAGCCAGCCACATGTGGCCAGTGGCTACTGTTTTGGATAGCACACAGAACATCTTCATCATCATAGAAAGTTCTGGATGGTACTGGTGTTTAGAGCAATCACTTACGTCTTAAAGGAATAGGCAAAGATCAAAATCAATCCTTGGTGTATGTGAGTATTAGAACTGAATCAGAGGTGCTTAACTCTAAAATTTAGAGTGGGCTACCGGTCGTAATAAAAATAAATAACAAATAAATAAATGTTAGCGCGGGCAGCCAGAGAGGCCGAATTCTTTTTTCATTCATCAAACAGTGGAGTGCCTGCTCTGTGCTCAGGGGTGGGGATTTGAGAATGAAAAATTCACTCAGTCTGATGGGTGAGAAGATCGTGGGATTCTAGTCTTGCGTCTCAGGCAAAATATGAGGTATGGTTCTGATGGGGGAGAGGCTTGTCCTTGGGCTTGTTCAGGGGGCAGGGGAGAGACCCCTGTGGAGGTAAAAGCTTTAGAAGGGAGACTTTGTAGACCATGAGACTTGCTGCCCCCCCCAGATCTTTGTAAGGAGTGACCAAAAAATGGCATGAAAGCTGCTTTCTCATAACCACTGTGCGGGGGGAGGGTTGTTGAGTTCTTTTGCCCCATGCCAGCTCTCAGGCAGGGGTGTATCCTCTACTTCCCCATCTTGATTTTCTGGAAGCAGCATTTTCAGATCTTGTTCCTGGTTCTTACTGCCGCCGCTGAGCCTGCTTTCTCAAGCTCTCAGGAAGGGACAGCATGTGCATGAGGCCCAAGTCCTAAGGAGACCCAGAACGCCTCTCTTGGGGTTTCTGAGGCGTCCGCCTGCAGATCTGGAGAAACGGGTGAGGGTGCTGTTTCCTGAGCTAGTGCTGAACTCTGGCTGGGGCAGAGACAGCTTTGTTTCCCAGGGGACAACCTTCCAGGGCAGGAAGACAGACTCTTTTCAGCCAGTTACTCACAGCCCTGAGTGTGAGGGTGTGAAGGGCCGGGTTCCAGCCAGTTCTGATTCCCCCGTGACCTGTCACTGGTCGGGAAACAGTCTCCTTCTGATAACTCCTACTGCGACTTGTCTGGGGAAAATGTCTTCACATTTATTAAAAGAAGCCGTGGTGTTCTCAAAAAGCGTGTGCTTTCTGGGGAGTAGGATGTTAGAAATTCAAATCAACAATTCTATCAGGTAGTATCTGCGGAGCATCTATAAGAGGTCAAATGTTTTCACGGGGATAATAGTTTTTAATTGAATCTTTGGGACAACCTGGTGAGTGGTTTCCAGTTTGCCAGCCAGAAAACTGCGGCTCACAGATTTACACGTGTTGCCCAAGGCCCACCCAGCCTCAGTGGTCAATGCACATTGACTGGGGGCTTGAGTCACTTAGCGTCCTCTGGGAAGCGGCTGTTAAGGCAATGATAGGAATTTTTGGTGAGGGGACAGGGGTGGGTAAGGCCTGTGAAAGGACAAGGGGGAAGAAACAGGACTGGGCAGGGAGAGCCTCAGACTGCAGTGCAGATCTGACCATAGTCCCTGGCTGTGGCTGTCCTGGCCACAGCTTGATTTCGTGGCAATACTGAAGGAGCTGCAGCTGGAGGCCGTCAGCTGACGGCGCGCTTGCAGCTGAACTGCATGAGCTGACACACCTCCATGGCTGACCTGGAGCCCATCACGTGTGAGTGGCTGTGCTAGGAAGGTGTGAGACAGGCCGCTCAGCCTGCATTTGGAGCTGGGATCATCTGTGCCTTTGCTCATCAGTGAGGGTCAATATCCTGGACCATTAGAATTGGCCCTGGTGCAGATTCCAGGACAGTCTCGCTGGCAGCTCATCTCAGAAAGGTGGCAGGTGAGGGATGGAGAAGGAAGACCATCTCACCCTACCCTTGAGCCATGGAGCAGTTGGACGAGCTCTCAACTAGACCTCATCCCAGGTACCTCATGAACTTGAATCCTTAAACCAAACAGATCTGGTGACTAACCAAAGCAGAATAAAGTGTTTTTGCATAACCTTCCTTTTTTTTTTTTTTGCTAGAGGAAGCCTTAGGAAGTGAAAGTGAATCCAAGATTGGGAAAAATCTAGAATCTTTGAAACCACAGGCTCGCTTGGTTTACAATTTCTGTTTTTTGGGAAAACAAAAAGGACTTCTGTTGTGAGTTTAAATTCCTAGCAGTAGCAACAGTAGCTCAGCTCTAGGGTATTGAGTACTTAGACACGTCGAGTACCATTCTACGTGCCTTATGTGTGTGAGCTCATTTAATGTTCCCTGCCATCATTTCAGCTCGCTTTCATTTTAGCCCCAATCACTAGGGGGAAAGTCAAGGCACGGAAGCCCAAGGGACACGGCAAGAGAGAGGTAGAGCTGACTTATGATGTCGCCTGCCTAGAGTCTGAGCGTCTGTCTCTCGAGGTTCTGTCCTGCCTGCTCTGCTGTGTACATTTTGGAATTGCAGTGGTGGTGGCTTCCCCGGAACACCTTTTGGGGAGGCTCATTCATGCCCCACTGGCTACCTGTGGGGGGAACTGGGGTTCTGCCCAGAGATGCTTGATCACTGAGTAAACAGGGATCCGATGATTCTGCCAGGGGCTTTTGTTAAGTTTGTCTGATGTTAAGATGGAAATGTCCTAGGAAAGATGGAGCATTCTGGAATATTCCAGTGGCTGGTGTTAGGATTCACCCCTGGATTTGTAATGTTATTAAACCTACACAGAGTCAGACTTTGCACACCAGAGGCCAACAATATGTGAGCAAGGATTATTCAAGCCCCCCCAAATCTGAATTTTAAAACATGAAACTGAGTTTCACCTCGTCTCATTTCTTGGTGTGTTTAAGCTCAGGTGGCCCCTCCCACCCCTTCCTGACTGTCCAGTGTTAAAACGCTGTAGTGTGCGCAGATCCCAGAGCAAAGTTGGCCTTGAGCAAAAGGCGGGATGGCAGAGAGTCCGGGTACCCCTTTTCCACCCGGACAGGTCCTAGAGAGTGTCTTGTACAGAGGGTGCATGTTCCGGACTTGGGGGTGAGGTTCTTCCTGGCTTTGCCTTCCTCATGGTCTGATGCCCCAGCAACAACCAAATCTGCAGTTTCTGGGCTGTAAAAGGGGGCCTGCCAAGAGGGTGGGCTCCCGTGTCAGTCCTGCTTCCAACCTGACGTAGCCCCTTTAGGAGCTGTGTGATCTCGGCAAGTTACTTTGGTTGTCGAGCTGTGTTCCCGCCTCTATAGAAGAGTGATAAGGGTCGCTTCATGTTTTGGGGGCATTAAATGAGATGATGTCTGCAAAGTCTGAAACATGACATGCAGCTCATTATAAACCCTGATAAATACTCGTAATGTCTACTTTTACTCTGATCTGACTCTTGAAACTATTGGTTTTCTTTATCCTACCCCATTCTCCAAAGTCAGGCCATCCTGGGTGTGTGCCACCCTGCCACCCCCAACTCTTTGTCATTTCCTTTGTGCTTCATTGCCGCCCTGGGAGAGGGACTCTGCACTTGTTATTTTTGTTTTAGAGTTGAAAGGGCGCTTGGGGACTTGCCTTCCTCTCACACAGCTGGAGAGGGGCCTGGCAGACGCTTTAGGGTGTTTCAACCACCCTACCCTGCCTTTCCCATGCCCTTGGACCCTGTGGTCCTGGTTGTCAACGAGATTCCTTTGTGGGAAAGAGAGGTGATCAGGTAGGCAGAGGAACAGTAGCAACAATTCTCAGCTGTAGAGTTGGGTAATTCGGATGGACCCAGGAGCAACTGGTGGGCGATGGAGGTACCACAGCCTAGTTCTCTTCAGGGGCGGCATGCCCTGGCTGGATGGCGTATCTGTTTTCCACTACTGTAGTATTGCTGCATGACAAGCATTCTCAGTGGCTTACACCTATCACCATTTATTAGCTCGTGTCTGTGGTTGGCCGTTCAGGCTGGGTTCAGCTGGGTGGTTCTTTTCTCCGCTGGGCTCACTTCTGCATCCATTGTCAGCTTCTGGGTTGGCTTGGTGGCCTAAGATAGCCTGGGTTGGCCCCAGGGGGTCTCCTCCCTCTGGGAGTGAGTGGTCCCACAGGTCAGAGGTGGCTCTCCCTCTGCTCAAGTATCGCCTACTGTTTGCCCACTGGGGGGTGTGGAGCGATGCCTGGGGTTTCCGCATTGTGCGGTGAGTACACAGTGGTTGGATTCCACTCCTGTTACTGACACGTGGGTCCTTGGAGAAGCTTTGGCTTTGGGATCAAATGCAAGAAAGCAACCCTAATGGGTTTAAGGCTTTGAATCCCCAGTTGCTGTCTGGGATCTGGCTGTAATTTCCCCCGTGGCAGCCGTGCTGTGGCATTTGTGGCGAGGGTGGGAGCCTTTGAGACTCCCGGGAGAGGCAGCTGTGGCTCAGCCCGTCTCTGCCACTTTCCCTCCAGGGAATTGACCTGCAGTTTGCCCTCAGGATGTGAGGGATGGGTTCAGAACCAGATGGGTGGCTGGACTGGAGCCTTTGTAGCCGCTTGACCACACACAGGCCAAGCAGGAAAGTGACCGTGTTGGAAAAGCAGAGGACATTTAAACTGCCACCATAGGATATTTGGGGGAACTGGAAAGAGCATGCCCTTGGACACTGATGCCTTGGGTTGGGGTCTGGTGCTGCCACTTACCAGCGGTGTAAAATGCACACAAGAAGCTGCCCGACAGGGCTGCTTTGAGCAAGAAGTCAGACAAACCCTGAGCATCGCTAGTGCTGGCAGGTGAGCAGACGGCCCCACATTTCCAAACAGGCACTCAAATGTCTTAGGGGTTTGAGTGTTTCTTTCACTGGGGGTGGGATAGGAGAGCCTTGCTGCTCAAGGGTCATCTGTTAATATGGCCTCCAAGTGAACATGATTATTTTGCAACCTGTGGGTGCTTATATAGCTCGTTTTAGATTGAAAATCACCCGGAGAGCTTGTTAAAGGGCACATTCTAATTTAGCGGGCTGGGGATGCAGCCTGAGAGTCTCCATTTCCGTCAGGCTCCCAGGCGTTCTCCATGCTGCTGGTGGGAGGACCATACCTGAAGTAGCAAGCAAAAGTCAGACTCAGCCTGATGATTCACTGATGGGCGCCTGCTGGGGCCAAGAGTCGGGGGACACTCAGGTCCTTTTATATGGCAGCTGTACAGAGGAAAGAAACATCTTATTGTCTTGCCAGGAGTGCCAGGGAAGATTTGGGGGGATGTTGGAAGTAGCCGGGATATCTCTCTATCACTCAGAGAATAACGAGAAAAAGCAGATGGCATCTCTGCAGTGGCTTGTCCTGAACTCTGGGCCATTACACGCTCTCTATCTCTTGGGATCAGCCTGGCAAGCAGCCAGCTGAACTAACTACAGAGAAGACCAGCTCATCGGCTGGCCCGCAGCAGCAGTCTTGCTGGCCGGCGGCCTAGGTAAAGAGCAGCACCAGGCAACAGAGGAAGCCACGATGCTCTGTAAACACAGAGATACAAGCCCGTTCTCCACCGCGTGGCCCCCGTGAGCGGCGTGCACCCGTGCGCACGCACACGCCCCCTTATCTCTCGCTTCACTTCCCATTATGGCACAGGATTTGGGAAAAACTTTCTCATCTGACCAGCCGATTAAGGGTTTGAACCAGAAGGTTCTTATCAGCGCTTGATCAGCCATTGTTGTTGGAGCCATTGAGTACCCTGGGCCGGGAAGGAAAAAGTAATTCAGCCGGTCCTTTCTCCACTTTAGATTTTGATATTAATTTTGCCCCTCTCAGCCGCAGCGCTGGTCTGGGAGAAGCAGTGGCTGGGTTCGTGCTCCCCAGGGTCCCTTCCTGCTTGGACAACCTGTGACTCTGGATCTGTGAATTTGGAGCAGTGACACTCTGAAATGTGCAGGGTTCCAAGTGCTATTTGGGGGGCTGCACGAGAGAAACAGCTTGCTCTTGTATGTGGTCAATTCTCCCATTTGTTTGATTTCTGTAATTCTTACAAAATGAATTGCCAGTGGCATTTAGTCACCATGCTAACGTAAATTCGGGGTCGGTGGGAATTTTTGGGCCCAGCCCTGGCCCCCTGGGGTTGAGTGGAGGAGGCGCTGTAGGTTGCCCGGCTCTTACAGGCCGATGTGAAAATGCTGTGGACAACCCAGCTGTTGAGCGATGTCAAACGGCTAATTCTTCTCACCTGTGGAAACAACTGGCATCGTGGAGAGCAGCCCTTGGCTTGCCCCAGTGCCTCTGAAGCTCAGCCTCAGGGGCAAGGGGTGGGGGTGGGGGTGGGAAATCGATCCCTTCCAGTGGTTTTCTCCTCTCTGGAGTTTTATTTCGTGTGTCAGCATGCATTTGAGTTAGAGCAGCCAAGGGCTGGCCAGTCGGGCCTTCTGCGAGTGATGGAGGCAGTGTGGTCCGCTTGGGAGAGTACTTGCTGTGAGTTCTGAAGGCCGTGGGTTCCAGCCCTGCCTCTGCATGGAGTTCGCAGCTGTGGACCCCCAGGGCATGCTTCCCAGTGAGCATCTGGGAGGGCAGCTTCCCAGGGCGTAGCTGAGAGACCACCAGGCATCTTGGGTGCCCTCACTGTTGGGGGCCTAGCTGCGCTCACACCCCAGCAGGGTGTGATTGATACCTCATAGGATCAAATATGAACTCTGCAGGGCTGATCCTGAAGGAAATTCTCCAGTAAGAGGTGGCTCTCCCTGGCTCCTTCTGTTCCCAGAGATCCTGCACCTTCTGAGTGTTGAGGAACTGGGCTTAGGGACAGTGGCGATTAGGATGGAACCCATATGCCTTCCTGTGAACCTGATAACATGCTTCTGAGTCATGTTAGTGTGAGTGTCCCTTGTGACATCTACCAGCCTTTGCTAACGGCCCATCTGAGGGTCTCCAAATAGATATCTACCTGTTTGCTGAGCCAGAGTGTTGGTGAGGGAGCAGCATCACTCTGAGGCCAGGGTAGGGGTGAAGGGTCAGTGTCTAAGATCCCAAGATGAAGACAGTTTCAGGACAAAGTGAGGGGAGTCTGAGTCCTCTTTCCATATCCTTGTGGAGACCGTCTGGGTCATTCTAACCTCTACTAGACGCCTTTATGGGTACCTAATAGACAATGCTTCCTATTCCCAGGTGAGTGGAAATAATGTGCCTAGTCCCTTTTGAGGTGAATTGTATCCCCTCCCCTGGCTCTAGAGAGATGGAACAGCTCATGTTCTCATTGAGCAGCGGCTTGGATGTTCTCCTCTTTGAACATCAGTGTGGATTTGGTTTCAAGTCTCTTTGTACAAGTCTTTCTCCAAACAGCTCGTAGCTCAGCACAAGCCGTGTCTGACTGGTGCTGTTTAGTATTCTTTCCTATAGCTCTTCGGTTGACTGCTTTCTGGAAACAATGCGTAAAATCATAGGTCAGGGTTGTTTTTGTAACATCTGGAAGGGAACTCTCTGCTGCTCCCTCTGTGCTCTTCTCCCATACAGGCCCAGATGCATCTTTTCTGTCTTCTCAGGGTGTCTTGCTCTTTCCTTCCAGAGGAGAAGGGCCCCTGCTGGGGATGGCCCATCCCCAAAGTGGCTTTCCAGTTCACGATGAAGGTTGGAGAGCTTTGTTCTTGCCCCTGTTTTTTATGCAACCAACTCTGTCTCTGGCTTGTGTTGGGATAGAGGTTGTTTATAATTCGATATTACCCCTACTTTCCTATCTCCCCATAAATGAATGTATTGTGGGGGAGGAAAAAGGACACAGGAGAGAAATGGCATCTTTACATTTCTCATTTTTCATTTATTTTTACTGAAATCTAACACACATCCAGAAAAGTGCCCATATCATATATACAACTTAATGAATCATCACAACTTTGTGCGAACACTGGTCAAGTTGCACAGTAGAACACCATAAGCACCTACAGAAAGCTACCTTTCCATAGCATCCACCCCCTTTGCTGATCCTCTGAGGTAACCATCATCCTGACCACTACCACCACAGTCAAATATCTGCCGCTCTGCACTTCAGATAAATGGAATCAGACAGTGAGCACACTGTTGTCCCTGATGTTTTTTGCTCAGTGTTTCATCCGTGAGATTCACCCATGTGATTGCAGTTGAACAGTGTTCACCGATTCTCACTGCTGCGTAGAACTCTATTGTATTTCTGTACCGCAATTGGCTTATCCGTTCTAGCATTAGTGGTCCTTTGGGTTTCTTCATTTTGGGCCATTACATATTCAGCTGTGATCATTTTCGTGCTCGTCTCTTGGTAGGCCTATGTAGGCATTTCTGTTGGGTCTGTTCCTAGAAATGGAATTGTTGAAATGATTGCGTTGTATGCCCACGTGTCTGTGATGGTTTACACTCCCTCCTGCAGTGTATGAGGATTCCAGTTGCTCCACATCCTTGCCAGCATTTGGCATTTTGAGTCTTTTTGGTTTTAGCCTTCTGGAAGATGTGAAGTGGTGTCTCATTTGGATTTCTCTGATAACTGATGTGATTAAGTCCCTTTTCATTAGTTTATTGGCCATTTGGTTATCGTCTTTTGTCAAGTATCTGTTCAAGTCTTTGGCCCATTCTGTTGGATAGCTGCATTTTCCTCATTGATTTCTAGGTGTTTTCTTTATTAATTCTGTGTAAGAATCCTTTGTTGACTGTATGTGTTTTCATCCATACTAAAGCTTTAAATGCACCTGGAGAAAATCCAACAGGCTCACTGTAGGAGGCAACTCCGCCAGGCCCAGAATGATGCTGGGGTCTGGTTTCCGGCAGGCATTCAGCCCGCCTGTGGCCAGGCAAGGATTTAACCACTGGCCCCCTCTTTCCTGCTGCTGGCTCATGACCAAATGCCCTTTCTTCTTGATGTGCAGGGTCCTCGTGGGTGCACCAAAGGCAGATTCCAAATACAGCACTTCAGTGAAGTCCCCTGGGGCTGTGTTCAAGTGCCGTGTTCACACCAACCCGGACCGGAGATGCACCGAACTGGACATGGCTCGAGGTGGGTGGACATCACTGTCAAGATGGAAATGGGTTCTTCACGCTCATACTTTTTTTTTTCTTCTCAGGGTGGCCTGATCATTTATCCAGTCCATCCATCTGTCCATCCTTCCTTCCATCCATCCTATACTGAGTACCAATTACTTGCTAAGCACTGGGATACACTGGTGAACTAAATAAAGACCCTGCCATTCTGGGCCTTACAAATTAGTGGGTGAAAGAGACATCAAAATGAATAATTGAGTGCAAGAAGACCAGGGGGAGGGGAGTATGTGATCTGTTCTGATTGGAAAGGTGCACACTAGTTAGCTGGGCAGATATGGGAGGTAGAACCTCCAAGTGGAGGGAAGCGTGTACCACCAGATTGGTGGGCCTGGGTTCAGAGCCTTGCTCTGCCAGTTCCTAGTTGGGGCCCATTAGGAATGTCCCATAGCCTCTTTGGCCTCAGTTTCCTCAGTGGTAGGACTAAGATATCTACCTCACAGTATTACCTTCTCAAGGTAATACTGTGAGATAGTAGAGGTAAACATTCAGAATTGTGCTTGGCACAGAATAGGCACTCAGTAAGTATGAACTGTTTAATGATTCAACTCCTTACTCCAAAGTCATTTCTCATCAAGAGCTTCTGATTATTTTTTTTAAACAAAAAATTGTCATGATTTTCTTTAGCAGAAGTGTCCTTGGTGTTCTCTAGTGCTACTCAAAATGGCTGGTTGGTGGACTGTTCATTATAGGTGCATAACAAATTAAGGCGCTTCAGAACATAAACCAATGCACGGCTTCCTTCATCATGGACGTCTTGCTACGAAAAAAAAAATTGGCTTGAGTAAACAGCATACTAGCCGTGGAGTTGATTTTACACTTTGGTGTAAGTTCTGTATTTCCTCCCCAGCTGGTAACAAAACTTGCCTGTAGAAAACCCATTCAAAAGCAGCCAGCAGGTCATCTTTTCTCAACCCACGTCTGGCTTTTCTCTTTTTCCTCTAGGGAAGAATCGGGGCATGTCCTGTGGCAAGACCTGCCGGGAAGACCGGGATGATGAGTGGATGGGGGTGAGCCTTGCCCGGCAGCCTAAGGCTGATGGTCAAATTTTGGTAAGGCCTCCTGGGAGTGTGTCACAGTCATACCTTTGAGATCAAGCCATGTTGTGTACAGTAGTCCATTCCTCTTTATGCCTGTGTGGTATTATATTTTAAGAAATACATGTTATTTTTAAATAGTCATTTTTTGGCTCCCAATACGCATATGTTGAATTCTGACCCATGAGGTGCTTCGAGGGAAATGCACACACAAAAGTCTTTGCTTAGAGACTTGAGTTGCTTCAACCAATCGAATAGCCACCAGTTAAAATTTAGCTCAATCTAAATTAAAAATCCAGTTCTTCAGGCACACTCGCCACATCTTGATCAGTGGCCACGTATGGCTACTGGCTACTGCATTGGACAGCACACAGAACATTGCCATCACTGCAGAAAGTTTTATTGGTTTCAACCGAAAAAGAGTTTCTCACTGTGTCAGAGCTTTTGTTTTGTCCATTTTTTCCTTTCTCTTTTACACTTTTCTATTGAGAAACAACACTAACATCTTAATATGCACAACTTCAAGTGTTCAGCTTGGTGAACTTGTCATGTATACACACTCATGCAACCCCATTGCCAGCACCCCAGAGTGTTCCCTTTGTCCCTCCCCGCTGAGGTGACCAGTATCCTCACTTCATAGGCCTTTTCTTGCCATTGGTGTTTTTCTGGAAGCTGCGTAAGATCAAGAAGGAAAAATCATGCTAGCTGCCATTTATTGGGGCCATATGCTGTAAAGCTGAGGGTATTACGTATGTTTTATCCCAGGGGAAACAGGGTTTCCTGAAAGGATCTAGGCAAGATGTTTCTGTCCCTTCTCTGAGGAGCCCACTTTTGTGTTCTCTATGAAAGAGGCTGTTCATCTGAATTCTGCCTTAGCACACATTAAGCATCTTTCTTTTGTCAGCCCCTTGTGGGGATGAAGGGAGCAGCTGGATGCTATCACCAGTGTCATGGGGCCTCCCTGCTGGAAACCACTGTAGGTCCTGTTCAGGGTCCCTAACCCTGTTGTTTGTCTTGGTCTAATCACTGTTGCCGGCTGCCCTGGACCCTCTCCAAGCCTCTACATTCTTCCAGACAGTGGCCTGACCCTGACTGGACAACTCGGCCCCAGGAGGGTCAGAATGCTTGTCTAGTCTCCTATGGAGAGGGGAGAAGAAGCTGATCCATTTAAAATCAGGGCAGCCTGAGGTCGAGATTCAGGACAGGCGAGGCGGTGTCCTGATGGCAGCACAACACACGATGCTCCCCGGGGAGCTGGGGGTCTACAGCCAGAGGTTGCTCTTGTGAAACTATTTCCTCTCCCCATGGAAGAATAACCTCTATGGGGCTGAGAGGTTGTTTCCAGGGGGTTCTATATTACTGCAAATCAGTATCAGGAAAGGGCCATCTTTGGGGACATGAACGGCAGGGGACGATTTAGCAAAAGAAGCCGTGAAGGCAGAGCTGGGGCATTTGTAGTAATGGTGCTGTGATAATCCCCCTGTAATTCATTGCATGCAGAGCTCTTTTTTCTCACGTCTTACCCAGTCACTGTGCCATCCATTCAGTAAGTGTGGGTGCTGGAGGAAGAGAGGGCTGTCCAACAGCCTCCGTTTTCCCCATGGCTGTTTAAAAATTGTCAAGACAACATAAAATTTACCATTGGACTCATTTTTAAGTGTCCAGTGCAGCGATGTCACCTGTAGGCACATTGTTGGATAACAGAGCTCTAGAGCGTTCATCTCGCAAAACAAACTCTATGCCCATTGACCAAGTCCCTGTTCCTCTGTCCCCCAGCCACTGGCGACCACTGATCTCTTTGTAAGAGTTCGACTACTTTAGATACCTCACATAAGTGGAATCATGTAGTGTTTTCTTTTTGTGGCTGGCTTATTTTACTTAGCATAGTGTCCCCAAGCTTCATTTATAGTGTAGCATATGACGGGATTTCCTGCTTTTTTAGGGCAGAATAATATTTCAATGTATGTATATTCCACATTTTCTTTATTTGTCCATCGATGGGTACTCGGGTTGCTTCCGCGTCGTAGCTATGTGAGGATTGCTGATATGAATATATGTATGCATAGGCTGTTTTTCATTCTATGGTGTACATAGAAGTAGGATTGCTAAATCCTATGGTAATTGTATTTTTAATACTTTGAGAACTGCCCTGCTGTTTCCTACAGTGGTTTTATCATTTTACATTCCCACCAATGGTCCACGAAAAGATTCAGTTTCTTCACATCATCCTCCTCGCTTATTTTCTATTTTTTTTTTTTAAATAGTAGCCCTCTTAATGAGTGTGAGATGATATCTCATTGTGGCTTTGATTTGCATTTCCCTAACGGTTAGTGATATCTGGCAGCTTTTCACGTGCTTTTTGGCCATCTGTATATTTTCTTTGCGGAAATATCTGTTCAAGTCCTTTGCCTCTTTTAACATTGGATTGTTTGGTTTCTGTTGTTGAGGTTTTCTTGCATCTTTTTGTGCACATGCAGTCTTGCTCGATTAGACTTGTCCTAAGTCCCCTCTGTTCCCACACTCCTCTGTCCTCTCTGGTTTAGACTCTGCATCCTCTGTGAAACCTACCATTGGTGACAGTGCTGTCTGGAACAAGCTTAGCATTTTTCGTGTTATTAAAAAACTCAGCATTATGTGGGTACCTTATATGTATAATTTATATTGGATATATGTTTCCTTTTTTTTTTTATTTATTTTTTTTATGGAAGCCACTAGGAAACAGACCAGATTGATCCTTTTCACTAAGTGTTTGGTGAAGATCTCTCTGAGGAGTAATGTTTAAAAGCGCGTTTAGATAATACAGGGGCAGAGAGCATCGATGTTAAAACTAATAGAAACCGAATCCGTTGCCATCTCTTTTCGGTGGCTGATTCTAAGTGGTCGCTAGAAGCATGAGGCGAAATGTTGTGAAATGTCCCTTAGAAGTGGTAGGTGACAACGAGAGAAAAGGAGTGGTGACCTGGTCATAGTAACATTTTGGAGGCCTCACATCCATTTGCTTTTTAATGTCTCGGTTCTACCTGTCAGAGCTTCCTTGGAGACAAGTATTTATCTTAAAAATGGAAAGATAGATGGTGATTCAAGCACATTTTGAGAACGCAGAAGGTACCTGGGGAGTGGGCATGAGACCTGTATCCCCAAAGAACATAACATTGGATCCTAAGGTTGAGTTTGAAGAGGAAGAGCCTGGGATGGCTTTTTTTTTCTTTCTTTTTTTAATGGTACCTGGTGCTGATTTCAAAGTAAAGAACAGATGAGGAATTTGAAAGCTGTGATAGGGAGTCAAGTGTCTCAATGAAAAACGGCATTTTCTGGCCCATGGACCTGGCAACCAACCCTGGAAAGACCCAGGACATTGGGCCGCATGTAGGCTGACCTTAGCTTAGTATCTGCCAGTCTGGGCTCACAGGTGTTGTGGTACCTTCCAGTTTTTCCCCAGGGGACAGATGATATCAGGAGTGAATGCAGCATGGAGATGGGAGGCAAGCAAGCCCCTCTTTTCTCACCACTTACCCTGCATCTCCAGTGTGTAGATGGTAGTTTAAGAAACAGGAAAAATCATTTTTTGTCATAACCACCTGACAACCCCAGCATAGGCCCTGACTCAGGAGGGCGATTCAAAATATTTAGGTCTGGTTTCCACTTTTTATTAGTCTCCATGGGCTCAGACAACAAAGAGTGTAAGTGTCTAGATGATTTCTGGGTGGAGGCAGTGCTATCTGGCTCTATCTCTTCGCTGTTTCCTTTCCCAGCACCAGGGCAGTCCCTATCTGTTCTCCATGTCTCATCTGTCCACATTTTTCAAAGCCACAGGGTACATTTTTTGCATTTACTTCAGTTGCTTGGTTTCTTAATTTTTTTTTTTTTTAGTGAACTTCTTGAGCTCTAACACACATGCAGGAAAGTACAAGTGATCTGGGTACACCTTGGTGAATTTTCATTTGGTGGACATTCTCGAAGACTTTTCCAGCATCCCAGAAGCTCCTTTCCTGTGCCTCGGAGGCCCCTTCTTCTTCCCTTGGAGGGATGATGTCTCTGGGGGAGGATTTGTGGCATCAGTGGCCCTGGGGTGGACCTAAGGGCCTGGTTAAAGCTCCGGCCATATGAGTATGGCAAATGCACATGTACCAGGGTGGGAGTGGGGACTTATGTGCCTTTGTGGCTGAGACATTCGGAGAAGCCCAGTGCCTCCACCCCTTCCCAGGACGTGCTGTTTCTGTACAACAAAAAAGCCCTTTGAAATAAATTGCTCATTTTCTCCTTATTCTTCTGTGAGGAAAAACAATCCTTGTAGCTTGAAATAGGTTCAATTCTAAGATTTGGGGTGGTGCTAGCCCCTCCTCCCCACTTTTATCATCATTTGCAATCTGAGTTTGATCAAGTCTTGCTATTTCTAGAGAATGATCTTTTTCCTGTTCTTTCCTCTCTTCTCTCTTCCTCCCTCACAGCAGAGCTCATTTGGAGAGATTGATGGAGTTATTAATGCTTTGGAGACAGCTCTTAGAATTTTTTTTTTTAATGTAGGGGTCAGGCTGACATATGTGTGTGTGTGTATATAATGATAATTAGGGCTAAACGGTCTTTTTATAATCCAGAGAGACTTTTCTTTGTTTTCCTACATGCGTATTGCCTTTGACACTTTGATCTCTGACCTCACAGAATGCCTTAATTTTAGTTTAGTTTACTGTGAAACACAATATTTGGATCTCCTAGGGATCTTCTAAGATCATTCCTTAAACAGTTTATGGCACTAAAAAAAACAAGGACACAATAAACTAGTCTTTAAATGCAGAAAGTCCTTCCTCACGAGAGTCAGCGTGCCCCACAATAAACATCCTCCTCCTTTTATGGTCTCCCTAACCCAGAAATACAATGAAACGTGGTAGGCCCCAGAAGCCAAGGGCTTTGCCAAATCCATAAACAAAAATATAACTGATTTACCAGCTAATTAGATGAAAAGCGTTTCAAGTTTGCAAGCCGTCAGAATTAAGTCAGAGCTAAAACTCAGAAAAATCTATCGGAATAGAATGACTATCTGCTTAGTGAGACACCCCTATCGCCCCATGTCATCTCCGTCCATAGGAAATGTGCTCTGGCCACAAAACAGTACCAAGTGGGGAAGAGCGAGGGTGGTTTGCAGTATAAGGAACAATAACAAGAGATTGTATGACAGAGTTTCATGTCCTAGGGCAAGAGGCAGTGTGTGGACAAGCTCGGTTTCTGACTCTTTCTGAGTCCTTTTTGCCTTTGGGCAGAGTGGCCTGGCCCAGGGTCCTGCTCACAGCTGGCCTGAAGGCTGAAGAGCAGAGAGGCTGGCAAGCAGTGATTTTTTATTCTTTTTTTTTTGTAGAATGACCCAAGGGATAACCAGGCTCCAGATGAACCCCTCCCTTTCTCAGTGACCTGGGCATCCCATTCAACCCCACTGTGTGACTCTCAGGGTGCCCATATGGAAACTGGGAATTCTAAAGACAACTCTGCCCAGCCTCCAGGGTTGCAGAAGTCAGGCGTGGACCCTATAAATGACGAATGTTACGTCCCATAGTGTGTTTGAAGGAAATAAGCCAAGAGGTTAATATTTTAAAATGCAACAGTTTAAGAAAATGCACCCATGGGCCAGAGCGAACTGTTAGCAGGAGTGAGTGGTGAGCGCCCACGAGAAGCGGGCTGGGTTGGCCAGAGCACATGCCAGCAGGTCAGCTCCTCATCACCTGTGGGTATTTGGATGTGCAGAGACACACACGTACCTGGAGTGGGCAGCTACGTCCCAGCATGAGGCTTGGTGTGTTCTGTGGTGGGTGGGGAAGGTCTCTCAGTGTCTCCCTGTGAGTTTGACCTCAGCGCTGAGAGGCTGCTAACCAGAGCTAACCAGAGGGGTCTGTCTGTCCCTGATGACCTCGTCTTACACATGCCAAGCTCTCATCCACCTCAGGGTCCTCAGCCCTGAAGCTTCCCCATGTCCCCTTCCAGTTGCTCCCTTACTTGCTTCGGGTCTCCGCTCAGAGGGGCTGTCCTTGCCCAGCCTGTTAAAACCAGACTCTTCCTGGCATGAGGGAACTTCCTGGCGAGATGTTCTGTCTTGCTAAGGGTTTGGTTATGTGTGCCTTGGTCAAAGCTCATGAAATAGTGCGCTGGAGATTTGTGCATTTTGCTGTAAATTGACTTCAAAAAAAGACCCGTCAACAAGCATTTCCTCTGGTTAATGGTATGCAGTGTTTCTGGAGGTAAAAGTATAAAAGTCACAATTTCCTATCATTCATCCTATTACTTTACCCTAAACCAGCTCCAAAAAGGAGCATCCCAGAGTGTGTTCCACAGTGCAGTCACCTGGGAGGTCGTAAGAACAGATTCTCGTGGCCCACTCCGGGCCCGCTGAGCCAGAGTCTTGGGGGTGGGGCCCCCCAGGCTGTTTTAAGGAGGCTTCCAGGTGACCTTGATGGGTTTCAAGTCTGGTGGGGGCCGACTGCTGACCCAGTGTGTGAGCAGGTGGGTGTCGTGAACCGCCAGGTCTGTTGTGGACAGAGGAGCAGCCCCTTGTCTCTCTGGGGTTTTTTCAACGTGTTTCCTCCTGAGGACTCAAGTCTGTCTCCCACCAGACTGACCCAGGGGAAGGGCCGTGGCTGTTCATTGCTGTGTGCTCGGTGCCCAGCACAGAGCCTGGCATGCAGTAGGTGCTCACTCACTACCCGATGCATGAATAAACGCACAGTCAGTCGCACAGTGGGGTGTGCACAGCAGACCCATCCTGGCCCGAGGGCCCCCAGGTGGGTGTCGAGTGGTTGTCTCAGTCTTCACCTGGCTTCCTTCTCCTTCCTTCCTGCTCTCCCCACATCTAGTAGAGCCTGTCAGCTCTACCTCCAGTGCATGTCCTGAAGCGTGTCCATCTTCTCTCATCTCCACCACCTGCGTCCTGGTCCAGGCCAGCATCGTCTCTTACCTGATGTTCACCTCCACTCAGGCCCACCTACAGTCTCCCCACAGCAGCCAAGTTATCTGTCCAGACTGTAAATCAGATCACACCACTCACCTGTGTGGGACTGCGTCGGCTCCCCACTGCACATGCACTAAAATAGTACCTGTCGCCAGGTCTGCAAGTGCCACCCTGTGGCCTGGCCCCTGTCCCCTCTGACCTCATCTCCCTCCACAGTCACTCCAGACCAGCCAGCCTCCTCATTTCACTTGAACCTCTAAGCTTTTCTCATATTGCCTCCTTTGCCCCTGACACCCGCTCCTTCTGGAACACTCTTCCCTCTATGCTCAGTGTGGTCAGCTCTTTCTCATCCTTGAGGCCCCCTCTGACCTCCAGATGAAACTGTCCTTCCCACTTGCAGACTCTACCCCATAACCTGTGTCTTTTCTTCCCAGTGCTCAGCACCAGCTACATCAATCCTCGTTTACATATTTGTTTATTGTCGCTCTCCTCCCAGTCGCTTCCCAGGAGCTTATTCTTGTTCAGTTTGCTGATGCCCAGAAGAACACCTGGTCCAAGGTGTAGCTGGGGGTGGCAGGAGGGGGAAGATGGATTCCTGGCCCCTCTGCTACTCTCTCACAGAACCACCTGGCACTGCTGGGGTCTGCTTTGTGACCTCCTGGAGCTGACTTCCCTGCTCTGAACTCCTGTCTGTCCTTTAGGCCTGTGCCCACCGCTGGAAGAACATCTACTACGAAACAGACCACATCCTGCCCCACGGCTTCTGTTACATCATCCCGTCCAACCTCCAGGCCAAAGGCAGGACGCTGATCCCTTGCTACGAAGGTGAGTGCTTTCAGCTCCCCTTCATCCTCTCCCCACGTTGTGCCATAACCCCCAGCCCATCTCCATGTCCCCCAACTTTCCAAGCCCTTCACAGGAGGGCAGCCTGTGTCTGCAGATGGCCTCTTGGTGCTGGAGGCCCTGCCCAGGTAATGAGGAGGGTGAGAAGCGGGCAGCGGTTCCAGGCCCTGTTCAGCCTTGTCCATCTCTGCCACAGCCCGCGGTGCTTATCGAGCTTATCCGAGTCTCACAGACGGAAATTCACCAAACCTCAGCCAAACGGTCAGACAGAACTCTTGGTTTCCTGCCATTGCCTGATACTGTGCAACCTCGGGAAACTTGCTTGCTCTCTCTGGGCCTCAGTTTCCTCACCTGGAAATTCAGAGATTGGTTCAGACGGTCTCTGTAGTGCTGTGTAGCTCCCACATGGACACAGGGCTCCTGAGACAGCTCCCGAGACAGCTCCTGGCCACACCCATGGACAGACATCCTGAGGCAGGGGCCAGACAAGACCCAGGATTCAATTTTCATAACATCTTCTATCTGCTTTTTCTCCGTCTCTGGTCCATGCCCCCTGTCACATGCTTGAGAATTGGATGCATCCTCAGAAAAGTTTTGAGTGCTCCTCACCAAGGGACGCTTGGGGTTTTGAAAGGAAAATGTATTTTCCCAGGCTCCCTGCTTAAAATCTGCAAATGCTTGGGCACTGGGGGCCATTGAGGCGATCATTGTTCAGCTCAGTCAAATTTGGCTGTAAGGATTCAGAAAATGCTGTCATTTTCTTCAGTTTTGTAGCTTGGAGGCTTAGGTTTTCTTAGCCTAATTTTGAGTGAGCTGGAACCTCTTTCTTCTCCAAGTGCTGACTGTTTGCATTTTAATTCTCCCTGATTTGGACAGATTTCTCCACTGGCCTGTGCCCTCCTTTCCTTTGGGCCTTTCTGGGTTTTTCCAGGTTTCAAATTTTGTGGCCAGCAAATAGTTTCTGAGAAATGGGTTGTGTCTTGTGGAGGGCCCTGTAGGCCCTGAAGGGGACTCAGGTGGCCCTAGCAGGATGTTCTGTGAAATGGCCCTGCAGAAGAGCTGGCAGGGGCCCCGTAAAGGGCACAAACCCTCTGCTTCCCAGAGGGTGAGCCTGTTTCTCCCTCGTTGTCAGCATTTGATCAGCTCTGGCTGGGCCATGTGGAAAAATTGAACTCTGACCCTGTTTATCTCTGTATTGCCCCAGACGAAAGAAAAGCTTTATCTGAAACATAGACGATGCTATACTTGGTCAAGAGGGAGGGATAGGTAGTATAAACACACAAATAATGGGTCAAGACTGTGTTCTGACTGCCCAGCTTATCCTCTCTCCCCCGACCCCACTCCGGGAAGAAAAGGGAAGTGCCCCAGGAACAACCCTTTGGACAGCTGTCAGGCTGGGGAGCAGTGAGGGGGTCAGAGGGGGGTAGCAGAGGCCTTGGTGATTGAACCCAAACTAGTTAGTTTGCAATGGGACCAATACTTTGGTTTCCCCAGAAGACGTGCTGTGAAACAGGGACATTATTACTGTCCCTGGTGATCCCTCTCTATACCCCCATAGGCATCGGAAAGCAAAAGGACCACCCTTTGGGGAGAGAGCTGGGGCCACTGTCTGTGCCTGCTTACAGCCACGGGGCTCATGGCGCTGAGTGGCCCGTCATCAGGCAGCCGTGGGCTCAGCCGCCGGCCAGTGTCAGGCTGGGGACTCTACACGTTCTCAATCTTCATACAACCCCTGAAAAACAAGTATTTTCTTTTACTTGGGTTTGAAAACAGGTGGTTTGTTTGGGGGGTTATTGCAGAAGACACCAGTGGGGGGATGGGAGAGCAAGAAAGAAGGAAAAGCAGTCCAGAGGGATGTTACCCACGGGTTACCACCCTGGGCAACTGGGGTGCAGTCTCTGGGGAGCTCTGAGGCCAGCGGAGAATGCACCTCGGAACCATCCCACCTGAGGGGGGCCGGGGTTGTTAGTCACTGGGCATTCTGCCCCGCTGTGCGTGTGGGCAGGGGAAGGCCCCTGGCAAAGAGCTGCAGGTGCCGGCAGGTGGCAGGGAGCCACATCATGGAAATGCTCAGGGCGGAGGGGGTGTGGGTGGGGCCCTCGTAGGTGGATGTCTGCATTGCCTTCCTCCTGTTACAGATGAGGACGCTGCGACTCAGCGGCTAAGTTGCTGCAGTGCAGCAGTCAGTGGTAGGGCTGGGTTTGAATTTCGCATCTTTTGGCCTCGGCAAACCACTTCGTGTCCTGTTCGTGGTTACTGGTGATTTCTGTTTGTGTTTTGGACTTTCCAGTTCCAGTTAAACAAGAACCAGTCATCAGAGACGGTGACTGTTTGAAGTGTTCCAAAGGTATGTTCACGAGGAAGGAGAATGCTGTGGATGACGGTGCTCTCTTTGCTGGTGGCTCTGGTGTGATGCTTGGCAGGAGTGTGGGAGCCAAGTGTGGGAGCCAAGTGGCAGGAGTGGTGTCTCCTTGAGTGAGCCAAGGAGAGTAGCAGCCAGGCTGGTGACAGGTTGGCCTCTGGTCTGGTCCACGTGGCCCTCGTTCACACTAGAGTGTATGAGCTCTGAGCCTAGGCCTTCAGAGGCATCATGTCCCCCCACTCCACACACCCCTTGGGGGGCTTTGGACCATGGCTATAGCACATGCTCCCCTGGAGCTCTCCGATCCCAGGAAAGAAACATGTGGAACAGACCCGAACTGAACCTGCAGCGAGAAACCACCAAGATCAGCCAAGTCGCAGCGGATCTGTAGATGCCTGAGTGAGAGGTGAACGCTAGTTATTGTTTGCCATGGAGATGGTTGTTATGCAGTGATAGCTGACCGACACGGGGCTCATCTCAGGATGCGAAATTCCTCTTACCAGTGCCTGTGGGACCGACTCCCAGCCTCCAGGTTTGCCTTTGATGGTTGATTTAATGATGGCCAAATGGAGCCAGCAAAGACATTAGCAAAATGGTCTTGTGCCCGCCTAGTCCTCCTTCCCTACAGTCACACATCATTCATTGACCCAGGGAGGAGTGAGGGATTGGGGTGAGGCTCGGGTGGGGAGTGCTGGTGTGTCAGAGCCCCTCAGAACAATGGGGGACGGAACAGAACATTCTGTGGCTCTTGGTCATATGAGAGGGGAGGGATGGCAGACGCTCAGATTTCCCTGGAAGACTGGACTGTCAAGGTGTGGGGGGTGCAGACCACAGCTGGGGCTGTTGCCTGTGCTCTGTTGGCTTTGGGGATCTCCACTTCTTTGCTTTGTGGTCTGAAGCAAAGCGACCTTGGCTCCGAAGGCGACCATTATTTCCTCCTAATGTGGAAAACTCGGTGACGCAAGCTCTATTCGCCGGGCAGGGGATCCCATTATGGTTATTAAGCACAAAGGCCGTGTTTTAGAGTTTGACATGACCTTTCAGATAGCACCTAGACCAGCCTGTCTTTGTTGAGGTCCAGAGGTGTGGTGTGGCTTTCTCAAGGCCAAGTTTTTCTTTCCATGCTGTTATTCATAAGCCACACAATGGAGACTGGCGTGATGGCTGTGAGCATAGACTTTGGACCCCGACTGCCAGAGGTCAAGTCCCGGCTCTGACACTTGTTAACGACGTGATTTCAGATGAGTTGTTTAATCCCTCTGCCTAACCTGCCTCAAGGGGCTGTCAAGAGGACTGCGTTAACATTTATAGGTTCTGGTAACCCTGCCTGGCGTGCATATATTGGTGTATGCTACATGCTAAGTGTGTAAGTGCCAATGCACCTTATTCTGTGCTAATGCACTAGTGTTCGTTAATCTCCGTGGAGGGACTGATTCGTCTACCAGAAAGAGTCCACTTACTCTTGTTAAGTACCTGCTAGACACTGTGCGAAGTGCCTGATAAAACCCAAGTCACGCAATCCCAGCTGTCAAGCAGTTCCCCATCTACGGAGGCAAACAGGGAGCACGATGTTTCAAAAGTGGGAGAGCTGCATCGGAGGGAGAATTCTATGCTGGTGTGAATGCTGCATACCTCTCCCCAAAGGCCAGAGCTGCATCCAAGGTCAAGGTGGCATCAAGGCAGGGTTATTCCAGTTTACAACGGGAAGAACTGAGATCTGTGTAGAGGCTGCCACCTGTTGGGGCACATTGAAGGGAGGGGTGGGGGGAATCCACTGTTGGTCATGGCTGTGGGTGCAAGAAGGGGTGGGATAGGAAGCAGAGAGACCACAGAGGGAGCAGTGGGACGCTTGGCTGAGGTTCTGTCTTCCATGTTCCTGCCTCTGTGGCCGCAGGCCTGTGGCTGGACCCTCAGTGGGAATGGATGCTCTAACGAGCTCTACTGCATTTGCTTCTGAGGCTTACTGTGGGGGTGTCGTTTACCTAGAAAAACTCCGGTGAAAGTACTCAGAAAGACCACACATTGTTCTCTAATTGTGGCCTTATTGTGGGTGCGTGTGTGAGGGTCAGCGGTGCTCCCTTCAGGACGTTGGAAGGTTGGCTTGGTTGAGGAAAGCCTCTAAGTGTGTGGGCATTTGTCCAACATGTCTCAAACTTCTGAATTTTTAAAAAATCGGTCTTTGGTTTGGCACAAGGACCTTTTTCTCATGACTTTTCAGGTGCTTCCTGTTTCTGGTTGGGTGGGAAATGCTATCAGAATATCCTGTTTGGAGCCAGGAAATGTAGAGGGAATAGGAAACAAAAATGAATTTAGGACACAAAGTAAAATAAACGAGTGGAGCGCACCCCGAAGTCACAGCATTTAGTTCGCGTTCCATGCGAGAACAGCATCACTGCTGCCACACGTTGTTTGGTTGTGTCAGAATGTGTGAGAAAACAGGAGTTTCAGAGGAATGACACACGGGGAAAACGTTATCAGGTAAGGAGCGAGAACTATAAAAACATGAGTTACTCTTAGCCAAGTCCTGGTTTTGGGACTCCCCAAAGTCATCAGAGCATTGATAAAATCGGGCACAGGGATTTCTTTCATCCTTTGCTCTGGAGCCCGTGGACACAAGAAACCGGAGCTTGGCTGCAGTGAGGCTGTAAACAAGCCATCTTTTCATCGGGACAGAAAAACCCCACTAATGTGGAATCATTTGGGAACAGTCCAGCTAAATTAACAGAAAACGTTCCAGATGAAACACTGACAAAGAAGTGCTATTCGGGTGCCCCTGGGGATTAGACCTAATTGCAGAATCCGGCTTTCCCACTCACTCATTCGTGTGATTTACCCCATAGCTCCTGGGTTCTGATTGGGTGACTCTGGGCCTCGGTGCCAGCATCTGCAAAGTGAGGGCACGTAACCCCTACTTGAGAGGTACCGGAGGTCTGTAAGGCGCTCAACACAGTTTGTAGCTCAGGGTGAAGGCTCACTACGTGTGAATTTTCTAATTACCTTTTAAGATCCGTAATAGTATTCTGGCAGATCCTGCGTCAATGAATCGATCAGGGAGGGTAGAAAGCTGGGTATTCCTACAAGTATGTTAAGACTTCTTGAAAAGATGATCTTTTCTTACAAACTGTGAAGATCATATTTGCACAGTTGATTTGCTCATTAAGCGCTCTCCTTTTTTGTAGACCGTCCATAAGTTTAATTCATGCCATGTTTAAATGTTCCAAAATTTGGAATTGCTGGGGTCCCAATTTATCAATAATTTTCCTGTGATTTAAACTGGTCCCATTGCTCCCAAAGTTTTTTGTACTTTTTTTTTTTTATTACTTCACATTATTTTAATGGGTTTCTCATACTAGCCTTGACTCATTGGCTTTGTGAACACCATATTACAGAAGAAGGTGAGATTAAATGTCTTGCTCAGATCAGAGTAGTTGGTGAAATTGGTGGAAAAGCGATTTGGGCTCCATTTGGCTTGAAGCATACTCCTTTCTTTATAACCAGGGGGTGGCTGGCCTTTTCTTCCTAATTGCTGTTGCCTCTCCAAAGACAGCCATCATTTCTAGAGAAAGAAAGAGATCACCCGTTCATTCAGATGTGACGATTTCGCCCCCTAACATTGGAGGCTGTGACTCCACAGGGGACACAAATCAATCAAGAGCCATTTACAAATGAAAAGCAATTGAGGTTTTGTTTTGTTGTGTTTTGTTTTTTTTTTTTTGGAGCAAACCATAAAAGGCTGAGTCGATCCATTTAAAAATTCAAGAGCAAGCCCCATAGATTTTTATTAAATAAAGGACTCGACATTTACATAGGATTTTATGGTTTCCAAAGAGCTTTCATAAAGATTCTCTCATTTAAGTAAATACAGCAGATTTTTAAAAAGCAGATGCAGTTCTGTGTTGTGGCCAGTTAAGGCGGAGGGGGACCCTGACAGGGAGAGAGGGAGGGTGACTGGAGGTGACAGCCGGGGCCCGGTCTCTCAGGGCCCAGGGAGCCCCCAGCAGGCTTTCCCTTGGGTGCCAAGAATTTTTTATCTTGGGCACAAATCTGTTCTGCGCTTGTACATGTTTCCAGAGATTGTGTGGAATGACTGACTGCTTAAAATGCATCGTCCATGTTTTCCTTGTGGATGTCCAGATTTTTATGAATATCCTCTTCTCAAATAGCGAATGCGTATGATGGGTATCAGGTTCTGTTCCTTTCGGAGAAACCAACAGACTCAGATCCACCTACCGTTGGCTGAGCGGCTGTGGGCGGCAGGGGTTGTGTTAGGTGCTTTTAACGTTTGGGATCTTACTGAGTAATCACATTATTTGAGGGTAGCTTACCACCATGGCGCAGACGAGAAAACTCAGGCTCCGGGAGGTTAACGAAGGTCCCCGGCTCATTAAGCAAAGGAAGGGTTGCTGGCTTTTCGGCTCAGAGCTTCTTCGTGCTCCCTCTTCTATTGGGATGTTGATTTTCTTTATGATGACTGGGTGCTCTGGCCCATCACAGAAGTCTGTTTTTCATATCAGTCTCATAAATATATAGGACACGACGTTATAGACTTTTCTAGCCATGTTGCCGTTTTGCATTCGTAGACCCAAACTTTAGACAAGTCCCAGCAGGTGCAGAGGGCAGATGCAGCTCCTTAGCCTGATAAAGTTTGGCTGGGAGGCTGGTCTGCTCTGTGTTCCGGATCTTTCCTTGCTCTAAGCATTGGGTTTCAATATCCAGACAGTGACTCGACTGCCCATGTTCAGGGATAGTGACTTCGTAAGTCTTGAGCTTTGGTCACAAAGTGAATTCCACTTCGTTCTGAGCAGAGGTTCTCATCAAAATGTGACTGTCTCATGCTCAGGTCCACTTTTTATTTATTTTTTATTTTTTTTGGAGGAACAAAAGATAATACAATGTCGAGTGTCCTGCTCAGTTTGGGCTGCATGACGAAAATACCATAGCGTAGGGGGACTTAAAGAAGAAACGTTTATTTCTCGCTGTTCTCGAGTCTGGGTAGTCAAGATCAAGGCCTGGACCGATTTGGTGTCTGATGAGGGCTCCTTCCCGGTTCACAGATGGCCATCTTCCGTGTCCTCACATGGTGGAGAGAGGGGCAAGCTGTCAGGACTCATGAGGGCACTAACCCTGTTCATGCGGGCTGTGCCCTCATACCCTCATCTGTTCCTAATTTCCTCTGAAGGCTTCACCGCCTCATGCTATCACCTTGGCGAGCATGCTTTCGACATGATTTGAATTTTGGTGGTACACAAATATTCAGTCCAAAACACACAGGAAGTTGAATGTAGGTCCATTGTTATGGGCCTGTAAAGTTGCTCGTTTCCGCTTCTGAAGTAGGGAGTTGGCAAGATGAGTTATTAGATTCCGCGTGGAAGGAACTCTAAAGACTACAAAACACTTTAAAAATTGTTTTTACTATTGTAAAAACTCCGTGACATAAAATTGACCATTTTAACCATTTGTAAGTGCCGTTCTGTGGTACTACATACATTCACATTGTTGGGTAGCCACCAGCACCAATCTCCAGGACTTTTTCCCAAACTGAAACTCTGTACCATTAAACAAGTCCTCATTCCCCCTCCCACCAGCCCCTGGTACCCATCGTTCGTTCTGTCTCAGTGAATGTGACCACTGTAGATACGTCCTATGAGTGGAACCACGCAGCATTTGTCCTTTTGTGTCTTGCTTATTTCACTTAACATGATGTCCTCAAGTTTTATCCATGTTGTATCATGTCTCAGAATTTCATTTTTTAAAAGCCTGAATAATATTTCATTGTGTTCATCTGTTCATCCATCAGTGGAAAACCTTTGTTGCTGTTGTTGTGAAGAGCAGGAATGTTATCCCTGGAAATGTACTCTGTGAAGCAGGATGGTGCGGCAGAAGCAAAACGAGAATCCTGCCCTTGTGGCTTTAAAATAAACTTTATCCACGGAACGAATGGATAGGATTAGAATTACAGACATTCTCGAAAGGTCACTTCACCTCTTACAGCCTCTTTCTCTCACTTAATTGTACGTTTCTGCCTTTATTGCAGTTTGCCTTTAATGCCCACCGGAGCTTAATTGTTAATTATTTTGATCAAATGTTCTCATTTCCTCTCGAACCTGGCTATTTAGGTCTTTCTTTTTCCATTCAGATTGTGGTTCCTCATAGCGGACGATAGTTTTGTTCTCTCTTCAGTTTTGTGCGTTTAAACGTCCTTTTTGCTGCTAGAGATACCTCCCTGAATTCGTTGTCCTCTAAATTGTTGTTTCATCAATTATTTAGTATTCCCTCAGAAACGGAGCAAAAAATTAAATAATGCAAGACTGGAAAGCTGTTTTCTTGCATCTGATGTTTTATTTCATGGCGAAGCGAAACAACTGTGGAAAAATAAGTTTAAAATTGATGCATTAAAAGACTGGCTTGGAAACACGAGATGTTCTCAAACGCACAATAGGAAGAGAGATGAGTCGGAAGGGTATATGTTACCCTGTATATAAATCTTTGTTTTTCCATGGGTTGGTTTTATCCCACCAGCATCTGGGAAGGGTGCAGGAAGCGACTCCACCCAGTTTCATTCTTGAATGAATTAAAATTCATCAGTGTAAGCTCCGTGCATTGAATTGTGGCTTGTGAACATTTGGAAACCGATATTTTCCCTCTCCGATGTGCCTTCTGTTTAGCCAGGGTTTAGTAAAACCAGCAGCTCAACCGAGGAAAATCCTACCATTTTTAGAAGGAGGAGCCGTCGAAGCGCATGACGCAGGTCAAGTAATTTAAACCCAGACAAGGCAGAAAGAGCCCTTCCCAGCTCCCTCAAAGGACTGCTCGGTCCCCTCGTTTCACCACTTTTTTTGCTTCCCAGATTCAGTTCCCTCACATTTAGCAACAGCATTAGGTTTGTTCAGGCATCTGTGAGCTGCTGTCATGCCATGCCCGACGGTCCCTTGCTGCTCCGAGGTGGATAAGTGTTTGTTCCACAGGGGAGCGGGAGGCAGCCAGCATGCGGCAGCCTTCTCTCTGCCCAGCCTTGTCCTTGGGGCATTTGGAGACTCAGTGGGCCGTGCCCAGGAGCAGCCCGCTGCAGGGCCCACAGCCTTGGTGTGTGCAGGACAAGTTCTTCCTGGGAATGGAGGGGCCTGCAGGTCCCACTGCAGATCCCTCCACCCTGCACTTCTCAGTGGAGGGATGATGTGGGGACCTGCGGGCTTTCTTGGGGCTGCTGTGCCCCGGCCAATCCCTTGTCCCCACACCCCCCACCTTTCTCATAGTTCTGTGGGAGAGGCTTTCCTGCAGGCTCAGGTGTAGGTGAGCAAAACCAAGTATTTTTTGGATACAGGTATGCTACATGGGTGGGTCTACCATACCCATGCCTTAGGCCTGTATGTAGACATTTGGAAAGTGGATCAGGGAGAAACTTCACTTGACCTGTTTAGGTTTTTCTGTTTTTGTTGTTTTTGTTTTTAACTGAAAAGAAGGAACAGGCTGGGCTAGGCACAGACTGTGGGGTTTGGGTGACCATACTTGCACAATGACATCGCATCTCAAGATGTGATTGGTCAAGAATAGCTTCAGAGTCTTCTCGGAAGGCCGCTCACGTCTGTTCTTCAGAGGGCTTTCACTTTTAGAAGAAGACGACTTTCCATAAGGAGGACAGGACTTGGACACAGGCATGGTGACTTCCTGGGCCTGCGTCTCCCGAGCTGGGCTGTCCCACCTGTGTCTCAGCGGTTCCTCTTGGGTGTTTGAGGACAGTCAGTGGAGGGTTATGCTAGGAGGCGGGCAGGGATTGAAGAACTGGACCTGAACTTTCCTCCTGAGGCCCAAGAGGAGATGGAATTGCTCTGGGTAGCCTCAGCCTATCTGGGTATGGAAACCCCAGAAAAATCCAACTCATTGGTTCTCACCCTACTCTGATCACACCCACCACCGTCCCTGGGCCTCTGTTGGTAGTGGTGGCAGCAGGTGGAAAACCCAGGATGCCTGGTACCAAGAGCACAGCTCCGTTTCAAGCAGGGCTGGGGCTTGAGGTCAGGGAGCCTGAGAAGCTAGAAGAGAGAAGGCAAGGCTGGAAGGCGGGGGACAGAGGTCCAAAGTGAAGCAGGTTGGACAGTTCAGGTACTTAGTGGCAGGAGGGGCATGCTCGGCCCTTGCATGGAGCAGCCTGTGCACACCTGCCCTCAGCTCACATCACCAGCACACACAGGTAGCTGGCACAGGGCTGGCTGGGGCACTGAGATGGGTGAACTCATCTTTGTGTTGAATAAACTGTGGGATGAACAAACATTTTCGTGATGGGGAGAGGGTTTTACTTACTGTTACCTGAAAGGTCCTCTAGACAGAAGCGGAGGAGGGGTCTGGAAGGCTGTGGGAGGCTTGGTGTGTGAAACTGTCTAAGCCAGCAACACCAGCTGAGCCTACCTAGAGTTGGCACAACTGCCCTGTCCCCAAAAGGTGTGTGGTGGGGTGGAAGCACTGGGTATGGATCCTATTTCAAGTTAAGGGGTTAATCACAGAGTCACAGGGATTCTGGGAGGTCGGAACATGGCCTGCAGGGATTATGGGGTGGGTATGGGTACGAGGCAGGAGCCACATGTGTTTTGACTTCTTGTCTAGACTATTCTGAGAAGGCAGGTATAGACCCTGGGGTTTTAGAAACATCAAAGCCTTTGGGATGGTGCCTCAGACCTCTGATGCAGTCCCTACACTGGACAAGGGCCAGCCTCATTGGTGCCCTGATGCTGGCGGAGGTAGGGGTGCTGGGGAAAGGGCTCTACCTGGCCTTTACCTTGGGACCAAGAGTGAGTACTCCCAGCTCCCAGTATGGTTGTGGCTCCCTCAGAAACCCTGGGTCCTGCTCCCGGCATAGAGCTCGCCCATACAATTTAGGGATGAGGTGGAAAGTGACACTGAAATGTTCTTACTATTTTTGAGTCCCTGTCACAAAAGAGACATTGAGACATGTTTCTTCTTTAAAAAATGAAAGGTTGAGTCTACAGCCATGCTACCCTGAACGAGCCCCATCCTGTCTGATCTGGGATGCTAAGCAGGGTCGGGCCTGGTTAGTACTTGGATGGGAGACCACCTTGGAAGGCCAGGTGCTGTAGGCATAAAAAAATGAAAATAAAAAATAAGGGATTGTAAACTGACAAGCTCCTTGAAATCTGAGGTCAACCAAGGGTTGCCTCACCTAAAACAATGGATGAATAAAAAAATAAAACGTGAGAGAATGCCTAATAATTCCTCATGTCATACATTTGTGAGGCTGAGCTTGTGTGTCCTACTGTGTAGTTTCATTCTGCTTGTGGGGTCTGAATCTCCCTTCTGTGTTTCATTTGCTCGTGAGTTACAACTGGGCGTTTAGCCCCTAGAGTCGATGACGTGCATATGCTTCTTCCAGACCTTCCAGACTTAACACAGCCGTTCAGGTTGGGATGATCCGCTGTTTCCTGCCATTGTGCTATATGACTAATTTTTATTTTATTTTATTTATTTTATTTTATGTTATTTATTTTATTTTATTTTATTTTATGTTATTTATTTTATTTTATTTTATTTTATTTTTTTATTTTATTTTATTTATTTTATTTTATTTTATTTATTTTATTTTATTTATATTTTATTTTATTTTATATATTTTATTTTATTTATATTTTATTTTATTTTATTTTATTTATTTTATTTTATTTTATTTTTTAATTTCATTTCATTTCATTTCATTTCATTTATTTTATTTTATTTTATTTTATTTATTTTATTTTATTTTTTTTTTTATTATTTTTTTTATTTTGCCATCATACAATTTGACTCAGGATCTGTTTATGATCTTGCACGAGCCCCCTCGCAGCCCTGGTGCAAGATTTTGCAAAGAACCAGCGAGTTCCGTTCGCCCCGGGTTGCTTTCTGGCAGGCATGTGAGTTCTCCTTGTAATAACCACAGGACAAGCGGGAGGAACTGCTTTCGCCTCCCGTGGAAGAGGAGAGACTCACTTGACATTCCATTGTAATTTAGCAGTCGGTTAATGGCCACTTACTGGAAAATGTTACCAGGCTCTGCGGTGAGTGTTGTTAGAAACTGAATTACTCTGGATGTCTCCCCAGGGTCCTCTTCCCCGCTTCTCCTCCACTAGACACTTGGAGCTGCAGGAAGTGGCACTGTGTTGCAATCATGGCTTCATTGTTCCTTTGTTTTACTTAGTTTGTTTCGAATTTAAGTATGTTGTATATTTAAGCATAAAAGCTTCAAAATTCAATATCTTGCTTTTAGTGGTACCAGGGACTTGCTGAGAACCCGGGGGTAACATGGAGTCACTGGATGATTTTTCTGGGGAGCCCCAGCCTGAAGGTGCCCAGGGGCCGCTGAGAGCCAGTGCCCAGCCACGTCAGTTTCACACGTGATTAATTTGAGTCGCCTGAGCTGAATCTCTCTCCACCTCCATGTCTTTACCCCTGGGATTTTGTCTGATGGCTGGTCGCATCCTGGGTTTTGTGTAATCACTCACTTGGCAAACCCTTTGCTAGGCTGCAGAGGTAAAGGGGGTGTGGATTTCTGAGTCTGCCGAACTTGGGGTGGAATCCTGGCTTTGCCACTGACTGGCTGTGTGACCTTGGACGGTTTGCTTCACCTCTCTGAGCCTACTATGTTAACAAATGGCACTGTGGGCTCCCAGGGACGAGGGATCAGTGGAGTGGTGTGAGCAGACACAGCGAACACAGGGCCTGGAGCATGCTAAGCCGCAGAAGGGCCCCTGTGTCAGGGCGGAGCCTTGGGGACTGAGGGAGAGGTGGAGGAGAGCTTCTCCACTTGGTTTCTTTTGACCTGGAGAGATCCTCCCCATTTCCTTGTGTGGAAAAAGGGAGACAGAGGTGTCAGTGTGTAGTGTCACTGTACGCCATCAGTGATAGTATCCCCTGTGCTGGGGCAGGTCCACAGAGTCCCTCTTTCTGCATCCCCCAGGCTCTCCAGGTGGCTTCTGGCTGGATGGTAGAAAGTACATCCCCCCCAGTTGTATAGTGTGTCTTTTGGGGGAGGTTTGGTCATCTTCCAGGGGACTCCACACTGGGAGGGCTTTATCATTTTTTTCCGGGTCATGTTTTCAGATCCTTCCTGCTGGGGCTC